>OY728151.1:1247507378-1248757378 GCA_963277665.1 Viscum album | reverse complement strand
TGATAATATTCCTTAAATCCATAATTTGTAGACTGAGAAAGGAAATTTTCTTGAAAATGAAATTGAAACATATAAGGTTCATAAGCCATGATGGTCCAACATGACCATGGACCAGAGAAATGGACCTAGTCCAACCCTTAAATGAGGATTAAATGGTACAAAACAAAACTATTGTGTAGAGAGCGATGAAATTACTACTATGTCTTGTTATACCTCATTGAATGAAAACAATTCCAATGTAGAAAATTATGTGTACCAATACTTAAATATTGATTTAAAAAAGTGGAAACTCTACCTTGATGAGTTGGTGATATGGATGGAAAATATAAGGCTACAAATATGTTGAATCATTGAAGGATCCAAATTCTAGATGCTACAAATGATGTGATTCCACCTCTCTATTGGGACTCAAAAAAGGATAATGGGAATGGTGTTGCTATATCTCACTCACTGCCAAGAAGAGATAAAATCCCATCCATAGAGTAACAAATAGAAAAATGTGAGAATGGGATAGATAATATCTAACTGTTTAATGGGAAATTACATAGGGAAAACATTCCAACTATGTATTTTCTTTATGTAAAATCACATATCCCACCGAACACATATCAAGAGAGAGATAATATTTATTGAATCGAATCATTTAAGTAGATGACTAGATTTGGATATAGGTTACTAGTATATATAAATAGAGAAGTTGATGATGATCATTAATTTCCTCCATTACAATGATATCCTCTCCCCCATCAGAGAGATTATTCAGTCCTAGAATGTGTAGATAATCAACAAGATTAGAAAGGAGGTCCACCTCACCAAGATTTCACCCACTCCATGAAGATAGGGGATAGTCTATACTGTGTTACCTCAAAAACACCTCAACGCTATTGAATCCATAGCTTCTCAAATGGAATACATATAAAGGAATCATTCCCCCATGTATCCTAAATTAATGATGTATTATGATTTGGTATAAGGAACTTTTCCACTAAAAAATTTCATAAATCACATATTCTCAATCGTTGACTTCACAAGGGATTAAAAATACCATCTGATTCACTTACTGTCCCAATGTAGCCTAATGAAAGTCCCTTGATACAAGTAAGACTTGATCAAATTGAGATGTTTTATAAAGTCTCTTATTGGGATAAACATCATTTTTATAGAATCATTCAAATAGATCTTCCATGGGTTGGGAAGACCTTAGACATAAATTTCATTATTATTTCATCTACTTGTTTAGGACATTGATTATTTTTTTATCTCATAAATTGAAAAATTATATTAAAAGGAGTGGGTTTGTAACTACATCACCAGATGGAAATGTTTAACCTATTCAATAAGTATACCACTCTCGCTAGTGATATTTTTGGAACATTTTTTTTATGAAAATTCAAGATAAGATAAAAACATCCTTGATCCAAATGAATTATCCAGGAGGATCCTTTGTGTTTTATTAGATAGAACAATGTCTAGAAGATGTCATTCTATAAACCTAGGGCATATCTCATCACACTACCCTGAAATAGGGGAAAAGGATTTGTATGGAATAGACTAATATTTTTACCCTAAAACTAGAATATGTTCACATTCAATCACATAGGAAGGCCTTGAATTTTCTATCACCTCCTTCTGAGTAACAACAGTAGCAAAATCCACCTCATTTGAAAGAAAGCAGATTCCAGGGTCACCCCTATTTTTAGGAATCGATTAACTAATGTATTACTTAAGAAATGAATAGTTCCCTAGTTATTTCATTTAATATATGAAAAATATCATTATCAAACTATTGGATCCAAGAAAACCAAATGAGGTAAACCTCATTGACTATATCGACTACATCCATTTCCATAAGAGACTGTGTCAAACCATAATTGACAACTTTGTCTTTAAATATTTTTTGTAGTGAAAGGTTGAATATGGATTGGTGATAATGGGGAAGGTCTCATAACATGTGACATCTTCAACCATCACCCAACATGAAGAAGATAGTGGTAGGCAAGAAGTTCTTTCAATGTGTGGAATGAAGTTTTATAATTGGATGACTCAAAATATAGTGGATTGAGATGATGAAAAACTTGGATAACATCATTATAGACTAGTAATGGTCCATACGCTTAGGGTGGAATCATTTACTAAAAATCACAGAGGTGTATATAGTAAATTTTTATAGGAAGAGAATGGGGATGTGACTTTTCCAACACCCGCATGAACTCTATCTCTTGCATATTTCACTCCTCCAACATTCAAAGAGTGTAAACCACCGCACCAAATGGAACCCCGATTGGATTAAGAGATCATACATGGTTATTATAATAAAGTTAACTCAAAATAACCCTTTTCTAACAATGAATTCAACCCTAAATACTAGTTCCACATAATAGACCACACTGACAGTGGCCATGGAAGAAGAATATGAATGTACATGGGGTAGAGTGGGCATGGAAAAACCCAATATTCTGGTCAGATCCATATAGAATCCATTTATAGGTTTAAGACTCATGGCCAAGAACTTGATAATTGAAACAAAAACATGGACATTACTCAGAGACCACTGATGATCATTCATGCACTATCATTATAAACGAATGAGTGGTGGGGTGTGATTATGTAATCATCTTAGACAATTGGAAGGCTAGTATGAGCTATTCCAAGTGTAATAGATTTCCCCTCAACATCTATCCATGAAATATGGATTTACACTTATTGCACCAAATTTCCTAAGATATATTATATATAGAACCCCACCCCATTTGGTGCATAGACATATGTAAAATAAATTATAAATTCTAAAATAGTTAAAAACTGTCCCAACCAAACTCTCAATTCCACATTCCTTGTATCATTCAAAATAACACAAAGAAAAACTCATTGAATCTATAGAGATCCAAAAAAAAGTAATATTGAAGTATTTTTAGTTGAGTATTACTAAGTAAATATTATACAATAAAAATTTAATACCACCATCTCATTCAAAGAATATAACTAGGAAGAGGTCATCCATGGGCATATTAGACCCCTGTATGTTTCATAAAAACAATATAATGTTTTATTTTTAAGGTATATAGTTGAAAAATATTATGGGATAAACCTTATCATGATCTTATCCCCATGAAATTCATGACATAGTGAGTGAGGTGTATCTTAGATAAAGCTAACCATTCAATGGTACTAAAAGGGAATTAAAATTCCTATTAGTATAATCAAGCTGAAAGCTCGGTTTGGAGATCTCACATCTAGTAATGGGTTAGTGGTTATATAGAAAGAAATAATATGAAATTTCCTACTCATAATACCTATTCTTAATTTCCATATGACATTACTGTCATCATTTCATCAATTCTTGGAATAATCCATCAAAATAAAGCTCAACATACTACATGGTGAAAGTTCCCTCTTCATGTATTTCATAATCGAATACACTGAGAAAATTTTTTACAATATAGATGGTAATAAACCAATGGTAGATGATAATGATATGTAGTTTTCCATGCTAAATTTCTTATAAAACATCCCTCTGAATCATTATATAATGATCTACAGAGATTATTTTCTTCCCATAAATCTGGTTGAGGTAAAAGATTCAATCCAAGTTAGATATCATGAAACAAAAAATTCAATGGGTCACATCTACGTGATAGTTATAAAATTAGACAATGTTGATTCATTAATGAAAATTTTGACAAACTCTATTTCAGGGTCTAATAGTTCCTTTGATCCATTAGTAAAAAATAAAAATTCCTCCAAGAAATTGTCAACAACTCAAGATATCCATATATCTCATGCCCAGATAATAACATAAAGGAAGACAAGAATGCCCAAAATCTCTCTATAGTGACTGTCAATCTTTAGGATTCCAATGTATATTCTCATGGAAGATCTTATCTTGACCATGGATGAGAGCCCCTAAATTATTCCCCATGGATAATGATTACCCCATAGATGCATAAAAGGAATAAGAAGTGTACAACCTTAGGAATTCCCCTCCCATTTCCGAGGAAGGTGTCTCCACCACCATCTATGAGCTAAGGAAAGGAAATTTTCAAAAATAGAAGAACTATAAACAAAGATGATTAATGTTGGTATGCCTCTTAAGGATAATGAAATGTAAATTTCATTAATAAAGAATAATGAATATGTGTTATCATGTAATTATATATATATTATTGAGTTAAATATCAATGTGTCTAATCATCACCTGGGCTTAGTAGATGACCACAGAGTGTTTAATTAGGAATCCAACATAATGAAACTGCCTTATGCTACTAATATAGAGTCAAACATTTAAAAATTTATCAATGAAAACTTTTTTGAGAGTTTCAGTATGAAAAATGGATTTCCAACATCATCCACATGAACAAAATGAATTGGTAGATCATAGTCTATGATGATTTTTAAAACCATAATAAATTTTTTTAGAAGGTTGATTTACCATCACATGTTAAAGAATCTTTATTTGATGCGACTACTAGCTTCAAATCCCTTTACTTTCTGGATGGGTACCCATGGAACAATCAGATAATGATATCCCTTGAAGATGATGAATCCACTGCCTTTAGAGAACCTATGGGGATCTTTTTCTACCAATTAATTCCCTTTGTATTAATGAAAATTTGAACTAGGGAACAACATTCCACGTATCACATATTCAAACCATTCTTGGGATGAATTGTGCAATGTTATGTCAATGACCCATTGGTCAAATCCCAACTATGATGTGATGACCTCATCGATCTTCTAGAAATATTCACAAATTTTAGTAGTATAATATGAAGATAAACCCATTTAAGTGTTCTTTTAGAGTAACATCATGAAATTTTCATAGTTTTTTGGTATGCCTATATGGCATTGATAATGACATATAAAAGTCTTGTGATTTTTGTGTAATTCAACCCTCTAAATCAAAAATAACTAAGGTGGTATAAGAGTACCTCACTTATATTCAACACTTTATAAACAACCAGGATAATAAATATCTCCACATTACTATGTTATTTAAGAAATTTGTTTCATACCATTGGGTTGAGGAGTGCCATGAATCTTTCACGAATCTCAAGTAGTACCTACTTCAACTATAGATCTCAATTCCAACAGCAGAACTAAATCCACATGAGCTATATGTGGACACCATGGAATTATCCCCTCGTGGTCTCCACACATCGAAAAATGACATAGGGAATGAAAAAACTCTTTAATATCATATTTTATGGATTCTAGATATGAGGAATTGTTATTATGATTTCCAAAATAAGTACATTTCACTCATCTTTACATTGAAAAATATTAGGCATTAGTTTTAACACCATTATGTTCATCTGGTCTCTCGTATAGACCCTCTTAAGATCATTCTCAGACAAACTATATTGAATGGAAATATTTCATGATGGGATGTTATCTAGTGACTGTATGATATAAAATTCACATCATAGATGGTAATTTAAATTTAGTCTCTTTTAGTTTTCCACATGGATCATCCTAACCCAGAAAACATGAAAACCTAAACCGAACGTCAAGATGAAGATGTTTTTTATGCCCATGAAACTCCCCAAACATGGAAGATATATTTTGATAGTGCCTCACCATATATTATAGAAATGGTAATGAAAAAATAATAAACTCAACCTTGTGGGTCAGTAAATTTTATTTATTTCACCAGAAAAATAAATTTTCCATATTAATGCTCATTATCGGAAGTATTCCTTAACAAAAATGTAGAATACCAAGAACTTATTATTGTAGTAGAGCTAGTGTTTATGTTTTAAATATCCTACCTAAATATCAAATTGGTTTTATAGTTAGTAATAAAATCGATATCTGGTGAGTATTCCATCATGAAAAATTAAGTATCCCCACTCATCATTTATATTTGAAAATTGATTGTGGAATTCTCTTTTGAACCAACACTGTATTATGTTACTCGATCAAAAAATGCTCATTCTGAGGCACATGAAAATGCTTCCACAGTCCTATCTAATCCTAGTTAAGATGCATTGGTTTTTTGTATAATTAAATGATTTTTGGTCTCACCATTAATCTTCTATGACATTGAGTAAATTAATCAAGTCAATGCTTCCACAGAGCATGATGAATTAGAATACACCCTTGGCTAGATAAATCGCATAATATAATACCTATAAAATTGTTCCCTCATTACAGATCAGGATAGAAGGCAAACACATGAACATCGATTAATGAAATTCACCCTTAGAGAGGGGAAAAACTAGAATAAATAACTCTATAAATGAGTCACCAATGGAATAATCATCAAAAGCATTATAAAAGGATGGATTCCTGTCATTATGGATAAAGACCTTGTAGGCTCCTTCAATAATCACCAATCTGGAACCAGACCCTCCCATCATATTTCTATGACTGTCTACTACTGGAAATCAATGATGTAGTATTGTGTGGAATTCATGAGACAATGTCATGAATTTGAAACCCATGCAAACTTCATCCATCAACCACCATAAATTCTACATACAACTAAGTATTTATGGTCATTTGTTTTATAGAGAATAGTACTTGTGGGGAAATATAACCTATATATAATAATGTTGTTAATGATTACCCTTAAAATAATATACTTCATTTACAAATGGATAGAGTCCATAACAATAAAATAAGTATGGATGAAGAATTTAATGAATTTCATAAAGTCAAATATTATCAAAGGATTTAGTGTGTATCACATGATACTAAAGGAAAAAAACTAGTTTTCATAATTATAATTTTATGATACATTACTAGGTGTATAATATTAACACTAAACATTCATCACAAAATTGTAAAATAAAAAATGGATCGATTGAGGAATTTGATAAAAGTATATAAAATATACTCCATGAAATTATGGAAAAGGAAAAGATGTATTTTCTAGAAAAGATCCTTCATGTCTGATGGTGAAATAGTAACACCACATGAAATTCCATGAATGCTACCCTATATTCATTAGTATTTGGGATACATGTAGTGTATCCAATAGAATTCCAATTTACCTTGATTTAATAGGTTTATGTGGACAACATTCAAAGAATAAAGAATCATATAAATGAATAGATGAGTTTGAATAGCCTTATCTGAAATGTTTTTATACATATTACGACCTCGAAATTCATAAGAACTGGATTGTTAAAGCCATTATAAAAACGTTTCTCATCCTCATTCAATCATGGATAACTGAAATTGGTTCTTAGAACCCTGATGATACTAGGAAATAATCTTCCAAAGTAGGAACCCATTTGGTAAGGTCCTTACATCATACATATGGTTTATTCCAATAGGTCTTACCCATTTTCCACTATAGATGATGAATGCATTACTCCCCAAAAAATGAGAGGATTCTCAAGATGTAACTATCATAGAATCCAAGAGGAATTCCAAGTCCTAGAGGCAAGAAATTGAATCATGTAGCATCTTATGTCAATACCACATGATGTTAAACTGCTATGAAGATGTCCTACCATAATAAATTAAACAACACAGTAGACCTTACATCATGAATAGTTAAATACACATGAGATATGCCTATGCGAAGGAAAAAATGAATTACTCCATACCTATGTGAAAATTAGACCCTCATAAGGGGATCATTTGAGAACTGTGATTCATTCCTATTTTTACAGGATATGTAAAGAAAACCATATCTCAAATCCTATGTATATATACAATATAAATAAAAAAACACCCCCTCCCTGTGTCTGGACCATACATGAATAGGGAATTTTCCATTCAATATCTACATGTGGTTTGATTATTACTATCGTAGGATATGTAATGATTATCATATCTCAAATATTGTGTCCAATAGTAATTCAAATGGAAAACATACACCTCTATACAATCACTCAAATATCTAGGAAATTTTATATTGGAGAACTATATCTTTCTTGATTCCAACAATCACATGATACGTAGTGACACCAAAATCCCAGATCCTAGGTATAAAAAAAATACAAAATAGATAATTCTTCATAATATGAATCTGATATGAATAGGAAATTATCCATTTAAGAACTATGTGTGGTTTGTTTCATACTATCAGAAGATATATATTGTTTCCAAGATACTGATTTCTTGGTCCAACCACATTATAAATGGAAACAATACCCCATCCCTATGTATGGGTCAAACATATAGGGATTTTTCCATTCAATAAAAATGTTTGGATTGATTCCTAGTATCATAGGATATGTAGTGATAACCTAATCCCAAATCATGGGTCCAGTCACAATATAAAATTGAAACAAATGTGCCCTCCCTATGTATGTGACATATATTCAAGGGGAATTTTCCTTTATGAAATATATGCATTTTGATACCTATTACCATAGGAAACATAATTGAACTCATATCTAAAATAATTGGTCATGCCGTAACATATATAAAAAATGAACCCCTCCTAACACATGGGCCTGTCTTGTGTTGAAATCATTCTCCATAACTATGTGTTGTTCAATTCCTTTCACCATAGGATACATCATGATGCCATATATCAAATATGTGTTCTAATTCAATTATTAATGAAATGTGGTAATGAAATAACCATCCCAGTAAATGTTATAGGCTTTAATATAGATATGTCTCAAAAGCAACAAGTGTATTGATTCCGATTACTATGGGATACATAGTGACACCTTGAACTTCCATTTCAAGGTCATCTGTTAGTTATCATCAAAACTAATCATGATACTCAATGAAATTCATATCCCTGTAGAGGACCCATTCCTTATTAAAATTTTAACACCACCCATAATCCCTATCACATACTCTCTCATACCACAATGAACAACATAAATATCCCCTGTTTTACATTCTGAGTATGACTCGTGTGAGATTACAGAAAATGTAATGTTTCTCTAACCGATTTGACATGGATGTGTTATGGAATGGGAATCACATCTTTATTTCATGAAATTAAACTCCATAGTATCGTCCTAGTCTCATGAAATTAAACAACATGACAAAATCCTAGTCGCATGACAGAAAACTATATAATAAAAGGTATTTATGCTAAAGAGATCATCCCCTTAATAACCTTGTATCCAAGAAATTGTATATTTTATTCCATCAGATAGAAAACGAGTTCAATACACATTAGTGTATAAATTCAGGTGATTTAAACCCTATTTAATGTTACGTTATCCACAAAACAACTTCATGTATTAGATATCTGTGTCAATACCAACCAATTCCTCGAGTTGATATTCTTCTCTTGTACCCCCATGGAACTTGGGATCCCCTACTCCTGGTTTCCCCATCTATCAAACATGTAATAGGGATTGGTTAATCTAGATGAACCCTAATAGGATTATCTAATGAAAGATAAAACACCTCCAATCTTGAACCCATTAGATATTATAGTCATAAAGGATCCCACCTTAAATTCAGGAGTTATTGTCCCAAATACATGGGATGTGATCTCTTAAACATTACTAATGGTTTCCCCCTACCCACTAGTATCAACCAAATTTTAACTTAGATAATCTGGCTTTAGGATTTAAAAATTATATAACTCAACTATCCAAATGGATTTGGACACCCTCAATGGTACTCACATGTTGATCACACCTATTTGAAAAGAAAAATTATGACATCACATTTTAGTACCCAATTATTTTGATCTAAGTATCACTTATAAAGACCTAACATACATGTTCTTGAAAATCAATTTGCACACACCCCATTTTCCAAGATAAATACATCATTCCCCTATTTTTATATCTGAACCATCATATACCTTCAACCATCTTCTCCAAGTATTTATAAAAAATTAAATATTATGGATTGGATATTATTGAAGGAATCCCACTATGATCAATTGATTAAAAATAGAACACTTAAGATATTATACATTGAGGATTATTTAGTTTTTTGAAGGGACCCAACTAGGATTCACTAGTTAATAATGAATATCTCATGAGCTTATAACTTGTAGATATTTTGGTCCCAAAGGAAAGGTCCCCTTGATCAAATGAGCAATTTATCTAATCATGTGTCATTAATCCCACCAATCATAAAAATAATAATCATTAATTTATGAATCTAAAGACATGGTTCATTTCATCCATTTTCACCACATGCAAGAGGGATCAATAGTGAATCATTAATTTATTCCTTTGTGTTCCATGTATTTATGGTTTGAATCTAACCTACATTGCATTTATATCATAACATTGTGTGGATTTATTCCTATCACCACATGTTATGTACTAATTCTTAGGTCTCCAATTCTAGGTCCAGCTATGACCTAATGATAAAATACAGCTAATCTAAATATTTCCCAAATATGTTTAAGGATATTTCATTTGAATAACTATGTCGATATTCATTACAATTCCCATAGGATATGCAGTGATTCCCTAGTTTCCAATCCTCGGTCCAGTAGTAATTCAAAATAATGTGGCTTACGTTACATTTTAGCCCAACCTACCTAGATGATTCTATGATAAGAACTGCAAGCTGCTTGATTCCCATAATATGGGATAAATAGCGATTCATATATCCTTTATTTCATTTCTATAAAATAATTCTAATCACTCCAAAATAAGTTCCTTCCTATTAACCATGTTATTGTGGGGATTCATGCCCATATCAAAATGTGAGTACCCCCACATATTCCTTGTCATTATCTCTCACACGACTCAACTAACTATATAGTTGTCACATATTTATCCTTATAATCATGACACATGTGATCTTAGGGATCCTAGAAATTTACTCTCACCAACATGACTGTAGTTTGTTTTATCCAAAGAGATGGGAAATTTTTTTTATCGAATGAAATCAAACTACACAACAAAATTTCTTCAAGTTGAATAGTTCATTCCCTCTAATGATCATTTAATCAATAACTACATGTTTTATACCTTCTCTTTGAAGATGTGTTTAATAAATGCTGAAAAGTCCATTAGGGTTCTCCAAAACTTCTTGAATTTTATTTTCTCCATGAAAAAAATTCATATAATTGATATCTATGTCTATACCAACCAATTACTTGAGTTGATATCCTTCTCATGGATCCCGATTTTCCTTGGGCTCCCTTTCTCTTAATTCTCCCATATAGAAAACTAGTAATAGTTTATGGTTAATATAAAGGAAAACCACTATGATTACCTTGTGAATAATGAAATAACATGAAGATTTTGACTAGTTAGTGCTTTTATTCTAGAGGAGAGCCCCCTAAATCCATGACTTATTATATTGGCTGCATAGGATATGAGCTCTCCACTATTACTAATGGTTGACATGTACCCCTTGGTCTCCATCTCCCTTTAAATTATATATTATTGTGTTATGATTTAAACTTATCATAACCATACCATTTAAGATGATTCAGAAATCCTTAATATTACAAATTTTTTCATCTTTCCAATTATAGAAATAGGATTATAATATTGTATTCTTGTAACCCTTCATCTTGGGGTATGCATTTTTTGAAGACCAAAATTACCTAAGTTAGTCATTCCTCTCAGTGATATCACCCATATTAATAGTGTTAAACTATATGAAAACATCCTACTTGTATTCAATTAATATAAATGACATGTTATACATCCCGAAAGACCTAAAATTGCTTATATATGGTCATCTTATAAATGAATGTTTTCTAGATATGAATCATTCACTGCCATACCAAAATGAAATACAAAAACTCCCATTTTCTATGTATGACCCTAATTTATTTAGAGGACCATTTAGGCATACACAATGTTGCGACTCACTATGGAAACAAATAAATTACCCCTCCTGGAATATGAGTGTGATCTATGTATAGATATCTGTGGGAATGAACTACATGCGGCTTGATTCCTGAACTATAATGATATATAGTGAAACCCATATTTTTTATCCTGGGCTAAGATGTAGGTTTACCACTATTAAAATATTTCCAAGTACTTAATCCTTATTGAAACTTGAAAAATTCGGTAAATCATGAGACAATGGAATTTCCCCCATCATTGAAAGTCTCACCCAATATGAATTCATTTCTCCTCAGTGAAACCCTCAATATTTAAAAAGTATTAACCTAAAAAATAGTGGATGACCTCCCATTTAGAGTAAATATTACCATATCCCTTTCATAAGAGTCAGTACTACACAGTGGGACTTTAGGAAATGAACAAACTATGGAATGATTCTTATGCATATAGTTTTTAAAGGGTAACATCATCATGATCAGATATAAAAGTTTCATATTTTTTAAGGATCTGGTCAATGTTTAATGGGATTATATTGTATGAGGATGGTTGAGTCATACAGAATATCCTTTCCAACATATGAATCTATTTTACAAACAAAAATCTTTTACATGAAAATGACATGTGATGTATGTGATCTAGCATATGGATACCCACCAATAATCATGTTCAAGGATAAAGTATGATTCTTTGATCTAAATACACCTAACTAGTGGAATGTAACTTTAATGATATATTTCCAAATTTCACATTGATTCCCATTTCCTTAGCACATCATGTAAAATATTTAAGGATGATGTCCTCATCACATGGTGTAAAACTATATGATAAATGTGTCTCCACTGCATGATGTTCAATTATGTATACCACTTGAAACAACATTCTTAATCAAAGGACCAAGAAATATTGACCATGGTTAAACAATGTTCATGTTTCTTCTATTATATTTCTTTGCATGTAAATTCGTCAACCAATCATTATATCTTGACTAACTATGATTACCTAAAACCATTCCTCGACCTCAAGAAAGAAAACTCATCTTTTAGGGACCCGTTTTGACTACGGATTTCTTCACCAGGCTCTTAGATATGAGCTCTAGGACTATCAAATAAAAATTTCTTTTCCATTAGGAATTGGATTTTAGTCTTTAATTTCCATGAAATCATCATAGTAGGGATCATCACCTTATAGTGACTCAGAACCATACACTGAATGCTTATCCCATATCATCAACCATGATTTTAGAAACATGATCTAGGATTTATTTGACTATTTTCCACTACAAGAAAAGTGGGCCATATCCACAAACCAATAGACACGATTTTCCAAAACTATGGCTATAGGTTTTTATAACAAGGCTACAACCACAGTTTTACATAAAATAGTGGATATATGGTATATTTTTGAAGGATATAGCCACAGTTTAGTGAAACCATGGCTATACAATTTTTTTGGGAGGTATAGCCACGGTTTGGGTATACTGTAGATATAGGTTCATTTTACAAGGGTTATAGGCACAGTTTGGGTAAAACCGTGGCTATAGGGTCTTTTTACAAGGGTTATAGACACAGTTTTAGTAAAACCGTGGCTATAGAGTAATTGTTTTAAAGTTCAATATCCACGGTTTGTGTAAAAACATAGCTATAGAGTATTTTCTTCATTTTCTATAGCCACAGTTCCTCAAAACTGTAGCTATAGGTCTCCCACACTTATGCGGGGAAAACATTAACCTGCAAAAAATGGAGGGAAGGTTTATATCCATGGTTTACATGCTCTAGACACGATTTTTAATAATATATATATATATATATATATATCAAAAGGCATATGTGGTGTAGTGGAAAGGTTGTTCGTGCACATAGCAGAGGGACATAGATCAAATCTTATCAGGAACACATTATTTTTGGGCTATAACCATGGTTTACTTGGTCAAGAGCCATATTGGAAAATTTTGGTTGTAGTCTTATTGTCACGGTGGACAACCATGGCTATATCCCAACTACCACGGTGGACATCTTTGGGGGATATAGACATGGTTTGGATAACCATCACAAAAGGACTGTAGAGATTGTTCTCAACTGTGTCTATAGACCAATAAAACCATAGATATATCTTTTACCTATATCCATGCCAATAGGTGGCACAACCAACTGGAACCATGGATATATCTTCTAGCCATGGTTTTGACCCCTATAGACACTAGTTTTTACCATGGCTATGACCTAATTTTATAGTTGTGATCCTCTATTAAGATGGGAACTGGATTACATCTGAATTTGGGAATCCTAATTTTGGTGTTGTGTGCTACTCCTCTTATACTTGATCAATGGGTATCCTGAACTTATACCACATGAACATTGGTCAATAGTTCCTGAAATTGATCTTTAGCTTTTCAAGGTCCCAAATCATATGACCATAAACTGATAGTGAAAGAGATATAAAACATGTCAAGCTAATAAAAAAAAGTAAATTATGTGAAAAATTAAATACTCCACTCTCTAAAATAATCATCCCAACAGTATAGGAAAAATTAAATCTTAATAAACAATGGAATAAAAAATTTA
The DNA here is from genome assembly GCA_963277665.1 of Viscum album. Lineage (NCBI taxonomy): Eukaryota > Viridiplantae > Streptophyta > Magnoliopsida > Santalales > Viscaceae > Viscum > Viscum album. The sequence goes on along the minus strand of OY728151.1, from coordinate 1,248,743,118 downwards.
GGACCCATATTATTTCTCTAGAACAATCTAATCAATTCTCACTTGAACCCTTTGTCAAGGAAAAAAGTTAGTGTAATAATTTGTCACATTTACTCACCAAGATACTATTTTCACATGGAAGAGACATGGATTTTAGGGTTCCTGAACACTTCATGAATATTACAACTCCCACAATAACTATCCTTTCTTTGAAGATTGACCTGATGCCTAAAAATCCCTTGAGTTGGTTCAATTATCCTTGAAACGCATAACCTTGGGTTATTTATCTTGGTTTTACCCTATAGTTTATTGGAAACAACCAATGGATGATAATAAAGGTACTATCTCAGAATCCTTACAAAATAACACAATTTCAAGGAGGTTTTACCTGGTGGATGTTTTGGTCCTGGAGGAAATGTACTTCTTAAATCCACGAGCTATTTTCCTAACTAGGTGTGATACTAGTTTCCACCATTACTAATGGTCGACCTATATCTCCTAACCCACATTTTCAATTGAATTTGATATTCATAGACAACGATATAAAATCTATATAAATAGACAATTCCAGTGGATTTTATATCCTCAATGTTACATCACTCTATGTTGTAACCATCCTCAAAGAAGGAATTTAGTATTACATTATTGAATTATTTTTAGGGCCCACAATGCATGGACCAAAAAACATTGGATTAAGAGATCGATCCTTACAACCATAAAAATAACTACCACCGGGGTTCTAAACCCCTCATTGCGTAGTCATTCTTCCATAATCTACTTCACTGTTCGAGAGTTTGTATCTTCATAATTCTATTATATCCCTTTCAAAGGATTAAGGATCCCCTTATTTGAACTTATATTATTTGGATCTAGATGTGGGACTTATACCCATAATCTATAGGAATCTCCCTTGTGTATAAATGAATCTACAATCCTTGTGAGTCCTAGAAACATTCTACTAGAACTCATCTCCTGAGAGTGTTCTTTGATCATCCTCAAATTGTCTTCCCCATTCTATCACCCTTGGTGTGAACCTATGGGGACGTTATTTACATAACCCATATTAAATCTATCAAAGTTTATTTGGAATCCGTAATAATAAAAAACTATACACCGAACTATATTTCATAAATGATGTGTGGTGCCTAAACTCTTCATGAATAATCATCCTTCATCAACCTAATAAGGATGAAAGGTTCTATAAATCTTCATGAATACCCTTCCTTCAACCAATATATTTATTAGTAGTTCAAAACAATAGATAATATTAGCTAAAATACCCTAATATAAAATAATATGTGGTATGAGTTATAATACATTAATCTACATCAATATATGGTTTCAGTATAGAGGTATTAAACTAGAGAAATATATTATCAAAGCTAGAATATGTCAAACTAAAACTAAAAATGGTCTGAGATAGAAGTCCCCATACTAGAGAAATATAAGTTCCATGATGTTCAACATAAAATTATACCATCTCATTCGGTTTTCAAGACCATAAAACTACATATTAAAGGAGAGACAAATCTCTCCATGTTGAAATCCCACTAAGGGAGCCCTAGGAAAATGTTTAGTCTCTACTCACTAGATATGCACTTTATGTGATTCAAAAAACATTGTGAACTTATAAAATGGGAAAGTAACAAAACATGGTTTTTTGAAAACATATAAATGGTATCCTAGGTGAAATCCAAGTCCATGCAAGGTAAATATTCCCCATATGAATCATATAAAAATGTTCAGACAATATAAAATAAAATTTCATACAAATAAGGTATGTACTATTATCACACCCAAGAAAAATCATGTTATTATCTCTGGGCTGTCTGACATCATAGAAAATTAGAGTACATAATTGTTTCCAGAGACCTATCTTAGGGTACATAGTCCTATCACCTCTTAAAACCACATAATACTTGGTAAATCCTGAAATATTATAAACTATATAGTGTGTACAACTATAGGTGGTCATAAATTTGTCCCAATATCACGATTTTTGCAACATCTCAACAAAAACATGGGTCCCTATAAATGATTTTATCACTAACTGAAAACATCCCCATTCCTATGTATAAGATAAATTTACATGGGAGATTTAATCATAGATGTATTCATCCATGAACTTATGTTCCCTATTAAAGATTATTATATACAAAAGACTCTTCCATATTATAACTATGTAAGATATGGTTCATATTCCTTTAGGATATATAGTGATTTCCAAGTTTCATATATTGGATCCTGCCCTAGATTCTTGGTGGTTCTCAAAATCTCTCATTCAAGAAACTTTATAAAAATATTCTTATTGTGTTCAATATAAAATCCCATTAGATGTTCAAGTAGATGGAATAATGATCTATGTTTACTTTATAATTTAATTAATTTCAATATAAATGAATGAAATTCTAAGGGGGGAATTTCATTGGATCCCATAATTATGTACCAATAACATATCCATCATATATTTTAGATATGTGTAGACAATAAAAAATATTAATATAATTTTCATGAAGGACTTTGAAATGGAATGATTGAAGAAGAAGTCTTGGGGTTTTTATTTTCATTATAAGGGAACATATATTTGAAATATTATTTTATTCTATGTTTTTTGGTTATGCCTATCGCCCAGAAATTCACCATCCTAGGTTACCAGCCAACCAACTCAAGTAGAGAACATGTGGGAGTCCCCTCAACATTACTTCATATCTAGCATAACTATCCAACCAAGTGGAAGTGTGCAGGAAATCATAGTTCCCAATGTATTAATGCATGAAATGTTTAAGTGTTGTCTAAGTGGGTTGTATAATGGAATGGTGTAGCCTTTGGGGAATGGGTGCATATATGTGTCAGGTTCTGAACCTCGATTTTGGATTGACATGTGGGTGACACGCTAATGTATATAAAGAAGTTATAGGTTGTTTGTCAATTTGATGTGGGATTTGGATTTATTGAGTTATTATTCCTATTTCATAAAACATAATTATATAAAATATACCATCTAATCCAACTAATATTTATTTTCTCACTTCCACACACGATCATCTTCAACCTCCTATCATCTATTGAGAACACAAAGGACACTAGTTCAAGCTAGAGACACTAGAAGTTTACTCAAGAATTAAATTCCCTCTATGAAGACCATATTTATTCATGTAATCTGAGGAAATCATTCATCCCTAATGAATTCATGAAGCAACACTTTTAATGAATTTTGAGCTTCAATGAACCTATTTGTCGCATGAATAACCCCGATCACCTGACATTATATAGATCATACAACCATGCACCATCCCAGTAGTCCAATCGATTGTGGTCAAGTTTTTTATATTCATTTTCCTTCTACCCCATCACATAGAGTCAATATGAAAACACACTTGTCCTCAAGCATGCTGTGTTTTGAAGAGCATAGAATCCACATGAAACTAATCATGTGATCAAGAGAAGTCATCATGAGAAGTATCAAGGATCTCATGATCGAGTGATGATGATCAGATGAATCATAGTTCAATCAAGTGGGTTTATATAAAAAACAACATATGATTCTTTCATGAGAGTCCTTCATCAAATATATCCTCCTTCATATGAAGTAACCACTGATCATCCAATGATTTTACAAGGACATGTCGAGCGATCTCACAATGTCCAATATTCTATTACATGATTCCCCTAATGGATGTTAAAAATCTAGCCAATGACATTCTATGCGTTGATCATGTGAATCCATAACGTGATCACATGTACATTATGTGATGTTGATCATGTGATACTATACAATACATTTATCCAGTGAAATTATAACCTTCATTGTATAATGATTCTAATATATCATGAAATAATTTCTTAAATAATCACTATCCCTCATTGAAAAAAACACCAAAGTGGGGAAATTTCAGAATAATTTAAAGAAAGGAGGAAAGCAGTTGCATACTTTAGAGAATTATCTAAGTGATCACGAGAACCCATAAAGAAACCCTATAGTTAAACTCTATCATGAGATTCAATTTAGATAAATAATTCACATGAGAATAATAATATCATGAGATTCCTTTTATTAATCAATCAATATAAGAATCTTCGGGACGCACCTCCATGCTATGTGATAGTGACATGGATCACCCTAGAGGCCCCTCATCCATTAGATGATGATATATGTATACATTAAACCTTGTAATGAGAATATACCATGACATGTGGCCTCTAAATTCATGTGTATCCCTAAATATATGTTACTACATCCAAGCTAATTGTTGGATGTGTAGCCTCGAAAAAAACCTTCGACTATGCACTCTTATATGAAAATAATTGTTGATGTATCTTTAATATCATACCCCTGTACATGACAATTCAACACATGGAAATGATCCCTTTATAATTCATGTGATCATGGACATGTTCAAAAGAACAGATCACTTAACTCTCTTAATATCGGATGATTACATGACTCCTCACTGATATTGTGAGGTCATTATATGACACTCCCTACATTGATAAAATCACATATATTTGATTTTAGCACCATGCAATGTGGTCAAGATGTAGGAGGTTATGCCCATATATTCCACACTGACTGGTATTGAAAAAATTAACACTAGGGAATTGAGGTGAAAATATGATTTCCATTCTAGGGAACCACATAATTGTAAGATTCTTCTACCAGGTATGCCCAGTGATTGACTCAATCGATTATGTGGAATATTTATGTTCTTCATTTAATCACCATATTGATCACATGAAGAACTTATGGAACATCATACAGATCACACATTTGAGTCTTTTCATGTCATCTTTATCACACAATTCATTAATAGAATTGTTCCAGAAGAACATTGATGAATTTATCTCATAAATTTTTAAAATGATGCAATCTTCATGTGAAGATGGATAAAATGATTATCATAAATTAAGGTCATGTATTTTATTTTATTTTCTCAACTATCATGCAATGAACTCTATATATATTACCCTAGTCACATGAAACCCATTGTACATGACATATATATCATGTAATGACATATGGGCATGTTCTCTTGGTCATGTGGAGTCAACCAAACATGTCACCCAAATCATGAGATGATCTCTAGACATGTCATCCTTGTTACATGAAGTACTCTATGAATTTCATCTAAATCATGATAGAACCTTTATATATGTCAGAATAGTGAAATTAATTCATCTATACATATTATTTAGGTTATTAAAATAACCCATGACATATCAACTTCAATTATGCGAAGCATCATAGACATGTCTAATTTGGTCATATAGAGTACTATGGACATGAAAACAAAAATCAATTAAGGCATCTTTTACATGTAATAATTAATGATGTGATGTTCCTCTAGAAATGATTGGTAGGAAAATCACATACATATGTTAAGATGGAACTCTATACATGTCATGTGGTCACCACTGAACATTTCAGCCTTGTCAATTAGGGAAACTTGGGTATGTACCCTCAAACTATGTGAACTCCCAACCATGGGTCATTGGTTGAGAATTCCCCATTTTTATGGTAAGTATCCATAATGGGAAATGGATAATTATTCATAAAATACTATTGGTACCATGGGATCCTCATGCTATCCAATTAAACTTGATCAACTACTTAATGTCCCCACTCTTTATCATTTAATAGTTAATGGTTGAATATCTTCGAAAGGGTATGCACTCTGGTGTATGTCCCTCATATTATACAACTCTAGTTCATAATAAACACCCCCTATGGGTCTATCATTTTTCCTCATCCACCAGTACATTTTGAAACATATATAACTATGAGGACTCTGATTCTTGAAAAAACAAGATTTGTAGGATGCCTTCCTAAGGCCCGATATGCATATCAAACACTACATCAGGGGAAATCAACATGTTGGTACCAAAACTATGGGGATTGTGCCCATTAATTTTATATTCCTTTTTCCCACAATAAGTATGGGTTATCTAATCATATAGACTAGTTAAAATCATATATCTTTACTCATAATATACCTCCAATCATGGAAAACTCAGTATATAATCCTTGTTCAATGACATGATGAAAATTCCTCATCACATGGGATCCCACCTTGGTGTAGTTCCCAAATACATTCACATGTTGATAAAATCTGGGGCAATAACCCTTAGGTGTATTAATTATCTATACCCTCCCATCATCAAGTTAATATAATATAGAACTATGAAGAATCTGATTCCAGTTATAAGTAGGATATATAATACTCTTACTTTATTCACATTATCCATACCTTATGCCTATGTATAATCACATATTTACATTGAACATATTTTTAAACTAAAATGTGTGGTCCTATTATAAGACCTCAAATGGTCTAAAATGAACTATATGTGTTTTGATTACATTATTTATTGGATATGCAGGATACCTCTTAGAGGTTAAATCCCATTTTCAATACACCAATAACCTTCCCAGACAATAATAAACTCCTGATTTCATCATTATATGGCTTCCAAACACATGTATCTACCTATTTCAAAACAGTAACAGGGGATAGGTAAATAACCTATAATTAATAAATATGGAACTATTAATAAAACCCCCCTTTACATATATTGAGTGTCAACACCTGATAATTTTATTAGGATAACCTATCTCGTATCGAGATTTATGAAATATTCACAAACCTATATAAAATATATAAGTGTGTCCATGAATATGAAAGAATCCCCCCTAATGGGATTCAAAAATATGACCTCATATCCTCTCAACCAATGTGAGTTCCTAAGATTCAATGGTTTTGAAACATAAAATGATTTCCTTCCTATAGAATGTATGATCAAATTCACTATTGATTTGGGGACTATTGGGTTTTTCAATTGATAATACATAGAGATATAATTTATTTTGATACTATATTTATCCCCACACAACCAACCATCATACCATATTATCTGGATGAAATTGGGGGTAATGTTTTTTGGCCAATAAACATGTGAGAATGCCTTATAGGAGTTGAAAGGGAGATTTAACAAAGTACATAACTTGGTTTTCCATGACATAGTAAGGGGATATGTTTTGTATTTTGATGAGTTAGGTGTTTAGTTGGGTTCTATTATCATATAGCGATATCATGTTTTTGTGTATGGATCTCAGAAGTTGATACCTTATGAGAAAACTACCAAATCATCGACCTCAATTTAGTAGGAGATGTTTTCACAGTCTACATGGACTATAAAATTTTGAAATACATATTCCCTTAGAATGGATAAAAACCTTTTTAGTGAATATGGGTTGGGTACATTTAGTTTTTTTACATTAATATGGCCTACTCACTTGGGATGGGAAATATAGTATCCAATTCTCTGTGATCAAAGATGTGGTCTAAGTTATTCAGGAGTAAACTAGAGAATATAAATTTATGTATTTATTCTCAGAAATGAATGTAAATGTCAAGTAGGACCAGGTTCAAGTATCTCATGCATAATTATTTGTGGTTTCTATGATTACAAGATGGATTAAGAGGATAAACCATTCAGATCCAGAGTTCCCATATCTTAGGGACATCTTCGATGGTGGGGAGACACCACCACACTTGGATATAGATGAGGAAGATATTATCTTTGTTCCGGGGTTTGTTTTAGTTAATAATATAATGTGAGAGGATTTTTTGATGGAACATCATGATTTTATATGGGATGAATACACTAGATCAATGAGGTTGAAATATGATCTCTATCATCAGTATTGGTGGCCTAACCTGATGAAAGATACAATAAGTTTTGGTATACAATTATCCACCTATTAGCAAGTGAAATATGGGAATTAGTGATCCATTGGTATTCTATACTATTTTACCATTTCAAAGTGTAGGGGGATAATGTATCCATGAATATTGATATAGGGTTTCAAAGGATGCCCTAGGGGAAATATGTGGTATGGTTTATCAGGGATTGGGTGAATTTTTTTTCACATTTTCTACCAATCCTAGAAACTGTTGGGGTGATTTAGTTGGAAAGGATGTATGTTCATGATATTTTATAAATACATGAGATTCCACATAACATCATTTTAGTTATATATTCTCAATTCACATCATGGTTATGGAATCAATTTTATAATGTTTTGGGTACTCAAGTGATTTTGTGTATATCCTTTTAGACATAGTCAAATGGAAAGTCTTATATGACTATTCATTTATTGTATGACATGTTGAGGGAGTGTGTGTAATTTTTAGAGGTTCTTGGGAGATCTATCTAGAACATATGTAATTTCCCTATAATAATAGTTATAATGTGAATATTTTTTTATAACCTTATAAATATTTATATTTGATATTGTTTTGTTCAACCTTGTGTTAGCGAGATGAATGAGAGACGAGATAGATGGGCTGAGTCACATTAAGGAGGTGATAGAGCAAGTCCAATTGATTCAAAAGAAGATGGATACTACATAGAGTAGGTATAAATAATATTCATATCAGTATTTCTAACCTCTTGAGTTTGATATAGTTGATTTAATATTTTCATGTGATTCCTAGATTGAATCATCATTTATATAAAGGAAGGTGAAGATGGAGCCTAGGTATGTGGGGTCATTTCAGAATATGGAGTGTGTCAGATCAATGGAATACAGACTGACTCTACAATAGAGCTTCAGTTCCTTTAAGTGGTTATTCCATTTATCAATTCCTCGATGGTACTTTCTCAATCCATCTAAATGATCGATTTAAAGGATTATAAGATCAATTCCAATGCTTCTTTTGAGGAGTGACCAAATCAAATAGTATATCATAGTGAATAGATCTTGTACAATATGAAAATTAATCTATTATGTATGTAAGGGAAGTGTAAGATTATATGGGGGGAAACATGGTGGAGGGAATTATACATGTAAGAATATTTTCTCAATAAATTCATCATTGAGGATTAACAGTGCTCATTAGTACAAATTGGAGAAGAGATATCTTAAGGTAGGGAGGTTATACGACCTTGATCCTCTATTCAAGTATGATCCCACATTGATTTTTGACTTAATTTTTATATGATTTTGGTATTTCAATCATATAAATTGGTTTTGGTAGGTATCAAGAGTGTTCAGGAGGCTCAGAATCATGAGCCGGTTTAGATCCACTAGTTTGCTGAAAGCCTTCTAGTTGGTCTGATGATTTACAAGGAAAACACTCAATCCTTTTTCCCCCATCACTCTAGTGGGATATAGATAAATTTTTTTAAAGGAGGAAATTTTGGTTACATTTCTTCCTTATCCAATAATATAATAACCTAATTATCCCCCATCATAAATGAAACAACACCTACTTTGGTTCCCTCCTCCTATCCTCCTTTTTTAGGGTGAATCTCCTCTGTATCTTGGCCATTTATCGTTCTTTTTTAAGATATCAAGTTATTGACATATATATATGACTTCCTAAAATTAAAATATTTATTTTTTTACTTTCTATTTAAATATTTCTTGTTATGTTTAACTAAAAACCCAATTTTTGGGATGTTTTCTAGTTTTAAAGATTGTTTCTTCTTTCAATAATTAAAAATCCAGTACCATAGGAATGTTCTATATTAGGTTGAGGGAAAAGGTAAAATTTATTTACCATTATGGTCTCACTATCATATAACACATTAAGGCTTGTGTGTTCACATTAACTCATTGAAATATTGAAAAATAAAATAAAATAAAATGTTTTTCAATATAATTGATGTATTGGAAACTCCCATGGGATTAGAAATTCATGTTGGCTTTGGGTATCCCATTATTAAAGAAACAAATGGGGTGAGTTTGGATTTTTATTGGAAATGGGTGGATTAATGGGTTGTTTTATCACTACCTTTGTTGTGGTAATGAGTTAACCTGGAATGCATGTTACCTAGGATACCCCTAGAACATAGTAGTTATCATGGCCATGGGAATCATAAATGAAATATAAAATAAAATAAAGTGATGATATTGACATGAATTGAAGAATTGTTTTATATTTAAATTTATATAATATTGAGTTTTAATCTATTGGAATATTTATGAGGATAAAAATGACTTGGAATTATCATTAAATTTTCCATGAATTTTAATGGTGTGGAATGACATTGGTGAGACTTGGAATACATTAGGGGACTCGTGTGAACGACATATGTAAATATATCAATGGATTCAATAAGGTATAAAGCTATTTAATTACTATATAAAGATAATATATTCTACATATACTCATTACTATTATTTACATAATGTGTTTGGATCCCCATTCTATGTTGACCTTTATGTGGGGTGAATTAGTGGTTAAAATTTATAAAATCATTCATTTTAACTCATCATATCGTACTTATTATGGTTATTATCTATTTGATAAAATCTTATAGCCTCACCTCATATTTATAAATAATAATAGAGAGCATAAAACATGATATTTTTTATTGTTGGTACAAATACCCACTTCTTTTCCATATTGGTTAGACACCCCAAAATGGATTATCCAATATAGTTTTGTCTTCAATTATAGTGAAAAGGTAGAGTTTTTTCATATATATCAGTATTTGATCCTCCAATTGATCGTAGAAATGCACCCTAGAAACAAAATCTTATAATATTGTTGATTATATATCCAAATTAAATTATCTTTTATCTAAATAATTTGAAAACCTATCCTTGATCCACTTCAGAAACATTTTAGGAACCCCAACCACAAGATAATTATTCTTATTTGTGTTATCTATCATGTTGTTGAAATTCCTTATCCATCTTCTGAGTGAAATTTCAATATCCGTATATTGGATCCATAATGCTCATGTAAACCTTCATGATCTTAACAATCTTCACATATTAACATCATTTCACTTGAAAGTCCTTACACAAAATCTGGTATGACTTGGTTCCTCTCATCTTATTGAATAATTAGACATGTAAGTATTCTTCTACAATAATAATTTAGTTTGAATAAGAAAGTTTCAAATTCTAAGACATTAAATATCATCATCTATCAATGATGAATCTTGACAACAATTAATTATCAATATAAGATAAATCGTTAAAAACTTAGTAGAACTTCTTTCTGAATTCTCAAGTAAAGTATTTGTAATCATTAATTCAATTTATTCAAATGCACTTCAAGCATGAAAGATATAATGCATGGTTCATGATATTTTAATAAACCCTTAATCACAAATATTTTATATTGAATTTATTTTATGTTATTTTTAAGAACTTAGTCCCCTTATTCTTTTAGTATAAATGTTTTTCCCTTGTGGTGAATCACTATATCTCAATGAATTTTCATAGAATTTATAGTGTTTGTTGGAGAAATTATGTACAAGTGAATTTTAATATAAGGATTTACCAATGCATATGCAATACATCAATCTAATTAATGTTTTTGTAAATGGGATTGATTTGGTTCTATTTCTTCATGTGATCATATGCATTCTTCTTTGGGAAATAATATGTGTGCACAAGACCTCAAAATTGATTCTTGCAATCAATATACATGGTGATCTTATGTAACATCTATGTAACTAATATGGACTACTTATACTTATTAAAAGTAAGAATTCATAGTCTTTGTCATTCATTTTCTCATAAAACATATAATTTTATAATCAAGGGAAGTGTTCAATGGGATGTACTCTCTATCATATAATAAAGTGAAGCTCGTAGGATAATAAACCATCGTATGAACAAGGAATAATGTTTTGAATTCCTTCATGTGAAAAAGTAAATTACTTATTCTAATTAACAAAAACAAATCCCATGTTTTCTTATCCTTCACATGAAGAAAATCACATGGATAATTTTATTTTTCAGTAACAATGCATGTGGAAGCTCTATTTCTAGAGAAAATAAAACTCTGAACCCTAATTGGAAGACACTAAAACATTTATAAATGCCTAAGTATTTATATATGTTTTCACCACCACTTATCCAAAACTTTTTATGCTGAATAAAAGCCTTCTACATTCATTCAAATTTTCTTGAAGATATCAAGGATTTCTAATTTCAAAAGTCTTATATTTTTTCCAAATCATGTAACGATGAAGTTAATAGTTGATGTCATAATCTACAATGATTCATGTCGCTGAGGATATCGATGAAAGGACCTTATTATAGTAAATTTTCCTCATAAAATGGCTTAGATATATGTTATCACCATACATTCTTTTCCTCATAGAATCATGGATATTCATTTTATTCCTTTCTTCCCTTCGTTTTATGGACAACAGAAGAATGTTTTTTAAACTCTTGATCACATACACATCATAGAGACCATGAAAAAAGGTTCTATGTATGATCAACACATGACTATCTCATATAAAGCTTCAAATTACCATGCCAATAAAGAATGGTACATTTCGAAAGAATTTTTATGTCAATGTAAGGGGACAGTAATGGGGAGTATTGAGTTTTTTTCAGATTAATTTCAATCTACTGTCCTTATTAAAGCAATAGAATTTAAAAAGCATGAATAACTCTATAAAATCATTGTACCAAATCAATTATATGCTCAAAAATTTTCGTCTTAATTGGAATGTACACTTCATGAACCACTCGAGATGAGACTAGGATTGAAACTAGATACACATGACACACACTCATCAAAGACCATGCCACCCCATTATGTGGTCCACTTAAGCACTCACACATGCACCCAATATGCATGGTATTCTACCTTATGTGCTCCCTATTAGCTATATTCCTTAACTTGTATTCACATACCTGCATGGCTAGGCAGGGTAATCTATCTCCTATGTGGTAGACATAGGTTTCACATGTTTTTTGAGTTGGGTCCCTAGTTGGATGAGGGCCAACCAATTTTGTCACATAAGGAAAACTCAAATATACATAGTAAAAAATAGGTATGAAATTCCAACCAAAAAAATATTTCAAGACCCAATTATGTTGGTAATCCTTCTCAAAACAACCTTAATTTTTTTTTCACTTAATATAAATATTATTATAAATATTTAATCATCGAAAATGGTATTTTTGATAGCCTTCCTGATAAATATCCTCATGTAATAATATAATATTACATGGAAGTATTCTACATATTTATTCATGAAATTAAGTTGTGGTATCTTAATTTCAATATTAATTCTTTAATTTTTATAAACATTTTACGAAATCCAAACTTGATTAGAACTTTTCTTAAGCATTAGGATTAGTTAAAAAATTGTTATAATTAGTATTTCCACAATTTATTGATCATATTTTGAATTCTTTAAGGTAATAACATCTTAGTTCCATTGAAAGAGACTATAGATGTACCCCAATAATCCGATGTAAATATATGGATAATTTATCAATCATGACATCCAATTTCCATATAATAATAACCAACTACTCATTTAAGTATTCCTCATACACTGAATTCATGATATACAAACAATAAATACAATAATCATTCCTCAACCATTCACATGTCCACTTCAATCTCTCGCATTGAATTTATTCTCAACACTTATTCACTTTTTAAAATTAATATTCTTCTCCACTTTATTAACAATAATTTCAACGACATAAATTGGGTTTTCTCATCTCATCTTTTAATTCAATCAGGTTCTCCTCTTCTTCTAAATTTATTTACAACCTCATCCCTTGGAAACTCTATGTCTTCATTGGAAAACCATTTTTAGAAAAAAAATTATAACCCTGGTGTTAAATTATTTCTGTACATAATGTAGTTTATATACAAATCTCAGATAATCTTATCATCATATTTTTGTGTGGGCGATTAGAGATCTATTAATAAATACTCTATAGACTGGACATATTTAAACAAAAACATAAAAATGTTCATGTGAAAAAAGGATATATATCCCAATTTATAGATCAGTGTCATCTACCTCATAATAATATTTATCAATTCATTTAGATTAGGTATATGGGAATGATTATCATACGCCATCATCAAATTTTACAAGGCTATTCATAAGTTTCACATTCACTATGTTGTGAATATTTAATAGATTTAACTCATCAATGATACACCTCAAGGGATACATCCATCTCCTTTAATTAATATAGTTTTAGTATAAAATAATATAGATAAGGTAATAAGGATGGGTATATTTATTCCTTAGAAGTATCATTGGGGATGAGAGTTTTCTCCCAACATTTTCTATTTTTTATTTTAACCTCAAATTGCGAAGAACATTTATTCCTGTTATCATCCTTTAATTCATTCTTGTTTACATTATTCTCAAGCAAAAATTATTCATGTCAATAAGTGTTGTGCATATAATATGGAAGGATAATTTTATTATATTTTTCTTATACCAAAATCTTCATATTCTCTTATTTATCAGGTAGGATTGACATGAAATTCATTATGTCATGAAAAATGTATCCAGCCTTAAACATAATTTATTCGAAATATCTATTTCATCACTTATAAAAGACTTCTTATGAAATTATACATGATATTTTTAATTAAAATACTTACCCTTAGTAGCATCAATCATGTGAGATTCCTCATTTTGATTATCTATTTTTAATTGATTTTTCCAATCTATCAATCATTCCTTCTTTGTATATTCATCATTTTTAGGTATCCTACTTTGCTTCTCAGATGTACATGACTTACACTATTTTTTATTCTGGTATTTCATCCCTATCATGTTATAGGGAACCTATATTGGTAATTTGGTAAATAATACCATATCTCTATGACCTTATGATCTTCTTCTATTGAAAACATATTCAAAACATTCATACTTATTTTTGTATTGGAATATTTGGTGTATTTGTATTTATTTATTTATTTCATTGATAATTTATTCTCACTAATTAACCATGACCCCCATAGTTCAAGTCTGTTTACTTAAAATGACATGATATACCCTCATATGTAGGATTTATATCCAAATTTTTAAAAAATTTAATAAAATCCTATAAACTGTGATCTTTAATTTTATTGATAAACTTATACTTATAATTCAGAATTTTAACTTACTGTAAACCAATATTACTTTTTCCTATGGTGGAAATAGTCTTTCTAGTATCTCCATTTCATCAATCATTGAGCTAGAATTCCAAAATATTGATATTATTTTCCAATTAGATTCATTATTTATTTTATTGATGAAATATTTTTTTGGGATACTTATAAAGAGTATATGTAGATTATTTATACAACCCATTCATCTCACTAATATGAAAATGTTCTCATTTAACATCAATGGAATTATTTTAGTCTTATCTAAATGTTTCCAACCCATTTTGAATTATAAGATAAATTCACTGTGTATTTTCTAGTTTTTCGACCCCTATTACAAGATTTTACTCAGGAAATATGTTAATTTTTTCTTGATTAGCTTCTCTATGATTGATATTCTTGATCTCATCCATATAATCTTCTTCATTGTTGTTCATTTCTTATTTTTCAATAGTATCCATACCATTCTCCTAAAAAATGTCATATTTTCTTTCTGGATTTTTTTATCTACCCAATCCATGCTTCCAACCCACCATTCAATTATTAATCTATATCTATAATTTCATCTCCATCATCATAACTACATGATGAATTAGATAAAATTTAAACTTTAACAAGTAAATTAACTACATCAACCCAAGACTTTCTTGATGTTTTATCATCTTTCCCATGATTCCTCAATAAATTTATCTCTTTTATACTAAAGTGATACTTTTTCATCTTGTTCTTTCTATATTTTTTAAATTTATCATATTTCTCATCATATATCGATTAAATTTCCTTATTATTTTTATAGTGACAAGAAATGTTTCCAAACACATTACAATTCCATCACTACTGTAATATTTCCTTTTCTACTACACAAACCATTTTTGAATCTTATTGATATAGTGGAATCCTTTTTAGAAAAATATTTATCTCTTTAAGTTTATACACCTTCTTCATCCTTGAAATTTACTTTTCTCATTTCTTAAATGGAAATTTATTTTTATTCATTCATTAAGAAGGTCGGTACATTTCTCATATTATAATTAATGAAGAAATTATGTAACTCATCCATTGTAATGTAATTTCTTTCTTAAGGGGTGAATATTTTTGGGCCAAACTGATTTGGAAATTTCCACATCATATTTATTATAGTGATAGAGTCAATCTTCATCACACTAAATACAATAATTTTATTGAATTTATCATTAATTTTGGTGAAATAATCATTAATATATTATTCATCAATCATTTTGATTTGCAGAAACTAGATTTTTAAAATATTCTATTTGGATCACTTTACTATGATATTACCTTCATAGTTGTTTCTAAATTTTTTGTAGATGTACATTTTAGTTTAGGGACCCATGAACGTTTTGTAGATATTCAATGATAGAGTCAAAAAGATATAATTTTATTTCTTTCCATATTACTCTATATAACTCATATCATCTTATGTCCTAAAATTATCATTATAAATGGATGGTAAAACCACAGTAACAACATCTCTCATATCTAATAACTATGATATGATAAAGGGAAGGATCATATTCATCCAAATGTGTGATATTTCACATCAAATTTTTGAATTACTCTACTTGTAACTAAGTTATGATTCTCCTGGTCTTAGAATTTTTCTTTTATTTTTTGATGTAATCATCACTATGATACCAATTTTAGATCCCAGAGATGGATTGAATTCTAAGAGGGGTGGGATGAATCAATGGTTTACTTTTAAAAATTATTTCATTTTAATTAAACATATTGGACTTGTTATGGTATCTAATCTATATAATTACATATAACAACCTCATCTAGTATACCAAAATAATATGAGATAGAACAACACATGGTATTTACATGGGCCAGTACAATGAACTTATCCTTTCCATATTGGTTAAATGAACCAATACGGATTATCCATTATAAGTTTATCATCAATTAAAATGTATTTCGAGTCATCTGGTTATACACCCCAGTATTCAATCATATAGTTGATCCTAGTTCTACATCATAACAACAAAAAGTTTTGCCTTAGAAGGTTAGACAACCCAATCAAAAGCTCCTAATTCTTATTTGTTTGATAGATCTCGTAGTAAAAATTCCACTTCCTTATTTATAGTGACATTAATCCATGAGTATATAGTATAAATCTTTCCCATGTACACATTTGGGATATTCAATAGCTTCTTACAATAATATTTTTGTCATTAAACTCTTTTACTCAAAACCATGGACGATCTATTTCCCATCATACAGACTAAACATACATGAATGTATTCACTTAAAAGTATCTTACAAATTGTATCTAAAAATTTCAAATTATAGAGAATACAAAAAATTATTCTATAAATGAATAATCCCAACCTCAATTATTTCTCGTTGCAAGATTACTCAATCACTAAAGCAATGTATTTATTTTTTGAATTATCATCTCAATAAGTTATAATAATTAATTCAATTTATTCAAATACACTTCACACATGCATGATGTAATTTACTATGTAGGATATTTGAATAAAACAATGAACATAACAATTCTATGATTCTTATTCTTTTATGTAATTCTCCTATTATTTATCACATTGTTCATTGAGTATCGACAATTATTTCTTAATAAAAATAAGTATATCTCATTGAATATGCATTCCCTATCAAGTGTTTCCATGAACAAGTGTGTACAATTATGAGTTCATATAAGGTTTAACCCTTATGAATGCAGGACATCATGTTGATTCATTCTTATGAAAAATAATGTTCATTTGATCTTTTGTATCTTATTATCACATATTTTACTATTTTTTAAATACTAAGTATTTGTGGGACCCAAATAATGATTCACTTAAGCAATGTTCATGGTTATAGTTTATCTACTTCGTACAAGTGATGAGTAATGGTTCTAGTTCAAAAAAAAGTCTAAAATTTCTTTATCCACCTTCATATCATGACATTCTGAATTGGAGGATCGTAAAAAGCATTTCATGAATTATCTTCTCTTTTTTCTTTTCCAAATGAGGCTCATGGTATGATCATTATTCACATGAAAAAATTATGTGGGTTTCTTCTCCTTAAAATGAATTAAAAAATATATTATTTTTCATCACATGAAAAAACAACACTCATTCTTCCCCTTCACATGAAAAAATAACATATTTTCATCTCATTTTCATGAAAAATTCATGGAGATTCATTTTCTAAAGTGAAACAAGTCCTCTCAAACTCATAAAAAATCCATATAATACTTCATCCATGCCTCTATATTTAATGATGACTTTAACACCATATTTCCTCTTGGTTACAAGTCAATTCCTTCTTCAATGATCCAAATAAATCAAAAAAATATTATAGATTTAAAATTCTAAAACACTAATCTATTTGAAACTCATGTAACATCAAATTGGAAGCATGACCTTATAATACATAATGAGTCTCATGACCAAGTATGTCTATGATGAGACTTTTTCATGGTAGTTGTTTTTCATGTGAAGGGTTGAGGATAAATGATTTCCAAATATTTATGTCTCTATGCGATTTAGGTTGTTTATATGATGACTTAAATCCCATCATTTCACACATGATAGTAACATGATTTTTCAAAATCTTGATCACATTCACACTATGTAAACCTTGAAAGAAGGTTCAGTGCATGACCTCTACCCAACCACCTCCTCTCATGTTTTACATGTCCATGATAGTATCAAATTTGATCAATCATGGTGTGTTATAATGAGTGGAGCATGACGAAATCTTTTGCATGTTCAATAAATGAGATGGCATTGTGGAGGCTTGAGAGGAATAACCTTTATTTTGATCAAATGACCCTATTTTATCTATAAAATGTTCAAAATAATAAACAATTACACTATTTAATGGTCCCACATTGATTGTCATCACATTTAAACTGTAAATAAAAAGTCTCACCTCTCTGTCAACCTCTAAATATAGAACATAGGTTATAACCCATATACACTTCACACATTCTCGTCATTGGTTGTGGAACCCCATGACATGGTCCACATAGGACCTCACCTTTTTACCCTATGTATACACTATGATACCACTTGAACTCAATATTTCTACAATTCATTCCCTCATCTCACCAGCCTCTTTTGGTATACTAGTTTATATGGATCCCACATGTTAGATATAGGTCTCACATGTGTGGTTGGGGTGGGTCCTTGGATGAACAAGGGATTCCACATTTTTTGGTATAATTCCAACTCAAATATATATAGTATAATCTAAGTATGAAATTAAACAAAAATAAATATTCAAAGAGATAAATAATAGGGACGAACATCTCCAAAATTCCTTAATAATTTTTTTATCATCATATTGAAATTATCATTAACAATTCAACATGAAAAATAGTATTTTGTTGACTTTATAATAAATTTCAATAAGAAATAAAATAATCTTACATATCCTATGTAAGAGTATTTCTTCCACCAATTAAGGGACAGTTTTATAGTTTAAATTTTTAATCAACAATTAGTGTAAAAACTATGAGAAAATAAAAAAAAATAGTTCTTGTCTTAGGAATTTGTACAATTTCAGAAATGATCACAATTATTATTGAAATTATGTCATATACTTTACCTGAATCATTAAATATAGTAGGCCCAAAATTCATTTTCCATTTACCATGGTTGTTTGTAAAGAAACATTCTTACATTAATTGATGATTTATCATGCATAAAATCCAATTCCACACTAAGAATCATATTCTCCTCATTTAATTATTCCTTATACATTGATTTTATGATATATTGAAAACAAATAGAACATCAATTCTTCAAATTTTAACATGTTCTATTCAGTGATGACCCCCGTGGATTTGAGAAGTATCTTAACATATATATTTCCATTAATTTATGTAATTTATTTGCTGTGGAATTTACTAATTTAATTTAATGGGATAATCTATAATGTCCCCCGATCTAACACCATATCACGTGGCCGAAATGACTTTGTCACAAGTCATCAATCATACAACCCCGTATGCTCGAAGCTACCAGATAGAATTAAGGGTGAGATATTTAGAGTGGCGAGACTATACCACCTGGTTACAAAGTAAAAAAATAGCATAGAAAAATAATTGTAGTAATAAAAATATAAATATTAGAGTGTGGAAACAATGGAAACAATACAACACAATAGAAATACCAATAATCAAAGACAACTGAAAATACAATAAATAACAAAGGGATAACATAATGAAATTATGGAATGTAACTAAATGTCAGGCTATAGGTAATGCCAAATTAAATCCTAGAATACTAAAACAAATTCTCAATGTACTCGATTTTGAACCCCATGTTGGCCCCATCTCCAAACTTTAGCCCATCCAGCAAGCAGACAATCAATAACAAG
Organism: Viscum album; assembly: GCA_963277665.1. Taxonomy (NCBI): domain Eukaryota; kingdom Viridiplantae; phylum Streptophyta; class Magnoliopsida; order Santalales; family Viscaceae; genus Viscum; species Viscum album. Next base: position 1,248,722,887 of record OY728151.1, on the reverse strand, counting down.
GTCCTTCACCCCTTTCCAAACATTCATCCATATAATCTTCTCGGGTACCAAACTATGCAATGAATAGGTTGTGAATATGAATCTGTAAGTATAAACCACATTTCTAAGCATAAACGGTCTGATAATAAGTGTTTCAATAATGTATTAAAAAAAATATTAATTAATTAAACAATCAACTTGATACAATGTCATCCTGCATCGACATAACTCCATAATCTCTCTAAGCAAGTCTTACATCCATCCCAACCATAATCATATAACCATGGTAAGACAAAAAATCCTAGGCACTATGAAAAAATGTCTTTGAGCATGTATTACAACAAATCAAATCATTACGATATAACCGAGTCATAAATCACTCAAATCTGGGTCAAAAGTACTATATAAGAATTTTAGCATTTATCCAAGCCTGATACCACTATATAAGAATTTCATCATGTGATAATGGGCTTGTCCCACTATATAAGTATTATAGCATGTTTCCCTATGTATATCCTGCTATATAATCATTTCATCGTGTATCACTGGTCCAATGCATGCTATAGAAGCATTTCATCATGTTTAACTGAGCATATCCCACTATATAAGCATTTATATATGTATCATAGGGCCAACACCTACTATATAATAATTTAATCTTGTATCACTTTACATCGCCCTCTATATAATCATTTCATCATGTGTCACTGGCCCACTTCCCTATATAATCATTACATAATCTAAATCACAAAAAAAGTCATAAAAATAATGATATCACAATACCAAATCATATGTCTCAATGGTTAATTATGAAAATTATTATTTATCTTTTAATTACATATTTCATATATCAATTGGTCATGACCAATAGAATTCCAGTTATCTTAAAAAAAATAAGCCAATCCATGGTGAATCTGTATCAAGAGAATACACACCATCCATGTGATGCTAAACAAAATTTAGGCCATTAAATAATTAATTTATAGTCAAGGTTTCACTCACCCAAATGGTAGTCACAATCCATATCAATGACCGATTAGACCCAACACGACTCTATGTAATAATTCAACTCAATATTTCAATTTATTATATGCATGATATGTTGGTTCAATTGAAATATTGGACATTATTGACAAGTATCAAGACAAAAGGTTAATTTTTAGACCCCCTATCCTTTAACTAATGATCAACCAATGCCTCCAGTAGTATTCTCCAAAAAGAAAAATGGTTAGGATGATTATAAAAATAATATTATATCATAACTGATAAATATCAAAACAAAAAAAATGCACACTTTCAAGTGATCACACCAAAATGGTTGGATAACTTTGGGAGATGAGGAAAAACTAGACAAAAACCCCTTAATAGGTATTGATCACACATGAGGGACATTCGTAAGCTTGGATTGTACTCCAAATTCTCCTGTAAGGTTCTCTATGCTTGAGAGAATAATTTTGAACAAGAGGACAAATAAAAAACAACCTATAACATCTCGATTCAAGGTGTCTCCCAAAGGTTCCCTATACCCAGTTGGTCAAATGATCTCAAGCACATTTCCCAAAAACCAAAGGCTGTCGGCTAGCAGTGAGGGTCAATGTATGACAATGGGGGAACTATTCCCTAATTGGAATAGTATACACAATGGAATAAAAAATAGTAAAACTGTAGAAAAATTAGTAATGGCATACAACATATGTAAACAACAAAAAACTGATAGCAATTGAGGAACTAGAGCATATATATAAATGATGCATGTCACATGTGTCTAGGAAATCATCCAAACGAGTCATAATTATGACAATAAAAGACTAAAACTAAAGTATTGAACAACAGTAAACTCCAATAACATCGCAAGTATCAGATTGGTGCCATGCTCTCTAGCTCCAACATCAATCAAGTACATGATGAAGAAGGGAACATTACCTTATATATGACTGCAACTATATAAAATATTTAGGTCCAAATGCATGACCAAAATAGGGTGTGAGATAAATCCTAGTAGGCAACTGTCAAAAGATCTGTTCCTAACTATCAGTGAATATATTTAGAAGCTAATTTGGAGAAATAAAGCAATAAACTAGGAAGTACTCAAAATTAAACAATCCTATAGTTTTTAATTACATTCATTTACATTCTTTAATTATTCAATACATTTAATAATGAAATCTCAGGATGTAGCCTAAGTGATGTATCCCATATGTAATAGTAAAACATATGTCTCAAAAGACCATCTAAAAAACATGTAATACTAAATCCAAGCTTGTTATTTGTCTTGGAAGACTCTTTAAATTCAACAAAAAATCAAATGAAACTATTTGGGAATGTTCTCATAGTATAACCCTCTGGTTTAACATATCATCAATTCAATAAATAATGACCTTTTGCGAAAGCTCACACAGTATAACCCCTTTGGTCCCACATGGAAATAATCATTGAAAAACGACAACCTGGGTTACTCTCATGGTCAATACCCCATGGTGTTCTTAGAAACAATAAATTAAAATGACCACCTGGAAGATCTCACAGTCAATGCCCTAAGGTCCAACATTGATTTAATAATGAACCTCTGGGTAGCTCGCACGGTCTAACCCCTCTGGTCTATGACCACATGAAAGCTCTCATAGTCAATACCCCTTGGTCTTCCTATCAAAAAATTGTACATAAATGACTCTACCTCATGAATCTCTCACAATCAAATTCCCCTTAGTCATACATTATCAATGCAAATCACATGAATCTCAAATAAACAATAACTCTATCCTAACAACACAAGGCATGCAAAACAAAACCAGACTAACATTATTTCTAGACCAAACAACCATTATCAATCAAACATGGGAAAACACACCCATTATCATAGAATTAAAACTTACACCTAAGCAATAACCCTTTCTCAATAAAATAATCCATAACAGGTATTAAACAGGGATAAATTCCAAAACATACAATACCCCAAACATGGGTATTCAGAACATTAAGAGTATATAATCCAAAGACAATCAAGGAAAGACACAAACCACCTTCCTTGATGTTGTATGATGAAAAATCATCAACGTCATCCTTTAAATCATCCTATAATGACGCAGATCTACGAAAAGGGTAAACATGATCAACCCTCAATATATCATAATAGAGGAGGAATCAGGAAGAAAGGCTCTAGGGAAAGACAGAACGCACAAGTGGGAATCCAATGCACACAAAAATGTCTCTATCAGAGCTCTAATGAAGAATTTGGAGGGGATAGAATTTATTCAGAATTCCGTCACTCTCCTGTATGAAATAAGGGTTGAAGAAGTGTTTTCTGGAGATGAAATGTGACACTGATCCGACTCATCAATTAAAAAGAAAAGTACATGGAATGTTTTTTAATGTACACACCATGTAATAGACTCAATCAGCCCCTACTTTAGGTGGTTTTCCAGGTCACCTACATAGACATGTACTCGGCTGTTGCATGGCTAGTAAATGGCTACACGTGAAAACCAAGTACACAGTGTGTACTAAAAATTATATGGCGTGTAAACAGAAAATTTCCCATTTCATCCTTTTTCCTCAAAAAACAACCTGAAATAAATATCCATACCTAAAGTGAAGATCCGGGTTATTAAAAACTTCCCCCCTATAAATAAATTTATCCCCAATTTTCACTTGAAAGGGTGGTGAAGAAGAAACTTCAAACAACTCTGGCCATTGTGATTGTACATAAGCCTCCCTCTCCCAAGTCTCACCAGGTACTCGCATATGCTGCCATAACACCCATACTAAAGGAATAGACTATCCATGGAGAACCTTCTTTCTGTGATCCATAGTCTAAATATGGTTCTCCTTGAAGGATGTATCCAACTCCAACTCAACCACCACAAGTTGAAAAATGTGAGACAGATCTAGAAAGTAATGTTGTAGCTGAGAAATGCGAAAGAAGCCGTGCATAGCCTGGTACCTTTAATGTAACTACAATTGATAGTCAACCAGCCTAACTCTATCCAAAACATAAAATAACCTGACGTATCTCAGTGAAAGCTTACCCTTTCTCATAATCCTCATATGTCCCAAACTCAGTGTGAAATGTAAGAAAACCTGATCTCAGGCCTTAAACTCCAAAGTTTGTCTCCTTCGATCATCATAATATTTCTATTGAGACTGTGAAGTATCTATCCACTTCCAAATCAACTCCACCTTCTTAGTGGTCTCTTAGACAAGATGAGGTCCTAATATAGCTTCGCCTCCTTCCTCCATCCAACAAAGAGGGGATATGAATGACCTACCGTACAAAGCCTTATAAGGTGACATATGAATCGTCACCTAAAAACTGTTATTGTAGGAAAACTCCACTAGGGGTTTGTGTCTCTCCCAAGAGCCCCCAAAATCCATAAAACATGCTCGATGAATATCCTCCAACACTTGAATCATGCGCTCAGACTGGCGGTCTATCTGGGGATGGTAATTTGTACTCAGAAGTACCTGTGTTCCCAAAGCCCTCTGTATTCCCTATCAGACATGAGAAATAAACCAGGCATCCCTTTATAAAATAATAGAGTGTGTAACCCCATGAAAACATACAATCTCTTGAATGTAAAACCTTCCAAGCTCATAAACACTAAAGGTTTCCTTAATTGTTAAGAAGTGTGTAACCATTGTGAGTCTGTCAACAATATTCCAAACCACATTATTCCCTCAAGTTGACCTCACTAAACCCATCACGAAAACCATCGTGACATAATTCCACTTTTATTCAAGAAATGGGTAACTATTTCAAAATCCCTTTAAGTCATTGATGCCCCAACTTCACCTGCTGATAGATGGAACATCTCATAACACACCCAGATACATCCCTATTCATACCTAGCCACCAATTCTGACAGTGTAGATCTAGATATATCTTGGTGAAACCAGGATGAACTACCCAAACTAAGCAATGATAATATTGCAACAAATCCTCATGTATATCTACAGACACCCATACACATCCATAAACATGCAACATATCATCATCTCTTATGGTCCATCCAAGAGTAGGGGCCTCACCTAACACACTCTCTTGTAGGACTACGCCATCAGAATCTGAGTGCTGACTCATTCACACTTAATACATATGAGTGGAGGTAATGGATAAAAAAGAAAGAAATATCTTCCCCTATCTATCATGTATCTCAAAATACATCTTAGAGAACATATTGATAAGCTTCCACTCACTACTGGCCTCTTGATGTGGATGTATCTATGTCCTCATGCTCAATTCATTAACCACTATGTTTCCATTCCTAGGCGTGTAGGAAATCTCAAAGTCAAAATACTAAGGGTACTCAACCCACCTTTACTATCTTAAATTTAGATTATTCTGATTAAATATATACTTGAGACTTTTGTGGTCAATAAATAGCACAGAATTCTACCTAAAAAGATAATTTCTCCAACAACATAAAGCATGCAAAATTTTATCTAACTCCAGATCATGCATCGGTTAATTCATCTCATGTGGCCTCAACAACTGAGACCCATATGTAATGACTCCTTCCCCCTGTATAAGCACTATTCCCATCCTGATACCAAACACATCATAACAAATGGTGTAAATCATGCATGGATCCAGAAAAATCAGTATTTGTGTGGAAGTCAATCTCCCTTTTAGCTCCTAAAAGGATGAATCACAGAAATATGTCCACAAGTAATTTTCAACCTTCATTGTCATGCCCTTTAGTGGAACTTACAATAATGAAGAGTCCTAAATAATGCTCCTGTTGTAACTAGTCAGCCCCAAAAAACTATGCACTTCAACAAATTTTTTTGGATTCTCACAAGAAACTACCATTCTCACTTTCTCTAGGTCTATTGATACACATCTATCTGAGATAACAAGACCGAAGAAGTGAATCTGGCCCATCCAAAAGTGGAATTTTGAAATATTAGAATATAACTGATGATATCTCTTTGTACTCAATACAATATGAAGATGTATGACATGGTCGTGTTGAGTGTTTGAGTACACGAAGATATCGTCAAAAAAGGATACCACAAAAAATCAAAGGATGGAACACTCGGTTCACAAGTTCCATGAAAACTGCCAGCTCATTCATGAGACTAAATGGCATAACCAAATACTCGTATAGACAATACCTTATTTGAAAGGCTGTAAGAGGTATATCTAATAGTCTCACACACAATTGATGACAACATGATATCAATTAAATATTCAAGAACACTCAAGATCCTCAAAGCTGATGAAAGAGATCACCAATCCTTGGCAAGGGATATTGGTTCTTGACTGTCAACTAGTTCAGATTCCGATAATCCACACAAAGTCTAAGGGTACCATCCTCCTTCTTCACAAAAAGGATAGGTGAACCCCAAGTAGAAGTACTGGGTTAGATGAAACCCTTTTCTTATAACTTCTCTAACTTCTTCTTGAGCTCCTGTAACTCCAGTGAAGACATCCTATATGGAGGAATGGATACCAGTGTTGCTCTTGGCACAAGATCAATAGATAAATATACCTCTATCTTCCAAGGTAAACATTAAAAGTCATATAGAAAGACATATCCAAATAATACACCACTAGAGGAAAGTACATATGTGAATTCCCCTAATCATCTAGATATAAACAAGAATTCTGGGCTGTAATTCCTCCCAACCCATGATGCTCGGGTCTATCTATGCTCGCCTTTACATCCCATTCTCCCTTATGTAGAAAATACATGCCCTGTGGTGATGTGAAACTCACCCTACAGAGATAGAAGTCAAAAAAGGAATAAAAGGAGACTAACCATTCCATTATGATAATGACATCGAAGCCTGTCATCTCTAAGGCATAGAGGTCTCATAAGAAGTGACACCCACCAACCTCAAGAGAGAACTCCTTACACTGACGTACACTAGTCGTCCTAATCCTCAATAGAGTGTTTAATGTCATAAAATCTGCAAAAGTAAAGATACAGATCACAAATATATCTACAATAGAAATAGATAAAATAATATGGGAACCCCCTATATCAAAATACTAGAAGCTAAAACTGAGGCAACTAGAATCGTCTCTCTAACTATAGATGGTCCAGGACCCTTCTCTTGTGGGATCTGCTCTAATTCAAATGTTTGACATGCACCACGGACCTGTGACCCTACATGACTACCCTGAGCTGATCCACCATACTATATCTAAAAACATAAAGCCTGACTACCATAGCCACAACCACCTCCTCGGCCTGAATTACATATCGAACTCCAGTTCCATGACTGATGAGAAATTGGTAGTACTGCTTCTAAAAGTGGAGTCAAAACAAAATCCCTATCACCCACTACTAGTGAGGAAATCTAACAAAAAAGCTGAAGATGACCCATCTTTATACAAGATTGGATCTCGACTGGGTCCTTCTAGAAATGTGGTATTGTATTCCCACTCTTACAACACCGGTAATATACCACCTAGATACCGGATAAAACATCTCATGAAAGCTCCCTAAGGTGATTCTTGCTATCTATCAATGGAGTGCCCACCCTGGATGCTGAACCACCCTGGCTCAAAGCTCCCAAATCCCTTAGATTGTGCTTGGTAATCAATACTTGGTTCACTATAGCAGTCAGAAAGGTCAGCCTAAAAACATTCACAAGCGATTGGATGTCATACCTGAGACCATCCTCAAAACACTTAGCCAAATATATCTCATCACCTACTAGAATAGGCGTAAAGCGCTGAAGCTCTGTAAAACAAGATGAGTACTCCATCACTGAAAGAGAACCCTATTCCATGGTTATGAACTATTGGGATCGATCAGCCCTCAATGTCTCACAATATAAGTAATCATAGAAGGTCCTCTATAACTATTCCCTAGACATATCCCGATGACGTCCCACTTGTGAGATACCATCCCACTATCTCATGGAATAATCACATAGCATTTACCTCACGATCTTCACCCTCCTCTCTAGAGTTGTACCTAGGTGATCAAAGATAGAAATAATGGCCTCCAACCATAACTATGTAGCCTATGGTCCTCCATCCATAGAAAAAGTTGGAGGATGTTGCTGCTAGAACACCCACGTCAACTCTTCCATAGATTGGGAAGGATGTGGTGCCCCCTTAAAGGTCTATAACATCATCAAAAATCCTTAATGGAATGGTGCATCATCACATACATCTGGTATAATAGCTGGTTCCAAAATGTTCACAACAAAAGGATCTACTGGTATTGCCTGATCGACCATTCTTGGTGTCTGATCATCTCCCTATATCTGCTGTACAACTGGAGGATGTCTTGGCAGCATGAATCTGTAAGTTCAGGAACACACATCATTACAATATTATCAAGTAAAGAAACTTAGATGTTCAATAACATAAAAGGAGAAGTAAAACATTCATGTTTTACAAAACATGGTTACATGACATGTATAAAATCTACACAGTGTGTTCCCAGAAGAGTTTAACATGTAATGTTCATCTTCTATTCTTGGTCATGTAACACCCTCACAAACGACATGTTCCCCCTAATACATAGTGTGTAATTGAATTCTCCCTCCTACCCAAGTACTTATACATGTATATAACTACACATTTCTCTCCTCGGTAACACTACTCAGCGTGTTTACCCAAGCCACGATGTGTACTACTTATGTCCTATACACCGGTGTCATAGGTCACACGACTGGATACACGGTTGATAACTACATGGAATGTATAAAGAAAACACTGCATATACAACCTATGTTTAATCCACCCATGTCGTTAGTCACACGGCTGGATGCACGGTTCATTACAATACGGTGTGTACAATCTAGACATGTTATATTTTACCAAAAGTTTCCCAACCTCACGTCTATACTCACACAATCGGTCACAAGGTCAAGCACTACACGGTGTGTACTCCCTGTACACGACATGTACTTTAGAAAATTTGTTTCTACTAGAACAGAAGAACACATGGCGTGTGTTAATAAACATCACACACCGTGTAGTCTGGGTTTCTAGATAGTAAGCCTCTGAAAATCCTCCATAACCCTTAAAAACATAACATTAATTTTGTGGAATGACATATTCCGACCTGCGGGAGACCATAGTCCCACGAATAAAAGTTTTTTATCCATTCCACATCATAACATGACAAAATGCAATTAATACTCAAACATGATCCACCAAATTATGATCCAAGAGGGCCCATAACACCTTAGGGGCCAGAGTTTGGCATCCATCCCAATGTAAATTTACATATTCCAATACCTTATCAAAATAGTTGGTATTATATCATGACATCTATCACAAAATCAATAATATCTAGAAAAAAATATGTCACAATAGCATGCAATTAGTAATTCCCCCTAAATGGCATGAAAATAATGCAAGACATGTGATCTCTTTCAAGTTCCTATATGATGAATGAGATGGAATACCCTCATATAATTTTATTGAAACATAAATACAACCTCAATAATATCAATGATAACAACACTAAACAAGTGGATCACCCAATGGTAAAATCAAAGAAACTGTAACAATTGAAAAACCAAAAAAATTGAAAAATTCGTGGTAACTTGAATTTTCCCTGTACATGTTTTAGATACTCCTAGGAACAAATTATTACCAACTACACATTCCTACATATCCCCATTTATAGGCTCCAAATAGTATGGAAAAGAAGATAATAAACTTCTCTGATACCACATTATAACGTTCTGGTTCGGGGTACCTCCCAAAGGTGCCCCGTACTCGGTTGGTCACATGAACACAAGAACATTTCCCTAAATGCCAAAGGATGCCTACTAGCAGTGAGGGACAAGGTCTGATAATGGTAAAGATTTTCCCTCATTGGTAGAGTATACACAAAAGAAAAACAAATTGTAAAAGAGTAGGGGAAGTAGTAATACCACACAATAGATGTAAAAAGTGGAAGACTGAAAGAAATTAAGCAACCTGAGCATATATATAAATTATTCATGTCACATGTGTCTAGAAAAGTACCCAAACAAGTCAAAATTCTAGAAATTCAATACTAAAACTAATGTACACAAAATAAGTAAAATCTAACAACATCACAAGCCGCATCTTGGTCCCATTCTCTCCAGATCCAACAGAAATAGAGTACCTGAGGAAGAAGCATGCTTGCCCTTATCTATACCTGCAACCGTATAATCAGTCTGGGTCCAAAAGCATGACCGAAATAGGGTGTGAGACAAATCCAAGTAGGAAACCACCAAAAGATTTATGCCTAACAATCAATGATTATATATATAGAAGGTAATATGTAGAAATAAAGCAATAAACTAGTAAGTAATCAAAAGCAATCTATCCTATAGTTTTTAGTTACATTCAATTACATTCATTAATTATTAAGTCTATTGAATAATGAAATATTAGGATCTAGCTTAAGCTATGTATCACCTGTGTAATAGAAAATAGATGTCTCAAAAAACCATCTAACAAACATGTAAGACTAAGTCCAAGTGTTTGATTTGGATTGGAAGGCTCGTCACAATCATCTAAAATTCAAAATAAACACTCTGGGAAAGTTCTCACAGTCGATCCCCTCTAGTTTAACATATCATCAATTCAATAAATAATGACTCTTTGGAAAATCTCACATAATATAACCCCTTTGGTCCCACATAGAACTAATATTTTTCAAACGACCACCTGGGTAGCCCTAATGGTCAATCCCCCTTGGTATGATTAGCAACAATAAATTATAATAAACACATGGTATCTCTCACATTCAATCCGTCATTGTCCAACATTTTTTTAATAACGACCCTCTGGGTAGCTCTCACAGTCTTAACCCTCTAGTCTACGACAACCCCACAACTCTCACAGTCAATACCCCTTGGTCTACTTAACAAAAAGTTACAGATAAATGACCCTACCTGGGGAAGCTCCCGCAGTCAAATTCCCCTTCATCATACTTTCAGAATGTGAATCACATGCATGTCAACTAAACACTAACTCCATCCTAACAACATGAGGCAAGGAAAAAAAATACAATCCTAATAGGATTTCTAGACCAAATGGCTAGTATCAATCAAACATGGGAAAATGCACCCATAATCAAGGTATTAAATCTTACGCCTAATCAATAACCCTTTCTCAATCAAACAAACCATAGAAGGTATTTTAGAGGGACAAATTTCAAAACACGCAATACTCCAAAAATGGTTTTTCTGCACTTTATGCATATAAAATCCAAATACAATTATGTAATGGAACAAACCACCTACCTTGATGTTGTACGATGAACACTCTTGAATGTCAGACCTTCAATCATCCTAGAACAATGAAGATCTATGAAAAGGGTAAAAATTATCAACCCTTGATAAATCATGAGAGAGGAGGAATCATGAAGAAAAGTTCTAGGGAAAGAGAGAACTCATCGGTAAGAATCCAATACTACCAACGACGTCTCCATTAGATCTTGGACGAAGAATCAGGAGGGGCTCGATGTTCTCTTGAATTCTATCGCTCTCCTATATGAACTGAGGGGAGAATAAGTGTTTTCTGTTGATGAGATGTGACCCTACTCTGAAAAATCAATTAAAAAGAAAAGTAAATGGAATGTTAATTTAATCTACACACAATGTACTGGCCTAAAAAAGTACCAACTTTTGGCGGCCTTCCAAGTCACCTACATGGCCATGTACACATCCGTTAGATGACTAGTACACAGCTACATGCGACAATAGGGTACATGGAGTGTACACAAAAGTACATGGAGTATACATAGAAAATTTTCCACTTCTTACTTATTCCTAAAAAACAACCTGAAATAAAGATCCATACCTGAAATGAAGATTTATATTCTTACACAACAACACAAAAAAACATTAAAACTACATGCCAATGAATTACACGGTGTGTAATATAGTTATAAATCATGTAATTATTTGTAGTGGGATATTCCAAAAACCCTATTGTCTAGGATGAATACAATAATCACTCGAACATTACATGATGTGTATTCAATTTAAATGATTTTTAAATGTCTAAAAAAATGGGGTTTCATCATATTTTTATTATAAAACAACCCAAAAACCATTTATGTCTACTCAACTTTCCAAGAACCCATGGTAACACATAACCCATTTTTTCAAATACCACATTTATTCAAACCAGAATACATCCCTGGATATTAAGTAATTTTCCCAAAAAAAATCTCTCTATCTCTAAATTAGACACGACTAACAAGGCTCAAAAGAAAACTCAAAAAGGGGTGTAACTGGATAAATGCGAGATAATTCAACCTCTTTACAAAATAACAAATCATCCATGAGCTGCTTCAAGAATCAATGTGGGGTATCAACAAACATGTCTGGCCACAATGGCTGAAAATAATACTCCCACTCCCTGGTTTTCACTTAAACTCACCCAGGCTTCCAATATCCCTGAACAAAATGAATCGTCTATCCCCATAGATACTTCTCACAATGGTCTACAATCCATATCAAGTTCACCTCAAAGTATGCATTAGCATTAAGATTAATGTAGGATACATCTATTGCATAAGAAAGGTTTGGAAAATAACATTGAAGATATGACACATGGAACACATCATTCATGACACAATAACATTGTGTAATGACTAAATGATATGACACTAGACCAAACCTATTCACAATATCAAAAATATTGAAAAACCTAGGTGTTTTCATTCTCGATTTCCTGATAGGGCATTGTATTAATCAAGGAGAAACATGAAGGAACAAATGATGACCAACCTCAAACTATATAGGTCATTTTTTATGGTCATCATAAGATTTATTCCTACTCCACATAGTCACCAACCACAGTTTGATCAACTGATCATGCTAAAATGTCTCTTGCATGAGACTTGGCCCAATAAAAACAGACTCACCTACTTCTAAAAAGGAGGTGAACAACATGAAATTTCATAGAAATCCAAAAATTTGTCCATCTGAATAGATTCATGGAATATTTTATTATATGAATACTACATGAGTTCCATATTTTTCTCCTAAAAACCACCAAAATCCAAAATAAAAGCTCGTAACACATCCTTCAGATCCTGAATAGTCCTATTAGATTGAATTTTAGTCTAAGGATGGTTGGGAAAACTGAAAAGAAACTATTTTATCAAATCCTTATGATGACCCTGCTAGAAATACCATGTGAAATAGTGATCACTATATGAAACAATACTCCTCAAAATACCTTCTATCCCAACTACCTCATGAAGGTAATGTCTGCCTAGATAATCAACTATAATGGTCTCACTTATAGACAAAAAGTGTTCTACCTTCATAAGTCAATCCATAATCACCCATATAGAATCATTATTATATGTTTTCCATTTCAATACTATTAAAAATCCATAGTGACTGCATACCAATTCCAAAAAGGAATGGAAAAGGATTCAAAAGACCATCTGGCCTATGATGCTCAGATTTAGCTAGATGATAAGGGAAACATCACACCAAAAATATTTCTACGTACTTCTACATTCCTAGCTAGAAGTACTGTTTATGGATATTAGAGTATATATTTTTCAAACAAAGATTTACTTCCTATCTAGAAGGATGAAATTATATCATTATCTCCTAGTGGAAACATGTATGAACCCATACCCAACCAAAAAAAAAAGAAAATTTCTACTTCAAAGAGACCATACTAAAGGCTTCTACCCACTATATAATATGTCTCGCATAATTAATCCCTCCAAATAAGATAACTTTTTGGTCTTGATCTAGTCAAAAAGAACATGTATAACATATATTTATGTTAGATCATCTCATACCAGTGACTCTTGAACATCTAGATATAGGTCTAAAAAGAGGTCCATCACCCACCACTCATCCCTAGAATCATGTAATACCTATACCTATGTGTTTCAGCTCAATGCATCAGCAAATAACTTTCCCTTTCTTGGTGAATAAGCCATCATGAATTTGAAAAACATTATATACTCGAACCACCTCCTCCTATGAAGGTTTATATACCACTAAGAAAAGATGTATATGAGTCTTTATAGGTCATTTTATACCACATACATCTCACACTTGAGATAATTTCTCCAGAATCTCAGGGAATGTACCACTTCTGATAAGTCCAAATCATGTGTATAGTAATTCCTGTCATGCGACCTCAGCTTTTTGGATCCATAAGCAACAACCTGATCCTCCTGCGTCATGAAAACTCTAATTCAAACTTCATATTCATAAAAGTAAGAATTATATGCATTAACTAACATAGGTACTGTGGGGATTGGTGATTTGGTCATCTATAATTTCATATTTTTAAAATATCACTCACAAGAATATGAAAAAATAACATATTTCTTATCCCACCCTGACATCGGTGCTGAAAAAAGGAGATGTCCTGAATAAAGAACTATTAATAACCTGTTAATCCTTGAAATCTATGAATCTTGAATCAATTATTCTACTATTCCCAAGATAACATGGATTATACATTCTATTGGTCCACTATCACTCATTACTTTGAGATTACCTATCCCAAGAAGTGCACTTTACCAATCCTGAAACTACATTTGGTTCTCTTTGAAAAAATATGATTATCTATTAATGTAGTCAAGAATATGTCAAGATGATTGGAATGATAGTTTGATGATTTGGATTACACTAACATATCATTGATAAAAACAACCAAGAAATTATTAGGAGGTGATGAAATATACTATTCATTATATCCATGAATACGATCGCGACATTGGTCAAACAATATTTTATCACAAAAAACACATACATGGCATACCTTCTCTTAAAAATAAGATAGATTTATGTATGATGACGTCACCCTAAACTGATGATATACATATTTCTAATCATTCTTGGAGAACATATTAGAACCTCTATACTAATAAAAGAGATAATTGATATATAGAGGAGGATACCAGTTCTTGACTTTCATCTTGTTAAACCTCCAATAATCAACACACAAGCCCAAAGTCCCATCAGCATACTTGGATAAGAGAACTGGAGAACCCCAAGGATATATACCAAGTCATATGAAACCTTTATCTTCCAGATCATCCAAATGGACCTTCAAATCTAGAATATCTATTGTTACCATTCTATAAGGTAGGATAGAAACTATCTTTACTCCCAAAACCAACTTGATCCTGAACTTGATCTCCCACTCAAGATGTAAGATGTAGAAATCATCTAAAAAGATATCATGGAAGGAGTATACCACTAGGGGAAAATAATCCTACTACATTCCACCATCATCTATAGAATGATCGGTTATTTGGGTCATGATAAAATCCAATGTATAGTGAATTGGTTCTACAAGTCCAGCTTAATGATCCTAATCACCCATGTAAAAATAGTTTCCTACCTCTGTAGAAATAATGGTAACTCTCCTCTAGTAATAATCGATATGATCCTGGTATAGAAATTACTAATATGTACCATGAATCAACATGTATCATGTCATTTACTATAAAAATAGTTTTGAGAATAAATTTTAATCACCATTATCTAGAGAACACGCATTTCAATACTTGATATTCTATGATCTCACTCCCAATGGTTTGTAGATGGTTAAAACACTATCAAATATTTCCACATCCAAGAACAAACCACTAATAAAAAACTGGTAAAAATGAATGTGATTTTCTTATATCAAACAAAACACAAGAAAGGGCAGATAATACAAGATTCATACATATTATAGTGGATGGTCCTATATCCAAAATAGCTGGAGTTGTCTTCATAAAATTTAGTTGAACAACCTCTCTACCTTTTGATCTTGCATGAAACCCATGCGATATACCCTCTGGCTAGTACTACTATTCTTGAACTAAGGTACCTTGTCCCCTTCCTCAGGAATAACATCTTGGGGAACTCCATCAACTAGTCTTCTGAGGTGCAGAAGATCCCTTCCAGAACTAAAATACATATCGTGTTCCAATTTAACTTCCCTATATTTGTATTCCCCCCAAAATATCTTTAGGTGGCCTAGTCTTCTACAATCATGACACTCCAAATCAGTGTACATACCCTAAGTTCGTTTTGGCCCATCCTTTAACACTGAAATCACTATAATGGAATATGGCCCTATGGTGGCATCCTTCTACCATACATGCACGAAATTCTACTTCTCTAGAGGAAAATTTCATAGAACTTATTCTTTACACTAGAAGAAGAGTTCAAAATTTTCCCCTTTTGAAACTGCATGGCCACTACCCTAGGTCTCTCTTAAATTTACTTCCATAATGAGTTCTTGATTAATCCAATTTGAAAAATTTATTATAAAAAACTAAGTCAATTATGAAATGTTATCATAGAAAAGATCATACAAAAATCATCTCTCCCTAGATATCTCATTAGAATCTAATTATGGTGAAAATTCTGGCAGCTTGGTGAAATTTTCAGTGTTGTCCAACACTAACGTTCTATCCTATATCAGGTGCATGAACTCATGGTACTTCTCATACCTCAATATATCGGGCTATAAATTGATCACAAACTTCATATCCATGTCCATATAGGATTACTACTCATACTTCCCCACCTTTTCTAGAATTCCCCACCAACATTAATATGGTCCATGAATCATATACACAGAATGATTCACCCTCCAAATTCAGGGTGTCTCTAGATGCCTAATGATCATCTAGACTAACTCAATCCAGAACATGGCTACATGGTGAACTCCCTCCCCCATAATAATTTATATATTTTTCTGTTTAAAATATATCTTCATCTCATACATCAATGTCACAGTTCAGAAGCTTCCCTTCCCATGGATCTTATCACCTTCAGGAAGATTTCGTGATCCCAAACATCCATATTATCCTTAGGAACTATAAGAAGCTCCAGTTTAGCTATGTTAAGAGCATGATAATTTCCACTCTCCTGATTATCTTCTCGATGACAACAAGGGGAATCTTCTATACAATACAAACACACTCCTTATAACATTATCTATCAAAAATTTCAACCCCAATGAGTTATAAAAATAGAAAAACACTGATTACTAGTCTCTCAAAACATGGTTTATAAGTGTTTCATGATGAAATAATTGTTTATTTATTTCATTTCATTTAACAGATATAAAAAAATCTCATATCACAATTCAACAAGTAATTATATATCTCATGAAAATAAATATGTCCTTATCATGAATTATTAATGTCAACACATATCCCAATGAGCCTATTATGATGCATGCATACTCATCACGAACCATACTAAACCCTGTGTATAAATCCAAAAAACCAATAACATCATAAAAAAACTAACTTCACTCATCTTTTTAGTCACTTAGAGTGAAGTAACTGAAGGTACTAGGTTGGGAATCATAAGTCGATGGGATGTTAATGGAAAATGATTCATCATCAAAGTGACATAACCTTTTCATATCTGACGAGCTGAGCCCGGATATAGGTTTGATAATATCATGTGAATTTAATAAGCATAAATGAAATAAAAATACAAGAACCTATTTGATTTGGATGCACATTCAACTACAACACGTCATCCATTATTATTTCATGAATGATTTAATGTTGAGACCCTCATGATAGTCCATAAACACTTCATGAAACTAAACATATGTCGATCATCAAATTTCATGTGCTTGTACAAAGTTTTTTAAATTCCTTCGACATTGTGATGGTCAGCTTAACTCCATTCTAATTATTTTTGAAGACATCCTTGGATAATTTTTTTGAATGGTGTCTTTCTCCCTCCATGATTAAAGAAGAGGAGATAGGTTCTCTAAATTTGTTGTAAAATTAATTCGCTTGTAAATTAAAATGTTCTCCTCATGTAACTATACTGTGGATGATCAAAATACCTAGTTACGGTTCCCAGATCCAATATATCTGTCATCCACATAAATAAATAATGTATAAATAATAAAGTAAAACTAACTACAACATTTATATTTTGTTATATAATTTTAATATATATTAAATATATTACATGATAAACCTGAATCATTAACATGGCTTGCAATTCCTGCAGATATTAATTGACCCTTTGATATTTAATATAATATTAATTTGTATAATATTATTCCACATATTTACTTAAACAAATGTAAATAATTTTATTAAATAAATTCAACTAAATTATTCTACAAACAAATAATAATGATTTTATTTATTTATCAGTGATTTAAAAATCATGAACAACACTCAAACCACAAGGTTGGGTCCAATATATACTATATAACTATTCATCAGAATATGGTATAATCTTGGAAACATGATTTCTTATGGCCCTCTAGGTCCTTATATTAATTTAACTGAATAATATTCAAATTACAAGAGATGAATATATCAACCCATCATGGCCTCTATAGAGTCAAGGAGTTTTAATAGAAATGAAAACCAACATATGTATATGAACTGTGTTATATAATCTATTTGTCATATGATATATCATAAAGTGGGATGGACACTTGTGTCATTTCCTTTTCCTTAAATTATTTTTTATCTAACTAAATGGTATTACCTTAAACTAAAATGGACATGGAATTAATGAATGTTCTACCATTCTGATCAACTAGACTAGACATATCACTTCCTCAACTCAGAAATGATAAATCCTATCTTGATCATTCAACCAATGTCATACCACCAATGACACACCCAACACAAACTACCTCCCCATGACTCCATTTTCATTATTTTAGTTGTGCATAAATGTATTATATCAAATGGAACAAAGGGATATTGATCTCAGGTCAGGAGACCAATATACATGTATGCAGATAGGAAAAACTAATGACACCCAAAAAATGTGGTGTTCTTATTGGATAGTTTATCATTATGATCTCATATACCAGAGATCACCATGTATGAACTTCATGAGAATATGTCTCAATTATTATGATCCCCCAACAACTAATATTCTGAAATAAACCCGTTCAAGTAAGTAAGATGTATCTAGACCATATGACACATATTTAAGACTAATTTCCTAGTATATCGATGTTCTCATTATAGCTTGGGATCATCTATAACCTTTTGATACGACATGTAATATATGGAAATTACCATAAATAAAATTTCCATAGAAGTATGAAAATTAATATGGTATGATAAACACACATATATATATATATATTCAATTTCATACTTGTAGCAGTAATTAATGTACATGATAAGTAGGGTCGAGGGAACCCACTTTCAACACTCCCACCTCCACTAGAGACAACATTAAACAAGTCTCATTTCACTAGATCTCACCTGAGAATCATGATTCCACAAATATATTGCTTTTTTAGAGGGTAGAAACCTCTATTATCTATGGCTACGTTGAAAACTATGAATTCACCTTTCATGATAAAATACCTCAAGATATAAAACATCTAAAGTATATGATTTGTCCTTTGGTGTGGCATGGGTTCCTTTGAAAGCACCACTACAACAATATTATCACAATAAACTAGAACATGATATGAAATGATAAGAATAACAACAATATCAGAGATAAAAATTATATCAAAACTAATTCTTTTGTTGCATCAGAATCCTCTATATACTCATATTATATTATAAAATCGAAAGCCATAGGTTTCTTTGAGCTCCTTCAGCTCACTGATCCACCATTCAGGAAAGGTGTGTAACATAACTACGATTTTAGATCATCATGATTTTTTTATAAATTAGAATAAGTGCATCCTCTCTATAATAGTTCCACTTTCCTTCCATACACGAAGAATGTATCCTTTGAATGGATCACCTAATTCATGATAGTTTTGATAGCCACCCAATATAACTCTCTAAGATTATCTTGATATCTTCCCACCATTATTCAAGAAAGGGAATCATCAAAACTATTATATAAAATTGCATATATGAATGATCTCACTACTGAGGAATATGGGATTCCACTCATTCATTGAATTTATTCACGTATATATGGGAACATTTTCTTATTGATATTGATTCCATGTGACATTGGAAACAACCCTCTCTTGGATTGTTCCATAATTTACATTCTATAAACATTTTCAACATATGTACTTTAAATTTTCCAAATAATTCTCTGAGATATATCATGATAGATCGTAATCCCTAGAATGTAGGCTACTTCACCTTAGTCTTTTATGGATAAAAATTAATCTAACCATGTATTTACTAACTGTAAGATGTTCACATTGCTTCCCATAATTAATAAGTCATCCAAATATAATACTAGGAAAATGATGGAAATACCATTAACCATATTATCATTGTGAGGCTCTATTTCATTTTTGACACAACCAAATTCCCATATGGTCTCATAAAAATGAACACTCTATGATCATGACGCCTTCTTTAACACATATATAGATCTCTATATCTTGCATACTTTTACTCCATTATTTGAATCAAAAAATATCTAGGTTGAGTCATATATATTTCTTCATCTAAAATCCCATTTAGAAATGTCTTTTAGACAACCATTTTAAATTTCTCATAATCATTGAAGGCTACTATTGTAAGCAATATTCTGATGGATTTTATCATTTTTGCTGGTGAGAAGGTATCATCATACTCTATGAATTGATGTTGTCTAAATCCCTTTTCTACCAGTCTTTCTTTATAGGTATTGATCATAACATCCATGTCTAGATTTTTATTGAATAACCATTTTCACCCAGTGGGGTTTACATTATCTAGAGGGTCTACCAAAATCCAAACATGATTTTGGTATATGGACTCCATCTTAGAATTTATGTCATCTTTCCATTTAACAACATCCTTTCTTTATACTAATTCCTAGATGGTTATAGGTTCATCATCCTCAAGGAATAATTTATCCCCTGACTTTTTTATAATAAAACCACAACACTCCGGTTCAATATCCACTCATGTTGACCTACATAGTACTTGTGTATCAGGAACTTCATTTCACATTATTTATTGTAGAGATTGTTCCCGTACCAACTCTTATGCATCTGAGGTATCAATTTCATCTAAGTAAAACATTGTCACACTATTTCTATTATAAATATGATCCTTTTATAGAAATATGGTCAGTATTTACACAATCACTTTTCTATCTCAAGGTTCATATAGGCAATATCATTCGATTTTAAAAGGATAACCTATAAATATTAACATAGTTCATATAGATTCAAAATTTTCACTAAGTATAGTATTTAAAAAAACATCACATATTTATACATGTAAATGTGATATATTATGTTTCATTCCATACTAGAACTCATATGGAATCCCATCTATAAATTTATTTCACACTTGGTTATGGGTATATTATGCTGTTTATAATGCTAATCCTCAAAAGGGTAATGGAAGAGTTTCCTGACTCATAATTCATCTTACCATGTCAATAAAGGTTATATTACTCCTTTTAATAACAATATTTCACTATGTCGTATAATGTGGAGTGAGTTGGGATACAATTCCATATGCCTTTAAGTGATCAAAGAAATCATGGTTAATATATTCTCCACTTTGGCCTAAGTGGAGTGCCTAAATATTCTTGCCAATATGGTTTTCAACTTCATGTTGGTATTACATAAACATATTATAGGAATCTTAATAATACCACATTAATTAGATATATCCATACCTATTGTAATAAATGGTGTAAGTAATGAAGTATGAAAAACCACCCTTGGACTCTCTAGGAAATAGATGACATATCTTAGTATAAGTCAATTATAGTAAATAAATGGCTCTTTATCCCTTACCCAAGAAGGTTGATTTGGTAATTTTCACGTGTAAAAAAGAGTGAAATACTTCTTGAGGTTTTAATTCAGCTGACTCTAAGTACCATCATTGATATAATTTAGTAAAATGATTCTTATTTATGTGGAAAATCCTGATGATCCATAGTAATGTATTTTATGAGTCATGTTTGATAGTTTTTTCATTGATTATCATTAATGGGTTTTAGAGTTAAAGTATATATAAGACTTTTTAATGAAGTTACATGACATAAAACATCATATCCTTATAAAATAGAGAAAAATTATTTCTAAATGTGAAGTAAAAAACAATAGTATCAAAAAATTATAATGAGATTAGGATTCTGGTTTTTGAAGGTGCTTAATAATAATTTTTCAATGAAATAACCAAACCATGAGGTAAAGATATGTGATAATATCCCACTTCCAAGGATTATAGAGTCTCATGATTTTTATCCTAGAGATCCACCTTGCCTTTTAAAATATTCTTGATCTACATGAATCTGGTTTTTTAATAAAAATATCTAAACCACATGTTGTATCCAATAACCAGCTTATAGATAAATATAGATTGAATTCAATGAAAAAAATACCTAATGTAGAATCATCACCTTGATTCTTCTTCTCAACTTTACAGTTCTTCTTACAATGGGATTTCATGCCAAATTAATTGCAAATAGACTCCTTCTCATTGCTTCCCCCCTATATAATTGGATTTTTGGAAGGATGATTCTTTGGTATCTTGAGATTAAATTTATCCTTATATGCCTTATCCTCTCCATTCCTTATATTATTCACCATAAGGACTGAATAATTGGTTTTATTCATATCCTCATCAGCTACCTGAACTAAATCTAGAAGATCTAGAATCGACTTCATCATTTTAATCATATTACAATTAACAAGAAACGCTGATAATCTTAGTGGAAAAGAAGAAATAATGAGACCAATCGCTAGTTCTTGGTTCAGTTTGAACCCAATGACTTCCTGTTTCTCAATATACCCTATAATCATGAGTACATGGGGTTCATCATGATCCATTCTAATAACTTTCCTTTATAAAGTGCTCTGTATATCTCATATATTTATTTCCATTCCTTCCATTGATATCGTTATTAGATATGGGTTATCATCTTGTAGGTTCCTTCATCCTCATGAATTTTTTGTAGTTGGCAAGACATGGATGACAACATGCTACACTATATGTATAGTTAATCATCTATATGATTTTTTACATGTATTTATCCTCCTAACTATCTCCCAAATGTGGATCAATAGGAAATGATGCTTCTAGCACATAAGGGTTCCATTCTAGGTGTATTACTCTGGGAAAGCCTCTATACCACTCATAGAAATTATGGATAGTCTAGAAATTTTCTTTATCTAATATTAAATATAGTGACAATGTTCTATTGGTATTGTTTATTTCCATGATTAGTCTACAAGAAATAATTTTTTTTGGAAGTAAGTAATTTATCTTCATTACCTTTTAAACAGTATTCATTAATTAAATGATATAATCTCTCCTACTATTTTATTGAACTATATCAACCCTCTGTACAAGAATCAGAATACTCCATGACATTACTATTCTATTGGAAAAGAGCCTTGAATATCCCCTCATATTCTACATGTTTGGGCTACACCACTACTCAGAGAGTTCAAGGTAGTAGTTTCACTAGCCAATCACATTAAGTTATAGCTCCTTGATATGTTAAATGAAGTCTCAACTTTTAAAATCATAAATATGAACCATCAAAATCATTCATCTAAAGTTACTCCAAGAAATATTTGGTTACTTTTTTCCCTTAAATTTAGTTAATTCAACTCATCACTTTAATAAGAACTCTCTAGTAGTGAGATGTACCCTCAAATTTGGCTAATGATCCCTTATACACCCAGTTTTGTTCAAATTCAAATAATGAAAGGAGTTAGTGAATTAATATTTCCCTGAGGGTTTTATATTTTAAAACAAATGAAATTCATTTATATTAGTCTAATAATGATAGGTTGTCATGCTCAAGAAAAGTATTAATATAAAAACATTCCTCACAACTTTATGATTTTTCTTATTGATTATTCTATTTGTTTTTTACAGTAAAATACACTTGTATAAAATAATAAAAAAATAATAAAGGAAATAACTACCTAAATTACCATGAATATATAATATTGGTTGATCTATTTAAAATTAATGGATCAATCCAGAATTAATAGAATTATAACAAATTCAATAATTTACTCATTATGTAACTCATCCCAAGGTACAATTTGTCCTTGTCTAATCTGAGGTATTTCATTTTCTTGGTGCGGTCCACCTCTCTTTTAGATGTCTCCCCAACTTCACAAGATCCACATATTATAATATCATGATCAAACAAACAAGAATACTCACATATAGGCGAGGGGGTCTCGAGAGCACAATATACAATTTTTAAATTATCCACGCAATACCTTATAAACATTAAATAAAAAAATAAATATATGAAGACCACATTAATTTAACTTCCTATTGCAAAAATCATGCTTAGTAATAAATAATTAAATGAAATTTTCCATCCAAACATGGTAGTCGATTTATCATGACCAGTTGGAATGTAAGTTATTGGGTGATAAAATTAAATTATATTAAATTTAATGTTTAGAAATTAAATATAAACTAGTTGATTTAAAAAATTCATATAATTTAATTTTTCAGTCCAAATATTAATTTCATTTCTGTTCTATAAATTAAATTAATCAACTAATTTAATTTAATTAAAATGTAAAAATAATTATTCTAAATAAAAAAAGAATAATATTATTTTAAAATAATAAATTAATATTTCATCAATTTTATTTGATAGAAAAATTAAAATAATTATCTAAAATTATTTATGGTTGAATTAAATATTTCCCTAGGTCAAAAATCATGCCTAGACCCATTTGAGGTTAATTAAAACCCATCTTGGTCCATTCCAATTAGGGAAGATCCCGCCCAAGTCATATACGTGTCTTTTAGACTATATGCAGTGTACTTTTTGGTCAATCCTGACCATTTTCATCAAATCTTGGTACTTGATTAGGATAAGGAAAGGATAAACTTTTACACATATGATTCTAGTAAAACTGGGGGTGTTGAACACCAGTGTAACAAGGTGGAGATGTGTATGACAAAATGATATGAATAGGAATGTAGTTCCATTCATTTTTGTAGGGAAAGGGATATGCTGTGTAATCTACCCATGATGGACTAACGACCGAGGAAGACATCGACAAGGGAATTTCCTGATAGGATCTTTTCTTGGGTATAGAGAAACAATGGTGGTGGTGGTGGGGGATGACCATCAACATGGGAGAACACGACGATGTTAGTTGTGAATGGTAGAGACAACTGATGTCCGATGGTCCTACATTTCACATGATATTAGGATCGACGACGGGACTCATATGGTAGAGAGTGAGTCAACTGAGGGTTTCTTAATATGGTTGTAGGATAGTCATGATCTTGTGATGGTAGGGAGGTGGACCACACAAGAATCTCTCATGGTGGATAAGGGAGGTGGTTGGGGGACATCGAAGACAATGGTGAGGCCATGCTACTTTATAAATGGATGTCCATTGGGAAGGGGTGTCACCCACATAGGTCTATTTAGTTCAAGTGGGAGGTTTCACATTGGATTATTCCGTGCGAAGAATGATTTTTATAATTTTTTTATTTTCAATCATTTTATGAAATATATCCATGTTTTCCATCATTGGATGTTTTTTACAATAAGAAAACCTTCCCAATTTTCAACCATTCATATAGTCTACACACATCCATCATTAAAGATTAAATAATAAATTTTATTTTTTAATCATATGCTTCATTAGAAAGAAATCATTTTTTACCACCCTTATATATATATATCCAAGCCTCCAAATAAGAAAACCCTTAAAGGTAAAAATAATTCAAGAAAGTGGAACGAAGATAATCATATATATAAAAAATATTGATTAGAAATGCATCATTAAAAATAAAATTATGAAAAGTTATTAAATTATTATATTCATCAAATTTAAAGGAATAAATACTATTTTTATGATCCATATGAAAAATATAAGATATCCATAACATGGACATTTTGAGTTGGATCAACACATGATCGGTTCGTTTGAGACTAATTTAATTATCTCTAATTAATTTTTGTCAAATTATTTTTTCTTTGGCTCTGAAAATTAGCATGATCACTCTAATACCAATTGAAGGTACTAGGGTAGGTAGTGGAAGTTAAAGAGCTAGGAATTTTAATATTTTCATCATCAGAGTGACATATCATTATCTGATATGATGATTCAAGCCCTTATATAGGGATGAGAATCTCGTGTGAACTTAATAAGAAGAAAATAAACTAAAAAACATATATCTATTTAAATTGGTGGTGTGTCTGATTGCATCTTGTATTTAGAAATTGTTGTATGAATGATCTAATGAAGAACCCCTCTATATCATCCACACACACATCAAGAAGCATCCCGAACATGGATCATCAAATTTAATGTGATAGTGAAGTGTTTTGAAGATTACTTCAACATCGTAAAGATCAACTCTTCTTTGTTCTTTCAATCCACGAATACATTCTTGGATTGATTGATTTAACAATGTATTTCTATCTCAAGGATGTGGTAGGAGGGGAGGGGTATGTCAATAATTTAGAAAATTAATTCATTTGAAATTGGAAATTATCTTCTCATATACTTATGCAGTGGATGTGAAAAATACCTAATTAGGGGTTATGGCCCATGTATATCTGTCATCGTACTAAATAAGAAATGAATAATTAATACTGACAAACAAATTGAATCATTTATATTATTTATATTTTATCATGTACTTGTAATATATATTAAATAAACTATGTGATAAATCTGAGTCATTAACCAAACTCCTAATTCACTTTTATAATAAATTATGACTGAATATAAAATATAATATTCATTCATATAATATTTTTCCATTAATTTTCATAAATAGTTGTAAATAATATTATTAAATAAATTCAACTAAATTATTCTATACTCAGTTAATAATGAATTCATTTATTTATCAGTGATCAATAAATCATAGAGAATACTCAAATCCTATAGTGGGGACAACCAATTCCTATATTCCTTTTCATCAGAATATGGGAGGATCATGAAAGTTCTATTGGGTATTTCCCTCAAGGCCCTTATATCAATCGCGGTGATTAATATTGACATACCAAGAGGAAAATCTATAAACCCATCATGGACCCTATAGAGTCAAGGATTAGTTAGAGAAATGGAAACCAAATTATATACAGTCACTATGTAATATAATCTATTTGTCATATGATATCTCATAAAGTAGGATTCACACTTACGTCACCATCTTTTCTTTACTTTATTATTTTTTGATCTAAATTAATAAAGTTAGCTTAAACTACCATATACATCGAATTAATGATGGTGCTACCATTATGATCAACCTGGATAGAGATATAATTTCTTCAACTGAGAATCAACAAATTCTATCTTGATCATTCAACCAATGTCATACCACTGATAACACACTGAACACAAAAAACCTCACCAGAACTTCATTTTAATGGTTTTCACCTTTCCTAAAAGTACATAATCAAATAGAACAGATTGATAATTATATAAAGGTAATATTCCAATACAGATGTCCCTAGATAGGAACAACCAATGACAACCAAAACATGTGGTGTTCATATTGGTGGGTTTATCCTTATGATCTCATGTACCAGAGATCACCAAGTGTGAACTCCATGAGAAGTCTAAATGATTTTGATCCCCAAAACCTGATTGTATTCCATCAACATTTATTCAGTTAGTATGATGTTTCCAAAACATATGACATATATTTATGGTTAATGTCATAGTATCCCAAGGATCTTATTATAGACTAGGATATACTATAACCCTTTCACACGACATAAGATCTAAGGACATTACCATAAATATAATGGATGCATATGTATCAAAATTATTATGTTATGGTATATATATATATTTATACATGTACTGTTAATGAATTTATAACATAAGATGGGTCTTGGAAACCCACATTGAACAATAACATCAATTGTACCAATCACATAGTATAAATAGAAATCACATCCTTAGGTACTTATATTTTCTCCTATACATGTGTTAGCTACTCCCATTCACATGCTCATTACCATATCCTGACACATCCTTGTATAATTTATACTATTCCTAAATAGTAATGAAACAAAAAAAGAAACATGTTCTCTGATACCACTTTATAACCTCCCCCGATCTTCCACTCTATAACATGGCCAAAATAGGTTGGTTACAAGATCTCAAGCACACCTCCCCATATTCTATAGGCTTCTAGGCTGTGATAATTACAATATAAAGAATATACCCCCATGTTTATAGAGTTAAAATAGAGTGGAGGAAATTAATATTATTATTTATAATATAAATATCAATGTGTGGAAACAAAGGAAACAATATAGGAAAATTGAAATACCAAAAATCAAAGACAACTAAAAATACAATAAATAACAAAGTGATAATATAATGACATGCTAGAATGTAACAAAATTTCATGCTAAAATTAATACAGAATATAATTCTAGAAGTCACAGAAAAAGACACAAATTCCCTAGTCCCGAACACCATACCGGTCTCATATCCACACTCCAGCCCATCCATTAGGCAATAAATCAACATCAAGGCCATTTTCCCTGTTTTAAAACGACATCATTATAATATTATAGGGTACTAAATATAGGCCCAGATATGGATTTTGTATAAATTAGTTAGTCGACACCACCATATCTAAGAATAACCTGTCTTATAACAATTTTATGAAATAATGAAGTAAACAAGGGTATTAATTAATTAAACAATTAACTTAATACCACATAAACCAGCTTCTACCGCATTCCATAATGTCTCTGAGTAGGTCTCAAAACCATGCCAACCATAACCATATTACCATGGTAAAACATAATAAACCTCAGCTCCATTATAGAATGTCTCTAAGCATGTCATATAACAATTCCCTCCATGACCTTATTACCAAGGTATAAATTAGAAAAATATGGTTCAAACCCACAATATAACAATTTCATCATTTTACGAGGGTCGAGCCCCCTATATAATCATTTCAAAATTCATCACTAGGTCAAGCCTACTATATAAACAATTTATCATTTTTCACTAGGAATATACTACTATATATTCATTTAATCATGTATCACTAGGCCAACACAAACATTATAAGCATTTTAGCTTGTGAAATTGGGAATATCCTCCTATATAAGAATTTCACCATGTATCACTGAGCCAACAACTGCAATATAAGAATCCCAACATGAATCATTCGGAATAGCCCTATATATAAGCATTCAAACACATCTCACTAGTCCAACACTCTATATATGAGTTATATAAAGAAAATCACAACACATATCATATAAAAAAGGATATCAAAATATCAATTTATATCGGTTAAAGGTAAATTATGAAAATTACCATTTATCATTAAATTATACATTTCATATATAAATTGTTCATAACTAATAAAAAACTGGTTATCTCAACAAACAATCCATGCCATGATGAATATATATCAGGAAAACAACCCTAATACATTTCATGATAAACACACATAATCAATTAAATAATTCATTTATATTCAAGGGTTCTACTACCCGATTGGAAGCCACAACGAAGTCAATAATCAATTCGATCTAATGGGTCTCTAGGGAATTCTTCAATTTATTCATTCAAATTATTTAGAAAATGATATATTGGATTAATTATAATATTGAACATATGTAATAATCATCAAACCAAAAGGTTAATTTTTAAAACCCATGCCTTTATGTGATGATCAAAAAATGATTCCAATAGGATTGACAATCAATAACAAAAGCCCAGATTATTGGAAGAGGGATCCTAGAACATAACCAATCATAATAAAAAGCATCAATGCACATGATCAAGATATTACACTACAATGGCTAGATAAGAAATGGTGAGGAGGCAAAACAACATCAAAACCACTTACCGATGATTTTTCACATAAGAGGGATGTTTGGAAGGGACGTTTTCACACCCAAATCACATTGGAGGATCCCAAGGTTTGAGAGGAGTAATATTAAAATTAGATGAAATAAAAATAAACTACATTAGATACATAAATCTACAGGTCTGAGAATTACATGATGTGTAATATTGTTACACATTTTTGAAATTATTTTTAGCAAGATACGCCAAAAAACACATCTCTATGGATGAATATTAAAATCTCCCAATCATTACCTAAAATGTAATCCATTTACACAAAATGTTAATTTTATAATGATGGATTTTCATCCCATTTTCCCTATAAAAAAATCAAACCCCTGTAATGTTTCTCAACATACCATGAACCCATGGAAACACATATCTCATTTATACCCAGACTCCATCATTTTAAAAAATAATACATCACCAAACATTAATACATTTTAAAAAATAAATTCTCCTTGAATGGGAATATGAAATGACTACTAAGAATGAAATGAAAAACTCAATGTGGGACTTAACTAAAAAAAATGGTATCTTACATGATATCCCCACATTTAGATTGATCTTTTAGTGTGGAAGTCCTCATATGTGAGATGTGGATTCCAAAAATTTCTTACCTATGAATATCAAGTATAGTTCAATGATTTCAGTCTAGAAAAATGAGTTTTACTTTGAATTTTCTCAAATTGAATGTCTAAATGATTCATGTGGATTTCCTCGAGTCATGGGATTATGGTTTCTTTGGTTATGTTCCTTGGAATATAATTGATCTATAATACATCCACCATATTTAGAGACCAGGTTTTTCCAATGTATATAGGGTCAACCTAGGTTGTTCCTATGATACTATAGGTATGACTTGGTTTTATTTGACTATGTAAAATGTTATTATAATTAAATCTTCAATAATTTATTTCAATATTTTTTTTAATTTCACATATTTACTAGAATTTTATTAGACACCATTGGTGGTATCCTATTGAGTTTTACTCATAATCTATTTGGGATTTTATTTAGTACATAAATAGAATTCATGGATTTTTGTCTTGGAAATGGAATTTTCCCTAAGGCATATTCTTAATTTTATGGAATGTATATTTTTTAGGATCCATGAGATAAGATAGATATTGGGACCTCATGGGTTTGGGAGTATTTTAGACTTCTTACTTTTTTCACTTTTGGGTCTTGTTATACTTGACCTGACTGATTTGTAATCCCTACATAAAATGAATGAAGAATCATTATGATATTTCAGATAATGTTACTTAGTGTTTTAGCACCTGAAGTTTATTTTTTGGATGTGATTTTATATGATGATTTATTTATTTCTATTGTGTTTAGTTCTAACTTGTGGGTATAATATCTGAATCAAACAACCTATGGACTCTCACTACTTTCTAGAAGCCACTAGAATATGGGGAGGCATGTTTTTGGATATGTGGTGTGCTAGTTTTCCAATATGGTTCAGTTGAATATATTTCAGGTTATTACAAAATACATCCATACATCTATAGAGGTTAAGAGAGCATATTCTCAAGATGGTGATATGACGTGTTCCAAATATCTAGTAAAAATAGGTACATTTAATTCCCAAGAGATATTTTTTAAAACTAATAGTATAGGACTCAAAAAAATGTTGTATAACATTATTCCAATAATGTTACTTAGAGACACTTTTCCTCATAAATATAAGAGTTGAAACCATAAAATCCATAGTTCATTTGGAAAAAGATGGAAAATATTTGAGAAACAAATATATATGTATATATACATAACAAAAATAAACCATAATGTGATAAATCCTGAAATTTATAATGGTTTCATGGAAGGTATAGAAACATACCAATTATTTTTTGGTTCAATATGTCATTCTTCAAAGCGAAGAATGAAGAAAGTGGTAGATTTGGTGGGAAATATTGGATAAAATCCCTATTAAAGAATAATATAGAAATGTGTATTTAAAATATGACTACTAAAAATAGATTTAAATGTTTATAGGAGTAATGTGTATCATATCAACAGAAATGTTACCAAACTCAATAATGCCTAACTATTAAACACAGACACAATACGTAGAGTGCAAGAGGAAACAATTTTCAAAATATAATGGATGTCAATGAAAATTCATGAAATTATTAATATGTTAAGAGGATAAATGAGATGTTTTATAAAACATTAAGGTATGAATTGATGATAATCAGGAAATATAATCTTAAAATTACCAATTAGAAAAAAAATTATGAGGCTATTGGAAATTAAGGGGCTCCAAAAGATGGTGTGAAAGTATATGAGAAATTATTGACATGTTGTGTTTTGAAACCTCAATTGTCCTTCCAAATATGGGAGAACAATGGAAATAACTTAAAGGATCATATAAAATTCCAACCAACCTAGAGTGAAATTACAAAGATGATTATGAATTTATAATAAAATAAAACATTTGAGATATAGAAAAATTATTCTTACATGAAATTGATTTATGATATGAATATAAGTGAAAATTTTATTGAGACTATTGATAGAATGAAATATAATAATATGGTAATGAAAAAATGAATACATTGTTGAGATAAGATGATCAACCTAAATGTTTCTTATGGGGAACAAAGAGGTCCCTCCTTATTCACTATTTTTATATTTTTTCTTTATTTTAGGAATTTCAAGGATATTTTTGATTTTATCATGTATAAAAAATAGAGATTTTGAGTTTTATATAGATTATAATCCTTGATGATGTAGAAATTTTATATCACTTAAGGGTAATAAAAATTAGATTAGTAGTTATCATATAGAGATTCTTGAAAATTGGTATACCACCATAGTTTATGATTAAAAAATTTCAGCCGATTTTTTATTGCAAGGGGTTGAATCTAGTAAAATAACTCATTTCAGAATAAATATCTTAGAATGGATTAATATGATATATTTTCATGCATCTAAAATTACACAACTCTTCTATATCCATGAGGGACCTATTTTCCAAATTCAGGAACTTGTTGGGATGTTTGGCCAATGATACTTAAGAACTCACATTGGTCAAGAGGATGGGATGTTAGACTCATAACACATTTTAGGGGAATTATTTCCTACTATGAGGAAATCATTTAAATTTAATATATGTTCATTAATCCATAATTAAATCCTAAGTATTTCATAAGACACATTTGATTAATAATCAATTATTAGCATTATGTAATTTAGAATAACATGTATGTATATGAGGTTCTTCATCATTGGATGTTTTTTTATATATATGAGGTTCTACATCAATGTTTTCTTCATTTTTATCGATGATAGATTCTCATATTTCATTATTGGGATGCATGTTTTGAGGCATATAGTGCGGTGTTCTGGAGTGAATCCTCGTCCAAAGAGATGAGAGTTGGTTTGATGTTAGAATCAGAACCATTATTGGGCTTCCTATGTATCCTCATGAAAGGAATTTGAAACCATGTTTTTTGGTGAAACATAATGGGACACATCATACCTTTTAATATCATGTTATTCAGAGAAAATCGGGAAGTTAAACATTATATAGTAAGGATATCTAGGCATAAGGCTCCTAACCAATGTTTGGTGTTTCACTCAATATGATATGGCCTAGGGTACCTATAAGGGATATGGACTCCAATGGTATATATGATCCTTTTGGTAATGTTAACCAGAGAGAATTAGGGACGAAATGGGGTTTTGGGTTTGAAAATTAATGAGGATTCCTACATTTCACGGTTTAATGGGAATCAAATACCACGTACTTAGAATGTGAGGACCCATACCTATGGAGGACCCCTGAAAATTTTTCTCATAGGGGAGTATAGACCTTTGATAGGATTATGTTTGGGATTATTCCTAAAGATTATTATCTTTTTGGTTTTGGAATACACTTGGAATAACTCCCTAACTTTTTTATGAATGGGGATTATACCAAATATGAGGCCCATAGGTTGGTTGGGGCTTATATGTGGAATAATTACCAAATTATTAGTTGTGATTGGGTCTTATACTGAATACGAGGCCCAGATGTTGGTTGGAGCTCATATATAGAATTAATGACATATTATTTGGATTGATTGAGGATGATACCAAATAGGTGTTCTACTGGCCTGAGATCAGTTGGATGACATGATTACAACTACTCTCTCAACCCAAGTGAGTCATGATTAGTGTGGGAATGAAGAGGAAGCAATTGATCTGGAAGACCACACAATCTATACTTTACATTGGTGGATTAGGGAAAGACCCAAGGGTAAAAGGAATTATAGAAGTATCTGGTACCTATTCCCTCTCATTGTTGTACCCTTAACCCAAAGGGGGAGAGAAATGAGTTTTAGGTTCCCATCCGCCCACTTATTTTTATTATCGATATAGAAACATTTGATGATATATCCAAATATAGACCAAAGGTTTGATGAAGGAGGAAGTAATGAAGTGGGATGGGACATGTAAGAAATTATAAGGTCTTAGTCTATGAGGGATTCCCTAAAATTATCCCCTACGGAACAAAGGAGGATATTCCACTATCCTAAAATGGGAAAGAAAGCATTATCATCACCCTACCCACATGGAACCGGAGGTCCCTAGTATTAGAGACAACATGAGAATCCCAAGGCTTTGACCCTTGCCTTTGAGACCAGGGGATCCATGACACTTCCCCCTGGGTCAGGGCCCTCATAACTAAAGGGGAGAATACTCACATGCCCCATGAGGATCCTAACCATCAGGTTAGATAAGTGTGGGACATCCCCAAAATAAAAGGAATCCATAGCCAGATGGGTGAAACATTAGTGTAACTGTTTCCATGGGTTTTCATGTCTTGAGATTTTGTTGTAGGTTTCAATCTTTCCCCCTAAAACACGAAATCCAAAAGAACAGTGGCCAAACCATTAGTGGCTTATAAGAGGTATCAAATGGAGGCCTGCCCAGGTCCTAGTTTTATGAGAAAGGGTTCCTCACACAGGGACTAGGAGGAGCCTAAGGTGAATTGGGAAGGGGGGTACGCCTACACAAGATGAAGATGACTTAGTCAATGGATCTCTTGGGAAACAACCCTTGGGAGAGGATTTAAACTAGGCACCATGGGATTCCATAGGTGTTCCAGGACATGTATCAGATATGTACCTGATTATAGAAGGGAAATTCATGAACATAGTTTCCCACTAGGGTATTAATAGGTTCACACACATGTTTATTATGTTTTGTACATTGTATGAAATTTTACCTCCCTATCCCCCTTGATTCCATATTATCTCGAAATTTGGAGAGGTGCCTATTGGATTTTGAAGGACATGAGTTAAGGGGATATGTGAATAGAGATTTGGGGATTCATTCAAATTTAATTTTGTGAAAATGAGGAGCCCTAATGTTATTTATATAGTAAAATATAGCACTACGGTCAATGGATTTACCCCGAACAGTTCCTCAGAGCAGGTTCCCGACACCAGTTTCCCACATAGGGGAAGAAAAACATATTTTTCATTCCTGTAAAAAGTGAAAGATCTTTTCATAGATTTAGGGTCAAGGATATTTTGGGTCAGGACACATTAAAATTTAATATGCTCCATCTATCATACAGATTAATTTATACACAAACTAGACATTTTTTCTGTAAGTGGGGATAACATCATGAATTATACCTCAAAGTGCATGGGACACACTTCACATTGTCAACAACCATTAAATCCAGAATTGTTGTACTAGAATCACAATTAAAATTTATTATTATAAATATATTCAACATATTTTACAATAGGTTGTGTTTTTTGATCAAATAATTTGAAAATGGAGAGTTTATGAATTTCACATGAATTTTTTTGAAGTATTTTTTTATGTTTTTACGAGATAATCATTTAAATTGATCAACATATTTTATGATTTTTTTAGGATTCTGAAATTTCGTCCATATGATTCATTTTTGTGGCAGGATATATAATATTGATTAAATATTTATTTCATTGTACATTGATTTATCCCATAGAGAAAGAGAGTTGAATAATAGGTGGAACATGGCTAAATAACCATGCGATATCA
The DNA here is from genome assembly GCA_963277665.1 of Viscum album. NCBI lineage: Eukaryota > Viridiplantae > Streptophyta > Magnoliopsida > Santalales > Viscaceae > Viscum > Viscum album. The sequence goes on along the minus strand of OY728151.1, from coordinate 1,248,687,222 downwards.
CCGATCTCATTATAATATCAAATGAGAGAATAAGAAATATGAGATTTGAAGTTTCCTCACATTATTATATAGTACATATTATCAATTAGGGGGAAATAAATATATTTTTGAGGGAAACAATTGACATAATTTTTACAAGGGTATTTCCATCAAGTAAAAAGGATTATATTATTGATCTCACATTGTGAGATTTAGTTATTTTCAATAAGGAATGATCTTTATTGATTTTAACAAATTAGGGAATAATTTTATGTGAATAAAAATCATTGATGCTGAATGAAGATTGCAATGATTAAGGGAATCAGATCATGGAAGAAATATCCATGATAAAAAAGGGTGATATAGGTAGATATCACACCAAATAACATTTTCTATGTTTTCGACTTATTTAATTGTTTACTGAGATGAGAAATTATCTAAAATAAATCACACAATGTAGCAAGACACATCACCATAGCTGATACTGAATTAGAGGTCTCCACACCACTGTGAATTCTTTTCTCTACGTGTAGAATAGAAATGATGATTTGGTGCCATGGATCAAGGATAATTCCATGATGTAGATAAGGATAGGATTTTAGTGGATATAGAAAATCGTGGACCTCTCTATTGTAGTGTAGATCTATACTAAAATGCTCTACATGCTTGATTTATTGAGTTCTAGGGGACCTCCACATGACAACCTATTTACCACACTATAATGTAATATTCAATTTGTGAAGAATCCATTGAAAACTATATGTCTAAAAAAAATCAACATTAACCACAACATAGAGTGAATCCTCAAACTACCAAAGCATTGGTGGAACCATGGATTTGAGTTTCAAGCCAAAATTGAAGAAAAATGATCATTTTTCTAGAGAATAATTGTTTTTTGGTTATCAAAACTAAAAATAACTACTATTGTGAATTGGATGATAAATATCAATTGGGGAAACTTGAAGGGATGATAATTAATAAATGAATGACGTTGAGTGTTTGAATTTGAATGTAATACTCAAACTCAAAAAATAGATGAGACAAAATCAACAGTATTGATTTATAGAGATGATATAGTAGTGTGGGAAAATAAATGAGTGAGTGAAGTGGGAATACTAAGAAGAAAATAGAATTGAGAAAATTTCTAGAATATCTTAAGGAATATGATCTATTGAATGAGTATTCAAAATAATGATAATCCAGATCATTCTGGATCTTGTTTATGTTTTAAGACCCGTTGGTTGTGCATTATGATTAACTATTGATGATATTGAAGAATAGTTACATGTTAAGGTCTATTGATACTTCTAATTGTAGAGGAGATCCATTATCAAGATGTACATAGACCACAAGGTCTTTTATAAAGTCTACTCATTATCAGAAAATATTGTTGAAGATCATTATCTTCTATTGGATTTTGGAAGTGGTGGAATGTAGTGGATTCGAGGATATATTTTCATGGATATAATATACAGTACATGTTTTCAGAATAAACATGTCAAAAATTAGGATTTGGATATTATATTTGTAAATTTATATGATAATACCATTAATCGTATATCTAAACTTGGTGAGATTAGGATACTATATTGATTGGATCATGAAATATAATAGGTTCGAGAGGTTATTTTTAAAAATATAGCTGATAAACAATAGTTTCCTACTAACCCACCCCTAGAATGGTACCTAAAAAGGCCCTTGTAATCTTCAATATATACAAAAATGAAAACTTGGGTTTCTTCAATTAGTATCAAAACCATTATGTAAATCATATTTTATAGCATAATTATTGGGTGTACAAGTCTTATCGGGTCTCAATGTGAACACCTTTATGTATGGTTTTCAATGTTTTTTGTTATAAAAAACATCATGATGATGTTTCTTGATAATGTTGGGAGATAATTTTGAGGAGTGACTCATAGTTTATCTAGTTATGTACCTTTATATTTTATTCTTTTATTTCTCTAATAGGTGATGAACACAATGAAATATCCTTTTGATTTTTATATATCATCAACAACGATTTATATTTTAATATCATTTTTATGTTTATAAAATTATGATGATATGATGTCAATAATAATTCATTTCACTTTATTATATGATATATGATGTTTTTTTACTATATGTTGTTATTAAAAGAGCATAATCTTTGCAATATTTCTTATAGACTCTCCCTCCAGTAGTCAAGGGCCTCTAGTGTATAGGTCGTTTCACCCATGCTATTTTGGTATCACATTCTTGGTCATTGTTCGGATGGACCCCTGCTAGGGAATTACAAAATTTTATCAAATAATTGTTTTTGTTTGTCTTAATATTGAGGTATTATTACAATAATACATGAATAGTTGAAATTTTTTGATTCACATGAACTATGCGCATCACAAAAATCTACGAAATATAAAGTTACATGGGATATGAATTTTTATTCAATGTTGTATTTGAATCATTTATGAATATATGATTTTATATTTTATGGTCATTACTTATTGTTTTAATATTTTCCATGAGTATAAATAATTTGTGTGCTTTGTGCTTTATACTAGGAACATAGGTTTACATGACATGTGGCTAACTACCTATGAGTAGAAAATGGGGTTTTAAGGTGGAACTATTATTTAGAATGAAATATGTTTAATATATGTTAGGAATATAGTTTTTATTAAATAAAATTTCAAAAATATTATATTTAGTGTTTTCATAAATAAAATATTAGGGGTATGAAAATTAATTGAAATCATTATCACAGTTTCAAATTCTAACACCTTCCCATATGGTATTTTAGTTATGCCTGTATTAAATATGGAAACCCCATAATGGTTATTACTACATATTAAATTCCTTATTTATGGTTTAGAAAATTAATTTTAGTGTATGGGTAGCCTTTATATTACATGATTGAGTGGATTATAGTCATCAGGATAAGTTAACCAAGAATGTGATATTTCCTTTGGTTTGTGAGATATGAATCTATAGGGTGTTATCATGTTTTGAGAATAATATGTCTAGTGTTTATGCATATTAAGAAGAGTTTTATGATATTATTAGTATGTGTGTTAGTTGATTGTCCTTTATATGAAGATAAGCGAGATGCTATTTTACGTTGAAGTTACTGCATCAGGTGACATGACCTGGGTTGAGAGGAGAATGGGTAGATGATATGAATTTCAAAATGATGTTTGAGTGAGGGAGTATCATGTATATGGGTTTTCTAGGAATTTGTTTTGTTAGGGATGTGTTGAAATTCAATGAATGAGTAATTTATGGTTATCGATTTGGGGTTTCATTGAAAAGGATTTTGTTGAGTCCTAGGATAATGTTAAGACAATATTAGCTGCAGTGAATTATGAATACATACTAGACTTTGTGGACGGACTGAGATAATATTACATGCATAGAAATAATATTTATAATGACAAGGTGTTTTTGGCTATAAGGGTTCAAGGAACCTCAGTGTTTTATATGGTTAATGTTCAAGGGTAAATATAGATTTCATTTGGTAATTAAAGTATAGTATGTAATATAGTGTGCATAAGTGATGTTATATATGTAGTTTCTCAAAATTTATATAGGGTAGAATAAGAGTTCCTCTGATGGATAGTACACTAGTGAAATAGTGATATGTGTGGATTGTAACATCCAAGGTTAATAAATAATAATACATATTTAATATTTATTAATATTTGTGAATTAAATATTAATTTTACTTTATTGGGGTTTCTATGTTCGATAGCGTACCCGATATGCAACAACATGTTTCTTTGAAATCTTACATTGCACAGTAATAATATAATATTATTATTTTAAATGGTAGTTAACTCCTAGTCGTTGTATTGGTGGGAATGAACAAAACTAACTACAATATTATTATACATGATTGTTAAATGTATTTATTTTTATCCAATAAAAGTTAGAGGCATAAAATGTGAATGAATCTAATTTTAAGCATAATTTACATTAAAAGGTCGATTTACTGCCTTTTAATGGTGAAACCTCTTTAAATATAGTTTTGGTCACTTTAATACATTATATACGAACAAATAAAATCCTTATTTAGAATGCAAACATCAAAATTTACTTTGTGTAATTTTTTGGAATTTTTCGTATGAAGTTCATTTTTAATGAATAATGAAAATATTGTATTCTAATTCAAAACAGAATTTTAATATAATTTATTTTTATAGTTAGATTATATTTTTAATTGGTTTTAAATATTAATTAAAATATATTTTTACCATTTTATCCAATTATGGTCATTGGAATTAATTTCACTTTGAAATTTGACATAAACAACTATCAATAGTTTGATAGTTATTGTTTCTTAAAAACACTGTATTTGTTTTGATAACGGGAATTAATTTTAAAATTAATTAATTCCACTTAAATATTTTGAATTTTTCAAAATATATATCATTTTTGAATTCGTAATATCAAATATAGCTTAGGCTGGATTTTTGGTATATTTATGAAAAACGTCAGTTTTTGATGAATAGTGAAACCACTTAGTTGTAGTTAAAAAAATGAATTTTTCATTTAAAAGAAATTTTACCCTTTATGTGAATTGAATTTCTAAAATACGACATACATGGTTGTTATCAAGAAGTAAAATGTGGTTCAATAAGATGAAAATAATTTTTGGTGAATAGTAACTTTTGACTTTTATTTACTGCAGTTAAATGTAAATAATTTAATTCAAGGTTAAAAAAATATGATAGTAATTCAAAATTTACCTTAAAACTTGTCCTAACCTTATTGGATGAGTAATGGACAACCATAGGCATCTTTGGGTCTATTTTGGGACCCCATGGAACCACTTAAGAAATAAAATGACACATTAGATTAATTAATTTAATGTAAAGGAAAAAATGAAAAAAACAAATATCTTTTAGTAAATTAATTTTTATATGGTGTTATATAAATTATATTTTCATCTATAAATATTCATTGGAAAGAGAAAAATATTTCCTACATCATGGTTTTTTTTATAATTTTTAGACATCGAAAAAATGAAATTATTTATGACACAATAATGATGCAGTGTTTACCATATTAATAAATTTCTAAAATAAATAAGATTATAATGATTAAAATATTATCAAAAACATGTCCAATTATGATTGGATGATTTTATTTCTACCATCATTCATCTTAGCCTCTAATATAATTATTTTTGGTCCTTTTTAAACTGAATATCATTATATAATAAAATAAAATTTTCACACTTTCCTAAAGAGCCCTTCTCCCCCTTATAAACGGAGACCATTTCTAACCAATTCCTCACACTTCTCAAGCCTTTTGGATCATAAAAAATATTCCCAATTAATCTCCCAACATCCTTATACTCCACTTAGAAGCCTTACCTTAGGCAGAAGGTACATCAAGAAGTCCTTTGGTTCAAACCAAATGGAGTTACCCAAATTCAAGGTAACAGTTTCCCTTAAATTGTTTTCTTTTATTTTAATTCTCCAACCCCTAAACTCTTTTTATTCCATTATTTTGTAACAACACTAATATCATAAATATATTATTATGTTTTTATGAGAATTATTTTTACTACACTTACACACATCTCCATCTAATGGGTGAAGAACATAATGATTCTGTGGATGGAAAACTAATGCCTCACGAAACAATGATTGTTCGATTATCTCCTACCACATCTCATGGTGTCCATTATGATGGAACTGTATTTATATATGATATATATTATGTCTATGTTTTATTTATTCTTCTATAATTTCCATTTATATCATGCCTTTATGGATTCCATTATGGGTAAACATAATAATCTCATTAGAGGAAGTGCAGACTACCGTCGCCTCAAAGTGATATGACTCGTTAATGCCACATGTGGGACATATAACGGATGGTGTTAATGATATTAAATATGATATCATATATGAAATTATACTGGAATTATAATATACCTATGTATCATTATGTTTTAATTTCATTAAAATAATAAATAGAAATGAAGTAGCATTCATGCATACGACAGCTTACCGTCTCCATGAACGGTGCATTTCATTTCTTACCTCAAAATGTTATGCGCTATTATAAATACATGTATATATGGGATATATATGATATATATGATATCTAAATCATGAATATAATTATGGATATAATGGACTATTAACCACATGGACAACTTGCAAATATAAGGTGTTCATTTTTAACTCATTTACCAAATATCGACAAAACGACCATTATTAAATTGAATGATTAAATAATGATTATAACATGGTAATAAGTGATATAAAAGGAATAATAAATTTGAAATAGGTTTTTAAGCAAGTATAAATTATCTTTAGTTTATTATTCAGGAGATTAAAGAACGATCGAGTCAAGTCAGACATGAGGTAAGGGACTTCGTCTCAATCTCCTTTCATTGAGGCATATTTTGTTTTAATACACGATTTTCTTTTATACACCGTATAAGCACCTTTTACTTTGAATTTAATCCAAAAGGTATCTTTTCTCTATGAAGCATTTTACTAAACGACAAAAAGTATGTTTCTTTTTAACGTACGTAGTGACAATGTCCTTTCCGCCGCCGCGAGTATTATTTAATCTTTGGCTTCCTTAAGAAGATGCAATGTTTTTAAAAGGAAAATAAATACCATATACTCTTTTACATATTTTGGTATTGAAAATGGTTTTTATAATGAATTTTTTATGTCAATATAATTAATTTATATATTATGATTTTAATGTGGAAATGTTTTCTTTCCTTTATATTTTTTTTGTATGTGTTATGATTTTAGAATGGTACGTGGACATTTGATGGGTGGTTACGTGATAAACCAAATGATGGTTAGTGCCATGAAAACCAGGATGGGTGGTTACGTTATATCCTCCAGCGCAATGGGTATGGAAGTCAGCCGTATGGCTATTCCATTTACAGATATGTGTGGAAGTCGATTGTATGGTCATTCCATTTAAGTATGTTTATTTACCAAGTTACCTTTATATGTTATGTTCTATTTATATGGGTTTTATGGTAATATTTTGGTTACAAAAGGGTATGTATTGTTATTTTATTCAGTGAAGAGTATTTACTACTTCATAAAAGTGAAAACAATTACCTATGCTAAAGTATTCATGGTTTACTTGTTGATTTGAAAAACTAAGTGTTTTCCTTCTATGTGTATCCCTTAGTGAGATTTTTATTCTCATCCCATGTTTTTTGAAATTTTTTTCATAGGAAATAATGTGGAATAGGGTCAAGGATGGGATCAAGTATAATTCATGTTGTCGAAAACCTGGAACTGGACATGAATCTTTTTTCAAGAGTTTTTATTTTAGGAAAAAATGGAAACTGTGTAGAAGTGTCTACTTTGTAATCATTTGAGATAAATTAGTTATGTCCTAATTCTATTAAACTCTATACCTAAAAAGATCCTCAATGTGAAATATTCATTTAATTCAAGATTATTTAATGTTAAAGGACGGGTCCTTATAGTTGGTATCAAAGGTCGGTTTAGATAACCTTAGGAGTTAGTGTATTATAAAATAAATGTCCATAAAGTAATTTATGATAATATTGAAATCATATAGCATTTATAGATTACCATGTTTCTTCACCTAAGATATTTCAGTGTTCAGAATGGTTTTTCGTAGAGGAAACATGGCAGTTGTGATGGGAAGTCATACAGAGGGAAATGACCTTCAAAATCAGCATCCTAAGATGGTGAGAATCAGAATTTAACAATTTGTTGCAGTAATGGAACAATTGACTCAGGATATAAATGGTGGTGGTATCCATGCACGAGATCACCCAGATCAACTATAGAGTAACATGTTAGTAGTGGAGCATTTCATGAGGAAAAATCCCCCATCATTCAGAGGATCATCTGACCCTGTTCTATCAGAAGGGTGGATTAAAGCACTGGTGAAGATTTTCGATGTTATGGGGTGTTCAGAACATCAAAAGGTTAGTCTTGATGTTTACCATTTTTAAGGTGAAGCTGATAAGTGGTGTTCGATAGTGAAAAATATCAGGGATAGTGAGGAGATTGATGATCTTGATTGGGATGAATTTAAAGGTATGTTTCTTGAGAAATATTTTCCTAAGGTGGTTCCTCTTAGGACGAAAAAACAATTCCTAGAATTGAGGTAGGTGGATGACTCAGTGGCTGCTTATGAAGCAATTTTCACTCGACTGGAAAGGTATGAACCAAATTTCATATGATATCTTGATAGTAAAATCAACTATTTTTACTCATGATTAAAGACAAAGTATCGAAGGGATTTAGCCTCTTGTGAGTTCAAAACTTATGAAAAAAATGTTATTTGTGCAGAGAAGGTGGAAATATAGTTTGCCGATGATCATGTGTTCATTGATGATATTTTGGGTTATTCTAAAAGTATACAGGAGCATGAAAGTCATTTAAAGGTTTTCTTGCAAACCTTAAAATAAAATAAAATGTTTAGGAAATTCAGAAAGTGTGTGTTTTGGTTACAATAAATTTCTTTCGTTGGTCACATTGTTTCAAGAAATGGTATAACTGTTGATCCTACAAAAAACAAAAGTTTTTGATGAATGGCCAAGACCCACAGATATAACTGATATTCGTAGTTTTCTTGGTTTGGCAGGTTATTACTGGAGGTCTGTTGAAAATTTTTCATGGTTATCTAGTCTAATGACTAAGTTAACTCGAAAACGTGTTAAGTTTATTTGGACAAAATAATTTGATGATTGTTTTCATGAATTGAAAATGAGATTGGCGAATGCTCTAGTTTTGGCACTAGCTTCCAGAAATGGTGAGTTTGTTATCTACAATGATTATTTGTTGAAAGGACTTGGTTATGTACTTATGCAAAATGATCAGGTAATTTCTTATGCTTCACGTTAGTTGAAACCCCAAGAGTTAAATTACCCTACACATGATTTAGAATTAGCTGCTATTTTTTCTGCTTTAAAAATTTGGAGGCTTCATTTGTATGGAGTGAAGTGAGAAATATATACTGATCACAAAAGTTTTATGTATATATTCACTCAAAAATAATTGAACATGAGACATAGTATATGGTTGGAATTAGTCAAGTATTGTGATTGCACAATCCATTACCATCTAGGAAAAGCATATAAAGTGGAAGATGCTTTGAGTCAAAAAGTAATAATTCATTATCCATGTTACATTTGAAAAAATATCCTTTGGTTTTTGATTTGATAAACTCTGGCATAAGAATTGTTGGTGTAAAAAATTATTCTATTTTGTTTCCGGCGTCAGTGAAATCATCTCTATCAGAAAGAATAAAGTAAGTGTAAGAAAAGACAGTGAGTTTCAGAAAAAGGTAGAGTTGGTTCTAAAGGGTAAGTTTCCTGAATTTAACATTGATAATGATTGTGTTTTGAGGTTTCGAAAGAGATTATGTTTGCCTTGAGATTCACAGTTGAAGAATGAGTTGTTATTTGAAGCTCATAGTTCTGCATTTTTAGTTCATCCTGGTAGTACTATGATGTACAAAGATCTTCGGGGGTATTATTGGTGGGATGGACTGAAAAGTGATATTGCTGATTTTACTGTGAAGTGTTTGACTTGTCAGTAGGTTAAAGCAGAGCGGAAGTTACCAAAATGAGTGCTTCATCCTTTACCAGTGCTAGAGTGGAAATGGAAAAATATATCCATGTACTTATTTTTGGGATTCCCGAAGACATATTGAGGTAATAATTCAATCTGGGTAATTGTTGATCGATTGACTAAATCTGCTCATTTCCTTCCTATTCGATATACTTTGTCTCTAGATCAACTTGCTCGGTTTTATGTTAAAGAGATAGTCAGGTTTCATGGAGTTCCCCTCTCTATTGTATCTGATCGTGATCTCAGGTTTACCTCTAACTTTTGGTAAGGCCTTTAGAAGTCGTTGGGTACTGAATTAAATTTTAGTATAGCTTTTCATCTGTAATCGGATGGGAAGTCAGAATGAAAAATTCATACCTTGGGGGATATGGTATGTGCTTGTTCACTGGATTACTAGGGAAGTTGGGACCAACATCTTTCTTTAGTTGAATTTTAATATAATAACAGTTAATAATAGTTTTCATTCCAGTATACAGATTTCTCCATTTGAGGTATTATATGGAAAGCATTGTCGAACTCCAACTTTTTCAGTGAAGCAGGTGAAAAGAAGTTGATGGGACCATAATTGGTAGAAGATATGGCAGGGAAAGTTCAGTTGATTCAGAAGCACATGAGAATAGCTCAGAGCAGACATAAAATTTATGCAGATAAATGGAGGAAGGGTCTTTCTTTTGAGGTAGGTGATCTTGTCTTTCTCAAAGTTTCTCCATGGAAAAGTGTGATGCGTTTTGGTTAGAAGGGAAAGTTGAGTCCAAGGTTCATTGGACCTTATGAAATTCTGGAGAAAGTTGGATCAGTTGCATACAAAGTGGATTTACCTCCAATTTTATCCCAGATACACAATGTTTTTTCATGTTTTTATGTTGAGAAAGTATATGCCAGATCCATATCATGTTTTGAGCCCAGAGGTAGTTGAGTTGGAAGAGAATCTCTCTTATGAAGAACAACCAGTCTAGATTCTTGACCATAGAGAGCAAGTGTTTCGAAATAAGGTAATTCGCCAGGTAATGGTTTTGTGGAAAAACTATATGGTTGAAGAGGAAACGTGGGAATATGAAACTGCTATGAGGGATAAATACCCCCATTTATTTTGATAAGTAAAATTATGAGTACATAATTCCCAATAGGGGGAAGGATGTAACATCCCAGGTAAATAAAGAAAAAGACATATTTAATATTATTAATATTTGTGAATTAAATATTAATTTTACTTTAAAAGGGTTTCTATGTTCGATAGAGTACCCGATACGCAACAATGGGTTTCATTGAAATCTTACATTGCTCACTAATAATATAATATTTTTCATTTAAATGGTAGTTAACTCCTAGCTATTGTATTGGAAGGAATGAACAAAACTAACTACAATATGATTATACATGATTTTTAAATGTATTTACATTAATCTAATAAAAGTAAGATGCCTAAAATGAGAATGAATCTAATTTTAAGTATAATTTACATTAAAAGGTCGATTTACCGCCTTTTAATGGAGAACCCTCTTTAAATATAGTTTTTGACACTTTAATACATTCTATATAACCAAATAAAATCTTTATTTATAATGGGGACATCAAAATATACTTTGTGTAAAATTTTGGAATTTTTCAGATAAAGTTCATTTTTTAACGAATAGTGAAATTATTGTATTTTAATTCAAAAATGTGTTTTAATCTAATTTATATAGATAGTTAGATTTTATTTTTAATTGATTTTAAAGTTTAATTAAAATATATTTTTACCATGTTATCCAATTATGGTCATTGGAATTAATTTCACTTTGAAATTGGACATAAACAAGTATCAATCTTTTGATAGTTATTGTTTTTTAAAAACAAGAAATTTGTTTTGATAATGAGAATTAATTTTAAAATTAATTAATGCCACTTCTTTGTTTTTAATTTTTCAAAATATACATAATTTTTTAATTTGGAATATCAAATATTTCTTAGGCTGAATTTTTGGTATATTTTTGAAAAACTTCAATTTTTGATGAATAGTGAAACCACTTAGTAGTAGTTAAAAAACTGACTTTTTCATTTAAATGAAATTTTAAAACTTCTGTGAATTGAATTTATAAAATACAACATACATTGTTGTTATCATGAAATAAATGTGGTTTAATAAGATGAAAATAATTTTTGGTGAATAGTAACTTTTGACTTTTATTTACCGTAGTTAAAGGTAGATACAAGGTTAAAAGAATATGATAATAATTCAAATTTTACCTTAAAACTTGTCCTAACCATAGTTTTGAGTAATATAAGACCATTAGAATCTTTGGGTATATTTGGGGACCCCATGGAGCCACTTATGAAAGATAATGACACATTAGATTAATTAATTTAATGTGAAGGGAAAAATGACAAAAACAAATATCTTTTAGCAAATTACTTTTTATATAGTGTTATATAAATTATATTTTCGACTATAAATATTTATTTGGAAGATAAAAATATTTCATACATAATGGTATTTTTTTATAATTTTTAAACATCGAAAAAATTAAATTATTTATGACACATTAATGATGCAGTGTTTACCTCATTAATAAATCATTTAAATAAATAAGATTATAATGATTACAATATTATCCAAAACATGTCCAATTATGAATGGATGACTTTATATATGCCATGAGTCATCTTATATTCTACTCTAATGATTTTTAGGACATTTTGAAACTGAATATCATTATATAATAAAATAATATTTTCACACTTTCCTAAATAGCCCCTCCTCCCCCTTATAAAAGGAGATCATTTCAAACCAATCCCTCACACCTCTCAAGCCTTTTGCCTCATCTAAAATCTGCCCAATTAAGCTCCATAAATCCCTATATTACACCTAGTATCCTTAAAATAGGAAGAAGGCACTTCAATAAGTCCTTTGGTTCAAACCCAAGGGAGTTACCCAAATTAAAGGTAACGGTTTATCTTAAATTGTTTTCTTTTATTTTACTTCTCCAACCCCAAAACTCTTTTTATTCCTTTACTTTGTAAACAAAAAGTATCATAAATATAAAAGGATTTTTTTATGAGATGTATTTGAACTAAACTTACACACACCTCCATCTAATGGGTGAAAAACATAATGTTTCTGTGGATGAAAAACTAACTCCTCACGAAACGATGATTGTTAAATTATCTCCGACCACCTCTCATGGTGGACATTATGATGGAACTATATTTATATATGATATATATTATGCTTATGTTTTCTTTATTCTTATATAATTTCCATTTATATCATGCCTTTATGGTTTCCATTATGGGTAAACATGATAATCTCATTAAAGGAAGTGCGGACTACCGCCGCCTCAAAGTGATATGACTCGTTAATGCCATAGGTAGGACGTATAACGGATGGAGTTAATGATATTAAATATGATATTATATATGAAATTATACTGTAATTATAATATACCTATGTATCATTATGTTTTAATTCCATTAAAATAAGAAATAGGAATGAAAGTAGCGTTCATGCGTATGTACGACTTACCGTCTCCATGAACAGTGCATTTCATTTCTTACCTCCAAATGTTATGTACTACTATAAATACATGTATATACTGGATATATATGATATATATGATATAAAAATAATGAATATCATTCTGGATATAATGGACTATTAACCACATGGACAACATGAAAATATAAGGTGTTCATTTTTGACTAACGTACCAAATATCATCAAAACGACCATTATTAAATTGAATGATTACATAATGTTTATAACATGGTAATAAGTGATATAAAAGGAATAATAAACATGAAAAATGTTATTAATAAAGTATAAATTAACTTTAATTTATTATTCAGGAGATTTTAAGAACGATCGAGTCAAGTCAGACATGAGGTAAGGGACTTCGTCTCAATCTTCTTTCATTGAGGAATATTTTTTTTAATACACGATTTTATTTTATATTATATATAAACACCTTTGACTTTTTCTTTATCCAAAAGCAATCTTTTCTCTACAAAGCGTTTTACTAAATGACAAAAAGTATGTTTCTTTTTAATGTACGCAGTGACAACGACCTTTCCGCCGCCACGAGTATTATTTGATCTTTGGCTTCCTTAACAAGTTGCGATGTTTTTAAAAATAAAATAAATACCATATACTCTTTTACGTATTTTGGTATTTAAAATGGTTTTGATAATGGCTTTTTATGTCAATATAATTAATTGATATATTGCGATTGAAATGTGGAAATGTTTTCTTTTCTTTTATATATATTTTGTATATGTTATGATTTTATAATGGTACTTGGACATTTGACGGGTGGTTAAGTGATAAAAAAATGAAGGGTGGTGCTGTGAAAACTAGGATGGGTGGTTATGTTATAAGCTCCAATGAATTGGGTATGGAAGTCAGCTGTATGGCTATTCCATTTAGAGATATGTGTGGAATTCGATCGTATGATTATTCCGTTTAAGTATGTTTATGTCCCAAGTTACCATTATATGTTATGTTCTCTTTATATGGGTTTTATTGTAATATTTTGGTCAAAAAAGGGTAAGTAGTGATCTTTTATTCAGTGAAGAGTGTTTACTACTTCATAAAGGTGAAAATAATTACTTATGTTAAAGTATTCATGTTTTACTTTTTGTTTTGAAAAACTAACAGTTTTCCTTCTTTGTGTATCCCTTAGTGAGATTTTTTATGCTCATCCCATGTTTTTTGAAATTCTTTTCACATGACATATTGTGGAATAGGGTCAGGGATGAGATCAAGGAAAAGTCATGATGTCTAAAACCTGGAACTAGACATGAATCTTTTTTTCAAGAGTTTTAATTTTAGGAAAAAAATGGAAACTGTGTAGAAGTGTCTACTTTGTAATATTTTGAGATAAAATAGTTATGTTGTAATTCTCTAAAACACTAAACCTAAAAATATCCTCAATTTGGATTGTTTGTTTAATTCAAGATTATTTAATGTTTAAGGCTGGGTCCTTATATGGATGGGTTTAAAATTATTCAAAACTCTAGGTAGTTGTATTATGAAGGAGAAAATAGGGGTTAGTATTAGTTAGGTTTCAAAGAGTAATATTTTTAAACCCTTGGAGTATTTCTTCAAGATTATAAGAGATTGGGATATCTATTCCATGGTTGAGATTATTGGATTTGTTCAAGATGTTATAGTCATATAGTATGGTTGGATAATAAAATGTAACATTATTATATAGTGAGGTACCATGTATTTTAATTGATAAAGTTAATATCATATAAAGGGTTAGTTTGGATGTCAGTGGAGCGTGAAAGTATCCTTCTAGGATGTTTAGATTCAAACTATTTTTTATTTTGATGTTGTGGTTAATGGATGGTGGTAATTAAGATAAGTCTAAATTTTATTAATGGGATGATTGGGATGTTTCATTAATGAAACAAGCATGTCATTGGTTTTGTGGTAATTATTTTTTTTATCATAACATGTGGGGGTTGTTTTGAATAGTATCATATAATAAAACATTAGATCAATCATTATGGGTTGAATTTTAGATAGTTTTGATTAGTATTACTCATATGCATTAACCTTATAAAATATTAGTATTTAGGAAAGTGCCTTTTAGTGAGATAAATGGATAGGGTAATCATAGGGTGTTTTTTTAATTTATTGAATTGAAAATTATGTTGATTGAATATATAGTGGAAAAAATGATTGAATTTTGTTATTAGAGTGTCTCTTGAGATACCAGGGTGTAAGAAAGAAAATTTTATCTAGTTCCTCAATGTATACCATATTTGGGGTTTGTATTCAATTGTTAATAAATTTGAAAGATTCTTGTGGCTGATGTTGGTCTAATATAATGAATGGATCAAGAATGATTCATGTCTCATTATAGGCTTGTAATCAAGGAGTATAGTATAATGATAACCTTATTAAACTAAAGGATTGTTTAATGTTTTAATCCATGATATAATGTTGACCATAAGTAAAGAGAAGGCGTTGTTTTCACAATGAATCATAGGTGGTTAATTATTGGAATGGATATTTTATCAAGTGTCACAGTGAGTTATTACAATATTTTTTAGTGGTATTCAATGATATAGAGGACCATATAATGGATTTCGTATTAAAATAATATATTATATGGTATTATTGGAATTATATATATAATTTAAGGGATGACTAATAATAGTATAATGTCAAAGAAGAGTTTATAGTTAAAAATCTTTTATAGATCATGAAAGTATGTGAAAATGGGGTTCTTAGTTATAAATTTGGAGAATATAACATTATTATGTTAAATTTAATATATAGATGTTTTGATATGTTTATGGTTCTTCTTATGGATGATAAAATAGTTTTTTCATAGTTTTTAATATCCCACATCATTATGAGTTAGTGGACTTGGATGTAAATTTTAATTTTTAATGGATTTGGTGTAGGGAAATTTATAGTTAGTGTTTTGGATTAATTTTATAAGGATAGAGTATTAAATTTATAGTAATTTTGTGAGATTTTGGGTATTTTTGGTTGATGAGTGAGGGGAATAGTAGGATCTTGGCCACCCATGTGATGAAATATAAAAACTTGTGTCACCAAGTACCTAGTATAGGGAAACTAGGAACACGATATTAATTCTAAGGGGAACTGGCCCCTGGATTCCCATTGATTAATAAGTGGACATGTAAAGACTGACTAGTAAGTCACCTAGAATGTAGCATAATTATAGTGGGTAATTGGTGGACCATAATTTCTTTGGTTATATTAAATAATAAGTCACCTTAAAAAAATAATATAGTTACCCACTATGACATAAAATAATTTAGGGTCATGGGGAAGGGACATTTAGTGCTCTATATACCCTATCTTTTCCTCTCATAAATCACCATGGTTTAGGGTTGGTATTTGAAGAATTTTAATTGAAATGTGAGGTATGTTTATCCTCCCATATCTGATCATTCTCCTTCCTCCAACTATCTTAGGATATATTGGTGTTTTTTTAGGTATTTATGTCATATTTATCCATGGTATGGTGTTATATAACTGATATGATAGTTATTCTATGGTAATACTCTTGATAAATTTATTAATGTATGAACAAACATGGTTACATACTGTTGTTCTAGACCCAAATGATTGGGAGATTTTATGAAATGATTTTTTTGAAATATGATATAATATATGAGAAATATGAAATAATAATTAGGGATATTACCCTTATTGATATTGAGGATTATATATAATATTTTCACCACTCATCATATATGGTTTTGAAAATGGTAGAATATATAGAGTGTTTATCATAATTATCCCTATTTGGATTAAATAGATAATTTAAATGTAAATTTTTATAACTATTTAATAGACGTGTGTGTTGTATGAAATATATTAGAAGACATATAATGCTTAATATGTTCTTTTAATATGATTTGGAAATAAATAAATGTAGATATGTAACCTCTATAATAGGAGGTAGTTAGTCCCTTTAATATTTAACAATGTGTGTGTACACATAGGTGTTGTTTAAGTCATCAATTAATTAATCAAGTAGAAAAATATGATTTTGGATTAGTGGAGTCTTAAATTTATATGTATGGAATGATATAGGCTTTAAAGATATGATTGGGTATTTAAAACATGGTTATGAATTTGTTTGGTATTCCCAATTCTAATATAACTAATACATGTTGTTACTTGTTTGTTTTGATGAACTAAAAAGTGTTTATATCTTATAAAATATATTGTGAACTAACTATAAAAGGGAGTTAGTTGGATTTTTTGGGGACTCAAAGTGTATTTTTTCCAATTTAAGGGTTTGATAAGTCTTAAATATTTGAATTATTGGAACATGATGTAGTTTTAGTTATTAAACCATTAGACTCCATTATAATGTGGTAAAATATGAAAACTTATAGTAGAGTTCCATGGTTATACTACCAAGATTAATTTATTTATTTATTAGGATTCATAGAGTGTTTCTTATGTTCTATCAACCGACAAGTGTCTTCCTAGTAGAAAAAAAATTGAGAGAAGTGGGGAAATTAAATTTCTTTTATATTAGACACTCTAAATAGTGGAATTGAAATATGCTTGAAAGGGGACTCTAGTAGGATTACTTATGATCATTGGATAGTATTTAAACTTTTGTTAACTTAGAAAAAATCATGACGGGGAATTGATTTTGTTCTTTAAATTGAATATTCCATGAGTTAGTGATATAAAATTAGTTCATTATAATCCTTCTCATTTAGGGTTGGGCACCCTTTATTTTGGAATGTGATAATAACAGTGTTAGGTTCATCGGGATCTTTTGAGAATGATATTTTAATGATATTAGTATAGTTGTTTAATTATATTAGTATAGAGAGTGAGAAAATTTAATGAATTTTTTATAGACCATAGAATTTAGTACATTAAAAGGATAGGATTTTGGTTTTATATTACATTTTGGATGGAATATAATTGTAATATATGTAAATATTGGATATTTTTTGGTTAATTATCGTGTTAAAATATATTATAGTGTTTTTTATAGGTTAGTTTCTAGCTGGGCGCTAGTTATGGTTTGTTTGTTCGACATGAGAATTGTGTTTTTATTATGACCTTGTTTCGATGTTCATAACTACTAAAAGACATATATCCTATTATAATGGTGTAAATGATTGGTAAAAATGAATGTTAGGTTTTTAATTATCATGTTGGGTCCTCCTAAATTAAGATTATCCTTAGTGTATGACTATATATTAGGTCCTTCAATATCATTGTTCTCCACAAGTGATGGAAACATATTTGGTCCTTCGTGATTGGTGTTCTCCTTAGCGGATGGATTTATATCATTTCCTTAATGATCAAATTTACCATATGGGAAAAAACATATATCATATACTTCGTGATTATTATTCTCCATAGGGGATGCATACCTAAAGGGTCCTCTATAATATGTGATCTCATTTGGATATGTTTGTAAGTGGGTCCTATATGAATCACGTTCTCCTTAGGGGATAACTACATGTTAGGTCATCCATGATCAATGTTAAACTTATGGGAAGGATACGTTTTGGGTCCTCTATAATTAGTTTATTATAAAGGGTATAACATTGATATGGATCCTCTATATATGTAATTTACTTTCTTAAGTTCAATACAGGATTACACCATTAATTTCTAGGTAGAATAATAAGGATAAAATGGTGTACCATAGACCAAATTTTTCATATGATATACATTATTACATGTATTGGAATAATTAGTTGAGTTCAGCTGTTGTGGTGGAATGGTTAGCAGACAATGAATAAGATGATTACTTTTTTATTTTATATTACATTTTTTTTTTCAATAAATACATACATTTAATATAGTGTTATACATAATCTAACCCGTTAGTGGTGTGTTACTACATTTTATGATAATATTATGTAAATAATCATGTTGGGTGTATAGACCTCTATGTTTGGTCTTTATATAATATGTTTCATAAGTGATTAGGATATAATAGATTCATGGATTTGGGATACAACTATAAGGAGGGACTCATTCATTTTATGTCAGTGAGTCCATTGTAATTTTTTTGTTTTCTTTTTTAATCAAATTGATTTACATGATCTATTTTCTATATAATTATTTATGATCATTATGGGTTAATATTATTATAGCATGGTGTTGTTTTTTACATTTTGTGTTGTTAGTTCTTATAAATGAATATTTATGTGTATTGTAATATTAAATGATAGTTCTTACAATTATATACTATTATGATATAGAGAATATAGTCTCTATATCAATGATTATATACTCTCTTTGATACTCTGTAGCATTTACCGTATGTGAATATGAGCTTTAGGTTTGTTAGAATCACCAGTTTGGTCTATATTAACATAGAAATAGGTCGGTGCATTATAAGTTGAATATTTATCTTTCTATTTATAACTTTCAAAAGATCCATTTGTATTTTTAAATTTTTATTTTGAAATTTTTTCTTAATTATAAGGATTCTTATTAGGGAACTTGATGAAAATTCAATGATCTATATATAATGTAGGTTTCTTGAATTAATTTTCATGTTTTTTATTGTTTACCCAGATTAATTTTCTCGGGAGAAAGATAATTGAAATTGGTGATCCAAAAGAATAATCATGGTTTATGAAAAAATTTAATCAAATTATGAGGGTCTAAATGATTTAGTAGAATTTCCCCATCATTAATAAGTATATTTATGAAAAGATAGTGATTATGTTTCATTGTGAGTGAGGAACAAATTATGGAAAATGGGGATAAAAGGGTTCTAAAGATAATAACAAAATTATTAAATAATTCATGAAAATTAATATTATTGAGATTGAAATTATTACAATTTAAAACTTATTTTTAGGTGGCCCAGGGATGATGCTGCCTAGGGGAATGATATTTTTAAATTTTTAAAACAATGCCTAAAAGGGCGTGTTGGGTGCCCAAAATATTTTTAACATACGAATATTATATTAGGGGATATAGATGGTTAAATTGGACTAATTCATATAATTTTTAGAGAACCCTAAATTTTAGTCACCTGATGGGAATAATAATTATATTATTAGAACAATGTTTTTTTTTAAATTTCATTTATAATAATTGATAATGATTTAATATTAATTTTTAATGCCTTGTATTTATATTTTTATATCAATATTTTTTTAGATATTATTAATTCCTTATGTTGTGTAATAGAATATTATATAAATAAATTTAATGTAATATGTTATATAACGTTTAGATAAGTTGGTAAAATGACACATGTATCTCTTTTATTTTATTTGATGGAATGACTTGTGACAAGTAATAAGATGATTTACAAATTTTGAGCCATTAATATAGAAAATTGGGGTAAACGATGTATACTTTTAAGGTTAGTAAGGTAGACTATTGGTTAGTGACATAGACCATTAGGTTTAGATAGGTAGAACATTGAGGTTAGTGATCTAAACCATTGTGGGTAATGATATAGGATATTTGGGTTAATGATATTAACCATTAGAGTGGTGATATAAACAATTGGATATATTCATGTAGATCAATTGTTTCATTCATATAGACCATTGGGGTAAATTATATAATCAATTATTTTTTTATTTAGATTAATGGGTTATCCATATATACCATTATAGGTTTTAATAATGACCACTGGGGTATGTGATAATGATCCTTTGGGGTATGTTCTATGAAGGTACATTGGGGCTAAAATTTATTCTTCCAGATAAAATAGTCAATATAAAAATTGTACAATAATTAATCAATGTAGGTATATCAATTGATGATATTTTTCATATTAAAACCTTGAGAACTAATACTTATTTTCATCATGTGTGATATAATTTTACATTAATATATTTTTAGTTTTCATGCACTGGGGATTATCATGGATGATTCCTCCTAGGATGATTACATTGATTCTTGTTGACATCAAAATATATGTTTACTAAATTTTGGAGATTCATAATGAGTAATGATTCTAAAATACTATATATTTCCCTAAAAAATTCTTATATTATGGTTTCATTATAGATAATTAGTGGGTATTTGGATACAAAAGTATGAATTCATGAGAATCTAGAGTAGTGTCATTGTGGTGGAAGAAGGTGTTTAATGTTTTGAGTATATTTTTTTCACTCCAGAAGAAGGTTGATAGATTTTTTTAATTTAGTTCAAGTTGTTCTTATTTTATGTATCAATAAATTATTTTTTTAACCAATAAATAATGTGATTTAGATTATTTGTGATCCCTATATTTTTTAAATAACATGTTTTATAAATTCATATGAAGATTTTTAACTAATTAATAGTATTGGGAATGTTTTGTTTAAAATTATTGAGATATATATGGAATCAAGTCAAAATGATATTTATCATGATAAAATATTTAATGTGTATTTATATAAAAAACTAGTCATCAATGTATCACACTACAAAGAATAAATATTTTACCAACTTTTTTATTGGAGGTGAAGACACTTGAGTTTTTTCATATGTGTCACACCTGAATGTAAAAGGCCATGAATTAAAAGTAACCCAATTAGATATTATGAGAAGATAATTACACTATTAATGATGTAGTTTTTTACTTTAATGTTAATATTATGCCCCATGTTTATGATATTATTTATTCATATGATTTTCTAAGAAATATAACGTTATATTACATCATAATGAAGGGGTGTAATAAAATAATAGTTATTTCTTACCATCCCTAGGAAATGGTTTCAGTATAATGTGAAGTAATAGTGGAAGAGAATACATTTTTTTATCTATAATGATAAATATTATGGTGAAATTAGTATCATGGGTGTACCATCTCAATGACATTTAAGGCCTACTATTTTATAATTGCATATATTACATCATAATGAATGCTGTTATAAAATAATATATTAATGCCTCATGATTTAAGAGGTTTTGATAATGTGGACTATAATATGTCACATAGAACTACTTTAACGCCACACACAACATCAAATGATTATATTTATGGCCATTTTATGTTTATATCTAATCTAAAGGATGATGTTGATGATTTTAAAAGATGAGTAAGATGTTTTTTCTTTGAATTTGATTTCAAATTAGAATTTGAATAAGAGTAAGAAGATTTCATGATTGTGGAATAAAATTATTTTTGGATGAAGAGAATAAGGGAAAGAATAAAAAGAAATAACAAAACCCAATAAGAGGTGTAGAGGATATGTTCATCAATAAAATAATTTTTTAAAAAGAAATACATAAAAGTGAAGATTAAAAATTATCTTTGAAGATTATAATGGATTGCAGTGTATATGTATGGTATATTGAGATTAATCTTATTGATTAATGATTTGGCACTCATATAAAAATTATGATACCTTAGTATAATTTTATGTAAAATATTGGATGATTTAAGAGAATCATTTATTCACAAAATTTGAGGGTTTTATTTATTAAAGATGAAGAGAATAAGTGGTACAAGTATAATAAAAATTAATGGATTCCTCTTGATGGATAAATATACATTTTTAGATCATTTAAGAATAATGATTTTTCTTTTAAACAGTACATTTATCACATTATTTGATATTTATATTTACTTATGTTCCATTTTAACCACTACTCAATGTAATCATTGGATAATACCAATGGTTCATTTGTTAATGGAATATATCATGAATTTATAGGGATGAAGAAGTTTATTTGATCTGGTAAATATTATAAAATCGTTTATTCACTATTATTGTGTTAATTTTAATGAGATATCATTATATTAAATGGATTAATTTAATTTTTTTTTTTTGAATAAGAAATTTTTTGCTTAGATATTGATTATAATTCATATTAACTAATGATGAAGGGTGGTATCTATTAAATTATAAATGATATAAATTTATTGATTCAATCCTATTAGGTAATTCTTTTGGGACCTCAATATAATTGGATTATGTGATTATAAAGTTGGTATCATATGATTTTAGTTGTCATATTTTGAAAAAATTAATGTTTTTTAATGTTGAATGTGTCAAAATATTATTGTTTTGATAGTAAATTTGTCTTTAGACTATTTGTTTCTTATAGAGAACATATAATATTTTTTAATATATAAGTTCATCAAAATATTGATTGGAAAAATTCATTTTTTGTAAGGTGATAAAAAAGGTGATGAGATAAATCACCAAAAGGTGTAAATTTTTGATAAAATTTCATCATTCAATAGAAAATGTTAACAAAAGCCACAAAATTGTGGCTAATAAAAGGTGTTGAGATTAGTGGTTAAAATTAGAAGGATCTCATGTTTTGGAATACCTAAAACAAGCAGTTTTTATAAGAAGTTTATTATTTTTGGTTTAATTTTTATATTGTGACGGTTTCCATCATACGAATTGTAGTTTTTTTAAACATTATGTGTTTTTAAAATAATATAATATTTTAATGGAATATATTTTGGAGGGGTCAACCCACTTAGAGGATAAAATCATGGAGGCAAATTGAAAAATTTGGATTTCAAATAAAGATTCAGTTTTATGTTTAAAATGAATTTGTGGGAAAAGGTTATCACCTTGTTCACATAGATGAAAATTTATTAACCAAATTTAAAACACAATTGGATATGACTAATAAAATAAAATTCTTAGTAATGATGAAATAGGAAGGAATAAGATCTTATAGTGGAAGTGTCTTTAATGTTATCTCAAAATAACTATTCATGTATACCAATAAATGGGTTTTCTTGTCACATGATAGGTTGTATATAGATAATAAAATTATTTGATATATATAAGGATGGATATATAATATTTTCTAATGATTTATAACTCTTGATAAAATGTATTATTAAAAAACAGATTATAAATAAGATCTAAAAATCAAAGAATATTCTCTAGGTTAATTATTTCAAATATAACAAATTGGTAGTCCCAAAACCCTTTTGTAAACTAAATTAAGGGATATTTTAAAATGATGGAATATTTTATAATGTAATAAACATAATTTATGGTTTATTCCTTAGGACTACAGACTAGATGTAACAAACATTAAGTGCCATAAGTTTAAATTTCTTATTGTTGGAGTGTGACAGAAAATATTATTTTATGGAATAAAAGTATTATCCAAATTATTCATATTAAAATGAAAAATAAATCATCAATAGATCATTTTTATGATATTTCATTTCCTAAATTAGAGATAATTTTTTTTCTCTTTATTCTAAAACGAAAAGATTGTTTACTCTCTACAAAAACTAGTATGAATTCAAAATAACAAACTATCATAACCTTTCTATTCAAAAAATATTTAGACTAATGAAATAGAGACCAATAAATGAAGATAAATATTTTATTACATTTATTAATTATTTTACCTAGATCAGAATCATTTTTTTATGAGTCATAAGTTTGAGGTATACAAAATATTTTAGAGTTTCAATATATGTCCTGAAAAAATAATGTGTTTATTTCATAAAGAGGGTACATTTAAAAATGGTTATGAACATAAAATTTTAATGTTTGAGGAATAATTAAAGATTAATAGAAGTGAACATAAATATGTATCATCAAAAACCACATATTTTCTTTTTAATGGATAAAAGGAATAAAACGATGAATGTGATTTATTAAACCATGTTATTGTAACTTAAAATTTCTCATTACATGAACAGTTATGAGATTAGTAAAATGGATAAAACTTACAAGAATAAATATGCTTTATGTATTTGAGGGTGTTTAACTTCCCCTAAATAATAAAATTTAAGTGTTTAAAAATGAGTATGTTATAAGAAAATAGAAACTGATGGAGTTTACCTCCTATATCATTAGAATTTCATATGATAAAACTTATTAAATAAGTAATTAGATATTTTTATACTTATTATTTTAAGGAGTTTGAACGCACATTTGATGGGTGTTAACAACAAATAAAACTTATTAATGTTGATAGCGATGATAGGTAGTTCATTGAGAAATGTTATTTAATTTCTTGAAAAATGGAAGTTTTTTTTATGATAATAAAAAAATGAATCAACCACATATAGTGATATATCATGAATAGAGTCAATTCACCAAGGTATGATAAAGTATGTTCGGTTCAAGAACATAGTCAGAGATCAGGGAACAAATAGTTAGAATAAAGATATTATAACATCCTATTACTATTTTTAGGTAAACCTAAAAGCCTATTTTGATCATTATTTGGTTGGGTATAATTTAGGGGTGATTCAGGTAAAAATATGGAAAATTTTAATGGATATTGGTATGTGAATCATTGGTGCTCCATTTTCCCAAACTAAGCACCCTACTAGTGTGAACCATGAAAACGCAACCATTGATGGTGTTCACCACTAGTGCATGGTTTGAAAAACCATCCCCCACCACTGATAAATCATGCGACCCCATGTGTTTCTGCACATCCTTAGGGCACACAGTTTAAAAAAAAAATGCTTCCCTTCCAACCCAATAATGCATGAGACTTTTAATTAATCTAAAATTACTTTAAAAATCCCCAAAACCCACTTTTTATCCCCAACATAGGCCTAACTCTACCTATAATGTTTTCTTAGGTTTTGGAAGATCCTAGGAAATCTTTTTGGCTCTTCTAAATCCCATATTAAATGAATCCAAGATGGTCAATCATCATTCAACCATTTCCCTCAAAGTTTTAAATCCATATTACTTGCCTCTCGTACTCTTCCTCTCTCTTACTTAGTGTTTGTTAGATCTAAAAGTTATTGGTGGATCTAATATATATTGTCTTAGATCTTGAATCTAGGTTTCATTCTCGAATCCCATTTTCTAAAATTCTTGAATGGATATTCCCATTTGGGGTGTTGTTTTTACGATCCCACAATCTATGATAGGTGGTTCCATTTATTTTTAGCCAATTAATTTAACCTTAAATTGATCAATTTAAATTAAATTGATATAAATTAGTTTATTAAAGAAAATATTACAGTTAATAGTGGATTTCAAATTGATTTGGTATGAAAAATGGGGAAAACTCCCAATTCCAATTAATTGGGGTGTGTTTGTGAATTTTATTGAATTTGTGAAATTAAGTTATATAATTTAAATTGGGAAATTATTTTTTGAAATTGATTTCAAATTTTTATTTATAGAAAATGGATTAAATTGTTTTGATAGAAACCGATTGGATATATCTTATAAAAATGAATCATTTTATGAAAATATAATTTTTATTTTTAAGTGGAAATATACATATTTAAATGGTAAAATGGGTTGAATTTTATTTTGAACAATTTATAAATAAATTAACCATTATTAATTGTTATAAATCACATGAAATCCTATTTTTTTTTGAGTTATTAGGGGAAACAAATAATGGTTGTAATTTCCATATAATCCAATTAATACATTTAAACTCTAACATAAATTTATTGAATGATCTTATGCCTAGTGGGATGTTGTTTAGTATTCATTTTAATGTTTTAGGGAGACCTGTATGAAAATTACTACTATCATTGTATGAGAGTATGAGGATCCCATAACCTAGAATTATCTCACCTCTTGGAAGATGAAAATTTTGACACCTTTTTGATTATTTTGATATATATTCCACTTTTCAAAAATATTTTACACATTCCATATGAAATTATCTAAATTTTTTTATATAATTTTTTTATTAAGACATTATTTATAAATGATTAAAAAATTTTAAATGTAAAGTGTGATTTATTTTCAATATTATTTATCAATTAAATTTCTATTTATTTAAAACTGAAAGCTTCTATTGGTATATCAATTATGACATATTATTATAGAATATTTGGGGATACCATATTAGAATGTATCTCAAAACCTACCTATACCTTTGGGTGTTTGTAGATTATCTTTTTCCAAGTTCGATCATTAGTAAAGAGTCACTTGGAAGATGTTCTTGTTTTTGATATTTGGGTTTGATATTCTTTGTACATTTGGACTTTAGATGTTATCATTTGGTTTCTAGTACTTTATAGATTTTACTTTGGGTTTTTATACCTATTTGACTTATAGTAAAGTTATCCATATGATGTTTTCATTTGTGCATACTGAATTGTATCTCATTTTTCCATTTTTTGGGGAAATTCGTTCCCACTATAATGTGGTTTGATGTTAGGAGTTTTTTTCCAACCCACAGGGATCAAGAATTACCAATGATACCACTTTGTCCTTGATTTAGTTCTCATTTTTTTGGAGAGAACTTCATGAGGCATAGGGATATCTTGTTCATTTGAGTATGGAATACCATCCATAGTTAGATTTACAAATAGAGAGAGAAATACATATTCTCAAGGTCATGCTTCATGAATATGTTCTTGACTTTGATAGGGCTTGGTAGGACCATCTAGGGATAGTTGAATTTTCTTATAACAACAATTACTAGTCCATGATACTGATGGTTCCTCTTGAGGCCCAATATGGGTAGTCGTGAAAATATATGTTGTATTTGTGGGATGTCAGTAAAGGTTATTTAGTTGGATTGATAATGGTAAATAAAATGTCAAAATGTATTCAATTTATTTGTCAAAGACTTTTAAAAAAATAATCCTTTTATAAATCATCTAATAATCATTGTAACAAACCATTTTAATTCACATTTAGTGGATAGGTGTTATTGAAAATTTCATATTGGTTGGGTAATTGAGTGCTTGGGAGGAAAGGAAATATTGCCCTTATTTTTGTGGAACTGTTTGTGGTTGTTGAGAATGTGGGAAAATAATCTTACCATTTAGAACTACCACCATATCTGACATAATGCATAAAATATTCCATGTATCTTAGATATGGAAGTATATATTTGATCCATGAAATTTTCTATGATGGATAGATCTTGATTTTTATCATTATTTATCCATGAATATGCATATAGTCAGAATAGTTGTTTCTAAATACAAGATTCATTGTAGGAGGAAGATACTATCGGTTTGAGTGCTATGTAAGCATGGTTCTGATAATCATCACACATGGGAGAAGAAGGAACTAATGAGGGATATGTGGACTCATATTTTTGACATGAAAGCTTTATAACATGCTTTCTAGGGATATAAAGTATCTATGGCGGGGAGGTTTTATCATCCGGTTACAATTTTTAGGTACTCGTAAAACAATATTTTGACCATTGTTTAGTTTCTTCTTCATTAGGGGTTCTTTGGGTGATATTTTTGAAATTTTGAAAGGATCTTGAGCTGTACATGGTTGGTGCAAGGTTTCCCCAAAATTTGAGCCCTTCTAGTGCTAATAATCAACACCTAAGTAGTGAGGGTTTTCCCAGATGGCACATAGTTTGAAAAACAATGCACCCACCATGTTGAAATCACGAACCCCTCCAGGAGGGGCACACCGCTAGCACACATGGTTTGTAAAAATATGAAACCCTACCCAACTGAACATTCACATAGATTTTAGATAATCATAATTTTATTTATAAATTCCCAATCCCACCTTTTTATCACATACATGGTCCTAACTCAAGCTAGAATGATTTCCTAGTTCTCAGAAGCACTCAAGTACTCTTTTTGAATCCTCTAAACCCCTTTCAAAGTGAATCAAAGTGTGGAGATCTTCCTTTGATAATTTCGCTATATGGTTTCAATCCATGTTCCTTATCTATTACTATCTTACTCTATCTTACATAGGGGTTGTCATATCTCTATGTTAATAGAGGTTCTAATCCATATTTTTTTAGATCCTCAATCTATGTTTGATTTATTTGTCTCTTTTGTCTACGTTCTTCATTGGACTTTCCTATTATAGTGAATTAGGGATTTGGATTTTATTTTTCACAAAAATTGGGAACCCCCTCCCTAATGACAATGAATTATGGTGTTTTTGTAAAATTAGATTGAAATTGTGAAATTAAATTCTTGAATTGATTTTAAAAATTTATTAAAAATTTTAATTGAATGAAATAGCCTAAATAGTTTGACTGAAACCCAATTTTTTATCATATAAAAAGGTATTATTGGGTTAATAACCCATTTTGGTTTTGAAATGGAAAAAGGAATATTGGAATCGAATTTTTTTTTGAATTGTATTTTTAATAGTTTTGAAATAAATATCCAAATCTTAATTAGTTTAGAAACATTAAATCCTAGGTAGTTAGTTGTTTGTTAGGGACAAACACACTACATTAGAATTTTCCTATAACTATATTAAGACATTACAATTCTAACATAAAGTTATTATGAAATCTTATCCTAAGTGGGATGTTGGTTTGTCTTCATTATCCAATGTTAAAGAGATGTGTGTGCACATTTCCACATTCATTATTTTAGAGTGTGAGGATCCCAAAACAATAAACTATAATACATCATGGAAGATGACCATGTTTCTCCCATTGGTTATTTTGATATATATTCCATTGTTTCAAAATTGTTTTTCACATTCCTTATGAATTTATATAAATTAAATTATATAAAATTTCTATTAAGATATTGTATAGAATTGTTTCCATCAATTTAAATGTAACCCATGATTTTATTTAAACATGATTTTTAAATTCCTTGTCTATTTATTAAAGGAATAAATATTTATTTGGTTAATTAATTGTTCTATCTCTTTATGGAATCCTTTATGAGAACCTACTATGCTTTTGGGTCACACCGTACATGTCCCTTTGTATGTTTGTAGATTATTGTATTCTAGGTTTGATAAATGGTAAATCTACACTTGGATGTGGTTCTTATTGTTTATATTTGGGTTCCAACTTCTATTTACATAGGGAAATGGGTTTTTATCTTTTAATTTTTAGTACTTTGTGCATTGTACATTGGGTTTTTTTACCAATTTGAATTATAGTACAGTTCTCCTTATGGAGTTTTATTTTGTCCATACTAACTCGTACCTATTTCTTTTGTTGTATTAGTGGAAATTTTTTCCCAATTTCATAGGGTTTGATTCTAGGTGATTATATCCAAGCCTTGGGGATTGGGAACATCCTTCGGTTTATGTTTGTACCACCTCAGATATTAGGGTTCCATAGTATCCAGGCCAGTTCAAGAATGTTATATTTGATGAAAGTAACACATGTATTATTGATTTATCGATATCATGAATGAATACATTGCGTGAATTGAAAATAATATCTCTTGATAATTAAAAAATAAGAAAACAAATAATAATTTTATTAGAACAATGTGACTATTCTAAAAATAGTTGAATGGCAAGGTAGAAGTGATTAGAAAAAATAGAGTCTTATTTATAAATGTTATTCTATAGTGAAATGTTTTAAATTTTAAAATATTTTTTTATAGTTAATTTTTTTCATATTATATGTATATTTTTTTCGATCACTTCTCAGAAATGAAACATGTTTTTTTGAAATAAATTTTATGTCAGCCATTATTAATGGTGAACATTAAGATGGACATAATTTTAAGAAACTCGAAGGATTTATGCTTATATATAATAAAATTTGACATTAAATAATGAATAAAATATTATATGGGTGATATAAGTATCATAAATCTTGGTATTCAATGTATAACTCATGTTTGAAGTCTCCATATTTCCAAAAGAGGAGTCTGGAAAAACAATTATGTCAATAAAAGATGAATATATATCTAATAGTTATCGTTTTTTATATGATATTATACTTTACAAAAAAACAAGGTATTTTAACCAAATTCTCCTCTCCAATATAGGATTAATGTTGTATGTTAATAAAAATATAGATGAATTATCCCATAGGAATACAAATATCATTATAGAATGATCACATTTCTATTTTTGTAGAGAAATATACTAATGGATTTTTATGTAAGTATGAATATATTATTAGACAAAAGTTATACTATAATTTCAATGATAAAATAACCTTAAATGATAAATATGATAAAGAGGTTAATAAAAATATTTTTATAAAATTGATTGGTAGTTTTATTACATGATGGATTCAAGAATATAAATTGTTTTTGATGATTTTTTGAGTATAGGATATCATTGTTCACTAATGGAATCATATTTCCTAGAATCAAAAAAATATGGTAAATTTTAGACCCTATAGATTATGGATTAATATATAAATTTAATAATAATCTATACATTTTTGGTTTTGATGACGTATATTATAGTAGAAGTGTTCATGATTAGAATTCCATTTCTAATGGAGTGTTTTTACAAGAGGATATGTGTGTAACATGGAATATGGAGAAAGATGAAATAATTTATTGGATTAAATAAGAATATTATTATTTAATTTATATATAAATAGCACAACTGATAGGGATGGAGACATAACATGAAGATATAAGCACGAAAGTGAAGTTAACCTTATTGGACAGTTGTAACAATCATAGTGAAATCATTTTTTTGAGAAATATAGTTCAATTTTCATAGTCCAAGAAAATTGATAATAGGACCACATGGTTTTTGTATTGATTGGAAGGGATACGTAGGGGTATTCACCTATACAAAATGATACATTTTTTCTAGAATGGAATGAATTATTGTAATTTTTTGTTTAAGTGTTTCATGGGAATGATGATACATATTATTAAGTGGTGATTCATGTGATATTCTAACTGATTTTCATCTTTGCAAACATGACGAGTGTAACCCATATGACTATGGGTGGTATTGATCATTGGGAATGGGTCACGATAGATTTTTTACAGTATGATTTGGTTATTTTTTTCCAATTGAATGGGTGGTTATGGTAGTTTACTAGTATGTTGTGGATTGTTTTTACCATTATCATGGGTGGAAATATAGGTTTACTGAGGAGTTGCATCAGGTCATTGATAATTAATATTACCATCATTCTAATGTTCTTGGGGTCACGTGAATAGAGGTTAAGGCCCATGAGGTGGTCTAAACCACTTGTTTCTCTAGGGTATCCTTCATATTTCAACAGCATTGGTTAGATGATGATTTTTTGGATTGATACTGAGAAGGATATATCATAGCATACCAGGGTAGGTGGTGTGTGAGGACATTAAATAGAAGTGAGATTATTTTTGAATTTGTGAGATATGGGTAATAAAATGAGAAAATTTTGGGAATCATCATGATATCAAGAGGGTAGTTTTAAATGGGTTCACAAGTCTACGAGTTTTTTATTATCATATGTGTATGTATCGGTGTGGAATTATGTTTAATTTGAAAAGGTAGTTCCATGTGACAAAGAATTAGTTGGATGGTCAAGGGAACTTTTTTCTATGGAATACAATGTATGTATTATACCACATCAACATATGGTAAGGCAATTAAAGGCTCACTTGAGGATGGATGAAAATGAGTGGAAAAGGTTTTGTAGAGTGTAATATTTTCATTTAGGTTTCTTTTATACACTAGTATATGTATTGATACTATCTAGGGACATTATTAGTGGGTTCATACTGATTTTATACTAACACCCTACAAGGGACATCTATGATGTGTGACGATTGAATATCTAAAGTTTTATGTAAGTGTATTGTTTATTAATTTAGAACAGAGTGGGGATAGTAGTGATAATATTGAAAAGGTAGGATAATATGAGTTATAGACCATAAGGGTGGTTCCTCGGTATCTGACTAGTGGTTTATTCTGAAATATTTTTGCTATTAAATATTTTATTAACCGATGAGTGATTATATTTTCTTTGGTGTCACTAGATTGTTATTTCAGATGATTTATATGATTATCATATATATATGGAAGATTTATGATGTTGTTAATTTTTAATTTCTTCCGTTTCTCTCATGATACTATTATTATTTATACATAATTTTTATAGTCACCCCACTATTACCTTATAGACCCTCATTGCTAATTAATAGACTTTGGAGTATGAGGAGGCATACCTAATTTTATGGGGAACACTAATTTTGTTACTATAGATTTATCCAATTAAAGACATTATAGATGGTGTTAGACTAATGATGAAAATACTCTACAATTAACCAATCTTTGAACCTCTCAAAAAGAAGTAATGAATGTTGGAGATAATAGAATTATGGAAAGAGAGAAATAATACCTTTAAATAAAATTTATCTAAATTAGTTAATTTTTAAAATTAAACAAGACAAAGAATATCCGAAAATTTCAATTCCATCACAATATAATTCCTCTCAAATTTCATCATGTCACATCAAGTCATAACACCTTAGCTCATAGATTTATTTCCTCGTCGACACCATTACACTAATGAAATTATATTTTTTTGACCCTTAAATATCATCTAACCATAACATATTAGTTCTTTCATATAATTTGAGACAACCCTTACTTATCATAGGGCTTCCTATACATAAAATTTTTCCTACTGTAGAACCCAAACCCCGACTACATGAAAAGAACCCGTTCTAGACCCTGAATGACCACAAGTGAACCTCCCCATGCGCTAGATACTACCAACTAGTGGTGAGATCCGAAGAAAGTCCTAGTAAGACTATTCACTCAAATTAATCCACATGGGTTTTGTCCAAATTCTATAACTAACTAGTAATGAACATTATTTATATATAACATCACAAAATACCTATAGAAATGAATGATGGAAAAAATGGGCCCCCACATTACATAGTAAAAATTATTAAATATATCTACATGATGAAATAATAGATAATAAATTAGAAGAATATAATGATGAAATAAGATGCATCACATATAAAAAAACACACTGGCTAGTTCATTTTGAATAATAACTGAACTAAAATATAATAACCTCCTTCCAAACTCAAATAATTTTCCCGATGAATACTTTGACTTGATAAAATTTTAGACATATATTTCATGTCATTCTCAAGGTGATATGTGTTTCCTCATAGAAACTAGGAAGTTATACCCATATACATCGAAACCCATGATGTGTATGCCTGTACGGTATGAGTCCAAAAAACTGGCAAGAATCCCCAATGCCTCATGCATATTGATAATTGTTAGGACCATGTTGAACTACCTGAAAATCATATAAATAATTTCTATCATGACTATAATACACACTCACCTAGAAACATAACATGAAATGCACATAGAACCATACAATGTATGATATCATGACATAACCAGACCACAATAACAACTAAACATATATTATTTGGCCCTCTATTGGAATCAAGAAGTTACCGCATTCCATAACCCAACCCATAACAGAATATTTAGGGTAGTGTTCCAACCAAAACAATATCTGACCACCACATAAAGACCTATAGAGGGGCATCATCAAAAACTTGACCCACTACTTGAAGAAAAATTCAATGGTAAAACATAAATAAGCCTCTACCCATCACTTCCACTCAAGGGAGGTCCATCATCTATGAGCCACATAAAACTTTGAAATAGATCCTAGGGAATTCATTGACCCAATACTATAAAGGAATGGTCCAAAAATATCACTAACCCCTCGCTACATCCCATAGTAAGTTACATCAAGAATGCTGACTAGAGAATCTATGAGAAAGGTCCAATAAAAAAAACTCATCCATACGTACACAGTCAAGGGAGGTCATATCAAACCCAAATGACCCATCCTCACACACTCAAGGGAGGTTGTAATCACTCCCAATGTGGAATCCCCATTTTTACATAAAGAAGATACTTATTCAGAAATGTTTCTCGGTAGTATCCCCTTAACCAAGACACTCATTAATTTCCTAGAAGGAACCATAGAATTGAAATTCATTGAATGAATGAACCATTCACACTATGAAAGGACAAGAACAAAAATTTTCAGAATCTTTTCATATAAACCATTTATTTGATGCTATATTGAACCACAATGGCATCCACTGATCCTTAAAAAACACCAAAAGTCATCCTCTAAAGAAGCTAAAATTCTCATAACTATAGACCAACTCATATTTCTCAAAAATAATCTCTCACCAAATATTTAATTTAAATTTATTCATATATTCACAATATATAATTATTTGGTTTATTACAAACTCCCCACTAAATGTATTTTTATCATAAATAAACATCTAGTAGTATCCATACATTAACCTAGTCATGACTTAGTAGAACATTATCCAATGACTATCCATGTTGAAATGTAATAGAGAGTCCTAAATCAAGTGAGTTACTCAAAACAAAAAGAAATGAAACGCCTAGCTCTACTTCAAGACGCCTAATTTGATCTTCAAATAACATCATTTTTTTCTTAACTTATTCTAATGTCATTGTTTCTACCACATATAATCCAATTCAATGCCCATTAACTAATCAGTCCCTACCTTGTTGACCTTACCAAAATTACCTAACCTCACCCACTGACACATCACAACAATACCAGAATATTATTCCATGATCCTATAGTAATCACTATATAATTTAAGAACCCATTCCAAATTCCTTCATTAAAATTCATCTAATTCCTAGGAAGGTTCCTCAAATGACCATATCCACTACCATACTACACCATGAGTATAGCCACACCTCAAATAATTCACACCCAATGATCTTGTTAAGTTCTCAGCGAGCCTAATTTTAGTGTATAGAATCAATCCATGAAACCCATGTATGTGACTATATTTGGAATTTATCTAATACTACACCTACGTTCCCAATATAGTTCAATTCAATCATAATCATCCTATAGTCATTTCAACATTCTTCCAATATGATTCAACACATCCACAACAATTCTGACACAAGTGTTTACTCTAGTGATGAACATGATTCTCCCCTCCATCAAAGTATCATTAATGTCACTTTATAAAACTAGAAACCCATTTACACAACCCATATCTTTTTAATTGCATCACATAATGATTATACATGAAAAATCCACTCTCACTCAGCCAAATTACATGAATTAATAATCACTAATCACCTGGATAGTGCTCATCACATACATAAATACCAAATTCCAAAACACTAATGATTGATACATTAATCAATATCAAGAATTATGGTTCTCTTACCCTAAGACTAACCTACCCAAAATAAATACCAATTTGTACAAACAAAGATGTAACCAGAAAAAATACATGAGTCCAAAACCTTATTGATTTAAAACACACCCTCCTACTCGAACCCAATAAAAATCATATATTTCCTGATCCATTCACAAGATGTTATGAAAAAACACCCACTATATTTCCATATATAAATCTCTCAATAAATTTTGGTACACCTATAGAATGAAAAATAAAAACAAAAATTCTATAATAATGCATTACATAAAATAAAAAAACCCACTCTATATATGCAGTAATTTCTTCCACATAACCCATCCAAAATAGGTCCACACGTTTTAATCAAACATGGTTGTTTCCATGTAAACATATTATCCATGAAGAGAACATAGTAAAGTCTTTGTGTGACTTCTTTCCATAGTGCATAAATCATAGAAGGCTAGTTTACACAAGTTCCGGTAGTTTCATTTTGGAAGAACATAAATATCATTTTACACAAACCAAAGACCACACGAGTTTTAAAAACATTCCCTTGTAAAATAAAGTTGTTTTAATAACAATTAGAATCACTAAATATCTTGAGCCTAGATAGTCACGTTGTTAGAAAAAAGTTCTAATTTTTGGAATCTATTATGAAAAATATTTCCAAAAAACATTACTTAAGTTTCCTCTAAAATCCAAAATCCAAAACATTTTAAAAATTAGTGTCCCAATGATCCATTTCAATAAAAAAATCCCACATAATCCTCCCTATAATACATGTTTTCCCTTTAAAACTAGGTTTTTTTACAAATTCAAAAATCCCT
Organism: Viscum album; assembly: GCA_963277665.1. Lineage (NCBI taxonomy): Eukaryota > Viridiplantae > Streptophyta > Magnoliopsida > Santalales > Viscaceae > Viscum > Viscum album. The sequence goes on along the minus strand of OY728151.1, from coordinate 1,248,650,577 downwards.
AAATAATTTACCTATTGCTGGAAAAAAGCATAATCACAATAAATAATAATGCACCTTATATACATATTAATCTAATAACCCCTTATAAAATATATGATAAAACATCATTTATAATATATTTTTCTTAAAATAATATGGATTTTGATGAGGTTTCATATAGAAAACACTACACTATGCTTGTGTATCATGCCTTAGGAATACCATTATCATTTTGATCAACTAACTAACTACTATCCAAGAACTATGGATCGTCTAGATTATTATTTATCCCATATTAGGAATCAAAGTCCAATCTTATGCTTCAATCAATATAGAGTGTCTATTCCAAACACCAGATATCCCCTATAACATGGGTTTCCACTAAAATCATAATTGTTAGGAATTCATATGATCAAAATTCCTGGTTACAAAAATATATCCATGTCACTAGATAACAGCATATAATCCAAATACAAGCTCTTATGCCATTTTTTAATTCCCTAGATTGAATAACCTTGATGGAACCCTAGTGTGGAAACCAAATGATATCAGGAGTGCCTAAAAATTCATCAGGGGCTTCCAACTTGAGTTGTGGAAAAATATAGTTATGGGAAGACTATGATCTCAACATAAACCATTGGGTCTATTACACATTCAAGTAAATATTTGGCATGACCAGAATGTCAATCATGAGTTCCCCAATAATTGTAAATAAAAAACATGGTGATATAGAATGGTCATCCAAAATAAAAAATCAAAATTAGTAAATCTATCTATATGATGAAAAAATATATAATAGAGTAAAATTACATAATCATGAAATAATATTCAACATATATAATATGGAACACTAAGTAGTAAATGATGAACAATAACAGAAATAAATTATATTGACCACCATCTTAACTCAAATAAATTTCTTACCTAATCATAATAATTAATAACCAAAAGAAATATATTTTGTTTCAAGATTTATGTAATACCTATGTCCATTTAGAAAACATGAATACTTACCCACAATAATAAAAAACCACACCATTTAAATTTTTAGGGGGTCTTTGTAATGACCAAGTATGTATCCCCAGTTCCTAAAAATTATTGTATGTTATTTTGATATAGATGATGTGAATCCAATGTGTATAAAGAAGTGAATTTATGTCTATTCAACATAGTAACCTAGAAATATAACATGCAATAGGCCTATAAGCATATATGTCAGGTAATCATGTGCTAACTGGGACACTATGAAACCTTACCATACTTCTGTTACACCTTGATGGAAAGAAGAAGTCACTTTATACCATATCCCATCCCATACCCAACTATTCAGTTTTTTGTTCAAACAAAAAATCTAACCCACTCCCAAAGACATTCTATTGGGTGTTGTCCAAACCAAACTTACTATCCAATGGAATGAGTCATGTTCATGCATTAATAATATTTGACATATCCCTTATAATAATATTTAAGAACACCATATATGTGTCAAATCACAGCATGTCCCATCCCTCATGGACGTACTTAATTAAGACCTATAATTGAAATTTCCAACAACTACACCAAACCATCCACACATACTAAAGGGAGGTAAGATCAATCTCACCAACCCAAGCCTCTGTGGGATGGGTTAAACAAACACACTCACCCATCCCTAAAAAAATCATGGGAGTTCAAATCAAGAACACAAACCAATCCACTCTAACTAAATGGAGTTCATAATCAATAACACTAACTAAAGACATGTTATTGAAGGACCAATAAGTATATGGTCAATAAGAAAAATAGATAATTGTGCATTTAACCCATATCAAAAATTACCAAATTTCCACTAGGATGAAAGTCCCTTAGAGACCATTATTATGTTTTCAATTTGTTCTAAATTTCTATCTCAACCCTTTAAGGGATCAATTTCTTACACCCAAACCAATCAAATACATGGATTCTAAAAAATTGTCTCACCTGTCTATGAACACAAGACACACCATCTAGAATCAATAGATTTATCCTAAGGCTACATATATACACATGCATCAATATGCATCAACATGCACACAAAACAACCACAATCAATAATAACCACAAGTAGAAAACCATTATAAACAATGCTACATCCCTAATGAGGTAAAATAGACCAAAAAAACATGAGACCAAACCCTACAATTTTTCAATGAAACCAAACCGAAACCCACATTAAAACAATTCAAATGGAAACACATGGAATTTTTTACTCATGTTAGGACATAAGACAAATATTTTCATTTTATTGATACCCATTTATTATTTTGAAATACTATTTCAAGCCCTGTCACTCAAGTTATAACCTATTACATTTAAAATCCATTTTTATCCAATTCATTATTAAAACATATCATTTTAAAAATGATATATTTTCTCTTGGAAATCTAAAGAATAACACCAAATAGTCATTATGGAGGGCCACATGCATTCATTTCACTATGGAATTGTCATCAAACCATAAATGGAGTGATAAGTTCAATGTTTACTTTTAGGATTCCATGATATCATATGAACCATATAGAAAGATAAAAAATATCATTCACACATATTAAGATATAATAATGATGTTTCAGAAATATAAAATAACCAAATTATTAAGAGACTCAAATAAATTCATGGAATCCTACCTAATCCAATGTTCCAATAATTTATCTATAGATCGTACCATCTCTAATAGAGTCCACGACCACTTTTATAATTCATAAAACCCATAAAATAAATTAACTAATGATTTAATAAAAATATTCCCAAATTGGAATAATAATTTCCAATCTCACCTCACAACCCTACAACACCAAAATCATGAAGAAAGTGTATTTTCTAATCATGGAACACCTAGATCCTCAGAAACCAAAGGGTCAAAATTATAAACCTAAATCAACATTCATTTTAACCCTAATTCTGTTTAAACACAAAATAATTTGAAATATTAGAATACCTCATGTCAAATAATGAACAATGGATTCAATAAGGCCTCTTGATATGTACTACATGAGATGAACATGAAGGATCGAAAAAATTAATTGATATTGTCATGCTATAGAAAAATAATTCCCCCTCAAAACAAAATTTCCAAAATTGAATAAGTGAAATTATGGATGAAAAATGAGAAGATAATGAGGATATATTACCTTGTAATGATATGAAGAACCATCAAAATAAATCTGAATCAAAGGAAACAAAGGATAATAAAGAGTAGATCCTATGGGGTTCTACCCTTCTATTTACATGATTGGAAACAAGGGTACCCTAGGGTTCCCAATATAAAATACCATTTAATAATACAAAAAACCCATAAAAGAGGGTTCCCCTATGGTGTATGGAATTAACATCCTCTAGAAATGTAGAAACCCTTTCTATATTAACAAATTCATGGAATTAACAATAGGTTCAAGCCATTAATTCTTTTGGGAATTAGTGTCTTCACCTTACCACCAGGTTATGGCCTAAAAGGAACAGTTTAAGTTAAATTAATGTTGTAAATGACCCATTAATGATTTGAATATCCTAAAGATTAATTTTCCATCTGTACGACCTCCTATCCACTCTATTCATTCTCCATCTAAATTTGGGATGAAATGAGGGATGATATTTGACATGCGGAGATGTTTAATTGTCATTATTTAAAAATTAAATTGATTTTAAACATTATTATTGGAATATAGTAGGTTTATAAATTAATAAATTCAATCACAAAAACATAATAAAATAGGGAAAATAAAAATGAATGAAAGTAAAATATATACAACGTATTTTATAGTATGTAAAATATTAATGTGCCTACCTCTAAATGTTTTAAAAAAACTATAGTTATGTAACCCATTATTGTATATCACATTTTATGAATGGTAAAAACTCTTTAAATTCACAATTTTCACACCTAGAGTATTATTACATTTCCTTTATCTTTTATGGGTTCATATAAAAAAATCTTTTTATTGGAGTAGGTATAACCTTAAATTTTACAAGCTCAATGTTATGCTTTTTTCATTTTCAGATTTATAGGGAACCGTATCTTTTACTCCTAAAAACCTAACAAACTTTTTAATAGGTAAAGACCCAAGATGGATATTAAATGGAAAACTCATAACCTCTACTATGTTATAGTTGAAGAATAACCTAATCTTCTAAGGGGATACACAAAACCCTCAATCTTATAGGAGTAGTATTTTGATATATTATTATATGGGTTAAGAAGAACTCAATATTATTGGGGAACATTTTTATCCCAGTATTCTATGTAGATATACTAAACTCAACCATACCTTTTTTAAGGGTAGTATATCCTTGGGAAATATTCCCTAATTACTGGTTATAGAACATTGATAATTACATCACGATAAAATACTTAAAAAATCAATCTCATTTAATGCATGTTGATGAAGATATTATTATATGGAAATGGAAGTTCTCATGCCCTTAAATATGATTAATTAATTAAGATCAAGAAATCATTAGTTTACTTTAGTAATAATTTGAATGATGAATCTCTTGTACTTAGCTAAAAACAATGTAGCAATAATGTGTTAAAGAAGAGTCATGTCACTCTATCTTTGCTACAATCATTTGTGTTTTTATATAAAAAATATGAACATATATTTTCAGTAAATTAAAATCAATAATTATAATTTATAAATTCCAATAATAAAATCTATACTTGGATGATTCATTTTTTTAGATTTAATAAACAATAAAAATAATAATTATATACAAATAAAATCATTAGGATAATAAATATATAATTAATAAAATAGAAAATAAATTTATCTGAGTTGATAATAAATTCCATGGAACACTCCTTGAATTTATACAAAACATACTCTTCATATTTCAAATGAGGTGAACTTGATTCTCTCACGACCAAAAAAATTAGCATGAATATCTATACAAGAATAATTCCATGTAAATTTCATTTAAATCTTAATTAAAAACTCTAAAACCTATTTTCAGGGATTCTAAATAATTAATGACTAATTTAGAATAAATAAATCATAAAAATTAATAAATTTAATATAAAGAAAATAGTAATGTGATACATTATGCCAAACATCATTCCAAACATAATAAATTTCCAAATTTAGTAAAACCTGTTGAAATTGAAATAACAATGTATAAAATTTTAACAAATAGGGTTATTTTTACATATGTGAATTTATCACATTAGGGAAATATCCCTAATATTAAAAAAATTACATAGTTGAGCTCTATAGAATTTAAATTTAAAGGGAATCCACATAATCTATTCAATATAAATAACTATTTTTACATAAAAAATATCACATAACCAATTCTAAATTTCCAAAAATATCATCTATGGAAAATATAATCCTTTAGGGTTTTCATTACCTAACATAAATTCATGTAACCAAAATTATCACATTGCTGAATATTCATGTAAGCAAAATATAGGAATTTTTATACTTATTAACAACATAAAATTTAGTCTAAATTTAGACCTTATACATATAATAATTAGGTTTTAAAGTTGAATTATATTTATATGACTTCTTAGGATTTATAAATATTTAATAATCTCCATAATCTGACATCTATAAATCATGTCATTAAATAATACTATAGAAATACATTTTTAAAAAACTACAGAAATTAGATAGGAAACTTACAATGAATTTTAAGCTAATTTTAGACATGATAACGATATAATAATATTTTTCTTTAATCTAATAAAATTTATATAATTATACTAGATTTTAAATGCAACAAAAACAAAAAATTTAGTGTTCTAAATCAAGTGTTAGGGAAAAAATACTAAAGGTAAAATATTATGGAAAGTTGACTTTGTGGAATAACATTTGGAAACTTGGATTACGATTTGAAAATGTGGTAATAGGGAAAAAATAATTTATAAATTATATTTTAATTTATTTAATGACATATTTATAATAAGAACTCATCATTAAACATGAAGAACATGTTTTAAACAATCAAATCATTAAATAAAAACTTGAATTATGAGAATCATATTATCATATAATCAATAAAGAATTGAATGAAAAATTATTGAAAAAAATTTGTTAGATGAAAAAAATAAAAAACAAGATTAGAATGTAATGATGTTGTGATAAATTATAATTACTTAATTCATCAAAAAATGTTTATAATTTTAAAATATCATGTTTTAGTGACTATTTGTTTTATAATTATCAAAATATGATATGATTAAAGGATCCACACAACAATATCCCCCACTTGATAATTAAAAATGAAAGTACATTTTCAAAACTACCCCCTAATTGAGAAATTATTAAAAAGAAAACTATTCAATAGATTATATATTTGACGATAATGGGAAACAAACTGACCCTTCTAAAATTTAAATCAAAAAAATTAATTCACAGATTTAGTACGCTTACATTTAAATATTTTGGAAATTTGATATATGAAATTTCTTATTCAAGAATATTTCATATTATTAATATAAAATAAATAAATAAAAAATTTTAAACCAAATTCAATAAAAATAAATTCCCAAGTAGCCACTAAAAATAATTTTATGTTTAAAACATTGTTTTGTATTAGGTGAGAAGCCAACAAGCCCATACCTGAGTGGTAAGGGATCCTGATTGGAATATAAGAGACTTAGGTTCAAAACTGGGTAAAGGTGAATTTCCAAGGTACTGTAGCACTACTGTAGTAGGTAATTTTTTTTACTGTAGCAGATGGAACTATTCACCTAATTTGGGCCTTTGGGCCACCGAATTGGGTCTACAGGTCTCAAGGGAATTCAGGTCACCAAAGGCCTTCGGGCCTCAGGGCCTTCAGGCCACAAACACCATAGAGTAGCCCGTTTCAGACAGATCTTTTCCCAGAAGAGGTTCATAGAAACAAGAATTGTAGTCACCAAAAGTAGAGCTAACTGGATTGTAACAATGAGAGGGTATGGAAACCGACATCAGGACCAAGCACTGTTTAGCTTTGTACGGGGAAAAGCTAGCCGATCAGCATTGAAAGGTGGGGAGCTAGGTGATCAATGATGCAAAATCTGGGGAGGGGTAGTTCTAGTGTGTTGGGCCTACAAGCCATGTATTGGGAATGGTATGCCACTGGGCCTTTGGGTCATGTATTGTGGGTCGTGTCAGGCCTTGTGTCTTGGGCCTACGGGTCATGTAAGGGTTTTCCTTTGTCTCTTCAAAATGGGGATTATCCATAATAAAATAAAAAATAAAGACTTTGGGCCATTCGTGCTATAAGGTTATAATATTAAGAAATTTGTTTTTAAAATATCATTGAGAAAACCATCATAAAATAAAATTTTATGAAAAGTAGATTCTTAAACAATACATATATATTAACAAGTCTTTCTGAGTAAGATAAAAATAAAAAAACAATAAGATAATTTCTACATAATTTGAAAATGGTAAACATAAAAAAGAGATTCTAGATTGAAATATATTTCATGTAAATCTAAAAATTTGAGCATTTAAACACATTCAAGATCACCATGAACTCGAACATTAAATATGAATTTCAAACTATATAGAATACCCTAATTTATAGCTAATTTATATCAAATAAAGAGACTAGTTTTTATATAAATTGAAATAAGGCATAAAGAATAGTGAAGAGTCTTTTTTTGTACACAGATGTAATTGATATATAAATTTTAAAATTTTACAACTATTCATATTTGAATCCTGAAAATATATTTTTTACTTTAATGGAATTAACAATTAAATAATTTTTTTTCATATTTTCAATTAAAAAACCAAAATATAAACATTAAAATAGATTATGAGAAGGGAATAAATTCAAAAATAACAAGTAATTAATTATTCTCCCTTAATATCATGTTTCTTCTTTCCATAGAAAAAAATAAAAACAATTCATTTGTATTTTAAAAATTCTGAATATATATATCATAAAAATAATATAACATTTTTTCAAAATTGAACATAAAAACTATATATATTTGGATTAAATAAATGAAATATCAAATATAAATTAATAATTATGAAGAATAGTTACTCATCTTAAATTTATGATTTCCTTTCAAAATGAAAATTTGAATTATGTATAAGATAATTATTTATTATAGTAGTGAAGTCGCCTCTAAAAACATTCATTAATATCTCAAGGATCAGTGAAACAAGTTTTTAGAAGTTCAAAAAAATTCAAATTAACAAAATGATTATATTAATCAATTAAACTAGAATTTACAACTAAACTTACACATTCATTGGCCATATGAAATATAGATTTTATGAAAAAAACATATAAAAACAATTTTACGCATTTTTACTAATCAATGGAAATGTTTAATGTTGAAGTATATAGGATCATCCCTAAAATGATACAATAAATTCAATATTATCAAAAATCAAGTACAAAAGATTCTAATGTGAATTCCCAAATTCAAGGTATAAAACTATAAAAAAAATTTCTGGATCATTTTAGTCCTAAATTAAATACACATTACATGGTTATAGAGAATAGATAAGTTTCACATGAATTTGAAAACAAACCATTATGTACCAAGGTGATTGACAGTTTCGATATTTTTTTCTATGAAATCATATTTAGATATAAAATTATTTTTTTGAAAAATATTGATTGAACTTTGATGGGAAATCACAAGTATAATGATCATAAAATCTATATGTAAATAAATTAATCACATAATTTCGAATAGATTTTCCATTAAAAAATAATTTTTAAACATTATAAGTATAAAATAAACATAACAATTCCTATTATATTTATCGTCACATTTTATGAAATAACTAGTCTTTCCAATATTATAAAATAAAGTTCATTTATTATAAATTATCCATTTAAAACAAACTTTTTAATTTATAAATTTATCTAATTAATTTTTATTTCATTTATTTTATTTATGAATATATTAGAAATCATCATAGTCCTTTTCATTTTTAGAAGAGAATTTATTCTATGATTTTCTAATAACATATCATTTTATTCCATAAGAATTTACATTTATGTGTCAAAATTCCGTATTTTAATAGATAAATCATACTTCTTTTCAGGGATCCTTATATATTTTTATTTGAGTTACATGTGTAGAGAAATTATTTATTCTATTTTATCCTTATATTAATGAAATATTTCTTTTAAATATTTCATAATTGGATTATAATTTACCGAATTATAGAAGCATTAGAATCATAATTAAAATCACTATTTTTCCTTATACTTTTCACACATATATTTCTATCTTTTATAGATTATAAACTAAGATCACGTGAAAAATAATGTGGAGGTTTATATGTTACTTTATAATTTCATTCCAGAAATTAAATATTTGCAATTCATTTTGACATTAAACCTTGTTGAATGAGATTTTAAAATAACCCCAAGTAGTCACAAATTACATTTCAATTTTTTTGAACATCCATTTATTTTTTTAAATTTTCTAAATTGGGTTTAATATGTGCATTCTTCTTGTAAACAAAGCATTTATATTTTAAAATTTTATATTCAAATGTGAATTACCTTGAGTGATGTAATGAAACTGATTTTACTGAATTTAATTTTAGAATTTATTTGAGAAAATTTTTAGACCAGGTACTGAGACGATGTGTGATTCCGAGTCCAGGTGTTACCAAAATAGTTCAATGAAAAATAATAACATTTTAATAGAAAACAAAAAGAGTTTTTACTGAAAACTTATATTAACTCTTAAACGAGTAATTTTACCAGAATTTTGATGGCACAGTTGTGTTCAGAGAAGAATCTTTACCTTAGGTGAGGCCTAACATGGGATGGTGTGTCCAACTATGAAAGTTTTTTTGGACATACCAACAAATAAAATAGTTAAATAAAAAATTATTTTTTTTAACACTAATAACTCATGAATGAAGGCATGGATTGGAAATATAAGACCAATTTTGAGTTTATAATGTGGTGTTTTCCCTAGGAGTGACATAACATTAGTCGGTATGAGTATTCTATGGAAACAATTGAAAAGTATGTAATCATCATTAAATAAATTAAAGATGAATTATTTTTTTGATATAGTGACGTTTTCCTTCAAAAAAATCCTTTAAAAAAACTACAAGGTTTATACGCATAACCCTGGGAATGCTAGAGAATCACTAGTGAGTGCTTGGAAAAAGATTACTACAAAGATAACAACGAAGTATCAGAGATCGGATTATGGATCTTCACGCCAACAGAGTTGGATGATCACGTCAACGATGATGACACAACCATTCCTCAACAATGACTGAACCAAACTCGAGGTAAAGAGTTTAATCTCTTTGTGATTTCCTTACTGTTCTCAAATTCAATGATGAACACAGACCAACCAATGAAAATGTTGATCCGTGGTTCAATCATTTTTGTGGGAAGGTTAATTATTAAAGTGATAATGGGTAGATATATCTTTACGAATATCAATGAATTCTTTCTTAGTTGTAACAGGAACGGGTCTAGGACAACATGAAAAATGGATGAGGTTCATTTCTCTGGGTGATCTTATGCTTTCTCATAGCCCCACTCTTAGCATTCATCACTGTTGGACCCTCATGGTTGTAGTTCTATTTGATGGGTGGTTATGAAAATTATTGGAACCCCATATTGGTGGTAAGGTGAAGAAAAGGGATGATTGATGAAGTAAACAACCCGAGTATCGTAGGTGCACCTTCGGTTCAAGAAATAGAGTACCCTAGAATAATTGGTGGCGTACAAAAGAGAAAATTGGTGTGACGGTGCCAAGGACCAGTGCCGGAGGTGGCATGCAACAGCAGCCACATGGGGCTCTAGTGGAAAACGAAGGACCGCTGGCGGTGGCTGCTGGAGGGACTATAATGTGGCTCGTTGGATCCTCATTGGATAGGGAGGTAGAAACCACATAATTTTGATAGACATGTTGACCATGTTGTGGTGGGGTACCATAGGGCATCAGGACCTTGGGACACAGAAGGACTATGGAACTTGCCGGACCACTGCGCCCACCGACATGGGCGCTGACGAGAGAGACCCACAGAGGTGGTTGCATGGACCAGAACAAGGAGTGTCGTTTACAGTAAGAAGATTGGAATGCATGATATAGGTCGGATCAGGTGGATTGGGCCGCTATAGTAGCCTAGAAGGTTGTGCCCCATGGGTCGATCCCAGCAGGCCGATCCAATGTAGTCTTGGATGAATTTTGGTGGGTCAGTTCAGACCGGGCTAGGTCAGGTCTGGTGGGTCAGATCGTACCTGAGTTGGACCTTTTTAGAAAAATAGTCGTATATTTCAAACCATGTGTCTATTTGATGATCCGTTTATAGTGTTGGGACCCTTATAATGATACGTACCATTTGAGATATTCTAAGTTAGTCCTTTTGTAAGTTGTGATGCGAACTATTTTCTTGAGGATTTGTTTCCCCCAGTAAAAGTGCGCAAGAAGAAAAACCCTAAGGCAGACTATGATTTAGTGACAATGTGACTTGGGGGCTACATAACCCATAAAAAATCCTTGAACCATCAATTATTCGTGCACCATCGACCCTCTATGAACCATCGATGATCTGGGTGCCATCAATGCTCCATGTTCCATTGATTCTCCATGTGCCATCGATGCATCATGTGTCGTCAGTGCACCATGCACCATTGATGTTCCATACACCATCGACACCCCATGCACCATCGAAGCCCCAAGTGCCATTGTTTCTCTTGGAGATATCAAAAATTCGTGTTCCATCAACACTCCATATTCTATTGATGATCCATGCACTATCGAATCCCCATGCACCATCAATGCTCTCTGTGTCACCTACACTCCATGTGTCACAAAAACATGGAGATCTATAGACTAAAATTGAAAATACATCTCTTAATTCTTTAGAATTACACATGTTTATGTTGATCGTATTGACTGTACTTCATATATTCCTTAGTTTTGTTACTTTATGGTTTTCCTTTGTGGTGTTCCTTAGTTGTGTTCTTTAATGGTGTTCCTTCATGGTGTTCCTTAGTGTTGTTTTCCCATTATGTTCCTTCCTAGGGTTCCTTAGTGGTGTTCCTTTGTGGTGTTCCTCCGTGGTGATCCTCCGTGGGGTTCTTACATGGAGATCCTTCATGGTGTTCCTTAATTGTTTTCCTTTGTGGTGTTCCTTCGTGATTTTATTCCATGGTGTTCCTTATTGGTTTTCCTTAGTGGTGTTACTTTAGGGTGTTCCTTATTAAAGTTCATTAGTGGTTTTCCTTGAGGTTTCTTTTTGGTGTTCCATCATGGCATTCCTTAGTGGTGTTTCTTCATGGAATTCCTTCATGGTGATCCTTCATGGAGTTCATTAGTGTTGTTCCTTAGTTGTGTTCCATCATGGTGTTCCTGCTTTTCTTTCTTTGTGGTGAAATTCTTGTATTTAAAAGTAGTATTTCATTTTCTTTTCGAGGTATCCTACTGATTATCATTTTTCTCACCTCAGTATGGCATTTTCCAATACTTTTCATTTCTTGTGGAGATGTTCAATGCTTTGATGGAGTCCAAGGTGGACCAGGACTAGGTGGTTCTTTGAGAGATCATATAGTCGAGGTGTGATCCTATGGCTCCAGACATCTGTGTCTATACCTACCCTTCAGGTAGGGTTTTGTACGGATGAATTTTAGGAACATTTGTGATATCTTTTACATATTATAACTTTTTTTTGGGATCGTATTCTGTACCTATTTACTTTTTAGTTTTCTATTATCACACTTTGCTGTAGGTCTCTCAGTGGTACACATTCTTGTTTACATATTGTTTTTATGTTTCATCATTTTGGGCTTGTAGATGTTTGAGTGTGTACAGGTACATTGGACAATGGATCCCATTTGTGGGATATGCCTACTCGGTGATAATCGCCAGCCCCTGGCCTATTGTAGGTAGTCTTGGGGAAGTCATGGAATGATCCCCTCGGGGATGGGTCATGAAAAAGTGGTATCATTGGAAGGTCGGTTCTACCTAATGAACCTAGAGTCTATGAGGTTGGTTTGGGGAACTATTGTTAAGTGTATTGATTTCAACTTTTTGGGCAGGTAATCCAGTGTTGGTATGGCGACCAATGTATCCATACATCATGACTCTAAATTCTACATTCTGAATCAGTACATGAGACCACTAGTTGCATGGAAATAATAGTACATGCATAATATTGGATTTGTGTGTGTTCTGATGTGCTTATTAAGTCAGCTCACTGGCCATACTCTATTGATATTGGTACATCTTGTAATATTTCAAGATACCTCCACATAGACAGCCATCCGAGATTTCACCGCATGATCTCGAGGATGATCCGATGGGTGAAGAGACATCGATACAAGTATTTTTACCATATATAGAACCTCTAGGTGGCACACAAGATATACCACCACCTGTAGAGAAGCACATGGTACCCGTAGTACAATCAAATGAGGAGAAAAGGCTGAGCGCATATCACGAGATTAAGTGATAGAGACCCCTTAGTTTCTGTGGTGAGACTAACACACAAGTGGCTTTATACTTTTTTGAGGTGGTGATCTATGTTTTCCATATAGTCAAGACAGTAGTAGATCTGATGGTGGTCCTAACAGTGAGCCTTCTACATGTCTTCATAGGGCGATGGTGGGGTTTGGATAACTGATCTTGGGATGAGGTGACCTTTCCATAGAAGGAGTCTGAGAACCTTTTCAAAGGGGATTTCTCCCCTTATAATCTATGTTCTATGCATGTCTATGAGATTCTAAGGCTCTGGAAAGATGATGTTTCATTATCTGAGTATTCATCATGGTATAATAACAATTCTAGGTACTCGATGGATTTGATACACGACCAGTACTTTAGGGATCAGACCATCGAGTGAGTTCTACATAGAGACATATGAGATAGTGTTTTCCCTATATTAATTCCTACATATGACATGTTGATAGAGAAAACCATTGTGGTTATGAGTCCCTTGGAATAACATATACAACTATTGATATTTAGCAGTGGGAATGCAAGGGAAAATAAATACATAAGGGATGAAGATGTGGAAGAGGTGTCAGAGAGTAGCACGAGGTGGTATACATTTTGAAATGTTACCACTACCACCCCTAGGGGATACATAATAGGCTTAGTAATCTAGAATACATGGGAGGGGAAAAATGCAAGCGGTTGAGGATTATGACCCAGGGACTCCAGGAATGATTCGCGGTATGATCATTGCATATTATACTTTCTATAAAGTATTTATAGACACAGGTACTTGTCATTACATACTTTCCAATGATCTTGTTTGAGACTCAGATATTCAGGTTGAACCATTAACTCAACCCTAACACTTGGAGACTCCTACTTGAGGAGACCCAATAATCACGCACTAGTGTCGATAGTGTTTTCTAATACATAGAGATAAGAGTTTCAGTTAGGATATCTTGGTAGATAGGTCGAGGCCTTATGACATCAATATTGTTATGGACTGGTTACCTACAGTTCATCATCATATTTACTATTTTAGGTGATGAATGGTGTGTTTCTATAGTGGTGGAATGAGGTTTTCCAAGTTGGTGAAAAGGAAAACTAGGCAGCACAAAATGGACTCAAACAAAGAAGGGTGCAACACATTTCACATCAATTAACTAAATCAACCCTCAATGCAGTTGGCGTTATGAGTCCTCAGTTTCATGCAGTGGTGGTATAGTTTTAGGGGATCCTTCAAAGTTTAAGATATAGGCATTGGCTATAGTTCCTATCGGATTATGACCTAGAGATTATTTCTACTTTAGGAAAGGGGAACATGGTGGCAGATGCTCTCCACACGAGATTTAGTTTGTAGTTACTGAACGAGGTGTCGAACTAATTTTCCTTTTTTTAGTTATCCTTTTTGGATGGATATGGAATAACTTACCTCTAATTGATGTTTTCACCCCTATACTATTATAGAGAGTCAAGGAGACACATCTCGAAGATACCGAATGTTAGAATTTATGCGATCAGATGTTCATAGGGTATATCCCTGATTCCTATTCAAAAGGTCAGGAGGAGATTTTTATTATTAGAGGGAACTAAATAGTAACATTGGAGTTACATGAGGATTTTATGAGGGAGTTCCATACATCCCCTTTGGTGGTACACTCGAATGTGGTGATGATGTACCAGGACCTGCGACATCAGTATTGGTTGCCAGTGATGAAGAAGGGAGTTACAAAGTTTGTCTCTCAATGCTTCATTTGATAGATAGTAAAGGTTGAGCACTAGGTTCTAGTGGGCTTGAACCAACTCCTTTAGGTACTATAGTGGATCTGGGATGTGATATCGATAGAATTTGTGATTGGTTTATGACACACGTCCATCAGACAAGATACCATCTGGTTGATTCTTTCCAAATCCCCAAGTCATCCTACATCTTATTTAGCTAGGAGAAGAGTTCAGTATAGAGCCTAGGACGCCTCTTTATTAATGAGGTAATTTGAATCCATAGAATTCTATCAATGATAGCTTAAGATCACGATTCTCTTTTCACATCCTGTTCATGGAGATCGAGGATGAAAAGGAGCAGATCCTTCAGGGGTGGTCAATTCCTCTGGTACGTATTCAGTGGTAGCATGAGAATATCCAGGAGAGCACATGGGAGTGGGATGCTTAGATTATTTCTTAGTACCCACATCTGTTTGGGTAGCCATTGGTTTGTATTTTGGGGAAGTAAATCCCTAAGGAGTGGATAATGTAATGTCTCATATTTTACATAATTTATTTTTAAAATTTTTTGGGAATATTACGAGACCATTCGGCGAGATAGTGTGCGATTCTGAGGTCCTGTGTTCCTGAAAATATTGGTTTAAAAAAGATTATGTTTTTAATAGCACGTGCATGCAGGATTCCCTAAAAAAGTGGAATAACTATTAAATGGCTGCCCATATTAGATATATGGGGGAAATATTGTGTTCAAAGTTGTGTATTTATATTAGGTGAGGCCTAGCATCGACCGACGTAGGCTGGTTGTGAATGTTAGTTTTCGGACACAACTGAACATGAAATAATTAAATAAAAAATTATTATATTGTCAAAATGTAATTACTCCTAAATGAATATTTGGATTGCAAATACGATACCACCGTTGAGTTTGAAATATGGTGTTATCCCCTAGGGATGATTTAACTTTAGTTGGCACAGTTCTTCTGTGAATAAACTCAATAAGGACATAATCATTATTAAATAATTTAAAGATAATTTTTTTATGCATTGATATTTTCATTTAAAAACATCCTTAAGAATAATACCATGGTTACTCAAATAAACCTTGGAACACTGAAGATTATCTAAGGAGAGAATGGAGAATGAATCCTCCCTATGGAATGATGTAGGATTAGAGATTGGATCGTGGATCATCATTGCAATGGATTTTGAGGATCTCATCAATGATGGTTACAAAACCATTCCTTGTCAATGACCGATCCAAAATATAGGTAGGGAATTATATATTTTCATGTTTTTCATCCTCATTCATAAATTCAATGATGAACACAGACCAACCAACGAACAGGTTGAGCCATGGTTCGATCATTCATGTGGGATGGTTAAATTTTGCGTGGATTATGGGGAGATATATCTTTGTTATTATCATTGTATTAGTTTTTCATTCTAATAGGAAGGTGGAGGTTCATTCCATCAGGAACTCTTGTGTTTTCTCCCTCCCCTGTTCTTCGCATTTCTTATCGTTGGACCCTCATAGTAGATGTTCAAGTTTCTAGGAGGTTCCGAACAAGATAGGACCCCAAATTGGGGGAAATGAGAAGAAGAGGGAAGATAGATTAAGTAAATGACCCAAGGATTCCAAGATTGACTTTGGTTTGAGAAACGATGTACCAGAGGAAAACCGGTGGCCTGTAGAAGGGTCCACTAGCGCGCTGATGCTGATGATTGGAGGTGACACGTGGTGGCTACCATGTGTAGGTGTGATGGATGGAGACAGTCCACTAGAGTTTGATGAAGATGCTGGAACATGGCTCAGAGGATCCACATTGTAGATGGAGATGAAAGCTGTGTAATGTTGCTGGCTGCGTTGATTGGGATAGGGCAGGGTGCCGCGAGGCAGCTGGGCCCTAGGACACGATGGGGTTCTAAGGGGAATAAATACCTTGGGACATAGAGTACATCCACATATTCCCATGTTGGAATAGAAAGGAGTGACATAGGGCAGAAAACACATAAACTATGGCTTGGTAGGCTGCATGCGGCAAGAAGGATGTCTCATGTGACACGGGCCAAACCCGGTTGTCTGGGTCTCTCTAGCAGGACAAGGGGAAAGCGCCAGCCAGCCCAGCGAGCCAACCTAGTTTGGGCCAATGAGAACATGGTTGGGTCGGGTTAGTTATCGGGTAGGTTCAGGTTTGAGGGTTTTAATTGGACCTAGATTAGACCCGATTTGACCCTTTTTCAGAAAAACAACAGTATCGTTC
This sequence comes from Viscum album, assembly GCA_963277665.1. NCBI lineage: Eukaryota > Viridiplantae > Streptophyta > Magnoliopsida > Santalales > Viscaceae > Viscum > Viscum album. The sequence goes on along the minus strand of OY728151.1, from coordinate 1,248,633,219 downwards.
AAACCGTGTGTCAGTTTGATGAGCCGTTTGTGACGTTGGAACCTTTGTGACGAGATTGTTCTTTTGAGATAATATATGTGAGTCATCATCAAATTTGTAAAAAGAAATATTGGCTTGAGGAGGTGGTTATCCTGATACAACCACGCTAGGAGAAGAATCATGCAGCTGGCTGTGACTTAGTGACTATGTGGCTTGGGGGCTGAATGACCCATCAATGCTCTGTTCACCATCAATTCTCTGAGAACCATCAAAGCTACACGTGCCATTGATGCTATGTGTGCCATTAACTCTTCGTGTTCCATCGACTCCCCAGGTTCCATCAACATCACAGGACACATTGACGCTCTGTGTTCTATGGACGTTCCATGCGCCATCGACGCTCCATGCACCTTCGATGCTCTTTGTGACCTAGAAACTCCATGCACCATAGAATCTCTGTACATCTTCGACACTCCAGGTGTCATGGAAACTGTGTGATTTTTTGAATAAAATTAAAAATACCTCTCTTCATGCCTTATACATATACCTATGTGAGTTAAATTTATTGAATGTACATAATGTATTCCATAGAGGTGTGCCTTCATGGTGTTCATTAATGGTGTTTCTTAGTTGTGTTCATTCTTGGTGTTCCTTAGTGGTGTTCCTTCATGGTTTACCTTCATGGTGTTATTTTGTGGTGTTCCTTCATGGTGTTCTTTTGGGGTGTTTCTTAGTTGTGTTCATTTATGGTGTTCCTTTATGGTGTTCCTTAGTTAGGTTCTTTATTGGTTTTCCTTAGTGGTGTTCCATCATGGTGTTCCTCAGTGGAATTCATTCATGGTGTTCCTTTGTGGTGTTTTTCATGGCGTTCATTCATGGTGTTTCTTTGTGGTGTTCCTTTATGGAGTTCCTTAGTGGTTTTCCTTCATGGTGTCCTTTCCTATTGTTCCTTAGTAATGTTCCATCATTGTGTTCATTCATGGTGTTCCTTCGTGGTGTTCCTTAGTGGTGTTCCATCATGGTGTTACTTCATGGTGTTACTTCGCGGGGTTCCTTATTGGTGTTACTTAATGGTGTTCCTTCATGGTGTTTCTTAGTGGTGTTCCTTCATGTATTTATTTTGGGTGAACCTTGTTTATTTATTAATAGTATTCCTTTGTGGTTTTGGTGTTTCCAATTTAGTATTTTCTTACTTTCCCCTACATGGGTTTTCCCACACGTTTCATGTCTTGTGCATATTTTCGATGCTTTGACAGAGTCCTTTGTGAAAAGGACTAGGTGATTACTAGAGAGATCTAGTAGTTGAGGTGTAACGCCCCGACCCTAGTTACCCAGAGTCGGTGCATTATTACATAACATTGGCATGATCACAAGAAAGATCAAATCTCGAAAGACCGATTGGTTTAGTAGCCTTGGAAACACTAGATATATTCATAAGTTTTACATTACATCATAAAATGAAAAACTACTACAACAACATAATGTTTCCACAATCCACACTATTAACCCCTCATAAAATCCCTGCAGGTCATTCATAACTTACTTCTTCACATCCTGGGAAAAATAAAACATAGAAAAGGGGTGAGCTCAAATGCCCAGTAAGGATAACAATATAGCGGAAACTTTCATAAATAAGAATAAACATTTAAGGCAATGTATAACTAAAACAAAATCCTTTTAAATATGAACTTTCAACATGGTATGGCATAAATAAAATGAAATAATTCCATTTACTTATTCACATGGATATTCTACTAATCGAATAATCACATGAAAAAATCAATAACCACTTTCATAATGTTGGAATGCATAATGCCAGACTATCATAACCACATAGCCAAGGCCTCGTGCCAAGACTACAAATAAGATTTTGTCAAGGCCTTGTGCCAAGACACTAGTTTGTCTCATGAGACCTACCGATGCATCGAGGAGCTATAGCGGGCTCCACCCGTCACATATTAAGTCCAATGCATTCCCATATGAAAAGGTTTAAACATAACATAAACATTCATATTAAAACTAGCATATGAAATGTCAATACTTTCACCATAAACTATGAATGGTATAAAAATAGCACATCCACAGTCAAACATATCACAAAACCTTCAATACAATATAGAAGTTTTGTATCATAATAAATCAACTTCAAATAATCTTAAAACCCATCAAAGGATGTTGACATAGAAGAAATCAAAATTCTTTTTAAAGAAATATCTCCTTTTATTTTAAAATAATTTAAGATCCATATAAAAGAAAACATTTTCTTTGAAAATATTCTTATAATCTTGTAAGGGAAGCTTTGAAGATTTTATAACGGCGGAAAATAGCCGCACCCGCCGTATAAGTTAAAAAAAACATTCTTACCTTAATTCTGTCGAAAAGGTTAAAAAGGACCTTGTTTTGAAAACGACCGAAAGATTCCTTTATAAACCACTTATAAAAGTCAAAAAGGGTATAAATGACTTTAACTCATATTCTAGTAAATAGTAAAAATGTTTTGAAATGCATTTTTAAGAAACATGGATGTGGATGATAAAGAGATCCCAGTAGATTATTACGTATAAACAACCTTGGATAATGAAGAGGTTGTAAAGTAAACCCTTACCTTGTAATTTTCCTTGGTTGGGGTAGGTTAAACTCCTGTATAATGGTGAAATAGTTGTTATTAAATTATACAAGAATCATATATAATAATATGATATCATATATGATCTTTTAACATTGATTTGTTAATAATATCTTAGAATTATCGTCGTTTCGGGAGTTAACTTACTCATTTTATTTATATGTTTTGTTACATAAGCCATGGTTGTTGTATCTTATTCTTATCCAGAATGATATCTAGTCCTTAAAAATCATTTTTAAATCATCAAATGATAATTATACTTGAATGGTTACGATGGAGAATGAATCTCATCGCGTTTGTGGAGACGGTAGTCCGTACGTACGCACGAGCGACAATATCATTCTTTTGATATTAAAATAATATATAAATGGATGGTATATCATATATACAGAATCATTAACATGTTATATTTATTATTTACATGAGTTACACATCATTATTATACCCATCCAAATAATATTATATTGAATAACAATTACACCACGACGTGGAGACGGTAGTCCGTACGTACGCACGTATGGTGACATGTTATTCAAAGGGTGGATATAATACTGAATATGGTTGTACCATATTTATAATAACATCACAGTATATGTGAGATACTGGATTTATTATTTTAGAATGGTAAGAACAAAGGAAGAAGAAGTGGAAGAAGAAATGAACTTGGAGAAGGGTGGTGAAATCATTACCTCTTCTTCGGGTTCTTCCTTTTGATTTGATCAAAAGGGCTCCTTAGGTTGGCTTTCTGATCAAACTAAGGCCTCTAGGTTGTATTGAGGGATGTTGGGAGAGTATTTGGGCAGAGTTTGGCCAAACCAAAAGGCTTTGAAGGTGTGAAGAAATGAGAAGGAGGAGTGCCCTTTTATAAGAGGGGTGAGGGGCACCTTTGGAAAAGCTAGAAATATTAATTTATAATAAATTCATATTCGGTTTCTAATGGCTCCAAAGCTTATTATTCAAAGGTTAAGGTGGGGATAGGTCGAAAACCACTCAACCAATAGAATTTAGACAGGTTTGGGTACTTATATTAACCTTATCTTTAAGTATTAACTCTAAGTTAATTAGTTTCACTTTTACAATGTCTCTTTGTATTTTTATATAATATGGTTAATAAACTTACTATATACATCCAAGCGACCCCCAAGTGGTACATTAATGATGAACCTATCATGATATAAGTCTCTTGGCAGAACCTTAGATTTTTAGGAATTTAATATCAATTAATAATATAATATTTGTTTTAAGAACTCTTTTATGTCAATTTTGACACTATTCAATAGTTGATTTTTGTGAAACTCATAAAAGATTGATTACTTCCAAAAAAGTCAATTAAATCAATCCTAATATATCATATTATCCTAGAAAATTATTTTAATTCATTAAAAGTTTCATATTATATTTATTTGGGTATTTATAATATCAATTATTTTAATTTTTCACTATTATAGTAATTACTGCATCATCATTGTGTCATAAATAAAATAAATTATTTAATGTCTAAAATTATAAATAAAATATCATTATGTAGGAAATCTTTTTATCTTTCTAATGAATATTTATAATCTAAAATCCAACATATATTACCCTATGTAACAATTGTTGTTCTAAAAGATATATGCTTGTGTCATTTTTGTATTCATTTTAACTAAATTAAAATAAAGTGTCATTATCACTTACAAGTGGATCCATGGGGTCCCAAAATAGACCCAAAGATGCTCATGGTCGACCATGTATCAACCAATAGGTTTAAGACACGTTTTAGGGTAATTTAGTATTATTATAATATTATTTTTTTAACCCTTATTTACCGGATTTACCCTTAACCATGGTAAATAAAATATTTACCGCAGTAATTATTCAAAATGACTAAAAATAAAAGTTACCTATTTACAGAATTTGAACATCCTGATTCCAAATATGGAATCCATTTTCCTAAATTCAAAACACAAAAGTGGCAGAAATTAATTTAAAATTAATTCCCGCTGTCAAAACAAAAAGCGTGTTTTTAAGAGATAATAACTATCAAAAGATTGACACTTTTTTATGTTCGGTTTAATTGTAAAATTATGTCCAATGACCAAAATTATATTAAATGGTAAAAATATATTCTAAATATAATTTTAAACTACTAAAATTCATAATTTATCACTATTAATTATTCTGATTAAAAAAGTTGTTTTTAATTAAAATTTAGTAATTTTCACTATTCATCAAAATATGAAAGTTATCCGAAAAGTACCAAAATTTCACCTTAGGCTAAATTAGATATTCCGAATCCAAAAATAAAGTCCATTTTGAAATATAAAATATATATAATTTAAAAATTAGGTATTACTATTCACAACGGCTAGTTTAATTAGTTGTGGTGTGTGTTAGAACTCGAGGTTGCGTACAACACACGTTATCGCATTATTCGAAGGGAAACGTACCGTGGAAGCTTGGGGTGTTTCATTTTAAATTTTTGATGTCCCCATTTAGTCAAAAAGTTTAAAATATTGTATTTAAAAAGGTTTCACTATTAGAAGTTGATAAAAGTGAAATACTGAAAATGAATCTGTTCTTGCATTATGACTAAGAAACTCATAATAGGGATTCTAAAATTATAAGGATTATATAAAGTTAAAAATGTAGTTAATGCTATTCATGGCCTCTTTTAATGGATTTTTTTTTGGTAAGTCATGGTTCAATTGAACTCGGTGTTGCGTGTAGTGCAAGTTATTGAATTATTTTTAAGAAATAACACACTCTGAAATCCTGGGGTGTTACATGAGGTGTGATCTTGTGGATTTAGACAGTTGTCCATGTACCAACCCTTCAAGTAGGATTTTCTACGGATGAGTTTTAGGAACTTGTGTGTTCACTTTTAAAGAATCTTACTTTTTGTTGCCTTGTATTCTGGCCCTATCTACTTTCCAGTTATATACTTTCATACCCTATTGTTTGTATCATAGTGGAATTCATGCTTGTTTACATTGTGTTTTTACATTTTAGCATTTTGGACTTAGAGATGTGTTTGTGTGTACATGAAATTAGTAAAATAGCTCCCATTTGTGGGATATTCCTACTCGATGATATTATCTAGCCCCTGTCCTATCGATGGAAGGATTGGGGTAGTAACAGCACATGTCCCTTAGGGATAGATCGTGACAGATGATCTATAATTTAGGAAAATAGAGATTTTTCCTTTTTTTTCATGGAATGATACTCCTTTCATTAATGGTGTTTGTTTCAAGCTATTTTTAAATTTTATGTCTAAAGATAAAATTAATTTTTTTACCAAATTATTTTTTTAAAAATAAAATAATGAATATTCACTATCTTTTAATTAAATTCAAATTTATTAGTCCTTATTTAGTTAAAAAATAATATATAATCACAATATAACAAAATAAAAAGTAAATAATCTTTATATAAGATACCATAAAGTTCTCCCAATGAGTATACATTCAACCATTGAAATTTGGTTCCACTGTTTGATTCAAACCATAACTATTCCATAATTATGTTATGACTAAAAAAGAGCATTCCCATTTGGTTGTTTAGAATTATGACAAAATGTTAGCATAATTTAGATAAATAATGAAATAATGAACAATATATGTTTATAAGAGAAAAGCTCCGATACTAATTTTGAGGTCTTAGAAAAAGTGACAATATATCTTATCCTCAAAATGATCAGGTTCTGATATCAATTGTTGGTATTAGTATAAAAAATAACTTATCTCAAATCATAAAAAAGTTTTTGTAAGATACATATTCTTTTCCGGAGATTTATCATGCTCTCTTTTTAGTTACACACTTACCTTTTTTGAGTATGTCTTGTTTTGGTTTTACATTGGTGGAATTTCAGGGAAACTAGAGAATTTTAGACGAAAAAGGGGACATGAATGGTTGGTGCATGGTTTTCCCAAACTGTGCACCTATCCCTAGAAAAAAATGAAACCCCAGAAAGAGGTGGATTTAATTTTTGACACATGATTTTGCACACCATATCCCCTATTAGTAGATTCTCTGCGACCCATAAGAGAATGAATAATGATAGGTCCACGATTAGGGAAACCGATGCACCCCATACTAAAAATAGGGCACGAAGGAAAATAAACACCAGAATTTTTATTAATACATTCATGAAACCATGATTATATTTTTAAACATCCATGCTCAATACTAACTCATTTCCCTTGAATTTTGAGCCAATTAGATGGATTCAAATTACTTCTGAACTCTGTTCTTGATGAATCAATGTCTCAGTTGATGGATCTACCCCTCTCCTGATATGTATTCATCTCCCATTTGTATTTCTCTTTCTCCCATAAGTTTTTTTATTAAGAGGTGTGTTTTGTTTACCGTTGAAAGGTATTATTTATATTTTATCATGAGTATAACTCTCTTTAGTCATAGATCTTGGTTTTGGACCGCAATCTAATTCTCTATTGTGTTCATTATTGTTCCGCTTCAATTGGGGATTTCCTTTGGTGAGCATCTATGAAAAATCATGAGGTAGGTGGACTAAATTTTAGATCCCATAGTCATGATTGAATTATGCACATGTAATTAATTAATTGAAATTTTAATGATTAGTAAATTGCATCTGAGATTGAATTGGTTAAATAGAATTTTCATGTGATAATGAATTGGGTTAATATTTGGGCAATTGAAATTGGTTGAATTGTGATCATAAAATTGATGGGGTACTGGGATTGTGTAATAGGAGAGTTCATTGAACATTTAATTGGTTGATAATGATAATAAAGGGAGGTTTTTATTAACCATTAATGGTTAATTTTTTATGATATTTAATATTGAAAACAACTAAATGGTGAAATTTTCATATTATTCCATTAGATTTAAAGTGTTGAACCATGTTTTATTTTATAATTGAATTTAAATAGAATGATGAGAAAGGATGATAAGAGGGTTAATGTTTATTAAAATTTTCAAATATTGTATATGTGATATATATGATTGATTTTGAAATATGATATATATCAATGACTGACACTCCAATTACCAATGTGATTATAGACATTACATTATAGATCCAAATACATGCATGGGAATATTATTGTATGGGATAGGGACTCATGCTCCAAATACCCATTGTGTGTAGGACAATGATTTTCACTCCAATTACATATGAGCTGCTACAAATGATGTTTAACACCTAGGATATTGGAATTGGTCTATGTTTCCAATTTTCTGTGCAATGAAATGAAATTAAATGTATATTGAAATCCTACGTAACAATGAATTTTTATTTACCTATGTTATATAGTCTAAAATCCAATATAGAACAAGGAAGGAATTAATGGTTTCGGTGTCATTGGGAACCCCATGGTATTCATGTGGTCAAATAAAGAATACTGTATTGGGAAAAATTGATACCATTTTATTTTATATTATTCTTTATACAACCGAATTCACTATTACAGAAAAGATATTATTTTAGATACCATTGTTGGTGGAAAACTAATTTGTACTCTCATCCTACTCAAGATACCGGATCTATGCCCGATTATACTTACTGTTTATAAGATAAGATAAGGGAAAGGGTGCTATATTAGATGTCTGAGTATGGATGGATCATGGATGAGGGAACCATCAAGATTTAGAAACACTCTTGGGATTGTTAGTGTTTCTTTATTATGGTTGTACATTAGAAAAGTTACACTTATTATGGAATGACATATCATCCATTTATTTTTGATATTATTTCTTATTTTCATTCATCATGTGATACTAGTTTGTTCTGAATATTATATACTTTAGGTTATTGGTTATATCAATTGTTTAGGTTTATTTACTTTCTTCTATTGAGAATCTTTGATAAAGAGATTATTGTCACACCTTGTCATATATTTAACCCTCACTACAACTTACAAGCCTCTGGTATATGGGGAATCATTATTGATGTCAGGTAACCATGTAACTCAAGGCATGATATGTGGCACCCAAGTCGGGATGTTACTATGTGTTATCAAAAGAGTTTTATTTTCACTTTCATTTTACATACTATTTGGGAAGGGTATAAAGGAGACTAGGATGAGTCAGACCTTGGTATTATGATCTTCAGTGGGAGTATCTAACACATTTATTTGGGGAAAACCAATTAATCAGTGTGGTATTTTTGTTATTGATGTGTTTTCTTATAGTTCAATGATATTTCCCATCGAGTGGTGAACTTGTTGGGTGATGTGATTTTTGTTTCTAATATTTTATGATATTTGAATCATGGACCAATAGATAATGGGATTTTATTATACATTCATCAATATAAGAATTCAGAAATTATTTTCAGATGTATTAATCTAGGAATGAATTGGAAAATTGGGTTTTGGGATGGGTTTTTATATGAAAGTGCTTTTATTTCTCATGTAAATTTTATTGAAAACGGTTTCAATTGTGAAATTGAAAATTTGTATAGTGATATAATATGTGTATAATGGGTGTCTAATGAGAAACTAGAATATGATATTTTTTTACCCATTGCTAATTTAGACCTAAATGAGGGATGGATAATGGTAGTGGTAACGCCTCAGTCAGGATCGTGTGGAGGGGTATGGGGGATGGATTATTATGTATTTATGAGAATCCTTGTAAATTTGATAATAATATTTTTAGATGTGTCGTTAGACGATTTTTTATAATTGTATAGATATTCCTCTATGATGATTATTGTTGGTATGACGACAAGAGGATATGGATATATATGTTCCTCCAGTAGTGGAACCAAAGGCTCCAACAGTTGTGGGTGAGGAATATGGAGAGTATTTCCATTAAAATATTTTTATATTTATGAAATTTATGAAAAGTTACTCAGGGTTGGTTGTGAATAGTGTGGATGACTGGACATAATAGTTTTAGTAACAACACCCTCCAACATTCACTAGAGAATTTTTTATGTGAGGCAGCTCGGTTTTGGATTGAGTCTATCCAGATGATTCTTTCCCGCCTAGATAATTTTCCTGATAAGAGAGTCATACATTAAGATTATATGTTTTTTGGATTACTGAATCATGGGTTGTAAATCCATACTTGGGAGGGAAATATAGATAACATGGTTTGGAAGGATTTATAGGAGAATTTATTTGAGAAAATTTACACATAGTTGTTCAAATAGTAGAGGGAATCAAAGGTCATGAGGCCAACCTAGGGGAACAAGTCTGTGATAGAATATTATAGTCACTTTAACCACATGTAATGATTTGATCCAACACAGACAGGGGATGTGACAAAAATGGAAGGACATTTATAATATGGGGTTAATATGAGATTATGTCCCATGTTAACATATTTTGATTAAATAATTTGGACAAGTTAGTGGATCAGGATCAAATATCTAATGGGAAACTGAAGGATCATTCTAGTGGAGGATAGGTGGTTTATACTAAATGACCAGGATGTATGAATTCTGAGAGTGGGAAGAATCTTTAAGATAATGTTGATAAAAGTAGTGAATAGAAGAGTGGCCAGGGGATGTATCAGTTTCTTAGGATCTTACCCAGTTCTCTTCTACTAGCATAGTAGGCTAGGTCACTTTCGTAGGCATTGTCCTTTATAATTAGTAGACTGAGTAGTTACTAAAAACTGGAACATCTATAGTGGTTCTATAGAAACCCACGACAGATGGGTAATGATGGAGGATCTAGGCAGAATCAAAATTTTAGAAGGGTGTCTTCAAACCAATAGGATTTTTCCAATTTGAGTTCTACTAGTCTTGGAGGTCAAGGTTGTGGATGATGTTATTCTATACAGGAGGCCCAATATCATTAGAGTGGTGTAGATCAGGGGCTTAGAATGCATCCCTGGGAAAAGGGGTATGATAACTTCGTGTAATGCATCCAACCCATGGGGATACATTGGTTGGAAAATAAACAATTAGTTCTACTATTATTTAATCTTCTATTTTTTATAGTGAACTATTTGATACTATTTCCTCTCATTCTTTTTTATAAAAACGACATGGGAATGTTTTGAGTTTGAAAGTGGAGTTTTTAAGTGAGTTTATGAAAATCGATACACCATTGGGGGCATAGTCGAGGGACATCTATTTGAGAAATGGGTGTTCTATAGATGTTGGTGAGTTTCATTTTCTACGGGATATTTACCTCCAGGATATGTAATTATTTTACATGATCATGGGTTTGGACTAGTTAGTATAATATCGATCCCACATTGATTGTCACCATAGTAGAGTTAGTTTTGCATCTCCCAAGGGTGGAAATTAAATTCATCGTGGAGTGTGATTTTTCTAGGTGGTACCTGTAGGATAGTAAATCAACAACTGGGGGATCATATCACATATATTAAAAGTCATATGATGGATTATGGGGGTGTGACACTTGTTGTATTTCAACCAATAGTGGACATGTTACCAAACATTTTTCCTAAAGAATTATCAAGGGTTCCACCTAAGAGATAGGTGGAATTTAAAATTGATCTCATGTCGGGGGATGAGCTAGTTTCCATTCCACCATAATGAATGGATCCAGCATAGCCTCAAGAGCTCATGGCTCAAATGGAAGAGTCGATAGATAAAGGTTTTATACATCCGAGTATATTTCTTTCAGTTAATCTAATATTTTTTTGAAAATAAGTTTGATGGGACCTTCAACATATGTGTTTCTTAAAAAAAGTTGAACCAGATTATAGTGAAGAACCGGTATCCTCTTCCATGTATCAATGATCTCTTTGACTAGTAGGGAAGATCTTTCATTTTTTATAAGATTGACTTGAGACCAGGGTATCTAAAACTGAGGGTTCAAACATATTTTATACTTTGAATAGATTTTATTAGTGGGTTTGACCTTTATGTGTTCATTGTGATGATGTTTTGGTTGATGAATGAACCAGTAGTGTTTGTGGCCTTAATGAACTAAATATTTTATCTGTACCTATATTAGTTATGGGTAGTATTTTTGGAGTATATATTTTTGTAGTCTAGGACCCATGATGATGACACACAACATCTTGACATCCTCTTGAGTACCATAAGAGAGAAAAATCTATACACCAAGCTATCTAAGTATCAATTACATATATATTAATTAAATTTGTAGGGTCACATCATCTCGGAGGAAGAAATTTATGTGTACCCAGAGAAGGTATGCATAGTTTTTTATTTTGAGAATCCGAATATTGGTTTTGATATTTGTAGGTTTTTGGGCTTAGCGGGATATTATTGGATGTTCATCCAGGACTATTCCAGATCGGAAATTCGTCTTTTAAAATTGAATAATTAGTGGATAATTTTTAAATGGTCTAGAGTATGTGTGAATTATTTCTAATAGATGAAGATGTTCTTGACTAATACACCAATCATGATCCTATATGAGCCAAGGGAATAGTACATGGTGTTTTTTGATGCTTTAGGAGAGGGTCTTGAAGTAGTGTTGATACAGGATGATAGATTTGTTTTTTATGGATCATGGAAGTTGAGGAAACATGAATGAAACTACCATATGAAAGACCTTGAGCTAGATGAATTTGTTTATGACTTGATGTGTTTTTGGAATTATCTTAAGGGTGAAAATTTTAATATGTATACTTATCATAAGAGACCAAATTATATTATTTCACAGTGATATTTGAATCTATAGTAGTGGAGATGGGTTGAGTATACACAATAATTTGATTTTTAACTAGAATATATCCATAGAAATGTAAAAATTGTCGCTAAATATTTGATTAGGAAAACAAAAACTCAATCAGTTCAGAAGTATATCTTTGAGTGGAATATGATGACCTTGTTAGCTAATATGCATGTTGCTATTTGAGAGGGCCAGAAGTAGATGACTTTTATATCATTTTTAGTGTAGTATACTCATTTTTGTTGGATCAGGGAATTGTGGTATGAAGATTTGTTATATTTAACAAGAGGGAAATCCTTCAAGGTGGGGAGTAAAATTCCAATTGTACTATAGATAAGGATTATTTGATCTCTATATGTGGACATGTTATTATACCTACATGTATATTAGAGGAGATGGTGTATGAGTTTCATTCCATGAAGTGGGTGGTACATATAGGTCTAACCAAAACATATCGTGGCTTAAATTGAGTGTATTGGTGGCCGATCATAAAAAAGGATATTTTGGGGATTTTGACATGATACTACACCTACCAATAGTTAATGAAAGAGCATGAGTGATTGGGTGGTATACTACAGTCATTTGACACTCTGAAATTGAAGTGGGAAGACATTACGATAGATTTTGTGGTGTCTCTCTCGTGGATACCGTGGATTAATGATGCTATTTTGGTAGCTGTGGAACGATTAATGAAGGTGACACATTTATTTCCCAAATGGATGAATTCCTTTGTGGATCAGTTGGGTTACTTATACATTTAAGAGATAGTCCAACTGTAGGGGTGACATGGAGTATAGTTTTAGACTATGACTCATGTTTGAATTTTCAATTCTGGTAGGGATTGCTTAAGGTTTGTGGAATGTACATGTTTCTAAGTATATATTTCTACCAAAAAAATAATGGGATGTCATAATATACTATTCATGTACTTCTAGGATATTCTATGAGCATGTGTTCTGGAATTTAGTGGGTCTTGGGAGAAAAAATTATCCCTTATGGAGTTTTTCTATACAAAAAGTTATTAGGAAACTATTCCGATAGAGCCATGTGAGGATCTTTATGGAAAGACATACATATAACCTCTTAGTTGGATGGGGGTGGGTAAGTCATAGTTTTTGGGAATGAGTCTCATTTCAGAGATATCGGAGTAGGTTTAGCTAATTCAGCAACATGTAGGTACAATAGAGATTAGAAATAAATAATATGAGGATAGAAATTTATAAACCCTATTGTTTTTAGAGGGTGATCATGTGTTAATTCTTATATCCCATAGATTGGGTCACAATTGGATTTGGAGGTAGGGAAAGTTGGTGCCCAGATTTGATAGACCATCTGTTATAGTGGAGAGAATCAGGCCGGTGGTGTACAGTTTGGGAATTCCAAAGAAGTATAGTGCTATGAATGGTGTTTTTCTTGTGTAACAGAATCAAATGTATCACACCAACACTTATCATGTGATTGATATGGATTATAATGATCTTGAGAATGATTTTTCCTTTAGGATCATGTAATATGTGATGTATATTGTAGTGGGAAAGTGTGGTAGGGGAAGAATATATATATAGTATTTGTATTTTTGGAAACATGGAAATGATCAAGAGAAAAAATGGGAGAGGGAATCATATATGTGAGCTTTGTGTCCCATCATTTTCCCTTAAAAATCATAGATATAATTGGTATTACATCTTGAGGATAGGATGTTATAAGGTGGAGATATTTTAAGATACTGACCTTTTCTAGAGATGCATCATTCTCGTTTTTGGTACAAATTATCCTTTTTTTGATTACATATTTTTTTGATTTTAGCTTGGTGGTATTTCATGTGAAATTGGATAATTTAGGACGAAAAAGTGGTATCACACTTGTGGCACAAGGTTTTCCCAAACCATATATCTAACCCCTTCAAATAATGAAAAACTAGATAGAGGTGGATTTCACAGTTGGCGCATATTTTATCAAAACATGCACAATATTAGTTGAAACTGAGCGACCCCAAAAAAGAGATGCATTGTTAAGATCATGGTTTGGGAAAACTGTGTGCCCAGTAAAGGAAACTAAGCACAGGGGAAAATAAACACCCGAAAATTTGATATAAAAATATTGAACCCTTAGTTTATATACCTAAATACCCAATCATAATACTATTATAATTCCATTAATTTTTTGGGATCCTGGAAATTTTTTTATTTCTACCAAACATTGTTCATGATGATTCAAATATCCAATTTATGGATATACACCTCTTCTAGTAAGTAACATTCTCCCTTTTGGGATAAGATTTCTCTCATATCTCTTTCCAGATTATTAGGATTTTATCTTTCCCAATTTTTGGGATTACATCTAGTTAATTATGTGAATAACTCTATTTGGTGTTTTATCTTCGTTTTGGATATATATCTTCTTATTCGTTGTGTTCTTGATCATTCCAATTTAATTGGGGATTTCCATTGGCTAGAATCCATCAACAATCATGAGGTAGGTGGTCTAAATTTTATTTCCCATAGTTGTGATTTAATTATGTGAATATAATTAAGAAATTTCAATTTTGATTACTAGGAAATTGCATCATAGATTTAGTTGATTAAATTTAATTTCAATGTGATAATTAACTGGGAAACAAGAGGAAATTCCAATTGGGTAAATAGTGATCATGAAATTTATGGGTTAATGGGATTGTGTAATTCTTTTTTTGATGTAATATTGAATCAGTTGATAATGAGGATTATTTTAATTTTGAATTAACCTTGAAAGGTTAATGGTTTATGTGATTAAATGTTGAAAAGTTTTTAATGGTGAAATTATCATACTATTCATTGAGTTTTAAAGTGTTCAGCCATGTTTTTTTTATATTTCAAATTCCATAGCATAATGAGAAATATTGAAAAGGGGGTTAATTTTGATTAACCTCGTTAAATGTGATATATGTGATTAATTGAGAAATGGGGTGTGGAACACGGTCTAACACTCCAAATACCCATGTTGTGTTGACCATGATGTTCTAGACCCAAATGCAGGAATGTGAATAGTATTATATTGCATATGGACTAATTCCCCAAATACCCACGGGGTGTGGGACGAGACTGACACCCCGAATTCCCACGAGGTGCTAGACAAGATGTTCTAAAACCATTATATTAAAAATGGACTATGGTTCCAATTGAATATGTTATGAAATTTAAATAAAGGGATAATTAATGAACCTGTTATAATGAATCTTAATTTCCCTTTGTGATATGGTCTAGACTCTAGCATGGGCCAAGGTAGATATTGATGGTTTTCCAATCATTATGAAAAGGGGGGTATTATTGTGGTTTAATAGACAATACTAGTCTGTGAAAAAAATTACTTCCATTTTACTCAATTATTTATACATATTAATTCACTTTAAATTACTAAATATTGTTTTAGAAACTATACATTATGTCATAGTGAGTAGTACTCACACGTTACCCAGGATGCCAGATCAGTACCGGAATAGAAATTAATTTCTCAAGACTAGATAATGGAAAAGTGAATATGTAAAATAATTCTATTATGATAGAGTATGGATGATTTAAATATGCATGGTTTCAACCTTGTTTTGGAGTGTTAATGAGTCTTAATTATGGATTTTCAATAGAGACATGACACTTATTATGGCATGACAGGTCCACTATTTAATTTAGTTATTTTTCATATTTTTTTCATCATGTGATACTAGTTTTTTATGATTATCATTTTATTCTAGTAATTTGTTATATATTTTGGATATTTTTTATTTACTTCCCTCTATTTTGATTCTTTGATAAAGAAGGTATAGTCTCCCCATGTCATATATTTGACCATCGATTTTTTTGGTTTCCTATGAAATATGGGGAGGGATTCCCAAGGTCATGTAACCAATATTATCGGGGAATCAGTATGTGGCACCTGGGTCGGGATGTTATAGTATGGATCTGCAACCAAATTTTATACCCCAAAGGTGTGATGAAAATCGAAAATATGTAGAGGCCGAATTTCCAATCAATAAAAAATAGTTAGAGTTTATTATTTTTTAGTGAATAGTGATTGATATAAATATTATTCAATTCAAACAAAAAAAATATGAAGATTGATATAAAGTAAAAAATTCATGAATTTAAAATATAAACACAATATTTTTATACAATTTCATATCTAGATTATAATACTTCTACACTTAACACACTAAATTTTTATATGAAACCAAATATGGTAAATTAGATACGAAGTTGAGCGAAAACACTTTACATTTTCCATTTTCAAAAATTAACTCTTAACCAAATTCCATTTTATTTTATGGGGTCAGATTAAAACACATCAATTTACAAGACAATACCCAACCTCTACTTTTTTAGGATCAATCCTAACCTCTTTTATTTTTCATTTTTTGATGAGACCTAGTCTTTTATGAGTGAAAACCTTACCCATTATTTTATTGGTGTATAACCAACTAAGAATTTTAAAGTTAAATAATAACCTATGACATGTTACGGGTCAAGAGGATCATAGTATTCTAAGGGGATATAATAAACCTATACTCCTACATAAGTGGTCTTTTTATTATTGGGTTTATCAGCTAAGTAGACCCTAACCCTCTAAAAAGATATAATAAACTCTTTCATGAAATATGATAAAATAAAAATTCACATACCATTTAATATCTTAGTATAACCATATAACGGATTTAATAAGTGTCGAAAATAAAACAAAAATAATTCAAGAATAAAATAAAATAAAATAAATATACCCTAGAGAATGATTATTAATGAAGATGCATGATTTTGGATTAAGAATTTCTCATCCCCTTCAAGATATTGAATCAAAATTTCTTGGGAAAAAATAGATTTCGTTAGTAGGAAGTTGAATATTGAAAATATAAGTCATAGTTGTGATCTATGAAGCATGAAATTGTGAAATCAGAGTCAAAACACTTTATCTTCAATTAATGCATTATTCAATTTATATAAAAAATATAAATAGTTACTTTCTTCACCTTAAAATCATTGATTCTCCATTATAAATTCCAAAAATAAAATATTCAATTAGAAGAATCTATTGATTATCATTGATATACTATAATATTTAATTCCATGTTATATAATTAATCAAGTTAGGATAATAAATAAATAATTGACATACAAGTAAATAAATAAATAAATGTTGATAATAAATTCCACTGAACACTATATTAATTTATTCAAGAATAACTCTTCATATTTGAACTATTTTGAATTTGAACATGTCGAATACCAATATTTATGTTTGAATATATTCAATTTCATAATCCCATGTGAATATAATTTAGTTCTTCATAAAAATATCAAAACAATGTTCTCATGGAATCAAAATAATTATTGAATAATTATAGAACAAATAAACCCTAAAACATTGGAAAATAAACTTGTAGTAAATATAATTTTGGAAAATTATATAAAACTTAATATAATTGAAAAAAACCTACATAAATTAACATAACCATATAAAAAAATTTCCCTATAGATTTTATTTTCATGTATTTAATTTGATCACATATGTGAAATATTTGTATAACCAAAAATTAACATTCCCGAATTTATATAGTCGAACATTACATAAGATATTTTAAAAGGGAATAAAAATAATAAATTCTAAATATATGATAACAATTAAGTGAGGGGATTATAAATAAAATAATATAAGATATTGTTCCTACAAGTACATAGGGAGACTCGATCCCTATACCTCCCATGAGACCTATAGAGATGAAACCATTAGGATGTACACCTTGGGGATCAATTCAATACATGTAACCATTTTCGTAGAACAATAATATAACATAATTGGATATATATATATATATATAATATTAATAGAAAAATATACCATTTAATATAATTTTTTCATAGAATAAATTCATATAACCTTAATTCTCACTTGACCAAATATTAAGGTAAATTTTTTTTTTGCAATTTATATATAACATGAAAACATAAACCTTAGAACTAAATTATACATTCTTAATAGAAGATTCATATTTTTACAGTTTAATTATATTTATATAACATCCTTATATTCTTATAGAATCAAAATTCACTTTAAATGTACTTATATAGCTCACGTTTCCACTAAAATATATTAGAATATTTTATATGAAAAACTATATAATTCTAAACTAAAAAATTTAATGACTGAAAAAATAATTTCCTTACTGATAAATATATAATAATAATAATATATCTTCTAATGAAATGTAAATTAATATATTATAAATTTATCTCAAAAAGTATATGTCTATTTTTGAGATTTTATTCCATGTTATGATCGAAATACTGAAGGTAAAAAAATCCAAAAAAATTCATATGTGGATCAACATTTAACAATGTATATTAGTATCTCGCTATATGGATGAGAATTTGGCTATGTGGGAATAGTTAAAAACTATATAATTTTTTACAGTCCTAAATGAAATATTTAATAAATAAAGTTATTATGAGAATTTAGAAAATGTTTTAAACAATTAAATAATTAAATGTAAAGATAAATTTATAAAAAAGTTATATTCAACAAATAAATGAATAATAAACAATTACTCATTGAATGATTAATGAAAAACAAACTAAAATAATATTATAACTTAAAAATAATTTAAGAAATTGTAATTAAATAATTAATCACAATAATTGGACATTAAATTACTCACGTGAAAGGGAATATAACAAATAAATCTTTACATTATCAAAACATCAAGTGGTTTAGGGAGTAACTCTACATGAAACCCAAAAAGGAATCCAACGAGCATCAAAATACATATATATCCATCTATTAAATATTATTAAATTCTCAAAAACCTATTTTGAGTCGTATTTATCATAACAAACCTCACACTAAACAAAAAAATCCTATTCCCTCAGAAATTTACAACCCATAATTATGAAGGTCATTACACCTATATATATTAGTAATACTTACTTTTAGGATGACTAATAAATTATATAAATTTTTAATATTTTCATTCTAGAACTGATACCCCTATGTATTAACCCTTAACTATAGGGTGTCCGTTGTTGGGTTTTAAGGGATTATCGAAATACATTTAGTATTTGAATTAAACTCATTTGATTCCTAATCTATATTCAAGAATCAGAAATTTATGTGAATTTCAACAACATAATTTCTGTAATCACCTTCTTTGATATAGTATCATGATGATCATAGGATATGAAGACAATTGTATTCCTACTTCTAAGGGAATACATCATCCCTTGAATCATAGTTCATAACAGGAGGATATATTATTATTAACAGGATTATAAACAACCACCACTATGATAAAAAATGGTAAAATAAAAATAAATTATCAATAAACATGAATGTATAAGGTATATAAATCGTTGAATGGAACGCTTTCAATATTTAGGCCTTCATCGATGCTCTTTTATAGGTGAATATTGTCAACTAGACACTAGCCTTACTAAACGTTGTTGTGTTATTAATTAAACACATTAATGAATGTTGGTAAATACTATAATAATATATCATAAGTTTTAGAAACTAATAATCCATCTAGGAGGGGTGTCTAGGTACAATAATTTTCATATAATTTCTATCATAATTCCAATAATACAATAGGATATAAAAAATTGAATAATATTAAACCTCATTTACTATATCAGTATATTATATGGTATTATATGACAATATTGCATATTATCCAATGTGATTTTCATGAGTCATAAAATATGGATCACATTTATCATTCATTTTAACAAATATCACACAATCATTGAAAAATCGATATGATCTATATACAAAAATACAAAACTCTTTGAAAATAAATCCAAAATTATTTTTAAATGGTTTTACCAAAATAAACTTATTTTTGAATTAACACATTTTTGAAAAAATAATCCTTATTTAAAGGCCTAACTATGTTAACATTTATTCCTATGTGTCATTCACAAAAAAAATTGAAATACTAATTTCATAGATGTAATCAATGAGTAGCCATTAGAAAATGAATCAGTGTTACTCAATATACTAAGGGCTCCAATGTTACATCCATGAAATATAGTCATATATCATATAAAAATATAAATGTAATAATATATCATATAAATCATATGAATAGATATATATTCGATTTTCCCTAGACACAGAGTGAATACTAGTCATGGAACAATTTAAATCATGTATAATATAACACATATTTCCCACGATTCTTTGGAAAAGTATAACATGGTAGATAAATACACACATTCAATTCATCTAGAATATGATAACATTAGATGGACCTCATCTATATTGATAAACATATCTCAATTGACTCAAGTAAGAATGAAAATTAATTACTTCATTCTAATTAAATACAAGTCTATATATCATTTCCCATGAAATGAGTGGAAAAATCCCATCTTGATCATGATCTAAACAATGACATGATAAAAAATGTACAACCCCCTATAATTTTCTATCTCTCAATGAATTTAATAAAACATTTTTTAAATGCTAAATTTTATCTTAGTAGGTCTCTCACAAACCTTGGTTAATTATGAATTTATATTAGTACACAACTCAATGTGTTTTGATCACTGTATGAAATTCCATGGGATATATTTGGTGATTCTGTCCAAATAAAGTGTATCATATAATTAAATCAGGATTCCACTAGTCATTATAATCCTAAAATACCATAAAAACCTAGAATACCTATTGATGATCATTGATTAGGGATAACTAAAAGACATACTTTTAGGGGAAGTTATCATCCCACTATTGGTGTAAAGTAAATTTTAGCACACATATATGAATGGATAAATAAATTTTAACATTTATTATAATATGGTAATACCTAATGAAACCATTATCTCAATCTATTAAGTATCCTTTAATAATAGACACTAATATGACCCTAAGTATTCATTAATATTAGTACTATCATTAATAGATCTAATATCTTTTCATCCACAACTAAAAATAGATCTTAACATAACCCCTCCAAATGATATCTTGTAAAAGGTGGAATTATCAAAGGATATTTTTATTCCTTTGATGAGACATGAGTTTCTTTACCTGAGTGGTAACTTTATTATTATCCTAGTAATTATTGATGTCCCTCTCAATAGTAGGAACTAACTATAACTTAAAGATGAACTTCGTGATCAAAATAACATCATTTACAACTTCTGATGTAGATATGTTTTCCACCTATATTATCTATTTTTTCATGAAATATTTTTTAGAACTATTATAGTGGATATCTCTACTATTTAAGAACAAAATTTAACCCAATTTTTATTTGATATTAACTCTGTTAGATTTGATACATGCATTAGTGTAATGCTATATAGTATTTTAATCCACAACTCCAATGATAAAAACATATCATTAGTCCTTCTGAAATTAATATGAATATTTTTTACAATAATCCAATGACTCTCATGAATATTGTATTTGTATCTAGAAGTGTCTCTTATATAATATTTTAGATCTGTTTGAGTACCCATCTTGGAATACTAGATAGAACAAATAAATGATACACAAGTAACTATATCCATCCTTTATAAATCTATATAAGGATCTTAAATATTCCTAATAATTTTTCCATTAAACTCCATTAAATATTCCTTTTTAGAGTTCTATATTCCAATTCTATTTATTACCTTACCATTAAAAGTGCCATGACTAGGTTGAAGAAACCCACTATATTTATCACTATAGATCTTCTAAACTAGTATCTAGGCTTCATCACCTATGTATTACATCAAGACAAACTTACCCAAAAAACATCATTATAGAGTGATGTGTTATGATGATATTTATGATAAGAATTATTTAATCCACGTATAATATTAGAAAATGTAATAAACTCATAGTAATATTATTTTATATATAAGAATCATACATTTTTTTATGAAATAGAACTATTTTATTACATCGTGAAACAAAATGTTCCAACTCTATGAATCCTTATTCAATAAAATAATTGATATTCAAAACATTCATACTATAATAATATAAATTGGAATAATAAATAATTTAGACTATCATATATAGATCATTGACTAAATTCCAATTAAGAAAGAATATTTGACATCCATTTGATATATCAAATAAAAAAATGAGGAATTATATAAAGAAATTTTCAGATGGAAATGAAAAGAAAAATAATTGAAATAGATTATTTATAGTTAATGAAAATAATTTTCATATAACCCTTTTCCACTATACATGATTTATCAATAAAAACAATACCTTTAATTAAAATATTCTTATAGAAATTACAATTTCACACTATAGGGCTCACCTATTCAAGTAAATCCACTATGTTCCAAACATTATTAGAGTATATAGATAGTATTTTTAATTCCTTGGTATTTAACAATTTTTCAAAATTATAACTCTTTATGGTCATTAATATTGAGATAAACGCCTTTAATACTTCTCATTGAAGTATTTTTTAACATAAAAACTTATTAGTTACAAATCAAATATCATGAGTCATAGTGTCTTTATATGACTAGGATAATAATATAATCAATGAAACTAAAAACACGATATATGGATTTTTTAATTTAATTCATGATCTCCAAGATCCATTTTTCTCTCCAAAAACTACATAGGATAAAATCAGTAATACATAAAAGAAAGGGGTGAGCTAAATAGTCTAGTAAGAGAACAAAAAATATAAAGAAACATAATATGTGATTCAAATATGTAACATGATATCATATAATAGAAGTCACATGAGTAATCTGGTGGAAGCATAACATAATGAACATGGTATCAAATAATCATGGTAGCATAAGAAATTAGGAAACCCCAAAAAACATGAGATAAATATGACTCAACTCTAACTTCTTATATAATATAACCAGGTAAGAAAAGTCCCATAATAGATTATGTTTTCCCCCTAAACCCATACACAAAGTTTCACATGACTATAACAATTCCCAATGATTTATATCCTTATTTGGTAACACCCAACAAGAAATATTCATGATCTATGTGTTCCAAAAAGATTTCATAATTCATAACATTAGAATTTGCCGTGGGAAGAAAATTTGCTGCATAATCATTCTTCATATCATATTGATAAGAAATTTAATTGAGAAGGTATTTGAGAAATGATCATAAGACAGGTATTACCCAATTGAAGTAAGTGATAATAAACTATGTTTATATGTGAGGTAAATCTATATATATTATTTATAATAAATCCATAATATAAAATTTTTCTATCATTGATCAATTTTCTTAAAAGAAAATCTTGAGGAAAATAACCTTTCCACATTGAGTAACATCAAAAGATTTTATGTTAGGTGGAAAATGAATTTGAAATATTAAATTGAAAATTTATTGAGGAAAATAAATATTCTTTGAAAATAATGTTTTAAAACAAAAATTTCATAAAATATTTTGGATATCCTTTTATTTGAAAAAAAAATTCATAGATTATAATGTAATATTTAAAAAACAGTTAGAACATTTATTGAGGAAAATAGACTTTCAATTTGAAAAAATCTTTTTAAAACATAAATCATATTCAAATTTTTTATTCTAAAATAACCATAAAAACATATATAGGATTATTCAAATAAAATAATGGTCATGATTTAAGATATTTGTGTACATGTTGTATATATTAAAACAAATATTTCATTAACATATTCAGTAACATCCAAAAGGGAATTGTTTTCAAAATGACATAAATATTTTTTAAAGACATATTTTTGAAAATTAAAACAAGGTTGAATGTTTCATTATTAAATATTTTTAATAATGTTAAAATATGTTTTGATTTTTTTTTTCAAATACATTGTTTTAGAATAAAATGCATTTTTAACCAAATAGTGAAATACATAATTTTTTTCAAAAAAAAATTATTTGGAAAATGTGAGTACATTAGGAGAGTAAATTGCTGGGAAACAATTATTATCATTAAATAACCAATGAATAATAATAATCATGAACTTTTTTATAGATGGATCATAAGAGTTCACCAATGAAAACATAATCATAAAAAATTTCAATAAAGGATGAGATTTTGTCATAAAACCCAAAACAATTTGGTAACATTGAATTATAATACTTGTGAAAGAATACAATTAATTGAAACATAAAATATCATGAGAATAATTAAATTCAGGATATTTCCTATTAATGGGGATTTATAGACACCTCATATGAGAGGATAGGTGCATGACATAACATATGTCTCAATGAAGCCAAATTGGGTTAAAAATTCCTTACAATGTTCATATCATTGAGGTGAGAGGTAATCAATGGGGTTATTATGTATAATAAATTGAGATCCACCCAAATGAACTATATATTAAACCTAAATCAATATAAATTCATATCATAGATAATATTGGGCATAATATAATCAATGAAATAAAAATTATAACACATTGAATGAAAATTGAGGTAAGAAACTTCTTACCTCACACTTTCCATTGTTGGAGCATTATTTAACATCTATTATAGTAGTTTTAATCATGATATTAAAATATAAAATAATCATTTTATTTTTTATTATATCATATATGATACTTTTATATCATCTTATTTCCTATTCCTTAATAATCCTTCATTATCATTATTTTTTAGGAGTTAATTTCCTTATTTTCTCCATAACAATTTGTCATGGAAGTTCCGAATCATGAACATTGGTTATAGATACATAATATATATTATTAAATTAATATTATAAATATTATTGTTTTCATTATATATATATTAATAACAATTATTTAATTTCAATCATGGAGAATTAATCATATCACTTTATGGAGAGGGTAGGTTGTACATATGAATGAGCAATATTATCATTCCTTAACATGTGAAAGGATCAGGAAGGGGATCATATATTAATTTTCCAGAATTATTAATATGTCATTAATATCTCATAAAAAGAAAATATTAATCCTTATCACCTTCCTTGTAAACCATATGTAGAAAACAAATCACATCATTTTGCGATTTGGTAGTTCTCTGTACACACGAACGACGCTATCACACTCTCTATGGAATTGAAAGTAAAATATTTATATATGATATTATAATTAAATAATTATAATTAAACTTATATATCATATATAAACAGTATAAATTTTATTATACCTTACCTTATGATAATGTTATGGAAAACTAATTACTTCTTTTGACGAGGTAGTAATCTGCCATAAACACCTAGAACAATTTTGTTTCCCTTTTGAGGGAGGACAAGATGATTGTTAGTAATAAAATTAATAAAAAATGTCATTATATACCAGAGGTATATTTATTATCTAATAAAAATTTAATGATATTTTGGGGATATTGATGATGATGTAAAATTAAAACACATTTTTAAGGATTAAACAACTTCTTTGGGGAACTCATTTAGGTTTACAACTAAAGCCTTATAAGCATCAATTCATAATCAAAATAAGAAATATTTTTAAGGGAGGAGGAAAAATTGGATTATTTTTTTATAGGTATTGGGTTAACCTAATTTATATTTGTGTGTGGATATGTGAGGAGGGGAGAGGTCTATTTATTAGTGGGTAAAGTAACCCTCTTTAAAACTACATTGAAATTTCTCAAAATACCCAAAAATGAAAACATAATTCCAAAACAATTCATTAAACTGACCATAGATAAATATTTGGAGGTATAATTATTATATTTTTCCATTAAATAGTAATTATAAATGTTATGGGAATTTTTGTAACACTTATATTCTTTTAACCCCGTAAAACACATTTTTACCTTAACCATGGAATATAATTTTTAAGGTTTTCCAAATTAATTATGGTCAACAATTAAGATTAGGTTTTTAAATAATAAAAATTATTATAATTCTAAATATTTAATCCAATTTATCAAATTCAATTCATATAATTGGGAAAAATTAATTTAAAAATAAACGCGCAGACGCGTTGAAAAAGTGGGATTTTGAGAACTGTATTTCTCAAGAGAAATGTGATTTTATATAACTCTATAACAAAAAATATTCATTATATGAGTAACAAATAATTTTTAATGATATATAATATTTACGTTACATTAAACTTTATCCCCTTTTGGGGTAGTTTTAATTAATAAAAAGGAGAAACATATTCACTTTAAAATGGTTATCAAGAAAACCATGTTTTTAAAATGAAAAATAATAATATACTTCAATAAAATATAAATTTGGTTAAATAGAATTTAAGTAGTATAAATATAAAAATGAATTCTTTTCTTACTTGAATTCATATTCATAACATAATTTTTTTAATTAATTAATATTTTTAAAAGAAATTTTAGTTTCATAAAAATTGGAATTTTTTAGTATTTGCTGAAAAATAAATATTTTTCCAAGAAACATGAACTTTTACCCTAATTCAAATGTTATAATCCTATTTCAGTAATTAATTTTTTATCTAATAGAATTTATAATTTTTTAAAAATTGTTTCTAAATTATGTTTATAATTCTCGACTAATCCGACTTTAAAAAAAATATACTATTTTAAAGAACTATTCGTTGTCTATTGAATGGTTATTATTTTGCTTCTAATCAATAGATATCATTTTTAAAGAATTTATACATATGTAAATGGTTTAATTTTCAAAATTTATTTATTCCTATTTATACCCACCAACTTAGCATCCTTGTTATATTGGGAAGATTCAAATAATAATATTTTAATAGGGTATCGTGTTTCATTTAAACCTGGTCTTTCGGGCATCGTATACTATCGATGAGATTGAATTTATATATATATATATATATAACTATAATATGGTTACCTCATCTTCATATATTGTTTTTTCTTATTATATAATTTATTGAACATTATATTTTTTTAAAATATTGGTGCATAACATTCTATACCCTGAAATAAATTTTGTCCCTGCATTTTAATACTGATCAGCGGTTTGAAATTTGATAAAACCTTTATTATAAACAAATATCTTAAAAATGTTTAATCAAATATATATTAGAAAACAAACAAATGGACGTGATAATATCATCAAGAATAAAATCTACTTTGATTCCAAATAGAATAATATAGATGTGATGTTAAGATTTGAACATGGAATAAAATCATAATGTGAAAACAATAATGAATAGTTACATATATCATTGATCAAATGATAGTGAATTTTCATGTTAAAACTAATTAACTAGAAAACCATTAACAAAATTAGTGTTAAGAGGTCATTGATATAATCAAAAATGATGATAATAGGATATACTTTTATTTTAATATCATTTTTCGGATATTAAATATTTTTTTACTATCTATGAATATATAGAAATATGTATAATTTATATATTTATATTTAATAATAAAAATTTCATCCCATGGTTATTGTTTGATCAATTTCAATGTCATCCCTTACTCCAAAAAGTTTAATATCCTAAAAAATATTCTTAAACCACTGAAATTAGCATTTAACAGATTGTAAGATCAGAAAATATGTAACAAGTTATTCCCCCTATATTTATATAAAAAAATGGATCTCTCAATATAAGATAATATAAAAAATAAATATGAATCTATTCATCTCAAAACATTAACCATGAAACCGAAAGTTTAATTTAGACCATTCTTTAAAAAAAATATCCTATATAAAAAATAACCTCAAAAACCGCGACATGAAAGAAGGTTCTATGATCAATGGTTATATCATTAACTTTCAAATTAAATATCATAAATATAATATAATTATACATAAATAATACTTTTAATTAAATAATAATGATATATATACTCTAACCTAATAAAAAATCTTCTGAAATATCAATAATCACCTCGAAATCCAATTACTTAAATCCAAAGGGTTTTTTTTGACCTTCATCATCTTAGAAAACTTAAAATAAATTAATGATGATGGTAATAGTAAATCCTAATTTAATCTAACATTAATACATACATGTTTCCAAAACAAACACAATCCTTATAATCTTCATGATTCTTAGAATCCACAAATTCATTGATAAAAAACTAGTAAAACATAATTAGAGAATCCTAATACATAAACACATAAATCATTCCAATTATTCTTAAGAAATTAACATGGATTTTCCATATTATTCCTTGATAATTCATTCTTTTCAAATTATTCCTTGTTATTTCATAATCAATAGTAAAACCATTAATCATACAACCTTTCTAATTCCCCTATCATGATGTTCTACTTCGACATTGATTTGAATAATTATTATATTATCCACATTTAAAAAATTAAATCATTGATAATACCATAGGGTGATAAACATTTCCATCCATTTAATTAGCTAAACAATTCTCTTTTCCTCATCAATTACTTTTTCTTGGTCCTTCCTTTCCATCCAAAAAAATATTCTTGTTCCTTTACAACATTATCCTTGCTGTTTCTTCCTACATTGTTGGCATGGGGAAATTTGAACATTATTTCTTCCATGGTAATTATGAAAACCCATTTTTATGTAATCAGGAATTTTAGGAGGCAATTCAAAATAGAGATTGTTAATCATATTTGGAGATTGTTGACAATGCATAATAATAGGGCTTCACATTCTATCTCATATTTCATTTTTTCTCAATAGGAGAATCATTAAATTTTCCGTTATATTTAATATTAAAATTATTCCTTCTAGATCCATCCCTTGACTAAAACCAAAAATTATACCTTCGACATCTTAAATAATGGCATACTTATTTCAATCTATGAAACCTTATGTTTAACCTAGGTCTTTCAAGATTTTTATCCATTCAAATCATTAAGGATGGTTGAAAAATATTTTTCAAACTTTCAAAACATGTCCCCGAGATGTGTCAAATGAAGTGTGTTTTAAGGCACATTGTTATATATCAATAATTTTTGAGTAAATCCCAACACACCAATTTTGTGTTATTAATCCGAGGTACATATATTCCAAAACCACATCCACTTGTAGTATACAAGTTGGGATGTAATTTATTAGAAAATAATCACTATATAAATCACCAGAACTCCAGAATATTTTTTTATAGATAGGCTTATCAATATAATTATTCATGGACTTATCTTTAGACTTATGCCTTTGGTTCTCACTGAGTTTCTCTCATCATAGTTTCCAATGGTTAACTAAAATATTTCTATGATACAAACAATGTATACCCAAGCATTTTTTATATAAGTAAAATATTTTTCATCAAAATAATCTATTGAATAAAACTTAAATAGTCTGATTCCAATTGTCATTGGAAGAATATGATAATAATACAATAATTGAAAATAAAAAATGGAATCAATATATTTTTTCCCTTTGTGATCTCCTATATTATATAAATCTCTCAAAACTACATAGGATAACATTAGATATAACAACCCTTCTCTTTATTAAACACATAAACATGATTTATTACCTAAAAAATCACATATGGATACTCTGAGGATTGAGTAGTCTAGTGTCTTGGGAAAATTTGGAAAATTACATAACAACTTAGAACATAAAACACAACATATTTATTGAAAAATTCTTATACGTGACCACAAAATTCATTCGTACTTAGCATTGAATTGGATAACCTAAAGACATGCATAAGAAAATGGTGGGCTATAAATCCTAGTTAGGTAGTAAATAAGGCATAACATGAAGAATATAGTACATGTTAGGAAATACGGATATCAATGGAGAATAAAATAAACATGAACACAAAGACATGATATAGCATGATTATCAAAACATGGAAATGTGGGAACAACATTTAACATGATATTAACATGAGCTAAGGCTCATTGAACATGGAGCATGAGTAAACCATCATTTAACTTGGATTAGAATGATTAAACCCTCATTTCAATTCAATTATCATGATTAAACCCTCATTTCATTTGATGTATCATGATACCAATCAATACCCAATGCATTGGAGTGCTATCAGGGCGTACTCTTTATAAACATTTCATTTCATCCATAAGTGTGTCACATGGATCATTCATCATGGATTCACTAAACATAAAAATTTATACCACAAATAATAGATGTATAATATATAAATATATTTCCTCAATAATCATGTACATGTGCATAAAGTTTAATACCCTTGATAGAGAAATGGGTAAGGTATTCACTTACACAATGATTTTGGCACGTGAAATTTTGGTGTCCCTTCAGCAGCATAATGACGTCAAATAGAAATTATAAAATGGGTTTATGATAGATAAAGGGTATCTTATCACTTATAGATGAAATGGTCAGTAATGGGGTAATGGAACATAATATCCAAGCATATGTAATGGAATTTAGTTGCATAACATAAAATAATTTATTGAATGGAAATGAAAAGAGTGAAATTAATTACAGAATCTTTGAATTGTAATGAGTGTACATTAGAGGCATTAATGAGAGAGAAAGAGGTATCTCAGCATTCAAAAATAAGGAGGGTAGTCTGAGGGAAGTTCAAAATCATACCCCTATATTTTTAATTGAAAAAAAGGTATAAAAACTTACTGAAAATTTGACAAAAATGATAATGGAAGGAAATACCTTACATAGATGTGTGATACCAAAGGATTAAGAGAGTCTTGAGAGATGATTCATGGGAGCTTGGGGAACAATGAGAGTATTATAGAGAGTGGAGAGAAAATTAGGGATATTTTCCAAGGTTTTTTAGTGAAGAAAAGTTGGAGCATGGATGGGTTTATATAGGAAAAGAGTGGGGAATTCTTTAATATTCCACAAACTTAGTTTTTGGAATATATAAAATTAAATATTTAAAACAAAAAATAAACCCATGGTTTTTGTAAAAGTTTTCTACCAAAGGGGAGTGGAAAAAATTATTTTATTAGGCCAACAGAAGAAATTAATAAAATATTAGGCTTGCTTATGTAGAGGTGACTCACACTCTCAAAGAAATCATTTCAAAAAATTTAAAAATTTTACAAGTCTTGTAGGGTCCATGAAGGCATCATAAAATTAATCAATCAACTGTAAAATCACATTATTTTAGAGGTAAAACATATATTTTCCGAAAAAGAAATTTATAGTATTTTATTACATCACTATTGGGTCATTATGATGTCATAAAACTCATTATATATTTAAAAGGTGTTAAATTTTTACACAAAAATATGACTGTCTCCTAAAATTATGAAAAATTAACCCTTAGATAATTTCGACTTCCTAAATCCAAAAATGATAGTAATTATATTTATATAATTTTCTAAATGTTTGAATTTTCATTTTTGTAATAAAAACTGACATTTATTGAAAATTAATTGGTTTTGACAAAAACAGTTTTCAGACCTTAATAATAATAAAAAATGTATTCCAAAATATAATACGATCATTTATATTTAATGAAATGTAATTTAGTAATAATATTTTATTAAAATATTATTTAATTCAAAAATCCATTAATTCATCAAAATAGAGTAAATAATTGAATTTAAATATTAACTAAAAATACTATTTGTGCATAAAAAACATTTATAAAGTAACAAAAATAAAATGAATTTATATTCTTCAAACAAAATAATGAACATAATAATTGTTCTCGGGTCTTGTTACATAACCCCTTATAACACCACCGTAAGACCTAAGGGTAAGGTGTGCGATGATGACATCCTCTTGAGGGGCTCAGATAACATCGCTCGGGTGGAAATCACTATTAACTTCCACTTATCCTTTAGGTGGTTTCATTCATGATTAACATGTTGAAGCTCACCTTGGGATTGGTCAAGAGTGAATCCCAATAATGCTACCTCCTTTCTGAGCTTCGATAAATGGGCTTCATATGGAGCAATTCTGCTGGATGATGCGATCACTTCCTTTTTCCAAGTAAATTTGATTTATTAAAGCCCTATATTTATACTAATCATGTGATCAATATTAAACAACTATATTAGAAATAGTTACAATTATTAATGGTATTTTAAAATCTAAAAACAAAAAACCATGAAAGTGCATATATCTTATATAACCATTTTACATAGTAAGACATTTAATCAGATCAAGACGAATTTTCATTAATAAAATTTTGGGTCATTACAATCTTCACCCCTTATGAAATATCGCCCTCCAAAATTTCCTTTTACCATAGTAAAAAAGATGACAATAACACTACTTCATCACATCCTCTGATTCCAACGTTTTTTCTTCAAAAATGTTGTTTCGCCACAACACCTTGACAAAGGGAATTTTCTTACTTCGTAGAACTTCTTCCCTATAATCTAAGATCGTAACCAGATTCTCTTTATAGGAGAGGCATTTCTCCAATGGTAGCAACTCTAGATTGTGTACATGTGATGGGTCAGGTATTTATTTCCACAAGAGTGATACATGGAATACATCATGTACTTGAGACAGGTTTGGGGGTAGTTCTAGTCGATAGGACACTGCTCCAATATGATCAAGGATCTCAAAAGAGCCGATGTACCTTGGACTAAGATTTCCCGTATTTCTAAATCTCATAACTCTTTTCCTTGGGGATATGCAGAGGAACACTATGTCTCCAACATCAAACACTAGGTCTCATCGACGATTGTTAGCATAACTCTTTTTTAACCTCTGAGTAGCATTAATGTGCTACTAGATGGTGTCAATATTCTCCACCATTTCTTATACCATTTATGGATCAAGGAGTTTTCTCTCCCTAACATAAACATATCATGTCTGTGTTCTGCACCTCTTCCCATAAATGGATTCAAATTGAGACATTTGATTGCTTGAGTGGAAACTGTTGTTGTAAGAGAACTCAACCAAAGGAAGATGTTGATCCCAACCACTTTTGATGTCCATTGAGCATGATCTCAACATGTATGGAAGTTTTCGGATAATCCACTCAGATTGGCCATCAATTTGAGGATGATAAGTCGTACTGATGTTCATCTTAGTATTCACAGCATGTTGGAGACTCTTCCATAACATAGAGGTGAATCTTATATCTTGATTAGATACAATAGATAGTGGTACTCCATTCAACCTTACCACTTCTCTGATGTCTATGAATGCCTGTTGATCCAATGAGAAATCATCCCAAATTTCAATGAAGTGTGTATTATTTGTAAGATGATCCAAAGAAACCCAGATATCATTGTTTTCTTTGGATAACTTTAGATGTCCGGTGACAAATTCCATTTTTATGTCATCCCATTTCTATGTAGGAATGGGTAATGGTTGAATCAGCCCCTTGGAATTCTTCCTCTCAACCTTCACATGCTGACATACCAAGAACCTTGATGTGTACCCAATGATCTCATTATTCATGTTTTCCCAACAATAATTCTCTCAGAGATCTCAATAAATCCTTTTGTTACCTAGTTGAATGGATATTTTCAAACTATGTGCATTGTCCAAAATTTCTTTCTTTAACTCTGAATTTGATGGAACATATAGTCTTTAATGAAATCTCACAGTTCCTTATTCATTGACATTGAAATCCAAGGATTTATCTTTTTTGATAGTTTCCCCTTTCTTTTGAATTCCCACATCATCCTTTTGTAAATCCGTTAACCTTTCCAAAAGAGACGGCTGAGCAATCATTTTCGAAAGGATTGATGATGATCCCTTATTTTGGATTCCCATGTAAATTTTCATCAAATCTATGAATATGGAATCCTTTTTAATTATCATCAATAAAATTATGTCTAGTTACTTTCTACTTAGTGGATCTTCGACCTTTTTCACTTTCCAAGGGTGGTAATGGACTGACCAGTCATAGTCTTTGATCAGCACTAACCATCTTCGTTGGCACATGTTCAACTCTTTCTATGTCAATATATACTTCGGGATTTTGCGATCTGTATATATTTTGCACTTCTACCCATAGAGGTAATTCCCACTAGTTTTCAAAGAGAATATTACTACAACCAACTATAGATCACATGTTGGATAGTTTTCCCATGAACCTTTAATTTCCTAGAAGAATAGGTAATGACTATGTCATTTTTCATCAACACACAGCCCAAGCCCTTCTTTAAAGAATCACTGAATACAAAAAAAGTTCTCCACTTGTGGGTATTATGAGCACATGCATAGTTATAAGCCTACTTTTAAATCCCTTGATTCTATCTCTCCATTCACTAATCCAAGAAAACATGACTCCCTTCTGAGTTATCTTGGTAAGAGGGTTTGATAATCATGAGAAATTTCTCAAAAATCGGTGATAATATCCTGCTATCCCTAGGAAGCTACGGATATATGTCACTGTTTTTGTCCTTTTACATCCCTAAATTGAATACATCATGGAGGGATCCAAATATATCCCATTCCTTGTGGTGATATGACCCATGAATGAGACCTACTTCCACCAGAACTCACACTTGCTATACTTTTCATATAGCTTCTCCTTTCACAAGTTCTCTAGTATAGTGGTTAGATTCTCCTCATGCTCCTACTTGGTTTTATAGTATATTAGAATATTTTATATAAAGACTAACACAATTTTTTTGAGATAATATCTAAAGACTCTATTCATCAAGACCATGAATATTTCTGGAGCATTAATGAGTCCGAAAGGCATTACTTTGACTTCATAGTTCCTGTACATTGTATGAAAATTAATCGTGGGGATATCCTCCTACTTCAACCTTACATGGTAAAAACCTGATCATATATTCACCATGGAAATGTATTGTGCTCCATGTAGCTGATCAAACAAGTCATCAATTTGTGGAAGAGGATACTTGTTCTTTATCTTTATTTTTTTGAGCACACGATAATCAATGAAAAGGTGCATTGACCCATCCTTCTTCTTGATGAAGAGGACTCGTTCACCCCATGGTGAAGCACTTGGGTGTATGAGCCATTAATCCAGATTCTCCTATAGTTGTTTCTTTATCTCCTCAAGATCTATAAAAATAATTCTATATGGAGTCTTGGATATTCGAAAATCCCCAGTTATAGGATCAATCGAGAATTAAACATCTCTTGTAGGAGGGAGACCAGTAAATTCATCGGAAAATACATCCGAGAATTCCCACTAAAAAGCCATGTCATCAAGGATTGTTTCCTCCTTAGACTCAATCATCTTCACAAGATACACGTGCTCATAGTTCAGTAATATCCACTCTTGAGATGGTGGGGCTAAAAAATA
The DNA here is from genome assembly GCA_963277665.1 of Viscum album. Taxonomy (NCBI): domain Eukaryota; kingdom Viridiplantae; phylum Streptophyta; class Magnoliopsida; order Santalales; family Viscaceae; genus Viscum; species Viscum album. The sequence continues at coordinate 1,248,598,008 of OY728151.1, read as the reverse complement.
TTTATCACCCTCCTTGCACTTGTACATAATCGGGGTTCGATTCCCCATATGAAGAGTGGTTTCCCTCTCAGGGAAATTTATGTTTTCCTTATATAAGGAATGCCAATACTTGCCATGAAATGTATTAAATTCCTCCAGAGGGAGTATGGTGATGTCTTCCAAGAAGTTCAATCCAAAAATTGTGAGAGTGGAGGAGTTATATTCATGGGTTCCAATAATTTCCCCTATTTCTGTTCTAACTGACATCTCTACTTCCATGATTTGTGGTGGTGTTGGGATTGTTCTAATAATCTTTTGGGATATAAAATATTTATTATAACAAGAATTAAAATTTACTTTTTCTATTATTTAATGAATACCACTTCGTTTTTGGGGTTCTCTTTGCTGGTAGTGATGGAAAAATATTACCCTTTCTGGCTTGGAGGTTGTTAGTTGCCTCTGAAAACCCTTTTCTTTGGGATATGGTTTGCAAATTTACCTATTTATTTGCAGTTGAATAAATGAACAATGCATTGAGGGTCGAACGGAGTGTTCCTCTACCCTATCGAATCAATAGGTTTTTCTTGTCTGTAATTAATTTCCAGGTTCCCTTATCTTCCACACCTAAATCATTAATCATCCCCTTCAAAAAATTTCTGGGGTGCTCCTTTCTGCAACTTTGGAATGTGGGGTGCTGGAATTTTTTAGCACCATTGGATTCATCCATTGGACCACTAGAATTAATGTCAACTTTCTAATTCTTATCCCCATGATACCCTTCAGATTCACCGATCTCCATTTCAACTTTGAGAGAACATCAGAAAATTCCCTAATATGAATCGATGTCATGGATCGCCAGGGATTTCTATTGGATAGGTTTTAGCCCAAAATATAAGCGGTCATTCTTTCATTCAGGGGTGAAGACACATCTAGAGGAACATAATTCAATCCTTGTGATGTTCACCTCATACATTCTGATGGGTTATCCATATTTGTTTCTTGAGGGCAAGGAAGTCCCCTTCAATCTTATGTCAGAGGGTGCATGAAATTTTTTTATCGAAAAACATTTTTTGGAAATCATTAAATTCAAACACCTCGATCTCTTCCTCATGCTTCATATTTTTGATTAATGAACACCATTGATAAACTTCACCCTTCATATGATAAACATTCATAAGAACATTCTCTTGTTCGGAACATTGAAAGACGTAGAAGATCTTTTCGAAGGAGTTGATCCATTGTTCGGTGATTAAGGGATCAAATGATCCATTAAAAGTAGGAGGCCTTTATCTCATGAAGATCTCAATAGAGGCTTGTACTTTGTTTGGGGGGGGGGGTGAGATTTCCCCTTTACCCATGATTCTATTAAAAACTTGAGTTAAATAAGATAGTATCGTGATAAAGTTTGTGATTCCCACTCCCATCATATTGGGCATCACATTAGAACAGTAATCACATTGATCTTTTCATTGGTTGTTACCTCGAGTTCTCCTATTATCGGCCATTGGTTAGAATAAAATTAATTTTAGGGGTAAAACATAAAGGTTAAACCAATGAAAAAGTGATAAATTATAAATTAAATGTATTTTCTTAACTTATGAATTTATAGGCTTCAGTCTATGTTATCCATGAAATATATACCAACGTATATTCTTCAAGGATTTTTTCCTTTATAATGGTTAATAATAATTTTATGAATTTACCAAATCATATCCCATAGAAGTGTCATAATTAATATTGAAATAAGTCCTGTTGTCATGAACCAGTTCTCGTTCGATTCTAGTTCAAAGCGGTATTTTCTGGTTTTACCCCTAGATATAGCCATGCTGCAACCACCTCTACTTGTTCGTATCTAGACATGAATGTATTTTCTCGATAAAAAACTTAAACTATACTAACCAAAATTTATGTAGGTTTTTATTACACTTAGTCATATCACTAAGGCTTTACCTAGGTTTTCCTAATCCTAATCCCAAAAATAACAAAACCTATCCTCTGATACCAACTATAATGACCCTTCCCTTTATTACACACCTAATCATGATTTATTACATAAACATGAACTTAAGGAAAATCTGATGATTGAGAGGTATAATATCTTGGGAAAATTAGGAACATTAAATAACAACTTATAATATAAAACACACCATCCTTGTTGAAAACTTCGTTTACATGACCACAACATTCCTTCGTACATAGCATTTCATGGGATAACCTGAGGACATGCAAAAGAAAAGGGTGAGCTATAAAGCCCTGTAAGGGAGTAAACAAGGAATAAAATGAAGAATATATTACATGTAAGGAAATTATAATATCCATGGGGAACAAGAGAAACATGATCATAAAGTAATGATATAACATGAGTATTATAACATTGAAATGTGGCAACAACATTTAACATGATATTAGCATGAGTCAAAGCTCATTGCATATGGAGAATGAGTAAAACCTTATTTCACATGAATTATAATTAGTAAACTATCATTGCACAATAATTATCATGAGTAAACCCTCATTTCATTTGATGTATCATGATACTAATCATTACACAATGCATTGGTGTGCTATCAGGGTGCACCAATTATAAACATTTCATTTCATGCATAAGTGTTCTACATCGACCATAAAACATGGATTCATTAAACATGATAATTTATAAAATGAATAAGATATATGGAATAGATAAATATAATTCCTCAATAAAAAATTACATGTTAATAAAGGTGAATACCCTTGATAGATAAATGGGTATGGTATTCACATACATGATGATTTTGGCATTGGAAAATTGGGTGAAACTTTGGCAGCATAATGACGTCAAATAGAAATTGTAAAATGGGTTGATGAGGGAGAAAGGAGTATCTAATTATTTATAAATTAAATGTACATTAAGGGGGTATGGGAACATAATATCCTAACAAATGAAATGGAATATATTTGCATAATATAAAATAATTTCTTGAATGTAAATGAGAAGTGAGAAATTCATTGTGGAATTTCGGCATGGTAACGGGTGTACAAGGGAGGAATTAATGAGAGAGAAAGTGGTATTTATTCATTAAAAAATAAGGATGGAATTAAGTGGGAGGTGATAAATCATACCACAATATTTTTAATTGATGATAAAAGTGTATAAAAACATAAAGAATCTTCGACAAAAATGTGAAAGGAAGGAAATCCATTACTAGAAGTGTGATCCCAAAGGCTTGGGAGACGCTTGAGAGGGGAATCTTGGGAGCTTGGGGAACCTTGGGAGTATTAGAGAGAGAGAGAGAGGAGGGAATATTAGTGGCATGATACAAATGTTTTTAGTGAATAGAAGTGGGATATTGGTTGTGTTTATATAGGGAAATATAGGGGAATTCTTTATTATTTCAGAAACATAGGTTTTGAAATATATATAATTAATTATTTAAAACCAAAAACCGACCCATGGTTTTTGACCATGGTAATTTCCAACAGGGCGTGGAAAAAATTATTCTATAATGGAAATTGATGAACATATTAAAATATTAGGCTTTCTTATGTGGAGGTGAGTTACACTCTCAAGGAAATCATTTTAAAATGTCAAAATATTTTATAAGTCTTAGAGGGTCCACTAAGACATCATAAAATTAATAATACCAATATAAAATCACATTATATTATAGGTAAAACATATATTTTATGAAAAAACATTTTATAGTATTTTAAAACATCACTATTAGGTCATTATGATGTCATACGAAATATTATGTGTTTAAACAATATTTAATTTTTACGCAAAAAATCGACTATCTTAGAAAATAATGAAAAGTACACCATTATATAATTTCGAAATCCTGAATCCAAAAATGATATTAATTTTATCTAAATAATTTTATAAATATTTTAATTTCTATTTTTAAAATAAAAACCGATATTTATGGAAAATTCAAGGGTTTTGACAAAAACAATTCTCAAACCTTAATAAAAATAATAATAGTATTGATATAAATTATATGATAATTTATATTTAATAAAAATTAATTTAGTAATAATATTTTATTAAAATATTTTTTAATTCAAAAACCAATTAATTCATAAAAATATATTTCTTAATTTCTTTTAAATATTAACTAAAACTAATATTTGTGCTTTAAAAAACATTTACAATGTAACAATAATAAAATGAATATATATTATTTATAAACAAATGCACATAATCATAGTTCTAGGGTCTTGTTACATAACCCATTATAACACCAATATAAGACCTAGGGTTAGGTGTGTGATGGTGACATACTATTTGGGCGGCTCAAATAACTTCTCGCGGGTGATAATCTCTATTAACTTCCACTTCTCCAATAGACGGTTTTGTTCAAGCTTAAGATGATGAATCTCACCATGGGATTGGTCAAGAGCGAATCCCAGTGACCCTACCTCCATTACAAGCACTGAGAAATTGGTTTCATATGGAGAAATTCTATTGGATGAGTCCATAGCATCATTTGTCTACATAAATTGGATTTTTGAACATCCTTCTATTAATAGTAATCATCTGATCACTGTTCAATGACTATATTAGCAATGGTGACAATTCAGAAAAGTATTTTGAAATACCAAAACAAAAAACCAAGGAAGTAAATATTATTATATAACCATTTTATATAATAAGATATTTAATCATATCAAGAGTAATTTTCATTAAAAATGTTTGGGTTGTTACATTAGAAATTCATTAAAGAAACATGTTTTCTAAAAGAACCATGTATGGGGATAAACATAACAAGGAAAAAACATGTGTGAGTAAAATATATTACATCATATCATAATATAGAATGAACCTGAGTAATCACATTGAAGAATAACATAAAAATCATGGTATCAAAATATCATAGTACCATAGGAAATGTTTTATAAACACAAATACATGAATTAAACATAATTCAAGGGTAACTTACTTGAAAATATCACCTATTTTAGAATATCCCATAAAGGATTATGTTTACTCCTTAATACCATACAAGAAGTATCAAGAGATTATAACATAACCCAATGAATTGGATCACTATCTGGGCACACCCATTATATCATGTCCATGATTTATGTGTTCAACATAAATTGATTCAATCATAATTAATAATATAATAATTACCCATGTAATTAAAATGGGTTGTATAATCATTCTTCGTATCATACTCAAAGGTAATTTAATAATGAATTAATTTGTGAAATACAATAAGGCATATATTACACCATCAAAGGAATGGAGAATAAACTCAGTATATTTTTGAGAGAGATACATAAATAATTTTTAATCAATCCATAACATCAAATGTTATTTTCATTGATGAAAATACATTAATGAAAATAAAAAACCTTTTTGAAGAAAATATACTTATCTTATTAAGTAACATCAATTTATGTCATCCTAGGTGGAAAAATATTTTGAAAGATAACATTGAACATTTATTGAGGAAAATAGATATCCTTTGAAAAATCAAATTTTAAATCTAAAAATTCATAAAATATTTTGGAAATCCATTTCATTGAAATTAACCTTGAAAAAATATAAATGATTATTTAAAAATTATATAAAACATTTATGGTTGAAAATATCTCTTTTCATTGAAGAACGCATTTTTAAAAATAAAAAAATAAAAAAAATAATTTTCTTTTAAATGAACCTTGAAAACAAATAATGTAATAACAACGAAAATAGTTCATTATGGTGGATTTTTTTTCATTCCTTATACATTAAATGAAATATTTCTTTTACATTTTCAATAAAATCTAGACCGACATTGTTCGGAAAAAGAAATGCAGATTAATTTAAAAAATAAAATTCAAAAAATAATTTGAAATTTTGTTTTTATAATGATAACATTGTTAATTACTTTTTGAAACCATGTTTATAAAAAATATGTTTTTTAGAAGAAAAATTGTTTTCATCTGATGATAGAAACAAAGAAGATTTTTCTTAAAAATATTTTATTGAAATATTAGGTACTTAAAGAGAAGAAAATGAAGGGAAAACTTTTATACTCTGTAAATTACCATAGGATAAGGAAATTTATTAGATTATTGAGTGATGTATCATATTATTTCTTCATTGGAAAAAATATCACAAACAATGTTGATTAATGATGAGGTTGTATCATAAAACCCAAACCACTTTCATAAAATTGAATTGTAAACCCCCTCAAAGAATAACATAAAATTAAATATAATATTTAATGTAAGTAAATATGTTATTCATATTACATGTTAATTAGACATTATTTATGTCTTTTAGTATAAAATATGTGCATAACATTGCATATAGCTCAAATAAGGTAAATTGAGACGAAAATCTCTTATAAAGTTCATATTATTGAGGGGAGAGTTAATAAATCGGGTGAATATGTGTAACAAATTTAAATCCACAAAATATAGGTTTTATAAAACATAAATAAATAAAAAGGAATTTTACTCATAATATTGGCATAATATAATCATCAAAGTAAATATATAACCCAATGAATGAAAATTGGGTTTGGAGACCCCTTACCTCATGTTTCAATTTAGTTGGGTGATTTTTAATCTCATATATAGTCATTTCAAACATGATAATAACTTATATATGAATCATATTATTATTTTATTCAATTATATATTATTTTTTATAACATCATATTACACATTCATTGATAATTTTTCATTATCACCATTGTTTTACGTTTTAGTTGCCTTGTTTTCCCCTGCCCATTTCATCATGAAAGTTCTAGATCATAAACATAGATTATAGTTACATAATATATATAATTATAATAATATTATAAATAATTTTTTTCATTACATACCTCATTATAATCACAAAAAAATCCTGAACATGGAGAACGAATCACATCTCTTCATGGATATGGTAGGCCGTGCATATGCATAAGTTACAATATCATTTCATTCCTAGTGAAAGGGTATGAAAGTGGAATATATATTAATTTCATATAAGTATTAATATTACATTAATCACATATATAAATATAAAATTAATCCTTATAAACATCTATATTATGCATTACTGAAAAATAAATCACATCACTTCACATGGCAGTAGTCTATTGTACACACGAACAACATTATCAAATTCAAAACAGAATAGAATGTAAGAAGGTATATACAATATTATATTAAATATTTATAATAATAACATAAATATTTTATGTAATCAAAATAAACTTCTTTATATAATTCAATGAGAAGTTATTATGGAAAAAAATTAAGTTGGTTTGCAATATGGCAGTTCATCGTACACACAAATATTGATTTCATTTCCCAATTGAGGGATAGGGAGATGATATTTGGTCATGAAAAAGTATAATTAATATTAAGTATACATAATACACTGATGATAATATATCATCATTTTGTAATTATATTTTTAGTTTATTTAGGTTGAAATAAAAGGAAAATCCATAGTTAAAGACTGTACATCTTCTTCATGGAACTCCTTTAGGTTTACACCTATATCCTTATAAAGAGACCTCCTTAATCAAACTATGGCCTCTAAAAAGTAAATATATAATATATGAATATATTTTTTCAAGGAATATTGGAACTAAAAGGATCTTGTAGTCTAGAGGGGAGAGGAGTGGAGAAGACTTTTTATACGTGGGGAATGGAACTCACATGGAAACTACATGGAAAATTTTATAAACACTCTAAATAGATAAATTATATCCCATGATAAATATTCAAAACAAATAAATATTATATATTTTTAAATATTAGATGAAAATATTCCCATAAAACTAGAATTGGTAATGTTTTAGGTCATTTTAAACCCATATATGTTTTGTTTAACCCCCGGTAAACTAATTGTTTCTTTAACTGTGTGATTTTATTACTATTTTATCTATTCATAATGGTAAAAAATTAATTTTACAATAATAGGTAATATAATTTATTGTTATTCAAAATATTGAATCCTTTTTTATAAACTATGTTCAAAAATGTGGAAATTTTTATATTATAATTAAACCCAAAGACATGATAAAAAAAGTGGGTTTTCAATAATGGGATTTTACAAGGGAATGTTTAGTTCATATTAACACTATGAATAATTAAATTCATTCAATGAATTTAAATTAAGATTTTTGATATTTACTTCATAAATTTTATTTAAAAGATTCACCATTTGGGGTTGTTTTAATTAACTAAATGGAGAAACGTTGTGCACTTTAAAACATTTTTTTGTAAACCAAATTTTTAAAGAGAAATATAAAATTATACTAAAATATAATATAATATTTGTTAAAAATAAATTTAGTGTACTAAATATAACCAAATAATAATTCTCATACATTAAATAACATTCAAAACATAATGGACCTCCTAAATTAACTAATTTATTTAAAAGAAATGGTTGTTTTATAAAAATAATTATTTTCATTATTCGTTGAAAATTTATTATTTTCTGAAAAATACCAAAATATTTAAAAATTTAAATATTAATATTATCATAAAAAAATTATTATTTTTTAAAATAATTTTTTTAAAAGTTATAATAATTACATTTCAATAATTATTGTAGGGAGAGACTCAACAACCTTTTAGAAAAATACAGCATGTCAAAAAACATTTTTTTTATTTCAAATGGTTCTTATTTTTTTTTATAATAAATATTTAAACATTTAACCTAATTTATAGACATTTAAAAAATATAATCTTCATAATTTAGTTATCACCATTCATATCCACCCACTTGAAAACCATGTTATAATTATAATGTTTAAATAATAATATTTTCATAGAGTAATGTGTTTTATTTAAACATGAAGTTGTGTGAATAAATTTTTTTGGAAGATATGGAATTTATTTAAAAATAAAAATATATTAATGTCTCAGGGTGTTACATTCTCTCTTAATATTGGATTGGTATACTGCATAAACAATTAAACATTATGTTTCTCTTTTAAAATCCTGGGGTATTAATGTTGTTAGGTGGTAGGTTTCTCATCTATGAACATTACCTCATCACCATTAGAAATGAGAAATATGTATCTCACAACTTTGTTCCAATCATATTTTCCTTTTATAGGTCTTCTATAATATGATGTTTTTCTTATTCTATAAATCATTATGCAACTAAATTAACAACCAACTCAATATAATTTCTTATTATTTAGTCTTGATCTTCCTCATGTTTATTTCCCTCTAAATGATAACTAGATCAATATTATCCTTATAATGAAAAACACTACAAAGCACTACAAATAAATGTTGTTCAATAGGATTATAAAAATAGTATACCACAATATTTTTTTGGACAACCAATAATTAATAATTTCTCTTATTTATGGTATATTTTATCAGAATAAAAATGAATAAAATATTCTTCACAACCCCAAATACACATTAAATACATATTGGGTTATCTCTCTATCCATATTCTATATGATGTCATTATCACTACTTTTTTTGGAACACAGTTTAGTATAAACACATTAGTCTTCAAAGAATAATCTGAGAATTAAATGGGAAGCTCACATTGATTCTGTATTGATCGAAAAATACAAAAAAATATACAATTTTTACTTTCTTGTACACCATTATATTGTTGTCTTCTAGGAGGATGCATTTTAAAACAATTCAAAAATCCTTCATATGATTAAAAAAATCCTAGATTAATTATTTTCCACCCTAATTTAATCCAGTGTTCTTAATACATTTTCCCATTTGATTATGTACATCATTCTAAAAATCTTTGAATATTTACTATGTTTCATATTTTTGTTTCATCAAAAAAACATATACATGAGCACTAACGTCTCATTGTCCTTGAGTGATCGTTATTCTTGATACATCACTATGAATGAGATATAACAATCGAATATTTCTTTCAAATTTTCTAATAAATACTGATTTTGTCATTTTTATAAAAAAATATCCACAATATCAAAACCATGTATAATCTAATGGTTTCAATAATCCATATTTATTTAATTTTTGGATGCATTTCTTGTTTATATTATGAATGAAGAAATTACAATGATAGGTTGGATTATAATCATTAATGACCAATTTAATCTTAATATTATAAATATGATTATCTATATCGATAATTTTAATTAACATTATGATATTTTAAACTCCATAAAACATATCATTAATATATTTAATATCTCATATTAAAAATATTAAATGTGAATCCATTCATGTCTAAATAAGATACAAGAATTAAATTTCTGTTTATGAAGGAACATAAATTTAGTTTTCCAATCCTAAGGATAATACACTTGAAAAATTCAAATCATAAGATTCAAATCATAATATAGAAAATGATTATTCATTACTGATATGATGATATACTTCACCATTTTCCAATTCCCTTATGTCATTAAATCAATGAATGAGCATACAAATTTGGGATTCACAACTATTATCTTATACTAATGAGTCAATAATAGTGAAATTTACCTATATAATAGCCTCATTCCCCTTCTTATAATTCATATCCTTTAAAACACTTCTCAACAATAGAAACTATGTTCTAACTATTCTATAGGATATACCTATATGGTAGATCAATATGATTATCATTAAGTAATCCATTACATATTACAATGATATATCTATAGGAGAGTATCATGTATTACTCTCTTCATTAGGAACTTTTAATGAATGTACTCCCAATATAAATGATATCCCCATGAATTATATCTATTTAGTGAGACAATATCCATATTCCATCTTGAATCACACCATGTAACATGTAAATAACATAGGAATATACCATCTAGAAAAAAACTTTTTTAATTATATCATATATTATTACTAGATACTAGAGTAGATAAACTCTTTATATAAAACATTTTATTGATTCACTAAAACTTATTCACTTGGTATCCTATAATTAATGATTTCTTAGCCAGTGTAACATAAATAAAATTACATGACCAAAGAACATAAATATTAGGGACATCATGAATCATTCTTGTATTAAAAATATAATCCATGGGCACACAATGAATATGTTTAACCATACAAATTGATCAAGGACATGAAAATTATATCTTTGGAAGGAATCTCATTATTAGTATTTTGAAAGGTTCTATTTTATATGTATCACCATAATAATATTATTCTCATGAATATTAAACCAATTGTATCATAAATTATGTTTATTATCTCATGTATTTATTATTTTGTGTTTGAATTCTTCGTTTGACTTAGTTTTGTAATATTATTTCATCAACCATATTAATGTGATTAATGAACATGAATGTGTAATTCTTTACAAAACACAGAATTTTGTATTACTCACCCAAAAAAATAATAAAAACATATTTATATATCTATATATATAAATATATCTCATTAATTAGTTAGAGGAACATTTTATATAATGGAAAATAGTTATATGAGATTAAAAATCTCCACATTATTAAGAATGGAGTGAAAAATGGTTAACCCGTCACTTTTATAGAACATGGTATACACCTCCTAGACTATGTGTAGTCTGATTTCAATTGCATATCCTTATCGATAATTCACTAAATAGTTACTTCAATTAATAATATCTCTAGGACCCAATATATATACTCTATATTTATTTAGTAACAATTCTTAGGATTATAACTCCAATAATCAAGTTTATTGTATTTGAAAATATATATCATATACAGTCTCAATAAGAATATAATACAAGTATATAACCCTTCAAAGGTGTTTATTAAAGAAAAATGAATACTAAATATTCATATTAAAAAAACTAAAAATATATCAATAAAAGGAATAGATTAATAAGTGAACAGTATATTGAATTTAAAAACATGGGAAACATCACGAACTCTTTAAACATTAATTCTTCCAGGAAAAAAATATTTTATAATTCATAATAATAATAATTAATAAAAAAATTTAAACCATAATAAAAAATACGAGAACTAGTTTTTAAATTATTTTAACTCATTCATTATTTTATGGCTAACAGTTAGTCATAAAATATGATGGATATTAGAAAGAGGTTTCCACATTAATTGTCAACTATTTTCCTAAAACATAAATAATTTTCTAAATAAGATGTAAACACTAAAAATAGAGAAATATTACATTTTAAGACCCTTAAATATGTGGGATAACATTATATAAGAGTAATTTCCTAAATGAACACCCTTACAATTGATGGCCACCAATATGAATGAGTTCCCTTATGTCTAAGGACCCATATATTTAAATATTTATCCATTATATTTTAATAGCTTTCAATATCCATCCTTGATTTTTCCAAACAGTTTAAAATATAAAAATTTACAAAAAATTAGTCTTAAAAATCATCTTCAACATTCATGTCATGGTTCTATTTATCTCTAAAATTCCTTCATATGAAAAAAAATCGTGATACCCCATAATGATTCCATCATCACTAGGTGATGTTATACCACTAAAACATTCCACCCTTGATCCCAGAAAAACATGTAAGACTCAATCAAATAATATTTTAGAATACCTAGATAACACATGGTCATCATGATATATAATATTTAAAAAAAATTTAAAAATCCCACATAACATTCATTGTGAATTACAGAAATTGTCCGTATTATTGTGTTTAGTTATTTATGTTGTTCTTTGAAAATAAATGATGACCTAATTCATTATTAAATGGTAAAATAGTGATTTTAGGATTCTAAAAATGCATTTAGTTGGACATAGTGTGGGTTGGGACATAATATATAGACTATTAATATACCTCATCAGCCAATTTAATGTTAATCTCATGTTTCTAGGGGATGTTTGGGATATAAAACTAGTCATATATATTCCTATATTTATTTTAGTTTTTATTTAATTTAAATCCATGATCTAGATGGAAATATTATTGTTTATTCTTAAATATCATGGAAAAGTTTTTTTGATCATTGAATATGGATGCATTTGTGTGATACATATTATAATGTATTGAGTGATTTATTTTTGTCTTTACTTTAAATGAAAAAAATTTCATATAAATTAAAATGTATCTTATTAGTAAACACTGTTTTCTAAAGTAGATATTTCTTGAAATTTAACATTATTCAGTGAATTGTATTTTATCTTGGTATATTGTTTATTTGGTTATTTTCGTGATTCATGACAGATGCATTTATTACAATACATGTGTAACATCCTTTCCCTCAACTATTGTCTTGGGACAAGTTTGTAGGTGTTATTAGGCCTTAGGTGGAATCCTCAGGACAATTAAGGCTATTAATAAATTCAAAGTGCTTCATTAAAAATTGGGGTATAGTTTTTTCCTTTGAAAACAAATCAACCAAACTAATTCAACCATTACCATAGAACTACTATATATAGCATTAGTAAAAAAAACATCACATGGAAAACAAAACAAAACCAAAATATATTAGAGTAAAATGTGGAAACCAATACCAAAACAACACAAAAACATCGAATACATCCAACTAAAACTTTTATGAATCTCCAAGCCCAAACTCAACATGCTATGCTCAAGGTATCAGGATGCCTCGCTGAAGAATTGGGATACATATCTTTTAACATTGTGTTAATATATCACATATGAAAATGCACCATAATTCCCATGTTGGGGTGAGTATATAACATAGTGGGATTTCCCCGAATACTTTCCAACTAAAAAAATGAGGATAGAACATTTTATCAAATTTATATAAAACTATTTAAATTAATTTAAAGTAGTTTATATCGTACCCAGAATAGTTTCCCAACCAAAGAGATTAAAAACCAAATACATTCCATTCAAAGAGACCAAATATCTATTTTAAACTATTTATTAAATTAAATTTGGAATACCCAATACAAAAATCCACAAATCCACACATACAAGCCTAGGTGAAATTCTAAACCCATGAGAGGTTACTCATTAATATACCAAGTCACCATAAGGTAACCATTTATCAATATTCCTAGTGGAACATGACCAATCTATAGGGTTACATCATTTTAACCAAATTGTAAAAGACCCTTATTTAAGGCCACACAAAAAATGAACTCATAACAAGAATATATGCCAAAACACAAGCCAGACTATTTCAATAAAACAAAACATAAAAAAATTCCAAAACAATTCATTCATTCAAATATTTTCACAAACCATTTTCCATGTAATAAATCATAACCATATGATAAAATAACCATTTAAAAATCATAAATAAAATCACTTTCCAAAAAATTGAGAAATTTCCATAATTTCGAAAAACCACCCCTAAAGAGTTTTCCATAAATTATCAAATCAATTTCACAATTCATTTTATGAAATTCAATCAGTAAGAAATCAAGCCTTTTAGGCCAAATTAGGTTGAGTCAGGAGTGAATACACATTTCTCTATAACTATGGATAAATAATAGTGTGACACAAAACAATAAATCTTGTCTTAGATCATCAAGATTAGAAATCAGATATTATTCCATTAAACCAAAAAAATATCAAAAACATTTTGATCATGCAACATAGATATTTTCCCAAAATATTATATTTATGATTTTATGAGAGGGAATAAGAAGAGATCAAAGGAAAATAACCACAAATTGGAACTTACCATGGAACTTGGGCCTCCAATGATTAAATATCAATCTAAATATCACTTGAAGCTCAAATGTAACATTATATACATCCTACGAATGAATATTAATTTGGTTTATAACATTCTTAGGGGAAAAAAGAGGTTTATAGGCTAAACATAGTTAGGTACCAAAAATAAAGATATTATTTTTAGTAGTGGTTGGTTAGGGAACTTAGTAAGGAAACCCGTGTTCTTACCATAAGATATCCAGTACCTAAAATAAAACCTCACATGGTTGGAACACATGGTTTGAAAAAACATGAACCATCCAAGATAAAACCCTTTTTCTATAATTCACGAATTATCTTTAGTGGAAAAATGGTTTTGCTAAACAATGCACCTCACCATGCACCAACCTAGTGCCAACTATTTGAGTTCCTTGGTTTCTTGGGTGGCGGTTCATGGTTTCTACTAATCATTATAAAATATTGAACTACTAAAAACTCCTAAAAACCATTCTAAAACTCCTCTAAACCTCCGAAAACATAACCCAACCCCATTTTATGGATAAAATACCCAAATAAATGGTCTGATACCTGAAACTATGGTTGTTAAACCTTTATTGTTGTGGAATAAGTTATATAATAACAAATCTATTTTCATGTTTTATGGAATGGTTTGATGTTATATATAATGAATAGTATAATAAATGGTATATTATATCATACTATACAGGTCATATTGAAAAGGTTGATTATATTGATTTGATGATAATTATATATATAAATACTATATATTAATTTTAGAAATATGGTGTATAAAAATCATACATAAGTTATTTGGGGTTATGTTGAAGGAATTATATAATTTATATATGGATATCATTTTTTCTAAAATATATGATTTAATGGTTAAATTATCAAGACTAATTTTATTATTATTAAAAAAAATTGTTCATTTCAATGAATTTACGAGATGTGTATGATGTGAAAATAATATTTTTTGTTATTATTTTGTCATTATATTTGATATATTATTTATTAAAATAATAATAATAAATAACAAATATTGATAATTTGGATTATTTATTTCTTGGGTTAGTTTATTATATTAAAGTATATTGGGTGGTATAATTATTTGATTACTGATAAAAAATATTTTAAAATTGATTCCAAATGATTTTTATTTAAAAATTAGTTTTTAAAGGTATTAAAATAAGTGAAATGAATAAATTACATTTAGTATATTTTGACAACTTATATGACAAGTTATATATTTTTTTCGAAGAGTTATTTAGCTCATATTAAAATCATGTCAATATATATTTTAAATAATTTTTTATAGAAAATGAATTTTTTGAGAAATATGATAATGTAAAATTCTATTAGGATATTGAAAAGCATCATGTTTTGTGATAATACATGACTAGAATATGTATTTATCATTAGAATAATTATTCAATAATATTTTCATAATGCATTATGTAATATCATATATCAAGTTTATATATTGACTCCTACTAATTATAAGATTATTTTGACACATGTTGAAGGACATTCAAAGTAGGATCATCCTGAGTTACATTAAAACCAACATTAATAAGATTATGAAAAATTATGAAGTCTATCAGTGAATATCTACTAGGTATACATTAGTATTGATCTATTTATGGTTATTCTCATGAATTATCTAGGATTGATAAGATTTATATTTCTATTTATATACTTTCCAACTGGTAGTGTGTATTTTTATATGTTGTGGGAATAAGGATAAATTTGATTACCTATGATTTAGATATAAAGTTATATCATCAGTGGGAAATATGGGGTAGTTATTTTGAGTTTCACAGTTAATTATTTTAGACTGGTTTGAAATAGAGATATGTCTGAGATGATATATTTTTATATTACTCTATTATGATTCATATATGATTTGGAAATTACTTTATAGTTAATTTATGTGTTAATATTTCTCACAAAAAAATGGTGATATGATTCATTGAATAAGATAGGTATTTTAACCACTTGATATTTTTATAGGAGAAAATTATGGTTGATGGGGTATTCTACACACAACACTGAGCATAAACAGGCTGTAAAATATATGATCGTTATAACCAAGTTATTAAACTGGGGATTATAAATTGTTTTTTCTAGTATATGAAATATATATAAATTTACTATAAATATAAATTTATTGATATATTATTATTAAATAAAACTTCAATATTTCATAAAATATTTTTTTTCATTAAAAATATGTTTTCTTCAAATATGATTTTTTTCTATTTTTTGTGAGAAAATACAATTTTTTTTAAAAATTTATAAAATGAATTTTTTAATATTAAATTCATTTTTCATATTAGTATATAAAAATAAACTAAGGGTGAAAATTTGGTATTTTTTAGAAAATATTGATTTTTGAGTGAATAATGAAAAATATTGATTTTTATAAACAATCATTTAGTAAAGAAAATTAATTATTTTAAAAGTAAGATTTTAAATTTATTTTTATTTCTTGTAAAATAACTAATATTTAGTTATATTTAATCTAATTAATAAAATTTTAATTATCCTTATATTTTATTTTAGTAGGAGTTTATTGTTGGGATTAATGAGATTTTTCTAAAAACTATTTCAAAGTGAAAAACATTGCTAACCATTAATTAAATAAAATAAAAAATTGAGGAATTATTTAAATTAAATTAATATATGATATATAAAAAAATATTAATTTTAATTAATTTAATTATTATTACTTCTCCCTGAGTTAATATAAATCATCATTTTCTTGAAAAATACACTTTCTGAAAACCAACCTTTTCATCATATCTATGGGATTAATTTAAATTTAAATTGTGATGCTAATTTTAAATGAATTTATTAATAGAGATTACATATTTTAAATAAAAATAATTTATATTTTTTTAACAAATTCTACTTAATTTTTAGTAGTAATGAATAGTGAAAGTAGTAAAAATGTATTACCATAGTTAATGTAAAAAATATATTTATTTGGGGTTAATTTAAAAAATATAAGGCATAAAATGAATTATTTTTTTTTAATTTATTTAATAGCCATAATTTTACCTTCTCTTGTTTATGTCTCAATAATTTTTATATTTTGATCATTGTGGAGTGTGAACAATATTGGTATCAATTTCTATTTTAAAAAATTAAATTGTGCCACTCATCACACTTATAAAATGCCACCCCATATCCCCTCTATTTCAACCTAAAATTAATTTGAATTAGAAACTACTGACAAAAATATAATCCTTACATCCATCCCCACATATTAGAATCCATTATTTTTCATAATTCCACCCAAAGAAGGATTTTTATACCAACGTCAAGAAGTTGTCTAAAGAACATGTATCACGATTAACCGAGCGTTTTTATTTTATTCCATAATTTAATAACTAAAAATAATTTTCATTTATTATAATATAAAAATAAAAAATATATTCCACATAATCAAGGTTTAAAATGTTAATTTAATTACCTAAATAGATATCCTCTTCTATTAAATATGTTTCAAAACCATTTTTCCTGTGTATGACGGACTGCCGCCTCATGGACCGATGTCATTCATTTTCTATCATCGCCTCTCAAGGCTGTACATAATGATGGATTTAATGTATATAAATTTTTATACACTTTTTTACTAAGTAGGACATTGATATATTCCAAGTTACATTTTTAGTGCATGGAACTAAGAAAACGTGAGATGTCAATGACCAACAAGCCCAAAATTCAAATTGTAAAAATAGTAAATAAATTAATATCATACACACATTTTGTTCCTAAAAAATGGAATAAATCCCAAATAAAATAATGGATTGGATATTTGAGACCATGGATGATTTTTTAACAAATTTATTAACCTAGGATTGACCAATGATTGGTAAGTATTGTATGTCTGGTTAAGGTAGCTGTTGGCATGTACGTTTAATTAAAATAAATAAATAAATAATTTATATGTTTTATTAAATTACCTAAATAAAAATACTATAAAAATACTCTATTATGATAGTTTTTCAAAGGGTTAACTTCATAACCCTTTCTATATCAAAGAGGATAAATAGGGTGTTCTTCACTAGTGGATCGACAAAAAATAAGGAATGATGATTGGATCGAGGTGGATTGATGGGTAGTGAATGCAGTAGGTATTCCTTATCATTGTAAAATGAATTATTTTCCAATTATCAATCCAAAATCAAATTAGGAATTATCAATTATGGTTTTCAACCTTTTATTAAATTATGGAGAATGGAAAATTATCTACTTTTGATATGTGATTTATTATTTTTTTAACATAACCCCTACTATCTTATAGTATAATTGAAATGTTAAACCCCTTGTTTCCCTTGATATCACCCAGTTTACAAAATCATTGACCAATAATTATTTTCCAATTATGGTTATCATTTTTATTGTTTTTCCCTCTTCATATATTATTTTATTCACCATTGGACTATGAGGCTACAATTCAACATTTTTATGGTGGATTCAAGTGTGATCGAACCCCGGATTCATTGTTGTAGCACAAAAGATAAGTGGATCACTAGTTTTCAAATGTGTTTATGAATTAAGTGGGATAGATTTGATACTTCATTGATATGAGATCTAGAGGGGTGATGAGAATGAGTGGGAGGTGCAGGGGAGGTGAGTCTAGGGGACATCTCGTTGCAAGGAATGGTCATAGAAGGTTTTTCGATGAAGAACAACCAAAATTAGATTTATAAACTATCATGGAGGGTGTGGTGTTATTGTTTTTCCTAAAAAAACTCAGAAAATTTATTGTTATTATTGTTATTAACATTAAAAAAATGAATTGAATGTGGTGGGGGAACCCTTGGTTGGAGAGAAGAAGGGTTGACGATGCATGGAAATATCGTTAAACAAGAAATATTTTTCCCATTAGGAAATTGAATAAAATTAGATATTATTATAATGAAATTATTTTTATATTCAGTTGGATAATGGGGAATGATGGGTACCAATGCGTTGAAAATGGCTATGTTTCTTTCCTCTCCCATAAATTGGATAAAATTTATAATAATAATAGTATAAAATATTATTATTGTTCTTGTTGTTGTGGAAACCTTGATTCAATCGTAAATTCCTCATTCAACGTCAGATTAATAATCCATTTATGGTATCATGTTCTTGATTTTATGAAATAATATTCTATTAAAATGATGGATATATTATTTTTTCTCATTTATCATTACCAAGAATAAACATACATACGTATTATTTTTAATTGTTTTTTTACCTAGTGTCTGTTTTTGGCATATGAAGAGCATTTCCCATGATTCATTATATGAGGATTGAAAACGTCTAATTATTTTTTCAATTCATTAAAATTTTTGATGACATATATGTGGATTGTAATTTTATCCTTATTGACCAATGATGGGCCTGTGTGATCTTCGGGCTTTTTTTCAGACCAAAATTTGGGCCTGCAAGCATCCTATATTCAATTACTTTCTATGTAAAACGTGATGGAGGCCTTCATAATGTATTTTGAGATAATATGTGAGATGCTATGATGGTGACACTTCTTCAGGATATATTAAATGATAGTGATGATTAGATGTGATCATCAGAGTGTTATCAAGTTCAGTACCCCCTATCACAACTGGGTGTGGGCTCCCCATATCTTTAATATATATGATACCAATTTTTGTACTCCCATGTACCAGTAGGATGTTGGTTTCCCATATCCTACACACATGTGTTTTCAGCATCAATACTCCCCAATCAATCTAAGGAAAAGGAATGACAAATTATTAACAAAGGTAAGGTCATTATATTTATTTCCACTATCGGGAATGTGTTCTCTACCTTGGTAGTGGTACTCCCATATTTTCAAGCATCGGTGGTATGCAGTTCCTCCATAGGTTTTTTGGTCTCCGTAGAGGTAGAGAACATTTCTGGGATATAGACCCCACCAGTCTTCTCTTGGTGTTGGTAAATTAGATGAATTATTTTATTTCTTGTCTCTCATGGATATGATGTTCAGTCGTGTTAGGATGAGGTCCCCTCTCCATTGCATTTTTTATGCATGATTTAAGGAAACCATGGTGGACCTTTAGTGTTTCTTGAAGACTCATCATCCTAGGATGTGTTGTGTAATGTTGGTATCCATTCTCACTCATTTGGGTTTCTTATATGATCATATATCTATATTTAGGGGATTTTATTCCCTCTTTTTATTGGTTATGATGAGTACATAAATCATGTATTTTATTTCCCCCTCTTCATTTTTGAGGTATCCTACTAGTTTTCTTTATACTCACCTATGTATGGAATTTCCCACATGTGTTTTATTGTATATAGATGATGAAATGATGAGTATTGATTAAATAGGATCATAGTGATAACTGAGTGCATAGTCTGCATATGATGGTAGAGATTGATGATTAAGAGTCGATCTCTATCATCATTACATTATTCTATTTTTTTTCAGGATGTGGAATATTTTCTAGTGGGGCGTGTATTTTTCCCCTTTACCTTTGGGTTTATACTATCATAACCCTTTTTATTTTAACAATTCCAATTTTGTTGTATTATGTTGTACCATGACATATTTTATAGAGTTGATTTCATGAATATTAATCTCTAGATATTATTCATAATTTTTTACTCCTTCACACTTGTTTCTGGAGATGGTTGGGTGTGTGATGATAGGTACAATAAGAAAAGGAATAAAATTTAAGATATAACTTCTTGGTTCTTTTCACCAATCCCAAACCTATATTCATGGGTTTTGGATTTTGGTAGCTCGATAAACATCATTTTAGGTTCTCCATAGCTGATAGGTACATTAATGAGTGATATTAGAGCATATATATTCCTTGGGTTGTTTTTTTGTGTTTTTCCCATATGTGGATTGGTTGGGAAATAGGGAATCTATGTAGGTGTCTCTTGATTGTGGTATCTTGGCCAGGGAACCTAGTGTTGGTGTGGTGGAAAATGTATCCATACCATAGGACATTGACTAGATTCTTGTCTACTAGGCACACCAGGACATCAATTTCCTAGAACATAACACATGAATCATATTTTATTAAGTCATTTAAGTTTCCTTTTGGAGTCATCTCCCCAGATATTCTCTACGACCATGGTAAATTAGGATAACTTATTATATGTCCCCATGACAAAGAATAACTTGGATTTTGAGATACTGTTGTAATGATGACAATTTTAGCATTTAATCCTCATTTTATTGAGCCACCCATATAATGATTCCAATAGGAAGGAATATTATAGATCATCCACCAGTTGAGTGGCACATGGATCCTTTCTTCGATCGGTCATATTACATTCCAAATGATGAGTAGTTGATATCTCTAATAGGATATGATTATTATTCCCACCTGATTATCACGTTATAGAAGTTTCTTCTATATAGACATATGGGGTTTAAAAATTAAATATACTCTTAAGAAGTAGAGCTTTTTAACAAGGAAGTGGTCCAGGTCATCCATCTTGTGAAGGAAAAAACTAATTATATTGTCATATTGGGGATCATTCTTCTTTTTGGAGTAGTTTTTGGAACCATGGATACTGATTGATGACACACCAAGTTTAGTGTGCATCATGGGTTTTAGATATAGAGGTCACCCATGTCTAGTGGTGATCTAACAACCCTTATCAGGAGGTAGAAGAATAGAGTGATAATGTGGTATGGATTTCCTTCTTGGGTAGAATCCCTCTTGATGATGTTCATGGTACCGAGACATCCCTAGGGTGACATGTAAAATTGTTAGAGACATGTGTGGGAATTTTTCAACATGGATTCAATCAAGCAACAAAGAGGGACAAATCCCCGCACTAATATGTGTTCGTATAATGTGATTCTAAACCATTATGGAGAGTTATTGTTGCAAAAAGTGGATAGTATCAAGGTGGGAAAGATGAGTTATTTTAAATTTATTATTTAATTCATTACAATGGGAAGGTTTTATAGAGATCCCTTGTTATGAAAAATAATAATTCAAGGGGATGGATAACTTCAAGTAGTGAAGGCTTTTTACCTAGAGGCTTTAGGTGTGTTTGAGTATAATCCTATGTCTTCTCTACTATAGTTTCAGTTTTGGTACATGAACACAAGCCCAATTCCATGGACATATCCCCCATACAATACCTAGTCATAATAATGGGGTATTTTTTTCTTTACCACATCGATGGAGATTCCTATAGAGAGGATCAATGATCACAAGTTTTCATCAATGGTGTGACCAAAATATTTGAGGAGAGAGGGAGACGCCTGCATGAAATCTTTCTATAGTGGAATTAGGACCATAAAAAGTTTTCCTCAATCTTGTATGGTCATTTAACATCCATGGTTAGATTATTTCTACCAGTGAGTATAGAATTGATTATAGTTTATTGGTAAGAATTTTTCCTCCATTTATGAGGATTGATCTAGGAGTGGGGAAGGATGAGCTCATATTTAAGGGGATACAAATTCTTCCTTATAAATTGGATATTATTAACCATTGATGAGTTAATTTTGCAATCCTTTTATTTCCTTTTATAGTAGAGGAGTGTGTGGGTGTCCTTATTGAGGAAGTTCCAGGATTACCACCCTATTGAGAGTTTTGTTTCTACATGAAATTTCACCCCGGATGACCCAATATGTGCGCTAGTATATCAGACAACCCCATGTAGATGTGGGAGTTTGAGGAGTTGTTAGAGGAGTCATGGATTGATAGATTTATAATAAAAAGTGTGTTCTACTAGAATTCCCTATTGCATTTTCCTAAATGAGGATGTGACCATGAGTTTTGGTGTGGATTTATGTCACCTAAGATATTTTCCTATCTGAGATGACTATCCACTCATCAGAATTAATAGACTCTTCTACTAGTGGATTGAGGAGAGGTGGATCCCAGAGTTTAGCCTCAAAATGGGTTATCAAAATATCCATGTCAAAGAGGTGTATGTATGGATCATTTCTTCCTAGAGCTTATGTGGTTTCCATGATTTATTGGTTATAAAATTTTCCATGTTAAACACTCTATAATAGTTCAGAAGAATTATCAGACAAACCATTACCCTTTCATGGATAGGTTCATGGTAGTATTCTTTGATTGTAACCTCATTTCCTTAGGGTGAGAGTTGGATCCTGTGCAATAGAGGAGGATGGTTAATTACATGCTCTAAGAGTTCTAGTCATAAGACAGCTCTCATGGAGCCAGTTATTGATTTTATAGTCTACTTATCAGGATATGTCTTCTCAAACATGGGATTGATAGTAGACCCTATATAGGTTGAGGATTCAAAATCATGAGGGCCAAATAGGTATTTTTCATGGATTCATATGCTCAAAATGTGTTTTTTTCTACATTTGTCGAGTAAGGTGACAAAGATGCGATTTCATTTTTAGTTTCCCCATATGGATGAGGATGGGGAAGCATACCTCTTGTTGAGGGTTGTTACCTGTCGTATTCTTCCGCAATTCAAATAGGCCCATCTTGGGGATACCGACTGGGAGATATTTTCTGACCATACATCCATTGTGCATGTTATTTATTGATTCCCTGATGGTGGGGAGCATGAATACCTTATACAAGGAAGCTTGGTGGAACCAATCAATCAATGGGAAAAGGTAATGAAGAGGTTTTTTAACCATAGTAGTACACCTTGTAGAAGAGTAGACATATTAGGATCTATTAGAATTGGGATTGGTGGGTAAGGATGTTATATCTTGGTACTAAGTCAAAATATTGATGTCTCACATACCTATAGGTGAAAACTAATGTGCTGGGTGGATTTGAAAATCATATAATTCTTTTTTAGTATTTATGTTGGGGATTCCGTTGTTGTTGAGAGATAATGATGCTTCTTGGGTGATCATAGACTAACTAACCAGGATGAACCACTTATTACCCATCCAACAACAAATATTTTTAGATATTTAGGGAAACCTATGCATTCAATAGGAACTCCATATTCATTGAATTACTTCAATGACCTTTCAAACCCTGATTATTATTTCACATTATGATTATAGAGTGGATGTTTTGGAACTTTAGGGCTCAGCTGTGATTGAGTAAAATGTTTCTAACCAAGAAAAATGGCTAGGGAGTGTAGACCATTTATGTTCTTGATAATATTTTTTGGGATTAGATGTTTTCTTTTGGCTATATCTAGGTAGATTCCATACCCTTAGTGTAGTAGGTATCAAATAAGTTATTACTCCACCATTAGTATAGAACCATTTTAGGCCATGTATGGGAGACCTTTTAAGTCACCACTACTCTATATGTAGCTAGGGGGAGTCAGAACTTGTGGACATATTATTTGTGAGAGTGATGGTTTTGAATAAGGTTTGGGTCGTACAGGGTTAGATGAGGAAATCAAGGAAAATGTCAGGTATTCATTATAGTCTGATGATAGTGAAATTTGGAGATTAGGTAATAATATATTCTAAGATATCTCACCATGTGAAGAATCCTAAGGTTTTTATCAGAAATTAGGATATCTCTAAGGATCATAAATCCCTTTTTTATTTATTGTGTTGAGTTATGGAGGTGTTGTACCACTTGAGCCTATGATTTCAGTTAGAAATGGTGCTTATAGATTTCTATTTTTCGTAGTTGGGGAGACCTGTGCTTCATTTGGTGTATTGTGTCAAAACCAATTTGAAGGGCATGGGGTTTATAGATACTATTAAAGGTACACTATGGTGGATTTAAACTGTATTGGGGAGACCCATCATGGGCATGAGTTTCCCCTAAGTGCGTGTTCAAAATAGAAAAATATAATGTGGGAGATATCCCGGGAGTGGGGGAGCTAGATATGATATCAATATCCTTAAATTTTTGTTTTGTATCTATTTTTTATGATAAAAAAAATTGAAGAGGGGAATAATGTAGAGACATTGTGTTATTTATTTAATACTTTAGAATATTCCTATAATTTTTTTCAGAATCTAGAATTGCTGTGAGATTTCATGGCCCAGTTCGATTGGAATTTCTATTATAAAAAAAATAAATATATTAATATAGTGGATGCATATTTTTCTTGAAAAAAGATGAATAACACTCAAATATAGTTTTATAAAATAAATATGATAGCTCTGTAGTTTTTGGAATGTGGGTTTTACCTTGGATATGATCTAATGATTGTTGACATAGAAAGTCCATTTAAGGAAGTCATTGGAAGGTACGTTTATTTAAAAGAAATATGAAATCATTTTATTTTATTTATTAAAAGACATAAATAAAAATTTTCTATAAATACACTATTTTGATTATTTTTGAAGGGTTACAAACATAAAATTTTCTAGATCTAATAGGTGTTAGAAAAAATTATTATTTCGAATATCAACATCGAATGAAGAACGATGATTGGATTGAAGTGGATCGAATCATATAAAATGAATCATATCTTATTTATCACAGGAGACAACATTATTCACCACCGATTAATCCATAATCAAGGTATGGATCATTAATTTTGTGTTTTTCAATTTTTAATAAAATATTGAGGAGGTACTAATTTTCTATTATTGTTATGTGATTTAATTATTTTCTTCATATGATCCTAGGAAACATTATTGTTTAATTGATCTATTAATCTACTTGTTTCACTTGATATCACCATGTATATAATCTTTGGCCATGAAAATTTTATAATTTTGGTTCACTTTTTCTTGATTTTTCCTCTCTGTTCAACATATTCTTTACCTTTGGAACACAGTGCCAGAATTCAACTTTTTTAGGGAAGATTCGAGCATGATCGAACCCCAATATTTTGATATGGTAGTATGAATGTCATTTGGATCAATGATTTACGGATGGATTTATGAATGACATGGGATATTGTTGATACTCTAAGGATATGGCATTCAGAGGGGTGGTAAGATCGAGTGAAAGGTGCTTGAGAGGCACATTCAGGGGTCATTCCATTATATGAGATAGATATTGATGATTTTTCATATAAAAAAGATCGAATACACTTTCAATATAGTCATGGAGGGAGTAATGTTATTATTGTTAATAATAAGAACGTGATATATTTTATTATTATTATTATTATTAAAATAAAAATGGAATTAAAGGGGATTATATTCTCGTTGGTGTATTGAAGAAGAGTGGCTCATACATGAAAATATCATTAGGTATGATATTTAACCCCCTTTTAAACCATTCAATAAAAATTATATATAACAGTAATAATGATAAAAATAATTTAATTATTATTGTTGTTAATAAGCTAATGGGGTGTGATGTGTGTCCATTCATGAAAAATGAATGTCTGGATTTCTTCTCCCATAAATTGTATAAAAAATATAATAATAATAATAATAACAATAATATAAAATATAATTATTGTTATTTTTGGAAACCTCGATTCATTCATAGCAGCTTCATGTGGCGTCATATTTTTTATCCACCTATAGAATCATGATCATGGTAATAGGTACTAAAATACATGACCAATTATGTATATTTTATTTTGACTTGGGGATTGGGCCGACGAAGTAACGTACATACATGTTATGTTGAAATTGGTTTTTTTCTAGGTGTTTGTTTATTGAAAAATGGAATGCCTATCCCATGTGTTTTTCTATGAGGAAAGAAATAGTGCTATATCTTTGTCTATTAATGGCAATTTTTGATGACATATTTTTGGATTGAGGTCTTAGAATGATGGAACTATACAGTGCCTTGTTTGTTCATTTAGATTTTGGATAGACTCATATTTTACCATGGGAGATTCCTATCATGAGTTTTGTTCATCATAGATCAAGATAGTGGCCTTCATAAAAGGTTTTAAGATATATTGAATGATTTTAAAACAGTGAATATTATTTTGGGGATTTTTGATGATGGCGGTGATCGAGTGTGACCATCAGATCATTATTGGGGTTACTGCAACCATTTAACACTAGGAAAAGGGTTCCCCATATCCTTTATATAGATGATACCAAGACCAATACACCCCTATCACACCAAGTAATAGGTTCCCCAAATCATTTACACATGTTTCACCAGGGTTAGTATTCCCCTATCACACCAAGGTGTGGGTTCGTTATACTCTTCAAACTGGTAGGGGTAGTACTCCCCTTACTATTATTGTGCACATGTTCTCAAACTACCGATAGTTACTACCCTCTATTCGAGATGATATGGAGTGTGGTTTCTCTATGGGAGTTGTAGCTCCATTAACTAAGAAGCGTAGTTGTGAGTTTCATTCCCCGAGAATCTTTTCATGCTGATGTTACATGAGATTCATTGTTCTGATTCATGGCTCCCTGGGTTCTGATGTGTAGCATCAGTCAGGTGTGGGTCCATCCCCGTGTTTAACTTTATGGTTTTGCATGGTAATAGATATCAATGATGGACCATTAGAGTGATATGTAGAATCATCATATTTGTATAGGGATCCCATTTCTATATTGTATATGATTCTTCTATGAGAATATATCTATGTTTTTGGGATTCAATTTCCTCTTACATTGCGTTGGGTTAACTTCATCAATCAGGTCTCCTATTTCTCCCCCTTTAGTTTTCTAGGTTTACAAATGGGTATTTATTTACTGACACCTATATGGGATTTAGAAACATGTTTCATGTATTAAATAGGTGATGGAATGATCAGTGGTGATTTCAAAGGATTTTAGGGGCACATGGGTGCATATGCCGTTTATGGTGGTCATGCATGGTGATCATGTGTCAGGCTCTCTCATAGTTACAATATTCCGGTTATCATCAGGCTGTGACTTATTTATGGGTGGGGAATTTATTTTTTCCCCTAAAAATTATGGTTTTTGCTGTCATACACTTTTTTATTTGTACCTTTTTGAACTTGGTTGTATTAGTTTATACATTAATATATTCTATAGAGATTATTCCTTGGATAGTTTATCTCTAGAGGTTATAATATTTATGTTTTATTCCTCTAAACATATACATGGTGATTTCTTTTAGTGTTTGTATAAAAGTACATTAGGAAATGTACTCCCATTTTAGTTATCCCTTATCAGTTCTTGTCCCATGACCCTGGCCTATGGAGGTAGACTTGTGGTAGTGGTGGCCTAATCAGCCACTTTCCAAGAAGGCCCCGATTGTCCATGTCATTAAAATATATGATATTTATGAAATAATACAACTCCTAGAATTATGATATCACATATGTCATTTTCATTCTATTTTGTGAGGGATACGATATCATCTCCTATCTGTAAGGATTATTATCGCCTCATGAAGTGATGTCATATGTTTTTAATTAACGCTTTGCATGGAATGTAAAAAGGATACAATTTGTGAATATATGTGATATATATGAGATAATTATGATATTAATGTCATATTCATCATTAATAAAATATAATAAATCATTTTATATCATACCTTTCCAATCACTAAAAAAATATAATGTCATTCGGGAGTAAGTGTGCACTACCGCCTCTACAAGAGATGTGATTATATTTTTCATCACTACGTCGCATGGATAATATATATAAGTTTATTTGAAGAAATAAAATTATTTTTATATTATTTTTATCTTTTTTAGGATAAAATAATACACACCCTATTTTCACATTGACCATTCAAAAATGGAAATGTTACTCATGCGTACGTACGACTTACCATCCCAATGATTTTAACAGAGTTCAATTTTCATAACAGTTATCAAAGGATGATTTAAAAAGTATAATTTATTTATAAAAATTATACTTATTTCTGGATTACTATTATATATTGGATGGTACAATTATATCTTTGACCTTAGACAACACACTGAATCAATTTTGAAACTATTAACCAAACATCCCCAAAAAACACGACGTGGAATTAATTTATTAAGTATTTATATAGGAAATTAACATAAATATAATAATTAAATTAAATATAAGTTATAAAAAAAATTAAAGGTTCTTAATAAATAAAATAATTTATATAAAATTACTATACATGAGTTAAATAACATAAATGGAAATCTAGACTCAAGGTAATGTATTTTGTCATAATTTCCATTCATTGAGGAATATAGTGTTATTACACACCTAATTTATTTTATATGGGGTATATCCTACACAATTTTCAAGTTATATCGTAAATAATTCATAATTCATGGTATTTTAACTTTCAATTTGAATTATTTCATCCTAGGGGATTGGATATGAAGGTTATGAAGTACTAAATATTTTCTACAATTAATTTCCTTCTCTTGGGTTATAACATATTTTCATTAACTTTGTTATTCCATGATTATGTTTGAATTGATCTATAAATTATTATATTATGTAATTACTCTCTTTTTTTGTGGATTTAAATTTTTTACATATAATACCTCAATTTATTAACTCTAAATTCAATGATATGATCTTCATAAAAGTTATGCTACTCTAATTAACTTTATATGGGACATACATATTTGATATGAACCTATAAACTTTTATGAGGTGTATACACTACTACATTGAAATTTATATAATTAATATCCCTACTATAATAATATTTAATGTTTCATTTAGTTTTATTATTTATTAGGGAATAGGATTTCAAAGATACTAATGTGGAAAAGGCTATATATTACAATATAAATTCTTTTAGGATTGTTTATTCCCAAGGATCCTTTAGAGGAAATTAAATTATCTTATTTTATTCAACCATATTTCATTATTCTCAACATTTAATGAATTCTATTAACATTTTAAATTTCCATTTCCTCCCTTATTGATTAATGAAATATCATGTAATTCATTTTATGTGATATAGATGAGGTATTTTATTTTATATTGGCTATCTTTCTCCCCCATATCCATGTTGACTATTTTTTTATAAAAAATATTCATTTTAAAAATAAATTATTTCATAAATCAAATTTACATGTCATTTGATCTTTTTTAAAATGCATAAAAATAAAATTCCTTAATATTCATTAAATGGGTCACCTTTGACTTCAATAACAAAAGGTTTGAAAATAATGTTAATGTTAACATTTGATACATGATTGGTATTTCCCACCATCATGTCAATTATTTTTTCTTATTTATATTTTATATATTTTCAATTTTTTCCACAAAAGATATTACATAGTATTTTTTTGAATTTATTGTTTTAAAAATTATGTTTCTCAGTGAACACTTTATATTTAAATATAATGTTTTTAATGATATTATAATAGTATTTCCATTCATAAAAAATAACAAATATTCATGTTACTAACACTGCCCTAAGGATATATGGTATTTATTCCCACTTTAAACATTCTCTATAAGGATTATGTTATTGAAATGGAAGTCATTTATTTTCAATGAATGAATCAAGAAATGAAATAAAAATTACTATTATTATATCAAATATTTAATGATTCTAAATGTTTTATTCATACATAGAACATGGAAATTATTCAGTAACATGCATGAGACCAATATATATTATATGATTGGTGTGCTCAGATAGCGTCAGGTTATCCTGGAAGGTCTTATACAATGTGTGTATCTAGATTGTACTCCAACGAATTGGGTAATATTCCTTATTTTTAATGGAAATATAGAGGTATTTATTGATTATTTATCACAAGTATTTAACTTGAATCAAATTATTTCTCACACAATTTTAAAATGGGTTACGAAGATAATGTTCCAAGATACCACCCCATTTCTGTTAGGCTTGTTTTGGGTTATAAATGTTTTCTTTGATCAATATTGACATTATTTTTATCATAATTATTTACTCTTATGAATCATTCCATTATTAAGTATTTATTCCAAATTTTATGATTGGTGATCTAAGTACATGCTGCTATGATTTATCTTATGTTATACTCATTCAATTTTATTGGGTCGTATTAAACTTATGATTATATTATTCTCACTGATGACAACCATTTTTTATGATCATGTATACCCTCACTGAGCATTCTTACTCAAACTTCTTAGGTTTCCTTTTTTCTAAGATATCACGAGATATGTAAAATTAATTATTCATAGAATTGTTTCATAAGGATGATGTTAATGACCTAATATAGAATATGAAAAGATAGGTATAGTGGGAAAGATACTCTCTTTAGGTCATAAGTGTTGTATATGTAAGATTTTTTCCCTAATTATGTAAAAATATAATCCTAAAAGGTCCCTATGTATTTATTTTATCTATCCATTGATGTTGTATGTTTTTATGGTGAAAATTGGGTTAATTTCAACAGTATCAGATAAAAAATGTAATTTTTATGATTTTAGTACCAGATTTGGTAGTGCAAGTCCAGGACTATTATAGTTGGTATCAATACTGGGGTTAGTTAAGTTTGTAGATTTTTGTGTTATCATGAGTGGGTTTCTTAAGAGATATTTTTATTATCATGAATTTATGAGAGTAATGTTATTAATACGATCAAAGTCTTAGTCACACATTTAAATGTTCTAAGTGATGTGATCAAAAAGGGATTAATTAAACATTATGATACATTTTATTGGGTTGATTTATATGTAAATAAATGGGTTAGGGTGATGTATTTCACCAAAAGTATTAGAGATAAATTTTAAGTCACATTAAAAAATTAGATTTTACATGATATTTTTTATTCTTGTAATTATAGAAAAACATGTTTTATCATATAGACAACCATTAGATTGAAATGTGAGTTGGTTACTAAGTGGTTAATGTTATTTCAGAAGAAGATAACTATATATTTTTTGTATGTAATATAATTATTATAGGATAATCTTTTAAAATAATACAATCATAATGGATTAGGTTATTTTGGATATAAGGAATATTATATATGGAATGATTTAGTTTAAATTTATTTTATTGCTATTGAATTTTGGGGATTAATGTAATATTTAATAAAATGAATTTTTATACATTTTTTTGAATTATATTAATATTTTATGAACATATTATTTAGTTATTTAAGATTGGTGTAATTGCATGCTTATCTATTTTACCCTTATTTCATCCACTAAATGTTTATCTTACTGTGTCCGGTATGAATAATTCATCTTAAAAACTCATCATTTGGAGGAAAATATGATATTTTAGTGGAGATTGATTTAAGGAATAAATTTAAAATTTTCAAGTAAGTATCATTCCTTATGTTCTTTACTCAACCCTAGGAAAATTATATTGAAAAGGAAAATTAAATCATATTTCCTTTATATCTGATTAATAATTTATATTTTAATTCATCAAAAATGTATGATTTTTTCGTTGTTGAATTTCTCATGATCATTCACATTCTTATAATCCATGACCTATATCATTGTCTATCATTATTCAGAAATTAAACTTTCCTTTCATGCCCAAATTTTCACTTCAAATCTATATTCTTGAATTTTGAATCCTGGGACGAGTTTTCAAGATGATGTTTTTTCCACCTTTCCTATCACGAGAAGTGGATGTTTTATAAATGAGTTTTGTGATGTGTGTTTCCAAGAAAGGTACTTTCTAATTTACAAAATTTATTAATGAGATAATTTATAAATTTATTTTATTCAATTTATTAAATTGGGTAAAATGTAACACCATGAAATTTTAAAACAATTAAATTGTTTTCGATAGCATATTCAACATGAAACATGAAGCTAAAACGACTTATGAAATCTATGATCATGACAACTTAGCCATTAAATTGGTTTTTATAAATTAATGGACTAATATATGATATATATATATATATATATATATATATATAAATTTCATTGAAAATAAATATTTAAGATAAATTCCTACTAAATATTCAGTCAATTTTTTGTAAAGATTTTTTAATAAAAATAAGTTTCCTTAAAAAATGATTTTAATTTCATTATATGACAAAATATTATAATTAATTTTTTACAATTTTATAAATTAAATTTAATAAAATAATAATAATAATATAAAAAATAAGTCACTGTACAGTTTTTCAATTTTTCAGAAAATAATGTTTTTTAGTGAATTGTGAAAAATACTTTTTTTTGTAAAACTACCATTTACTTTCAACATATAAATTTTCCTAAAATCCCCATTTTAAATTTTATTTGATTTTATGTAATAGAAGTATTATTTAGTTATGTTTACTACAATTAATTACATTTTAATAATCTTTATAATAGATTTTAGAAGAATTTTATTTCTGGGGTTAATGTATTTTTTCTAAAATATTTTTTCAAGTGCATAATGTTTATCCTTTTTAATTATTTAAAATATACCCTAATTTGGAATAATTATAATTGAATTTAAATATGATATATAAAAAAATATGAATTTAATTTCATATAATGATTACTAATAGTCAAAGAGTTATTATAAAATCATCATTTTCTTTGAAAATGTACTTCTTGGAAACATAGTTTTTTGTCCCTTTGATAAGTTAGAAGTTAAATTATATTCTATCACATTTTGTGAATTTAATTTAGTAAAATATATTAAATATTTATATTATTAATAATTTATATTATAATATAAATTTAACTTAATTTTTTGTCGTAATTAATTGTGAAAACAATTATAATCTTTTACCACAGTTAATGTAAATATGAATTTACCAGAGTTTAATATAAAAAGAATCACGTAAAAATTACCTAAACATTTATCTAAAATCTATTTTGGGAATAAATTTAGACATTATCTTGTCTAATTCTCAATAATTTTCCATTTTCGAGCATTTCTTCATGTAAAATGATGTGGGTATCAGTTTACCTATTCAAAAATTATAAGTGTGCCACCCACATCACTTAAAAATTACACCCTATATCTTATATTATAAAGACATTAAATGGAATATTTATTATCGAAAACCTTCCCAAATATAATTATTAATTTACACATTAAATCCTATAATTCTTTTATTGATCAGAAGGACATCCTATGATGGATTTTGTGGATAACCTATGAATGTTTTTACAAAGAAAAGGTATCATTATTAAATAATTTTTTTATTTTATTATTAATATATAACATAAAAATAATATTGAATTATGATAATATAATAACAAAAACATCTACCATATACTGATATTTTATTATTTTAATGTTATAACCTAAATACACCACTTATTTTATCAAAATGGAAATGAAAAAATTGTTCATCTATACGATGGACTACCACTTCGTGGGGTGATGTGAATTGCTTTCCATCATCACCTCTTAATGTTTTATATAATGTTATTAATAAAATATTAATTTTTAATTATAATATCACTTATAATTTTTTACACTCCATTCCCTTGGGGATATGATTCCTATTGTTGTGTCTAAAACAGACTACCACCTCATGATGTGACATTATGCGTTTTTCACTAACATATTATATAGATGGTAATAATGTTATATTTAATGAATATATGAATTATGTATGAAATTATTATGATATTAATGACATATTTATCATTATTAAATTATAATATATCATCTTATTTATTAAATTTCGACTCACAATAAAATATTAATTTCATTCGTTAGTATGTGAAGACTACAAACTCCACAAAGCGATATGATTATTTCATCATTGACACATTTCATGGAAAATTTATTTATGTGAATTTAATGAAATAATATGATTTTTAAAAATATTATTAATAATATTAGAAAATAGAATAATACATTCCCTCTTTCCATAATGTTTATTGAAAAATGGAATTTTTACTCATGCATATATATGACCTCCCATCTCTATGATTGCAACATAGTTAAATTTTCAAAACCATTATTCATGGATGATTTTTAAAGTATAATTTATTTATAAAAAAAATATAATTATGTTGTGATTTTTATTCCAGATATGATGCACTGATGACAACATTGACCTCTGTCAACACTGAATTTGTTTTTTGAAACAATGAACCAAACATCCTAAAAAACATGATGTGGATTGAACTGAATAAATATTTAAATATTTCATTAATATAAATAAAATAAATTACATAAGTATAAGTTATTTAACCTATAAAATATTATTAAAAATTATATAATTTATATAATCTTATTATATAGGAGTTAATGGGCATACAATGAAATTATGTACTCATGTTAAGGGATATGATCTCAATTTCCATTCATTGAGGAATATTTTAATGTTATTTACATAATTCCTATTATATGGTGTATATAATTCCAATTTTACATGTTTTATCATGAATTATTTATAATTCATGTTATTTTATGTTTCAATTTCAATTATTCCATTCATGGGTATTTTATGTGAATGTTACCAATAGGTAAAAGGATTCTTGACTCTATTTCATTTTGTTGGGTTATAAAACTTTTTCAGTGACATTATTATGCTGTGATTTTGGGTGAACAGATCTATAATTGTTTTCAATTATTCCACTTTTTGGTTCTTATTTAAATTTTTTACAAATTTTAAATTAATTGATAAACTCAAAATTCTATGATATGATTTTTATAATGGTTATTAATCTCAAATTCCCTTTCTTTGGGACATACATCTATGATATGTACATATTTTATTTTATGAGGTGTAAATACTACCCATTTGAAATTTATATAATTAATTTACCTATTTTATTAATATTTAATGTTTCATTGTATTTTATTCTTTTATGTGTCTAATGATTGAAAATTTACCAAAGTTGAAAAGGCTATATGTAACAATCTATTTTATTTTAGGAATGTTTATTTTCCAGATTATTTAAAATAGAATAATATAATCCAATTCTCATGAACCATATATCTTTCATCTTCACTTGTTTTTAATTTCGTTAAAATTTATTATTCTCATTTACCCTCTTATTGATTAAAGAACTATCAAGAAATTTGTTCGTAAATGATACCGATCTTGAATTATCATTTAGATTGGTTATCATTATCTAAACTGTCCATGTTTTCCAAAATTATTTAAAAAATGTTCCTTATAATAATAAAAAATTTCATATATATATATATTACATGGTATTTTACATTATTTAAAATAGTTTTAAAAGGAAACTTATAAGCATTTTCCAAATTAAATACATTTTACTCCCATTACAAATGGTTTGAAATGAATATTTATTTTAATTTTTACAATAAGAATTTATTTTACCACCGTATTTTCTATTATTTTCCTTTATTTTAACTCTATATGATTCCATGGTTGTTTAAAAAAACCATTTTTTAAATATGGATTTTTTGGTTTATAAATGTGATTTTCAAAGTGAACTTTTCATTTTTCTCAAAAATTGTTTTAATGCCTCTTTCATCGTACTTTCATTCATTAGTGACAATAAAAAATAATGTTATGTACACTCCACTAGTGATATGTGGTACTGAGGCCATCATTATTCATTATTTTTGATTGATTATAAGTTTATTTATAACTTATTTCATTCTATGGATGAATCATGTAATAAAAGAAAAAATAATTTTGTTATGCCAGAAAGTGAATGATTCAGAATGTTTTATTCATGAATGGTATTTAGACACTATTCATGACCATGCTTAATCTTGATACAACAAATATAATGGGAATTCCAAGACAATTTTATGTGAGCCAGATATAGATTATATGATCGGTGTTCCCATATAGCGCTATGTGATATCGATATAACTTCTTCAATGGTTGTGTTCAAATTGTGCTCTAATTTATTATTTAATGTTTCATATCTATATAGAAAAAAATAAGGGACTCACCATATGGATTACCATATATATTTAAATAGGACCTATTTATTTTTTATATGGGTTTAAAATTGGTTATGATGAAAATTCTCCAAGACACCAATATTTTTTCATAATGCTTATTACGAGTTATAAAATTTTCCATTGATTAAGATTGGCATTATAGGGATAATAATTATTTACTATTATTATTATTTAATTTTATAAAATATGATTCCATGTTTCATTATTGATGATCCATGAATTTATGGGTATGATTCCTCTTATTTTATACCCATTTACTTTCATTATGTCATCGAACCATTATTATCATCTTATTCAAACCAATGAAAAACATTTTGCAATGCTTATATTGATCTAAACTATGTATTTGAGCTCACCCTTATTATGTTTTTTTCCTATAGGTTATAAAGAGCAATGTTAATTAATTATTTTTAGAATTTATTTATATTGATCATGTTGATTCCCAAATGTGGAATAGGGAAATGTGGTAATAGTGGGGAATATACTCTCTTGAATGCATGAGAACTGGTTATGTATGAGTTTATCCTAATTATAAATAAAAGACTAGAGACACTTGGATATGCAAGTGATCAAAAAATTCCCTTTGATATTTTATGTTTTATGTTGTGAAAATTGAGTCACCTTCATCAGTATCAAATCCAAAAACTGAAATTTTAACGATTTTTCCACCAAATACGGGAGTTTAGGATCTGTTATACTATTTATATCATGATTATACGTAAAATAATTTGATCAAGGAAAATGATATGGGGAAATCTATCAAGGATATTAATAATTGATCTATAAATGATGGTTAATATTATTTTTTTGTACTAGAATAGGATGGAGACTATTTTGGAGGGGCTCTAGTATTTTATTTTGAAAATCATATTTCTATTTATTTTAATAAAGTTATTGTCACTGAAATGATAAAATAAGAAAGAAAAATTCAATATTTTCCTGTTTTTTTGTTAAAATTAAATTATGTGGTTATGTTATCTATTTTTTATGGAATATTACTCATATTGATAACTGGGACTTTATTTGAGTTGATTAATGTCTCAAGGTATCAGTATCAATGAAACTATGCATGTCTTGATTAAAAAATGGTCAATAAGTATAAGATAATAATTGAAATTGATTTAAGAGTTTGGTATTAACAAACTCAACTAGCTGATTCATGTGATGGGTCATTATATATTCATTATATTGTATGATTTCATCCTTATGTGATGACACATGATTCCTTAAATGTAGTTTTTTCTTTAATATCACTCTGACCTATAAAAGTACTCATGAATATTACATTAGAGGATAATTAATATATTTTAATTATGGTATTTTTCTTGAAAATGAGGAATTATGTGAATGGTCATGTTCTAGGGGTAATACTTTGAACATGGCCCAAATATTTCATTAATTTTAAATTTTTAATCCATACTGTGATTATATCAAGATGTTCTAGGGATATCATCGAATTATATGGTGACACTATATGAAAAAAATCTATATGTAATTAGACTATTAGTATTGTGAAGATAAGAAGGTATTAAGGAATGGAACTTTAGGCATTGTGTGATTGTCAAATATTATTATAAGTAGGGAAATGATTAGTGGCCAGGAATGAGGTTTTTCTTTAATGAATGAGATAAAAATATATCATTTAATAGTAAGGTATATTCTTCCTAACGGAGAGAACTATCAATTCCATCAAATTTAATAATTTTTTATAATTATATTATCAGATATATTTTAGGGAACTGATAGTATATGAGAAGAAATTATTATCATGTGAAGTGAAAATAAAAATCATTTGAAGAATTTAGTACTTCTATAAAGATAAAAATCATGTGTATTAGTGAATATTATTACCAAAAATTGGTTTTGAATGAGTGATAATATTACATGATGTGTTTTTTAGATGTTTGAAATACGTTTCTAGTGATTTTTTTATACTCAATCAGGTATTGGAATTTGATGCAAGGTTAATTAGTACCAAACATATTATGGTATTTTGTTGTTTTGATTGGATATAATGAATTAACATATATCGAAGAAAACAAGAATGTAATTTTATCCAGAAATAGTTGATAGAATTTTGTTAAGAAATTTAATTTACTAATTCATCACATGATAGAGTGAATAATACCATACATACATGATTATTACATCATTTTTAAATAACCCATATAAAATATTGAAAATACAAAATTTGATAGGTTTAGTTCCATTAGAAAATTATGTCTATAAAACCTAACAAAAATATAAATGTACACATTATTTTGAATCCATTAAATAATTATCATATATGATTCTATAATAATCATCTTAAATTTAATCACCTAGAGTAATTCATCGAATAAAGTGGAATCTAAACACCCAGTAATGGGAGAAAAAAGGGAGTAATAATATATATGAATTGATATGAGTACATAGATTAAAATAATAATTATCATAAAATCATCTAAATAATATAATAATCATAAGTATATGAAATTCATAAACAATTTACAGCATATTTAGATCATGGAAAAAATGAAACATCATAAATCAATTCTTATTGTGAAGACATCATTACATTATGGACATAGAAAATTATATAATTTCAACACATTAACTTTTAAAAAAATCTATCCACATCATATCTATATAGAATTATCTCAATATATATATATCATTTCCTAATTCATTAGAGGGCTATAAAAATTTTATTTTGGCCTATAAAAAGAAAATTGTCATAATCATACATTTCAGATAGAGTGATAAATTACATAAAGAATAAACATAAAATAAACAATTGTGAATGGAATGAGTTGAATAGTAATCCCATAAGGATTAATTCAATGATTTAAGATAGTAAGAGTATCTTAGATGGCTATAATTACAAGATGGGGGTTAATTTTAGTTTATTAATTATAAAAATAAAACATAAAAATACCTCTTAATGTATATTTATCAGACTCAGAATACATATAATGATCAAACCAAATTATTAGAATCCCAGTGGATTCAATTAATATCAAAATATGTTATTATCATATTAAAAAAAATACAATGACAATATAAAAAACCTAGAAATATAATTATTAAGAAAAACTTTTTCTATTACATGGACAATGGAATATAAACTTGAATAAATATGAAATATAATAGCTAGTAACATTAAAGATGAATTACATTCAATATTAAAATATTTATCTCTTTTAAATATATTATTAAGGTTTTTAATAACATTAACTAATTTTATCCATAGTTTTACATATACAATATTTTTTTTGTTCCTTACTAGGAAATCAACTGATATGATGATCAGAATAACATCTGTCTTCCAATCATCAAAATACATTGATACGATGATCAATTTCTGTATTCCTATCCCTGTAATCCCTCAGTCCAATTTATTGGATTCACCAACTTCTAATCCTCTAAATATCTCAATCGTAACAATGATCAGATTCATGATAAAAATGAAAAATATCTATAAGAAACAACCATGATAAGGATTCCTTGGAATGTCAACTCTCTAAAAAATTACAGTGGCTAAGAATGAGATGTTTACACATAAAAATATTCTAATGACTTTAGTTCAGAAATGTATCATCTCCCAACTCAAAAAAATGACCTGCTATTTATAGGCAAATCTCCAATGGACATATTTCCATGTAAGATGAAACAGACTAAGATAGCTGTCTCTTTGACATATCACAAGGATATGTCATATCTAAATTTTCAAAAATAATTTTTAGCACAATTACAGTGATAAATGTATTACTTACTATAGAAAAAATTCTTATGTTCTTATTTTTATAATCATCAATCAGACGGACAAACTTCTTTGTTGATTATCAATACGACAAACTGAATAATTGTTAGCCTGATATATCAGTACTAGAACCAATCTGATGTTCCTAAATTTTTTTAACATGATAGATAAGATAAAATCTATCTCTTTGTCTGCTTAATGGTATGTATGATTAATCAGACAACATAGTAAATATAGTGATCGTTATTCATAATTATTGGAATAAATTTATAATACATTATAAATTTTTATATGTATCATAAAAGGTAATGTTTTCTACAAAAACATACTAAAATAACTGAGACATAACCAAAACACTAAAATGAAAGATAACATGAAAAAATTATAGTTGTTTATTCTTTTTAATAACATGGATGATATTCTTTACAACACAAATCTCCCAAATATTGAACCTCCTTTTAATATGATGGAATTTATTATAAAAACACCCCATTAAATAATAATTATCCCACTTATGAAACTTTCTCCACTTAATAATAGTATCTTCCATTTTAATATAAATCCTTTCCCATTATAAAACATAGAACCTCTTAAGAATTCATTCTCATGAGTTGTGATTTTTAAAATGTCACTAAAAATAATCCCATGTTTCCTAAAATATTATAAAAATAACATATGAATCAATATTGAACTATCTAATCATCCATGTAATTATGAAGGAATATGTAACCAATAAAAATTATAAAAAATTTAATAATAAGGAATTTGGATGAAAATTAATTCTTAGTAAATAATCATTCAAATGATTTAAAAAATACATCAATAGATTATATGAAAATATTAATCGTTCATCACAAGTTTCTTAATAAATTACTTCACCTTCATGAACTCATGCATATATTTTTTGATCTCAATGAATTTTTATTTTAAATCAACTGACATCCAAACATCATCCTTAGGTCTTTCAATATTATACAAATGTTCTTTATTCTATTAACACATTATGATCAAGTCATCTTCACATAATCTTAGCCTACTCATATCTAACATCAAGTCACACACATTTTCTTTGAATACATTCACATCCTCTGTCTGATCATATATAGTTTATTTTAATTAATCCACAATCACAACTCTTTCTACCATATCTAAAGATAACAAGTTAATGTAATTATGTGTTTCTAACAAGTGTTTCTTAACTTCCTAAAACTGATCATCAGGCTCATGAATATCATTAGCTATTTTATTGGACCATTTCACTATCATAAT
This sequence comes from Viscum album, assembly GCA_963277665.1. Lineage (NCBI taxonomy): Eukaryota > Viridiplantae > Streptophyta > Magnoliopsida > Santalales > Viscaceae > Viscum > Viscum album. The sequence continues at coordinate 1,248,555,941 of OY728151.1, read as the reverse complement.
ATATTAAGAATTTTTTGTTTTTGTTTTCTATTAAAAAAACAATATGGTCTTCATCAATCCTTATAATCGATTTAGTAAAAACATTTAGTGACATTAATTTTTAATTCATTTATTCATGAAGTATCTTACAAATTGATTCAATGTTTAGTACATATTTAATATTCCAAATTAATATTTTTTTGGGAAAGGCAATTGTTTTCAAAACCCTTATGAGAAATTATTCGTTCTTATTTTGAATATTTAGGCTCAATCTGGTGAGGATTTGGTTTACTAATTCTAACATCCAATTATTTCAATTTATTTTCGTCATTCATTAATAATTTCTATGAAAAATGTGTTTCTTATTAACCGATCATAATATCATCATATTTATTGGATTCAAATTTATCAGAAACTTTCATATTCGAATGTTGATGTAGTTCTTCCTTGGATTTTGAATTTTATATATTTTATTATGAAAATCATTCTTCCTATGATGTTTTCAATTTTTTCAACCTTATTAGACATATAATGTAAATATGATGATGATTATTCTGATGATTATTTATCTAATATGGTTTATTCATCATCATCCACTTCATTTTCATCTAGTTGGTAATCTTATTATTTTTATACATCTGATTCTATTTATTTTTATTCAAAAAGTTATTCTTTATCTCCTTATTCAACATATTTATCAACTTCTTTATTAGGTATTTATAACTATCTTCATGTTCCTAATTCTCCTATTACAGGTACTTATAATTCCGATTCCTTCTTAGGTATAGTTGGAAATGATTATTTAATAAATTTATTTCTCATTCCCTTATATGCCACTAATGGGATATGAATAAGTAAAATATATGTTTCATCAAAATCTAACCTAGATTCAAAAATTTCTTTAATGGTGTCTGATATTAGAATTTTTGGATTATTATTTTCTTTCTTTCCATATTTATATAGTAATTCCACAATAAGGGATTCTCAAAACCTCTTTATTTTCGTTATTCCTTTTCTTCTTATTAAATTTTTTCTGCTGTCCAAATCATCAAATCCATGGCCTCTACAAGGTCAATACCTAACATTAGATCCCCTGGTATATTTTTATCCTTACATTCCATAATCTTTCCAAAAAATCCTATGGAATTTTATATTCATGATTTTACTTAACAACAGGAGATGTTTGATCAATTATATTTTTATTCTTTGCAACTTTCTCAACATTATTTAATGGTTTTACAATAAAAGAATCCCCATGAACATTTTATAATTTTTTTTGAATTAGAATAAAATAAAATCCTAGGCATAGTATCTTTACCTGTGAAAAAATTCATTTCCCTGTCTAGATATGATTTATTTTTAACCATGAAGAACTCCATAAACCTAAATATCATCATGAAAATTAATGCTGTAAACATAGTTATATTTTAATTGATTGGATCTATTTTTATATTATCCATCATCATAAACATGAAAATGAACCTGAAAATTTTCTTAATGGAAAAAAGATAATCAAATAAAAATACATATAACACATTTTATGTATCACCATATCCTTTCCTTGGAATTATATATCCTTGAATACATAATGCAGTGAATCTGTTATCTACAGAGACATGTGATACATTCCTTATATTCACCTAAAAAATAATAATCTCTATATTTATTTTCATCAAATGTTAAAAGGAATTTTTGTAACTTGTAATATGGAATGTAAGATTCTCCATCATATAAGAACTGCAACCATATTTGTGACTAATTTATAATATATTTTTCATCTTTTACAAGACATAGAAAAGGAAACATTATCCCTACCATATTCTTTAGAAAATTTTATGGAAGCATAAAATTATAAAAATTACTTAGGATAATAATGGTAAAATCCATATCAAGAATCTTGATATAGAATGATTCTTATCCATGAACATAAATAATTTTTTGATAGTATAATCAATCATTTAAAAACATTATATCTCAATGAGTATTTCCCTGAACACTAATAACATTTCATAATCCCATTTTGTTACCATCGGAACAAAAATTAACAGTGGCGATCAGATGAAAAGGAAAACAATCAGACTGGTAGCATTAAAGGGTAAAATAACGTTAGAGTGAAAATTATGATGAAACAATGTGGGATAATGAGGTCACACATTAATGTATATTATCTAGGGGTGATGGTTTATCTTCTATAATGAAACCAACAATTGATATTAAAACCCTTTAGGATTATTCAAACATGATTTAATCTATGAATGTCTTAAAAATTTCTTTAAACTCTCAATGATTTAAATTTTTATTAGATTGATAATAAATCTTATTTGGAGATATTTATTTAAAAACATTTAAAATAAAAAATTTATTTATTAAAACAAAAATTTTGATATAAAAAATAATTAGAAACTAAATTAATGAAATAGTTCAAAAATTGATGAAATATAAGAGTACCTTTCAGAGTGAAATGTTCTATCTATATAATTAACCTTTTATTTTTGGTTTTTGTAAAGAAAATAAATTATGATACTTCTAAAATAATGCTTAATTAAAATAGATTTATTCCAAAAACTAATTATGATATTTTTATTAGAAAAAATAATTACAATAGTTTTATTAAGAAACCCAATTACGATTTTTTTTTAAAAAATGATTATGACTAATTTTTTCAAAAAACAAATTAAGAAATTTTGAGTCCAGAAATTGTATAAAAATTCCTCCTTTGAGAAATTTTATTTTGAGAATTATGACACCAATTTTTTTAAAGGTTTTATTCTGGAAAAAAATTTGATAATTTTCTTTAAAAAAATATCATTTTAGGAATATAAATATTATTAATAAAAAATAATGGGTTTTCTTAAAAAATATTGTACCTAATATGAAAAGGAGTATTTTAATGTTTGAATATTAGTAAAAAATATTCATATGTGAATGATTACATTAAATTTAAAATTACTAAATTCTATTTAATATATTTATATCAATTATAACTAAGGGTTTTAGGAAAAGTATTGTGATATTTTTATTTCATTCCAATCAATTGTAAAATTATATCTCTTTTAGGTATGTGATTATGAATGAAATAGAGTCTTATATCTATGTTCTTATCACAAGAGTGATGTTTTGGTTTTTTACTTAAATAAATGTAACTTTTGATTTCAAAAATAATTTTATTTTCAGAAAAACTCATTCCATATTCGGTGAGTGTATTTTGAATAAAAAAACATGAGCACAAAAACATTCAGCTTCCACATATTTGACATAAGTAGTGGAATTTGATATTGAGAAACGTTTCTTACATGACCAAGAAAATAACAAATTTCCTAAGAAATAACAATTTCTAGATAAAATTTCATATCAAATATTTATCTACCTAAGTATGAATTTGTAAACAAATTTCATCAATAAAATTTCTAAATTTAATTGAATATTCTAAAAATCAATAGTTCCATTAATATAAAGAATTTTTTAATATCTTTACAATGGGATTATTTTGTATTGGAATGATATCTTGCACTAATAATTCTGAAAACATTATATCTGGATTAACATCTATTATGTGAGGTAAATTTCTTATCATAACTCTAAAATCCTTTTGATAAACTATTTTACTAGCCTCATCAAGATCTAAATTATTAGAGGTACCAATAGGGGAAATAATAATTTCAGTATTGTCATATCAAAATTTGTAAAAAAGATATTTTATGTACTAATGTTGAGATATAAAAGTTTCTTCTAGATTTGGTGAAATTAGAAAAAAACGAAAATATTTTCCCTCACACATCATACTCATTTAAAATTCAAAAATCATAAGATCAGTAAAGTAATTTTTTTAAAAAAATTGAGCTAAACCAAATATAATTTCATCAACATAAATTTCTAAAATCATAGTATATTTATTAACATAATTTATAAAAAGAGTTGAATCTGTATCCCCCTTAAAAAATTTCATTTAACAAAAATGTATTTAACCTATCACACCATGCTCTATTGGATTTTTTAAGTCAGTATAGTACTTTGGTATGTTTAAAACATGTTATGGATGTTTTTTATTTTCAAAACAAGGGGTTTTCTACAAAAACATCCTTATGAACATATCTATAAAAAATGCATACTTCAAATCCCTTTTTATTTGTTTGATGTTAAAAAATGTTTCAAAGTATATAAGTATTAGAATGAATTCTAGTCTTGATACCAAAGCATAATTTTATTCATAATCCATTACCTCTTTATTGATTATAACATTTATCAATAACACAATCACAATTTATTACTATTATTAAATTTTGATAACATTTATTTGGAAAACCTCATTTTACTCCAATTTTAGATGTATCTTTACTTCATTCAACTAAATTTAAGAAGTTTTTCCTTTCAAACTAATTTATTTCATTATGAATGTTCAAAGTAAAATCCTCAAAACCTATAGCCTCATTGGGATTATTAGATTCTAATTGGGATACTAAATCAAGATGTTCGCTTTAATTCAATTGGGAACATCTAGTCCTAATGGATTTATCTTCATCACCTATGAAACATTCACTAGGATGATTCCGAAAAAACAATGGACATAACGGGTTTTTAAAAGTCATTTCTTCAACAACAAGTAGAAAATCATAATGACAAATGAATTTAGAAAAACATTATTGAGTTATTTCCTTATGAGTTTATGTTTATTAAAAATGATGAAAATTAGTTTCATAAATAAGGTATGAGGATGTAGGTTGAGGTTTTTAATAAACAAAGGGATAATTTTCATCAAACATAACATGTAATGATTCCTAAAAAGCACATGATATTTTATTAAAAAACTATAATACATAGAAGAAGTGAAATAATGGAAAAATATTACTTCATTTCATTTGAAAAAAATATATGTATATTATCATTAGAATTCATTTTGAATAAATTGATGTATGGAAATTTTGTTTTTCTTCATTTCCACAATATATAAGAAGTTTTATTAAGAAAATGTTAAATTAAAACTCAATTAATAGTATACATGGTGGTACATACTGCTACAAAAATAAAAGAATTTAGCAATTGAGTACATACTCAACATTATTCTAGTGATTTTTCTTGAAGAATTATATTTATTATTCCCACTACACCTTTTATCTGGGAGGTTTTTAGGTGCTAGAAAGTTATGTTCAATACCTTTCATACTTCAAAAATTTCCAGATTCGTTTTTTTTTCAAATTATCCACCCTAACCACTATATTTCTTCTTCGATGATATATTTTTTTTATCATTTTTCACTCTTGCTAAAAATGTTTTAAAATAAAGAAATGCTTCATATTTATTTGTTAGAAAACAAACCCCGGTGTATCAAGTGTCATAATTGACTAAGAAACATAAAAATTATTTTCCATAAATACAAACATATTTTGTATGAATAAATAAGTCCATGTGAACTAAATACAAATCATCATAATTTTAGACTTCACTAATATATTTAAAACTTGACTTTGTTTCTTAACATATTGATATGGCTCACAGACTTTTGATGTATCAAACCAAAGTTTTTTATATCATTATCATTTCCTTTATTAGTCATCTTACATATGTTTTAAGGTAAAAATGTCCTATACTTCTATGCCATAATGAATATTTATCTTGTTTTCACTATAGAAACATAAATACTGTATCCTACAATCTACTACATTTATTGTGTAAACATTCTCATGTTTATTGGATGAAAGAATGATTATATCCTTGGAAATATATATTAAATATTAATCATTCTGAAATATCATAATGTAACCATCATAAAAAAAATGAAAAATATTGTTATTAGGTTTTCAATATGCCCTAATAAAAATAAAACATTTGAAAAATAGGTTTTTCAATAAGAACAATATTACATATTCTGACAATATAGCCATGAGAATTATCTCTGGAAGTTACTTTTCCACCATTCATATTGATTATCTCCTTGAAGAAATAATTTTCTTCCATTTATGTTCCTTGAAAATACACTATCCTTGTACAAAAAATTTAGTTATTGGTACATTATTGTTTTTGAAATCATAATAATTAGTTTTTTAGAACGCAAACCTTCTTGGGTCCAGTTTTGTTGGAGAATAAATACTTTGGTAAACACATTTTCCTAGTTTTTTTATTTTTGGAAAATTACATTTCCTTAGATAATTAAACCTTATGGAAACCTAAATTTTGTATGCTCTTTAGTGAAAATAAATTACCCCAGTTTACACCACTATGTCACTTAGTAAAAAAAATTCAGTTTTAGGAACAATGTAATTAATAAAAAAATATGTTTTTTTGTAAAACTAATTCTTAAATTATTACCATGATGTGTAATATACTTCTAAATTTAATCAGTGTTTTCCTTACCAATGTTAAACTTTGAAAAGAAATTCTTCAAACTAGAAATTTATTATTTTAGTTTAAATTATAAATTTTAATCCTCATCTTTATTATCTTTAGATATATTTTCTCATTTGAAATTGGTTTTCTCAGAAATATAAAATTCAAAATCCTTTAAAATAATATATATTTTTTAATATAGTTTTATCAATATCATTTGATAGATATGATATTTTATTTGTTAATAATATTATTCTCGAATATTCTTTAACAATTATATCTTTATTCAATAACATATTTTTTACAAATATTAGAATTTTAATTTTGTATACATTTTTGATATCTAGAAACATTATCATAACTAGGAAAGTTATTATCTTCTACTAAGGAAAATAATTTAACAAAATATCTATAACTTGTATCATCAGAATAATTCAAATATAAATACATATTTTTTAGTGATTCATCAGTATGTACCTTTTACATTATACAATTATTTGTCATGGGTAGTTTTCCAAAAAGACCAATATTCCTCTGTCCAATACATTCATTATTAGAAAAATTATTAGAAGAATATACACCACTAGAACTCAATTTGTCAGAAGAATTCAAATATTTATTTATAGTTTATTTATATAATTTCATGTAATTTTATTATTAATTACTTTCCTTATTTTCTTTCATTTTCAACATTAGAGAATAATGTGTGATATATCTTTCTTTCATGTATCATAAATATATTTTATTTTCAATTTCCACTCATTGGGCCACATATAAATAATATTTTTAATCAAAAGATCATCAACAATACCTATTTATCCAAGATACATTATATTAATTATAATAGTAATGAATCATTGGTGTATCTTGGAAACTAAGTCTCTACAAAGAAAATCCAAATCCTGTTAATAAGCTCAATGCATAGATCTTCTTGTTTCCACAACATTAGATGTAGTAAAATTTGATACATCCAATTTACTACAAGTACCATTGGAATATTCACAAAATGATATATAAATATATAGACATTCCTTGTCATATAAAAAAATAAATTATTTTTGACTTGGTAGTTCTGGTTACACACTAATTTCATAGAGTTAGTAAATGTAGAAACTTATTTATCCAGAATCATGTATATTACAGTATGTGTTTGGAATTAATCAACTCCATTTGTGATCAGAATAGTTTTAGTTATATCTTTTTTAATATTCATAGTCATTCCCACAAATTATAGGTGGATGACATGAATCATATTATCAATAGATCCAAAATTCATACCTACCAACTTAAAATAATAGAAAATATTTTCTACAGACAAATGTTAGTGTAACAATGTTTATAAATATATTTTTTATATTAGTACATAAAAATCTGGTATTACGAAAAGAAATTAAAAAGTAAAAAGTATATAAGTAGTATAATAATCCTTTTATACAACTTGTAGGATCATAATAGTATCATATATGGCTATACTTACAATAAGAGGGTGAAATTTAGTTTATTTTTTTTTCAAAATTCTATTAAACAGAATACCTATTGAAGTAAATTTATCCAAAATACACAATGTCCAATGATCCGAATGAAGAATTGGAATTTGGTTGGATATAAAAACAATAAAATAATGTTATTATGATATTCTAAAATACACTGATAAAAAATAGTATATAATGTTATGTATGAAGACTAACATTCTATTACATACAAAGTGGAATTGAAATTGGTGAAAACATGAAATACAATAGATATTAACAATTTGAATGACTTAAAATCTATATTATAATATTTAACACTTTTAACCTTATTTTTATGGTAGTAAATAACTTTGACTAAAGGTACCTACATTTTTATACTTACTATGAAGTCTGTCTTTCCATTCCAGGAAAGAACTCATTATGATGATCAGAATAACCTACATCTTCCCTTCCTTGGAATTTCTCGATATGATGATTGATATCTGTCTTCTAGGATGCATATAAACTTGATCCGATGGATCGGGTTTACCTTATTCTTATCCCCAAATCCCAAGATCGTAATAATGATCTGACACTAAATAAAAATTCCAATGTTCCCAAGGAAAAAACCAATACAAGGATTCCATAGAAGGAACACTCTCTAATATATTTGAATGAAAAATCTTTAAATTATTATAGTGCCAAATAATTAGATGTTCACATTGAAAAAAAATCACAAGACATGTGTCATGGGATGTATCTAATCTGAACTCTTCAAATGATCGGGTATTTATAGGTGAAGCTCCAACTGTTATATTTTTGGTTTAGTTTCAATGAACTATGATTGCAGTCTCTTTGATATATCTCAACGATCATTCATAACTAAATTTTTAATGACATTGTTCCAGAACCATTACAATTAAAAAATTCTTCATAATGATATGAAAAATTATTATATGCATATTGTTATAAAATTATGTTATTCTGGTGGACTTCCTTATTGATTATCAATATAATGAACTGAATGAGGGTTAATCAGATGTATCAATACAATAATCAGTTTGATGGTCAGAAATTTTGGCAGTACAATATAAAAGAAAAAATCTAACTCCTGGTCTGATTAATGTTATGTCTGATTAATTATACTCATACTCAATCCTTGTATTTTAATGAATAATTAATGTTTTATATTCATAATACATGTAATATTTTTATATGTATGGTAATATGAAATTTTTTTATACAAAATCAAATAAAATACAAGCTACATAAAAAACTAATTAACAATGGTTTAAAAGGGTGTTTATGAATTCCAAAAATGAAGGAATGAAATGGAAATAATTAGTAATTATGACTCAACAAATGAAAAATCTTTGAGATTTTAAAATTAGGAAGGGAAAAATTATTTTAGATATTAAAGGGTGATGAAAAATGAATTTTTAATGTTAATGAAGAGAGGAAGAAACAATATTATAATAACCAATGGGAGGTTCAGTGAGTACGGTCTTATATATAATGATATAATCATAGCTATGAATTCATCATAAAGAATTAAGAACATGATTAATCCTCGAAGAATACAATTTAATGGAAAATAGAAGACAAAGATAATTTATTTTAGAAGAAGGATTGGTAAAATAGGGAGAAAGATGGAGTGGACACAAAAGGAAAGGGAAGAGTCAAGAGTCCCCTTACCTTAAATCTCATTTTTTTTGAAATATTAACAACACCTATATAATGAAATTATTATAATTAAAACATTAATATATGAGTTCATTACATTAATTTTTTTTATTTCTTTATATGTTATAATAATTGGAATTTATATGGTAACATGTAATTGAAAATGAAAAGGATTAATGAAAAGTATATTTAAATTATTTCATTTTTATCTCAATTTAATGGTTTTAGTAACATTTTGTTTATTCCTAAGTCTCATAACATCTAAAATTATAAATATTACAAAAAAATTAATTACTCATATACTATATATTGGCTAAGTTAACCATCTCTAATTCCAGTGATAAGTAAATTATTGAAAATGTTCTCGAAGACCACAAACCAATCTTTAAAGATACTTTTTAAAGGAAATGAGGGAGCGAAAATATAAATACATTATATGAATTTTATAATTAATATAAATAAGTAAAATAAACATGACATATTGATAAATAATATATAATAAATGGAAATGAATTTTATGAGACATATAGATTTGATGACACCCTCATAGGAAGCAAATTATCCATTAAAGGGTCATTGTAAAAACATGACAGAGAATATATACATGTATATATATACATATGTATGTATGTATACATTCACCTATATATATATTTAAATAAGTATATATATGTGTGTGTATGTGTGTACGTGCATGTAAACACATACACAGAGAGACACATATATACATAGAAAGATATATATTTTCAATACATTTTAATCATAACATTTTATATTTTTAAATGATTTTTAATTAATTTGTTTATTTTGATTATAAAAAGTGAATGGAATTCGTGAATAAGAAGAGGAAAAACGAAATGAAGAGATCAATGGAGTCACCTCTTCTTTGAGTCATACTTCTTTGTTACGAGACTATATTCATAAGTCCTTAGAGTTGAATGAAAATGAAATGTCTACAAGGATCCTAAAAGAATTAAGAGTTTTGAAATGTTTAAATATTAAATAATAATAATTGTTTGGGAAGTGACTTACTATGGTGGAAAGAGAGGGTATTTAATCATGAAGGGGGTCCTTGAGTAGAAAATAATAAATAAAATATTATTTTATGAAAAAGACTTGTGATAGTGATATTCATTGTTACTATGAATAATATTTGATTAAAAATATATTTTTCATTAACTTTATTCTATTTTAAAATATAATTTATTATTTTATAAAAAATAAAATAATTAAAAATGAAAAAAATATTTTTTTCAGAGAATACATTAAACTTTTTGACTTTGAAAATTAAATTGTATTTCTATAAATTTAATTTATAATTTTAACAAAATTTTAAATCATGTAAAACATATTTTTAGTTGATAAAACATTATTATGTTTTTTATCATTGTTAAAAGAATATAGTTTCATAAAACATATTATATTTAATGAATTGTGTTTTCATTATTCTTCCAAAAAATATTGTGTTTCAGAAAATTACCAAAAAATAAGACTAGGCAATATTAATGTGATAATTCCAAAAATAAAATTCAGTTTAAACAAAAGTCTTTTAGCATAGATAATTATTAATATTTAATTATTAATATAATTTTTTTTTCTTAAATCATATAAGTTGAAATATACTATAAAAAATATTCCCTTACTATATATTTGATCTTTTTAATTTTAGTATTAAAATTATAACAATATAAAATTCATATTTATTAATTAAATAATATTTAATATTATATAAGAAAATTCAACTATTCTAATGTTAATGTTACTAATACAATTATCATATTACTATTCTAATAATAATTTTACTACACTCACATTCATAATTTTATTCCAATAGTCATATTAATATTCAAATTATCATATAGGTTTTATACTTCCTATAAATACCTCTTATTTCCATATATTATTTTGAATTTTATTTTCACACAATTTTAACTATATAATTTATAAAATTAAAATCATATAACTAATGTATTGTTCTATTATTAAAGTGTTATAATTATGTTTTATATTTATTAGTGGCCATGTGCAAATATATTTTCAAATACTTATTATATTTTATATTTTTTTATTATCCAAATATTTTATTTTTAATATTTTTTTTATCATTCAAATATAGTCACCTATATTGATGAAATAAATTATTATTTTTGATTTTTTTGTGATTACTATGTTTTATATTATACCTTCTACCTAAATAGAAAAAAATATATATCCTAAAGGAATTGATCATATTGAAATGTTTAGGTCGTAACATTATTTCCCATTCATGAATTTCATCATTGAAATATCATCTCATATTTTCATTTGAGAATAAATAAAATTTATTTTTTTCCTTACTTCCTTACATTCCTATACAACCTTTGTGTACATAAATTTTCACCAAATTTCATTGAGATGGTGTTTCATCTTATTGCATTGATATTTTCCTCTATGATCCTTGATCTATGATCTTAATCATTTTCACATGATAAGATAGGTCATGCTCTAGTTGTACAACCTCTACATTTAGTACATGTGTTGCATAAGGTATGTACATCCTCATGGGAGATACGTAGGTCATATTCTGAACTTTTGTTGTGTTTTGGGGAGGTTACAATTAATATATAAAATATCTACATGATTTAGGTTCAAAACAGGGCTAATGTACAAGTAATTGATTATACACTTCTTTCCCAATTTCATGTCCGTCTTATATAGTGATATTAAATGGGAATTTTTATCTCCATCATAAAAATAAAAAAATATATGAAGATTTTCAACTTAAATCTTCTATAAACTCTATATATTTTTATTATGTTCTTGTATATCATAAACCTTACATATCATCTCTTCCAAAAGTTTAGGTATTAATTATTTTTTTTCACTAAATTTATCTCACTTTATTAGAGTTCTTCATCACTTACGATATAAATATTCTTATAGGTCCATTAGAATATTATACAGTAAACAATTTTTTTATGAGAACTCATCCAATGGAATATGTTGATCCCAACATCCCTTGAATTCCAATGAGAAAGATCTCAGTATATACTAATGTGTCTGGATAGTCTTTCTAGATTGGACATCAGTTTAGGTGTGATGGGATGTACTGAAGATCAACCATATATTCATGGATTTATGAAGAATCCAATAGAATGAATAGGTGAAAATTGGATCTCAATCAGTTTTGGTCAAAAAGTGGATCCCTATTAAGTCTCACCACGTCCTTGATATATCTTGTAATTTTTATAAATTTAGAAATATTCCCGAATATTGGTGAAGTGGGATGTATTAGTGACCTGATCCGCCATATACAACATAAAGTTAGCTTATTTTGATATCTTATGAGGGCCTATGACAAAGTTCATAGTGAAAATTTTTCGCTTCCACATAGTTATAGGTAATTATTTCATCATATACCTTTATTTGTAATAAAACCCCTTCACTTTTTGTCAAATTAATCACTTTGAGGTGTACTCTAAATATCGTTATTCATGATGTCCAAGATGAATCGTTATCAAATATATCTGTACATCTTTGTACTTCATGTTCTGTTGATGAAATATGGATTATGTGCATCCTAAAATAACACCTTAGATATATTTGGTGATTATGAAACATAGATTTTAGTTCCAAAAAAAATTTATCATTATTTAATTATGTTAAATTATTGAATATTTCTATCAATAGTTACTTTAAAATTATTTTAAATAACTAAATAAACCCCTCATATGTCTAAGATTTTCTATTGTTTATATGGTTGGAAAATTATTTATACAATGTAGGATGTCTTCCCAACATTTTTATTTTCATATCCATCATTTCCATATCTATGAAGGTAAATTCTTTATCAATATCAATCATAGATAAGGTAATACATTCCTTTATTCAAAGAGTATCATCAACTTTATTCAACTTTCTTGGATAGTAATTTATTGACATTTCCTAGTCCAAGATAAAATCTATCCATATTCATCAATTAATGTTTATCTCTTCTGATAGTAAAATATAATTCAAACACTTATTATCAGTATACATGTCCTAGTTTTTAGGTATTTACTCTAAATCAATAATGTAAATATCATATAATCTAACTAGATTTTATGAATTCAGCAATTTTTTTGATGGGTTTTGTATTTTTATGAAGTAAATGATATCAATTTATTATTTTTCATGTGTACACATCCTACAGACTACTTTAAAACGTCATTATATATAAAACATCCTTCACCAATTAAGGGTAATGTGAGTAAAGATGAAATGAAGACCCTATTCTTTATCTTTTTAATATCTTATCACATTATTAAATATATACATACTTCTTTCCATGTAAAATTTGTTAGTGGGTAATATATTTGTGATAATTTCCCTAAAATGTTTCGGTAGTACCTAGAAAATTCATTATAAAAACAGATCTTGATGATTATTATGCGATTGAGTCATTATTCAATGACATTTGTCTTCGATGGTTCTACGATGTGTCCCTCTCTTATGAACACATACCCCAAGAATGATACTTATTGTATCCAAATGTGACACATTATAAACATATAATACACCATTTATTTCCATAAAATCCTCTTTAGTATAATTAAATATTCATCGTGTTCTTATTTGTTCAGGAAGTATATGATAATATCATTAATAAAAAAAAGGAAAAATTATCATGGTAATCACTAAATAAAATAATTATCATGTTTATGATGATAGTTTGGGAATTTTAATTCTAAAAGGAATCATTATAAAATTATAGTGTTTGAATAGTTCATGGAAATCTATCTTTTGAATAAAATTATATCTCTTCACATTAAGTTGATTGTTTCCAAAATGGAGGTACAATTTTTTAAATGAATTCGTCTCTTTGAATTTGGTATAACATTCCATCAATCCATTTTACATGATATGTATTCTTTATTATGTTATTTTTATATTTTTTTAAATTAATGAAAATCACAATTGATAGAACATTATTCATAAAAAATTGAATATGTAAATGGAGATGGTAATAAAGTATGGTATATAAAACTATTATAAAAGGGATATTATAGTTTCATTATTAACTCCTCCAAAAAAATCAGGATTATCCTATAGGGGATTCAAGATATATGTATTATACAAGGTTTATGTTCAATTGGTAAATCTATTTAGAATTATAAGGGAATTTCTTATAATTATTAATGGTATATATTATTATATTCCCTTATAATGAGAAATCCATAATGGATTATTTTTTCTCTAATATCAATCTTTTAAGAATGATATTCTTTGTTATTTGTTATTAATAATTATACAATGGAAGGGTTTTATAAAGGTGATCATAATATACATTATATTTGTATAGGATAATGGGATGGTTTGAGATATTGATATAGAATTCATTTTCAAGGTAATTGATATGTTCCCTATATAATGAGCGACAATATATTCCCATTATAGTGTCAAATACTTCCAAAATGATGTATTATAATTTTATAAATAATTATGTGGTGAAATTAATACAACATTAGATACATTAAAGATATTTTGACATTAAGGCATCATTTGGGGGTTAAATAGTTCTAGAAAAAGTGTAGGATATAAAATAATTAGTTGAACTTAAGTCAAATAAAACATTAACCACTCTTTAGTGAATTATCATTTTACCTTTTAGAAGATCATTTTATTTCGTCACATAAGTAGTGCCAATGATATATGATTTTATATACTCTAACATAATAGGTGGTTATTGCAATTGATTTCCCTCAAAGATAGTTGGTTGGGCCCAATAGATTGTATATAGACCATGTTCTTTTTTTCTAAAGAATTAATCTCTAAGTGGGGCATTTGGCGATGCCTTCTGTTCCCAAAAACATATTTTTCAAGAACCAAACCATGATACCCCTGACAAAGGAACCAAACATAATCCATAGAAGTGACCAAAAAGAATCCATGATCCCATCAGGAATGATAGTAGTTTCTAGGAATCATGAAACATGAATTTTTAGTGGTTTTTACTAGATAAATCTACTGAACATTTCTAAACCTAGAACCATGAATTATTGTATCAAAAGTTTTTGAGTCATGCTCTAGAATAAGTAAAATAAATCAATAATAATTGTCAAAGTATAATCACAAATGAAATCTAAAAATAATCCACCAGAAAGAATATAAAATAATAATAATTAAAATATATCCAAAATTATGTAACAAGGTTGAAAAATGTATGAAAATGGGATAGAAGTCGAACTAGATATTCCAGAGCACAAATTACCACAAAATAAAAAATAAACCAAAAGTCTATTACCTATCATTGTATTAAATGAAAGAAAAATCCTTTCTATGTCACCTCCACCTCCACAGAACCAAGATTACGTTGAATTATTATCCACCTCCTCTAAGAGATGCCTTTACATTTTTTTAAAATAGGTTCTCTATACATATATTGGGTGTATGTTGGGTGTTATCATAACAAGAACAAAAAATACCACTAGTTTGTTCATGAGATACCATTGTAAGATAATACAATCTTTCCTGTTTGAATAATAAATTATATGAAATTAATATTTTGAAATTAAAAAAAAATAAACTGTTTTATAATTATTTTAATGTGAAAATAAATTTTATGTAATAAAATATATAAAAAATCACTATAGGAGAAGCCCTAGTGTAATTGATGTTAAGGCACATAAGTCCCTCACACACAATTATTTATAAAACCAATCACATCCAATAATAAAATGGTCCCTAAGGATATATTCATCTTAGACTTCCAATATTTTGGCACACATATGATGTCACCACAACTATAAAATCTAAATTGTGGTGACTTTTAGTTAGTAAGTTGAATAATCCAATGCTAGGGTGGTTGTGGCTTGTATTAGTAGTACTTATCCATGGTTACCTCCTAGGAAACTTGTGTTTACATGTTCCAAAACCCTTTATAATTAATTTTAATTCCATTATTAATGTTATTTATATAAAAATGGGAGTTTTGTGCAACACATAGTTTGAATAATTTGATTCCATATAAAAAACATACATTTCAATGCACATTAATTACCAATATTAAAAGAGAAAAATAATAAAATATAATAATTCATATATAATACTTTGATAATATATAACTCTATTTAGAAAATTGTGAATTCTAATTTTTAATTAAGAAATCACTCAAGGTTTATCAATAAAAGGTATCTTATGGAACCACCTATTTTTAAAATGTCAAAACATTGAAGAATTTTATGAATTCAGATGGTACGAGGAGAATATAACATTTCAGGGAAAGTGAAAGATCTAAAATTACATCCCCTATTCATAAAATCATATGACAAATACCCTAAGACATCGTGGTCTATGGGGAGGAATAAAATAAATGGGAATGAATGGAAAGAACCAAGGAAGAAATAAATGATCAATTTTCCAATAGATTGATTAAGTATATAAGGTGGTAAAACCACTTGAAACTATACCATAATGGATTATGGAATGTATATAGACTCACCTTAGGGTAGGATGTTTGAAATGGGGAGGAAATAAGAGGTTTGGTGGATAAATCCGGGTTGGAGTAGTCTAGTAAAATTTTTTTAAGGAACATGGGTATCCCCTATGGTTTGGAAACACGGTTTATCAGAAAATCCTCCAACATTAAATATATATATATAGACATGTATAGGAGTCACATATTTTGGTTTCACCATTAGAAAAACCATGTTACAACTATGTACACTTTACAAGATAATCCACCTCAACCTCACATGGTATGGGTGCACAATTAGCAGTAACCATGTTCTGACATTAGTTCCCAATCCTAATTCTTTATTTTTATAAATTTCTATGAAAAAATAGAAATGAATAAGAAAGATAATAAAATAAAAAATCAAAACTCTTTTTACAAAAAAATGACACCATGTGTGTGATAATCATATCACCATCTACCCTAATAGTTGCAACCCAAATGTAATACTATATATTTTCAATGATATTGAAACCCTATTTTCTATTTAATTTATGATTATATATATAACTAATTTTCCAATTAAATTCACTATATAAATTATTTAATGGACTTGATGAAGGGAAAATTCCAATTACTACTATAAAATATTTAATGGAATGTTTTTTATTATTAGGCGCTAAGTCAGCATGAGATTCCGACACCTATAGAGCATCAATATTTATACAATATGATTATTAAATATATTATGTCTGGGGAGTACATTTTTTTCCAAAATAATAGAGTATCTATTGAATGGTTTATCTTACAAGAAATTTGAGAATGCCATTATATCAAGAATGTGTATTTTACTCGAGGCGTAGAATAACCTTTGTCTTTTTCAGATGTTTGTAATAAACATAGACCCGTGTCATTACATGAAATTTTTTTATTAGAAATTTAATTAAAAATGAATAATATATGTTTATAGATAAATGTATCAAATTATTGATTAAATTTAATGATTAAAATTAATTAAAATCTGAATTATTGTTGGGTAGTAAAAAAAATAATAGTTGGGTTATTATTATTATTATTTAATTCAAAGAAAAATAATTGAAATTTACTTGCAATGTTAATAATTGTATTCTAGAAGAAATATTTATTGTTGGAATATTTTCCATGGTGGTCAAAGTATTAATAATGATATTCTAACTTGTGTTAGATAAACTACTCTATTGAAATAATGAAAACATATTAATCTAGAATTAGTATTTAATGATAGTTATCTTTGAAATTTTTATAGTGTTAATAATGGGGGTGATTTGATAATAATATAATTTATTATTATTATTTTCGTAATTATTAATTTATGAAATTAATTCATATATATATATAATGGGTTTATATATATCGTTTTTATATATGTATATACAATTTTCTGTGTGCGAGTGTATATACATATACTGGTGTATATATGTATATGTGGGCGTGTATATATAAAATGGGTGTAAATAAATAAATAAATATTTATTTATTTATTTATTAATTTATTTATTATTTAAATTTAATATATATTTTGGTAATTATTAAACGCATATAAAATATGATGTTTAGGAAAAAATGTTTAAGAAGTCGTATGGTTTTGTGTTGTCCACATAAAGAGGGGGAAAAATATAAAAATACTAAAAATAAATAATAATTTAAGTAAGAGGGTCTTTGATGGACCTAAAAAGTGATGATGCGGTAAATTATTTATTCAATATGTAATTCATGGAAAAATCTGGAAATAATATTTAATTAAATAGAGAAATTAAGGGAAATGTTTAGAAAAAATAAAAAAATTATGGTGGGTGGTGGACCTGGCAATAAGGGAATTTAATACCGATCTCTCAACCCTCTCATCCTATTCATCACTCTATTATTATTATTATTATTATTATTCTAAACTTCACCCTTCAATATCTTCTCAGATATTGATCATATTAAGGCACAATTAGTCAAATTTGGTTCTCTATGAGTAGATATTAAATATGATGTTTATTTTTGGGTGAAAGTAGGTATCAGGAATTTAATACTTTTTATTCAAGTTGTAAATAATGATGATAGTGATAATATTAATAAATTCTTTATCCAATATGAAACATATCCCTATTGTGAAATTTGACTAAATTTTCATCCTTTACTGTCAGAACATCATTACACCTAATGTAGAAGGTGCCTCAACATGTTGAGGACAAGTTTATGACATTCAGAAAGATATAATGAGGTGGTTTGATCTACATATGCTATGATGACTTGAACAAATGAGTGTGTTTTTATCTTTTTTAATACTCATGATATTATATGGGTGCCTTGATATGATACCATTGTTCCCTTGTGAAATTTTTATTGTATTTTAGGTTGTTGTATTGTGAATGGTACCAAAGTGAAAGGTGGAACAATCATGGTTTAGAAGCTCTAGAGTGGTGCGTGTTCAAATTCTACCTAAAATATGATGCCATGACCATGATATATGATGAAACATGATGACATAACATTTCATTACCTTAAAATAGGACAATAATGTGTAGTCTGACCCATGTGTTACTAGTGGAGCCTGAAAGTCATTGAGAATGGACCTTGGGGCATGAAGATCATGTGTGATTGGACACATGTAGAAGTATTGGGGTATGTTGGTCTATGTTTCATGACCTTGGGGAATGATGATCAAGTGTGATTGGGCCTATGTAGTTGTAGTGGGGCATTATGGTCTATGAAAACTAAAATTGGAAATAGAGAAAGGGTATGTGTGTGGTTGAGATGGAGTCATAAAACCAAAACACTAAGAATCGGGTCCCAGTTAGAGGGTCTCATGACATCTTTCAAGCCTCCCCATACACAAGAGGGTATCAATTAGAAGTGATGGTCTATTTCCTTTAGTTGGTAGATTGTACCCTTATTTTTATTTCATCTCACAAATAATAATAAAAATGATAATAAATATAATCATAGTACATATAAATATTAAAATATGCTATAAATTTTATACAGATAAACAGATTCCCAAAGTTGAATGCCATACCAATTTAGTATGCGCATATAAAAAGATAAATAAAAATTGGGACCCTCCAAAATCTGTCATGCCCCTCTATATCTCCACGTTTATGTTCACAAACATCCACCACAATTCCCTTTTACCTTTACCATATATCTTACCATGAAATATACTATAACACTAAAATTCTTGTGTAGGGTGTGAGTAAAAGACTTATTCGGACACCACTAATGTGTCCTTAACATATGTACACATTCATTGTGTGTAACATGATAATAAATAAATTTCAAAATAGGTAAAAATTATGCCAAATGTTTTAATGCTAACCAAGACACCACAAAACATGGTTGTACATACATAATATATTTTATAATAAAACATTGGAATGGTAATGCACACATCAAAAACATGGGAGATAGAATCAATGATTCTCAATTGTTGCATAGACCCATTGCCTCAATGTCAGGGCACAATAGAACATCATACTATATATTTATTTTTCACCTAATGTCACATAGACCATCATGCCCAAAGGTAAGGCCATAAGAAAATAAAGAATCACTACTATTATATGGGTTTAATCACACATCATTATCATCATAATCCAAGGTTAGGACACATAGGACATCATGACCCATTACTTACAACAAGTTGGATCACACATTATCATCATTATTCAAGTTCATTCCATGCTAGTGAATAATTCCGGACCCTTATCTTCCTCCTGTCATCATATCTTATACATTGTATGAACATGCTCCAACTCTAGGTGTACTATTCCTAGATGGTTCCACCTGTAAATTTTGTAACATATATAATATTGAAAAAAATATAATATACTATGAATATCAATATGAAGTAGTAGTATCATATAGAGGCACACATATAAAATCAAGAGTTTGAAAAAAATCCAAACACGCACACTTCTGATCAACTCTTATTAGTCTAACAATATCATAACCCCTCATTATATCATTCCAACAATCCTAAACACGAACTCAACATGGAAATGAACTTTCAAATTTATTTTCATCATCATTTTGAGAGTATGTGTCATTAATGGCATCCAGTTTCACTACTAGGATACATTATCAAAGGAATGAAACTTTTATTAGAGATGTTGATATCTTCAATATTTAAAACCCGAATAAGAACTATTAAATTTTTCCTCAAAAAATAAACCAAATTATTTCAAAATAAACATAGTATTTAATTCTACTCTTAAAGACAACCAAATGGCATCTGTGGCATGTTAAACTTATCAGTATTGAAGAAGATGTCAAAGATTGGATTCAATAATAATAATAATAAATATGTAAATAAATCAATAACTAAAAAATATAGATATAGGGAATAAAAGAGTGGAATGAGAAAGAGGGATAGAATTCCACCGGTAGTAGGTAACCCCGCCATTCAAATGTTTTTATAATTTTTTAAACAATTTTTTTATTCAATTCTATTTTGATTCAAATTTCTCTATGCCTTATACATAGAACATTTACTCTCCACCACAATCAATATGATCACCCTCATGGTCCCCTCTTACATTAATTAATATTTTTCATTATTTTACCCCTCTTTTTTTATATAGTGAACCAAAATATGATCTAATATAATTTATCCCAAAAATACACCATTAAAATAAAAAAATCATTCATTAAATATATCTTAATTTTCATCCACACACACACACACATATATATACACGTATTACATATATAAAAACCTTTATATACATAAATACACCGAGACACACAAATATTTATTTACATAGATACGTATTCACATATATAAATTTATATAACCCATATATATATACCATCTATACAAACACACACACACAAACTAATTTATCAAATTAATAATATTGATAATAATAATAAAATTATTATTATTAAATATCTATCATTATTTATAACATAATCACATAAACTATAATTCATTAAATCCTAATAAAATATTAGTAAATTTTTATTATTCACATAAAATAATTTGTACAGAACAAGTACTACCGTCACTATTATTAATTTTTCCACTATAATATAATTGTTTAGTAATCATGTAAATTTACATTCATTTTTCTTTGAAAAACATAGTAATATTAAAAAATATTATAATTATAATAATAATACAATTTTTAATAGTATTTCTTACTACCTAAAAAAAGTTCAAATATCAATTTATTTTATGAGTTCAATTTATCAAATTGTTTATAAATTTATTTGGAATCAAATATTCATAATTTTTAATAAAACATATTAAAATAAAAATTTAAAAATAATGACATAAGAATGTTATTTAACAAAAAACCCGACACAAAAAAGGTTATATTGCACCAAGAGTCCAACCAGTATTCCAAATTTAAGGTTATTCTCAAATTTTACATATGATAAAATGTTCAGATATATTTTATTTTTTCAAAAATTCTATTTGTAGGAGATATATGATTTTTTATTAGTATATAAAAACCTAGGATCTATGGGTCCTATAATATCATGCTTACTCAGATCATTACTTTTAAAATGTTCTTTTAAATAATATATAGTGTTAAAAGGGATTCAAGCCTTATATAAAGACATTAAATCATTTATAATGAAAATTTTATTGAAAAATTACATTTTCACATAAATATACACCTAAATTAAAATAAAAAGATGTATTAATTATCATATAAAATTTGTAATATTATAATTCCCCCCCTATACTGACTTCTCCTCCCTAAGAGGTATTTCCAGTGGTATTGGTCGAGAAACTCAAGGCACATATTTTAGAAATTAGACTACCACTCCCACAACTGTGAGACAATATCTCTTGATCAAATTTAACACTTAGAGTATTTAAGAAATATCCTAACTAGTCTATAAGATCAAAAAATTTAATTCCAGGAATCAACCCTTAACCCACGATATACCCACCTAGAACTAACCTCAATCTATTTTCATATAAATTAGTCACATTAATCATATATACACTAAAACAAAAACATTCCTAGTTAAACTAATTAATTTCATTAAAGATATATCATAACATCTTGAAAAATATATATATCACCCAGTGAGAAACTATCCATAAAATATATCACAAACCGTAAAATTTAATTAAAGAACCAATATTCCACATAACAAGAGGTATATATATACCTTGTAATACTATGTTACCAGTGGGGATGCATGAACACACCAAAAATCATAAAAATCATGTATAAACATAATGTAAATCACCTAAGGTGTTTTTAATAAATTAAACAAAAAATAATAATCTCCCACACTATATAGGAACATGGAAGTCCACTATACTATGGTGGATCAGAATTATAATTTCCCCCCTTCCTGAGTCCCAATCATATGATATTATAGTAACCTTATACCAAATCAAAGAAAATAAAAAAGATACATTCATTATTCAGGTTCGATGATACCATTTTTAATTTCATGAACTCCCCAGGATTGAGGTTTGGTGACCAACATAAGGTATTTTTGATTTAAATTGGGAGGTGGGGTAGAGATTATAATTCTCGTAGAAAAGAGATACTTGAAGGACTAAATGTCACAACCCAGTTCAGCAAGGTGGAAATTTATTTTCAGGAGCCTACCCGACTAGAAATCAACCATTATGTGCGATTTTCTAGAGTAGTGTTAGGATCTGTGACCACATGTGATGTTTCATAGGGTGTGTGTGAGAAACCACCAAGCACACTAAAAGAATAAGTGTTATACTATTTTGAAATACTAAGTGTAATAAGTGACCCTAGTGGGTAACAACGTGTGGTGTTTTGGGAAAGAAATCATGGTTTTAATAGAGACCCAAGTGGTCTGATGACTAGGTTTAGGACTCATGGATGTTGTTTCATGATAGGAGACATGGTGCTAGCATAGTAATTGAGAAGAATTAAGGATGGAACCAACATTTTTTTTTGTTCTTGACTGTTATAATGTTTTCGATAATGGATCTGATGTAGGAAAAAATGAGGTTTGCAGTGGATTGATTAGCACATGAATTCTTGGTATTATTGTTAATTACATGTGAATTTTTTTATTATCCTTTTAAAGAATCGTATAAATGTAAATGTGTGTTAATGATTAATTTCTTCAGTCAATCTAAGTCTGGTACTTACACCCTACATGGGAATTTTATTATTCTTATATATTTTATTACTATAAATCTAGTGAAGGGAAAGGTCCCTATAGTGGATGGAAATGAAGAGGTGAATGGAGATATAGTAGAACAATGTAGACTATAGAGGTTCCCACAGTTTATTTGTGCTTATTACTCTATTTCATTTACCATATTGGTAGCCTGTTTATTTATATGAAATCTATTCAATATTTATATTTTCTAATGTATTCCGATTATATTTATTAACATTTTTGTTATTATTTTTGTCCGAACATGGTACTTATGGTATAGTCACACCACTAATGGAAAAAGACCCTAGATACTAGTCCGTAGACTTATACGAATAGGGATTCATGCATGAGGTCTTGTATCCCTCCATATAATAACTGAGGAATTTTATACATGGATTTTACATATTTTTATAATAATAATCAATATATTTCAGAAACACATTCTTGGGGACCATACTATTTGGGTGTATTAGGAGACTAGGTACACATTCCTCTAATTTGGTGAACAATCTCTGATATCTCCCATAAAGATATACTATTTTATTGATTCTCACAAACATTATCTACATAAAACCTTTTATTATAACGTTGGAAAATTAAATATAAGAAACATTGGGATTAGATGCTCAGTATTGCTAAATAAAGGATTTTTTTAAACATAACATGAACATAATTGTACAAAAACATGAGTATAACATATGAAAACCATAACCAACATCTCAATTATTAAAATCATTAGTCATAGAATAATTATTAAATGTTCATAAGACAATAATAATTAGTCAATAATAATACATGTGCCTTGAGAACATAAAATTAGAATAAGACATTGAATAGTGGCAAACATATAAGTACATAAAATAATTTACATTGTAGTAATTGATTAAATCCAAGGATATCATAGTGTAATAGGTTCACTCCCAAAACCATTATAATAGTCAAGGTTCACTCCGAAGACCATCATAAATGAAAAATTCTCTTACTTAACTTGGTTCACTCCCCATTCTAATCTTTTTATTTCATGATATACAAATCCCTATCCAATTTTTTGGAGGGATATATAGGTCACACCTTTCACATAATAAAAATCATATATATGTGTTCCACAAAACATAATAAATTCTTTATATAGTTTCCTTATAAATTAAATGTTTTTTATAATAATTTCATGATATCATAACCTACGAAAAAGAGACATGATTCATAATAATTTAATTATTTCATTATAGCACAACACATAGAAAAAGTACCAGGTTTAATAAAAATTATATCATGGTATAACCTATGGAAGAGAAATGGGTTTCATATACATTGTGTCATCATAAAAAATTCATAGAAATAATAAGAATTGTTTCCTTAGTTCATATCCTGGGTAAATAAAAAGTTATATTAATGCATTTCATTTAATATGTAGAATGGTTTTGAATGAAAAATCACTTGACATATTTCTTGAGGGAGATAAATTTTCATTGAAAATCACTTTTTAACACTAAATATTCATAATTTTTTTTTGAAATCCCAGTCATTGAAAATATTTTTAAAAATATATAAATAAATATTTGAAATTACTTTAATAGATTTTTTGAGGAAAATATCGTTTCCACTTTGAGGAACATTTCGTAAAACATTTTCAAAATCCATTTTTTACTTTGAAATCATTTATAAAAAAAATTCCCAAATATTAAAAAAGAAATATTCTTTGATAATAACTTTTACATATATATGGGAATCCCGAAATCCTTAAGTGTTCATGAATTCAATAAATACTATTCATGCTCGGCTTGTTTAAAAGCAATAATTTTTTCACATTTTTAAAAAAATGAAACATTAATTATTTGGAAAACAAATAAAGATTCATTTCAAAAAAAATTAAAATGTAAACCCTAGATAAAAAATACTTTGATATATCAATTGAATAATTTTAAAAATATTTATGAAATCATTTTTAGAATATATGGTTTTAAAATAATAGTTTTTTTAATAAAGAGATAAATAATGATTATTTATCTTGAAAGAATTATCTTGAATCATTTTGTATATAAAGTGACAAAAATTATGGACAACCATGTATTCTAGTGAAATAAATAGATAATAATAAAATTATTTAGTTTATGAAGAGATAGATCATAATATTTGATTTTTGGAATCATAATCATAACCAATCATGATAAACGATGACATGGTAACATAAAGTATTTACCACTTTTTTAAATTTTAATCATAATCCCCATGAAAGGATAAGATTAAATATGAATTTAAATATCATGAGAATAAAACATTTATTGAGATTAAATCTAAAATGGGTTGTTTATAATCCTCATAAATAAATATTGGTGTATATCATGAAATAATCCTTAAACAAGGCTAATTGATGAAAAAATCCCATTCCATTTTAGAAATATTTTGAATTATAATCCTTAATATAGAATAACATCATACCAGACTATATGTATCATTAAAAATAATTTAATAAATAATATAACAATTAAAATAGGAAGTCTACACACTAAAAAAAATAAATGAGTGGGGAAGTTTCATATGTCTCCCAGAAATAAAGGAGAGACTAGAAATGCCTTACATAAAGTCCTAACATCATTTTACTATTTAATAACTCAAGTATAACAAATATATGTTTATTATACATATATTTTAGAACCATATTTATATATATCATACTATATATTATTTTATTATGAAATTGTTTTATCTGTTTATTACCAATGCTTTGTTAAAGTCATATTTTGGGTAAAAACTACTTTGTTTTTTAGTATATGTTTTGATATATTAGTTTCAGTATTCTTACATTGATCAAGGTTACATAACCCATATTATATTAATAATTAAATAATTATAATATTTATACATAAAATATAATTTTAATACCAATCTTGAAATATGGTTTTGAGAAATTAAGTACATTATGATTATGGAGATGTTAAGAAGTATGTACACATGAGTGGTGATTCCATTATTCAATTATACATATGGAAACAATTTAAATATTATTTTTTAATTAAAAATGATAATAATATAATAAATAAAATATTATTTATTTAATTAGTCTTATACATATCAACTATGTGGTGGGGTGATGAAAGTGATAGTTACATCGCATCGTGAAGGCAATAATCCGTACATAAATGAACGTCGTTATCATATTTTAGTGTGTGAAAGTGTGAATGAAAATGATATAATATCTATTAATAATAATAAATATGTCACTAATATCATTATTATTTCATTTATATAATATATATTAATTAAATATGTCATTATTATCTTCAATGTAATGTGTTGGTGAAAAAAGAGTCCCATCGCTTTTTGACGCGGTAGTCCGCCATACACACGAGCGTCATTATCATATCCCCTACAGATTGGAATACAAAAAGTTATATATTATGTAATTATTCATGATTTATAATTATTTAATAAATATAATATATATATATATATATATATACTTTATATCCATCATAATACCCTAGGGATGAGAGGTGGTAATGGAAAAATGAATGACATCGTTTTGTGAGGTTGTAGTCTGTGAGACACAGGAATTGCGATTTCATAACTCATTTGAAGGAAGTGCGGATGATAGAAGCTGATGAATATATAAAAAAAAGAAACTATTTATATGGAATATAATGTGTTAATTATATAATCACGGTACACTAATAATTGAACAATGTGGATGAATAAATAAAATAAAAAACAAGTTGAAGAACATTAACTCTTCTTTGTGAAACCACCACACTTTTGAACCAAAAGCCTTTCAAGGTTGGATTTCAACCCAAAAGAAGGCATATAGGATGTGAGTTTAGAATTTGGTAAGTTATTTGGGTAGGGATATGCCAAACCAAAATGTTTTGAAAGTGTGAAGTGGAGATAAAGGAGGTGGACCTTTATATGTGAGGTGAGTGAAAAACATGTAATTTTTTAAAAGAGACATTTGTACCCATATTTTCGCATAAAAAGGGGTCAAAAAGGCGTATTTTAAATTTTTATACATTATAATGTAAACATAATGATAAGGGAAAAATTATTCTTGTTTTTAGGTCATTTAAAACGTCTTTTTTAGCTCCTGGTAAACTCATTTTTACCATAACGACTATATATATTTATAACTATTTTTAATATTTATTATTTTAAAAACTTATGTTAATTTTATTAGATATTTTTAATAATTCTGATTCTAAATACAGAATAAAATTTTCCAAATTCCATTAGCATAAGTGGGATATTATATTTTAAAATTAATCCCATAGACGCTGTGAGAAAATATATTTACAAGAGAAAATGTTATTTTAATTAAATGGATTTTATTTGAAAATCAAACAAGAAAAATATTAAAATCACCTGAGTTGGATTAATTTAGTTAAATTGAACTAATTTAGAAAAAATTAAAATATTATTCACATTATAAATAAAATAAATGAAAGAGGAGCTTTCAATTAAACTTCATTAATTTCATTATTCAAAAAAATTCCTCTTTTCAATAAATTTTTAAAAAGTCACCCTGAGAAAATTATGAAATTATTATTTAAAAAATTGTTATTATTTTTTCAATTAAATTTTCTAAATTCTTTAGTCTTTTTAAATAAGTCCTCAAAATGGAGGCAAAACCGGTCTTTAGAAAAATACAATGTTAATGTGTAAAATTAGATTTATTCATATATCTTTTTTAGAAAACTAATGATATGAATGTAATAAATCTTAGTGGGTATATAATATATCAATTGAATGAAAATAAATCACTAAATGTTTAAATTTAATGTGGCAAAATGTGTTTTTTTCATAAAATTAGTTTTTCAAAAAAAAGATTTCATTTTCTTCCAAATTGATATTATTTTCATTTTTAGTTAATCGGTCACCAAATAATTAATTTTATATATGTGGTTAAACTATATATTTTCATAATTTATTTAATCATAATAATTCCCATTAATAAAATTACTAAGAGATAAATATTATTTCAAATAAATATATTTTAACCGTATTTCATATTCCATTTAAACATAATGTTGAGTGTAATGGAAGATAAAATTGATGTTCCATGTAACAAAAATAATTAAAGGTAATATTTATTTGAAATAAAATATTTGAAAATATTTTTGGGTGCAATATTATACCCCGTTAAAAAAATTATCCCACAAAATTCATCTAAGTCATCAATGGTTTTACATTTGATAATGCCTTCATAAAAACCCACATTGTAAAAATGGTTATCAAAACATCCTTTTTAAAGACATAATTGTTTTTTGGAAAAGTCATATGGAATAACACATAATAGGTTTCAAATTTGGAGAACATATGTTGTAATTGACAATATGGACATGGAGGAAAAGAATAAATAATTATAGAGTGTGTTAGAGATAATTCATCACAAAAAAGTCAATGATCTAGAGAAGGTTAACATCCAAAAAACCATAAACCAAAGAGGTGTGATAATGGTAATTAAAATCTTGAAAGAAGATGATATCAGGAGGAAACATTAGTTTCAGATCCTTTTACTAATGTTGTATATTTTCTTTTACATCTATAATGAGAACATATGAAAATGTACTTGGTATCTGTTTATTTTTTAGGCACAATATCATCCTTTGGTTCCCCATTGATCAATTTCTATATCATCTCTTACACTAAGAGATGAATTTTTTTAATGTATGAAGAACTACATAAAATCCATAAAATAATGATAAGTCTATCATTTTATCTATAGTTAAATGAAGGTAAACACTATTTATCCAATATGGATAACTCATCATATTGTGAAGTAAGAAATTAATCTATAAAACCTCATCCAATGATTTTTTATACCATTCCTTAAATTATTAACCTTATAACCTGACCAAATAATGCATTTATAAGTATTTTCCCTTAAAATATCAAAATCCACATAACATTAATCCCACATATATCATTATTTAGCTCTTTATTGTCACATATGAAAAATTTGAATACCTTCATCGTGTATTATATGGAAACATGTAATAACTTGAATTACCATAAATATGTATTGAAAACCAAAAATCTAACTCATTACATAAAGAAAACTCAATATATTTGATATATTCCCTAATTAATTTTTATAAAAAAATCTATAAATGATTGTATATACCACTTTTTCGAAAAATTATTAATTAATTCCAAGGTAATTAGTAGTATCCAATTTACATATTTCTATCCAAAATCTATTAATCCCAACATAATTATCTCAAAATCAAAAGATATTAGAGGTTATCATGTCTTAATAAAAACATAACTTTTCCATTAAATTACTTTAATAGTCTACGAGTACTAATAAAATTATTTTTATAAATCCTTAATGAAAATCATAAAAAATAAATTCAACAATATTTTATGATTCATATAACATAATCCTTTAATTCGAAAACAAAAATATTTCTATCATCCCACATCCTTCCCGAAACATAAATTAAGATTTATTATCATATTCCTTTATTATTATAACCAATAATATGAAATATGAATCATGTCATAACATTTATCAACATAAATTTAATCGTGCTACAATTTATAAATGAAAAAAATACAGTTAGAAAAACACATACCTTTTATATGTCATTCATTTTTTCTTCATCATAATCAATATAACCAATACGCATACATAAATTCTTATTTTATATCTATTTTTACTCATGGGACATCAATTTTCATAATTCTCATAATTTCTACAGTTAAGAAATTCATTAATTGATAATACATCAGGGAGACCAAGATTCCTTTCCATTTGATTAATATAACATATCCTTTTCCCTCATAAATTTTTTACTCTATGTCCTCTACACATAAAAAATATTCTCATCCCACTGATATTATCCTTGGATCGATTCATCTATCATTATTTTAATATAAGAAACTGAATCCTCTTTACTCCATGGTCTCCACTACCAAAAATCTCAACAAACAAAATCTTTATGTTCATTGGTGAGTTTGGGAGTTGGTTTAGGTCCACATTGTTAATCATGATCCATGATAATTGATTTTGAATAATCATAACGTCATTGTAATTATCTCATTTAACTTATCATCATCCAATTTTCTATCACATACAATGTTATTCCAGTTACTACTATTTCCCACCCTTTAATGAAACCAAAAAGTGTAGCGGGGGAAACACTAATCATAGTGGAAAACAACATAATCATGAAAAAGTAACTTATTGTATTTCAAAGTCAAGACACATTCTTTCTAATATATGACACCTTAGGTTTATCCTAGTTTATAAAAATTCATAATATATTTAAATCCATTGTGATGGTTTATATGGTTTTTGTGAATTTCCAAATCATATAATGGATGAGTGTCAAACGAGGTGTACAGTAATGCCCGTTGACATGCACCAGGTGGTGATTGATCCTAGCTCTAAGCACCCAGTTCTAAGTAACTACTCATAGAAACCTATGTTCCATATCTAAATAAATTTATAGTATCTATATCGGGATATGATTTCTTGGAAACCAATTGATCAATTCTTCACCAAAATTTAGAGACATTATCTCATATATTGATAAATCCCTAGATTTATCCTTAAAGACGTCACTAAGGATATCACCAAAAATATACCTAGGTATATCATTAATGTATTCTAATCCATGTATCCAAATGATAACTAAAACATTCCTTTGATAAAAACTATAATAATATAAGATTTTCATATAGTGAAACTACATATTTTAGATGAATATTATTTGAATTACACAAACACATGCCCAAGGAACATAATAGTTAAATTTATTTGGATAATAGGTACATATTCTGATAATTTAGTGAACAGTATTGAATATATTTTATAAACATATTCACTTTTAGTAATATTCTCAAAAAAACCAACAAAAAAACTTTCTTCATATCAAGGGGAAATGAAACATAATAAATAGTGGTATTAGATTCTCAATAAAGGTAAAAAGGGAGACATGTAAGAATTTAATGAACATAAGGGTATGAGAACATTATCATAACATATGGAAACCATACCCTACATATTAAAAATCATAATAATGAGTCATAGAATAATTATTATAATGTCACAATCCATGAATGATATAGAGAATGATGAACATATTCTTTAAGAGCATAATACATGGAATTGTGTAATACATATCAGTATAGAAAATAATTTCCATATATGTAATGGATCACTTCCAAGGATACCATAATCGAATTTTTTAACTCCCTAAGCCATCATTGTAGTCAATGTTCACTCCCAAGACCATAATAATAGAGTAGTGTATTACTAAACAAGGACAACACCCTATTTTAGTTCTGTCAAACTCAGGTGATGTAAATATTTACCCAATACATTGGAGGGAGATATAGGTTTCACTATTAAAGTAATTAAAATGATACATATTTTTTCTATAATATCATAACACATTAGTCATATAAAAACCCATGGAATGAAATGGGTTGAAAAAATATTTCATCATGTCATAATCTGCGGAAAAGTTACAGGTTTAATAATAATTTCATCATAGCATAACCAATTTAAAAAAAGTTGGTTAGATAATAATTTCATCACGGTATAACCTATGGATGAGAAAAGGTTTTCATGAACACCTTTTAATCATAAAACATTCAATGAAATAATAATAATGGTATCTTATGTTCATATACCTATAAAAATGAAATTAAAGGATGTTATCTTAGATTAATAATTACATTTAAATATAAATGTCTTGAATGTTTATTGAGAAAGATAAATTCTCAATGACAATAAATTTTTAAAATTAAATATTTATAAAATATATTATAAATAAATTTCATTAAATAAAAATTGTAATACATTCAATGGTATCATAAAAAAACATTTAAAATAGTTCATGAGGAAAATATCCTTTCTAATCTGAGAATTTTTTTTTAAATATTAATTAAAATCCATTTATTACTTTGAATTAATTTATAAAAAAATTTCCCCAATACTGATAGAAAACATTTTCATTGAAAATTACATTGAAAAAATGTAAGGGAAGCATGAAATATTTTAGTGGTGTTGAATACAAGAAATTTTGACAATGTCATGCATGTTCAAAAACCAAAGATCTTATAAATTTTTTGATAAAATAAAAACATGAATTTTTTATAAAATAGAATGATTATAAATTTAAATAATTTTTTTAAAAAATACAAAATCATTTTAAATGGTTTCTAATAAATAATTTCAATAATATTAAAAACATTTTGAAAATATTTTTTTAAAATGTTGTTTTACAAGAAAATTGATATTCGATAAAAAGAGAAAAAAATAGATGATTTTTAAATACATTTTTTGGACTCATGAGTACATAAAGTGAGTAAATAAATGTAAAAATGTATTGTCATGAAATAAACATAGAGCGAGAAAATTAATTATTTTTCTGAGAGATATATCATAATATTTCATATTTGGAAGCATAATCATTAATAATCATGATAAATGATACGATTGTACCATAAATTCTTTTTCACTTTAGAAAATTTTCTTCATAAGCCCCATGAATGGATAAAATTAAATTAAAAATAAAATATAAAAAATATAAAAATATTCAGTTTATTACAAGTCAATGGTTTTATATATACACTTCATAAAATAATATAGTTGTCTAACAATACATAATACTCAAAGAAGGAAAATTATGATAACAATCCTTTAAACAGTAGTATTCTTTTGAATTTTAATCCTCAATAAGAATACCATAAAATGAAAAATTAAATTAATTGAATATAATTTTATTCATGATAAATAACATAAAAGGGTTAGTATATACACCACAAAAAAAAATGACTGGTGAATTTAAAGATGTTTTCCAGAAATAAAAGAGAGACTAGAAATCATCTACCTTAAGCCTTGACTTCCTTCTTACAAATTCAAATATACTATATAATAAATATATTTTTTTTATAAATCTATTTTATAAAAAATATTATATATATCATACCATATATTATTTTTCTAATGACATTTTATTACATATGTATTACAAATTATTTTTTATAATTACGTTCTGGGTAATAACTGATGTGTTTTTTCATATGTGTTTTAGTTGGATATTTTCAGTCCTATTACATATATCATGGTTCCATCATCTACAAAATAATAAAAATGAAATAATTATAATATTTATATATCAATTATAATTTTATTACAATTCATGAAATATGGTTTTGAGAAATGATGTATGTTACGATAATGAAGATGGTAGGTCCTGCATCAATATAAGTACTATTTACAATTTTGAATAATCATTATAGAAAGTGGTAAGTGATATTTTATACTTATTTAAT
The DNA here is from genome assembly GCA_963277665.1 of Viscum album. Lineage (NCBI taxonomy): Eukaryota > Viridiplantae > Streptophyta > Magnoliopsida > Santalales > Viscaceae > Viscum > Viscum album. The sequence goes on along the minus strand of OY728151.1, from coordinate 1,248,521,672 downwards.
GAAGAAAATAGAAAATAAAATATTATATCTTTAAATATTATTATACATATAATTCATCTGTGGTTTTTTAAATGATAGATTCACAACGCTTTATGAAGGCTGTAGTCCACACTATGAAAACTATTTTCATCATTCAGTGAGTGAAAAGGTAAGAAAGAAAATAATATTTTATTATTTTAGATAAAATTATGAAATTAATGTAATATTTATTCATTTATATCACATATGATCATTTAATATATCCTTATTATCTTCTATGTAAAGCGTTAGTGGAAAAAATCATATCACTTTGTGAGGAAGTAGTCTACCATACACCAAAGTGATGTTATCTTATCCTATAAGGAATGAAATGTGAAAATGGTATATATGATATAATGGCTCCATAGGTATAATAAATTCATTAATATATATATATATATATACTTTATATCCATTATCATACCCATCCTTGAGAGGTGGTAATGGAAAAGCGAATGACATCTTCCGTGTGGCGACATTCCTCTATACCCATGAATTATAATTTTGTAACCCATTTGATAGAAGTGGGGATGGGTTTATATCATTAAAATAACCTAAACAATATCAGTATATGGTATAAAATAATGTAATTATATAATCATGTTCTAATAATAATTTATGGATTTGGAGAGTGAAATAAAACAAAAACTCTCATTGAAAAATGCTTCCCCCTTAATATGTATCCTCGTAATGTTTGCACTAAAACCATTTTTTGGTTGTATTTATTAAAAAAATGGATTATAGGATGTGATGTGGGATTTTGTGTTATTATTTGGGAATTTATTAGCCTTATAAAATGGTTTTTATAGTGTGAAATGGAGAGGAGTGGAGGTGGCCTTTTATATCGGTGGTTAGTGGAACACTTCTAATATGTAAAAATAAAAGGGTGTGCCAACGTTTTTAACATAGAGAAGCCATACAGATTCATTATTTTAGAGAATTATAGATTATGGGGTCGAAACATGTCCACACAATACATTTTATACTTTTTAGTTCCTTTTATCACCATTCTTAATGAATTAACCCTCAATAAACACATTTTTACCTTAACTACAATAATTTTATTTTATTCATTAACTAAAAATTATGGTCATAAATTCTGTTGAAATTATTATATAATTTAGATTATTATGATTCCAAATATTTAATCCTTTTTTCAAATTCAATTAATTGAACTGGAAAATATTGATTTAAAATAAATCCCACAAATGTGACGAGAAAGCGGGTTTTCAAAGATTAAATGGTCAATAGTTTATAAAGTTGTTATATAAAAATTTAATATGCACAAAATTATAATTTCCTTATTTTTAATAATATATATTTATATATGAAATATTATTAATTAGAAACCAATTTAAAATATAATTTAAGTTTATAAATTGTTTAATTTAAATTGATGTTTTCAATTTAAATTCTGTATTTTAACTATTCATAAAAAAATTAAAATTTTCGAAAAAAATATAAAACATTCACCCTGAGATAATTTTGAAATGAATATGTAAAAATTGAAAAATTATTTTTTCAAATAATTTTTTTGAAATTTTTAAAAAATAATTTTTAAAATAAGTGATAAAAAATGTGACAGTTGTTTTTAAGAAAAATTCTTGTTTTAAGCATAAAACTGGATAAATTCCTTTATACTGTCTAGAAAACACATAATTTGGGTTTTAAAATTTTTATTGAATAAATAATAAATAAATTTCTTTAATATCTTTCATGAAATGTGGTTTTTTAAATTATTAAAGAAAAAAAAGTTTTTTACATAAAAAAATTCTGTAAAATATTTATTTAGTTTCAAACGGTTTTCATTTAAATTTTAATTTATTTTTCAACGATGATTTCATTTGATATAATTTTTTATGAAATATATTTTCATATGTTTGTTAATCCAATTCATATATTTCATTCTAACAGTCAGGATATATCTATCATTTAAAATAAAATAATTTTAATTGTTTGCTACATTTTAATTACAATAAATGTTTCTTGTGAAGAAAGATAAAATTTAAATTGCGTGTAATGAAAAAAATAGAAATTCTCAAATTTATTAGAAAAAAATCTTTCAAAAAAATCATGCATTGTTAAACTCAAACTCGTACCCTGGGGTTAATTTTGGGGTACTACAAACAAAATAGATGATCAATAATGGTGGAGGTTACTGCTCACTTAAAAAGGAGTAGTGTTCACAGATACCTTGTGTCATTACCCATCTTAGTGGGGCGTATGTCACGACACCCCAGGACCACCTCCAATAGGCTAGAAGATGGTGACTAACACCGAGTATGAATATCGCTAACATGGGAGGCATAGCCTAAGTACCTTTACACACACACACATCTCTAAACCCATGAAATGATGAAATGTAAAAACAATTTAACAACTAATTCACGCATACAACTATATCCAACAAATATAGTATGATAGGATGTAAAGAATGTAAATAGGGCCAAATAAAATCCCACCATAGAGTGTTTGTGACACATGTACAACATGAAAGTAAAGGCAATGGGATTACTATTTAAACGTCATGTAAACACACCTTGGTCTTTCCTATCACAGTAAGCACCATCTTTTCCTATCCCTCCAAGGAAACTTTAAAATGGTTGATTGTTTTCACAAAACATGACACATGGTGAAAATTCTCATGCAAGGGTGAGTATAACAATACTCATTAGGACACCCCAAAACCACAAAGAAATAAAAAAGGGAAATAAAATCAGTTTGATAGAGGTATATGTATAAAACACATATAACAATTGTATTTAGGTATACTCCACAAAGAATCACACTCTAGAGGTAAATCACAACCATTTTATACTAGTCTATAATTTCAACCTCAAAGATTAATGAATGTACTCATCTGGGAGAACACACTCCTGAGTCTGATAACACAGATGACATCTGTTAGAGAGATATTACTCATCAGGTCTCCTCATACGAAATATTCACATAGATTAATTTATATAGAATATGATACACATATGAGGATCATAACTAGGGAAATTAGGTAACATCAATAATTAAATCTTGATTAACCAGCCAAGTAGAGGATAGATTCTCGCATAGTGTTTATCAAGATGAAACCAAAAACTTTGCCTAGGGCATGCAGATTAATAGAGGATCTAACTTTGAGCCTCATTGAGTGATTCTGATGAATCTATCCCTGATGTCCTATCAAAGGGATCATTTTCCTAGGAGTAAAAAACAATACTATACCAAAAATTAGAGAATAGATAACGTGAAGAAACTCTATAGAAACATTTCCAAGTAATTAAGGAAAAGGGATATAAGACATGTTGAAAATATTACACAGTGTGTAGAAGGGTTACACACCATGTTCCTTGACCATAGGTCATTCCCTTGTAAATATCATATTTCATTATCTCGTGTCTGGGTAGTGCTACATGGTATGTATGTTTTCCATATAGTCTACCTTTGTATCATTAATGGCTCCATTTTGTGTACATTTTTTCAGGTACTAGTACATAGATTAGATCAAGTACCTATCCACTCTGTGTCATGTGGGGGAGTACACGGTGTGTAGGCTTCCCATTTAGTCCACCCCATGACCTTGTACATTCTGAAGTACACACAGAGTCTCCCGTGAGGGGTCACACACCGTGTAGGCCAAGCCACATATCGTTTTATACTTATCACCAACCCAAAATCGTAGCCACCATTCAAGGGACCCCACACACCATGTAATCTTAGATCACATTCTATTTTGATTGAGTTTTTCCAGACACCCTGGTTTCAAACACTATTGTTCCAAACCAGTCTGATCTTTTTGACACTACCACCTGTGTATCTCCATTTCATTATACCGATCCAAGATCTACAATCTAGGATTTTTGGGATAATAAGGGCATGTGAAAAAATCAATTCACTGGAAAAGCATTGAACCATGGTCAAAATAATGAATGATCATGATGAATGATAAACTGGGAAGGAAAATCATAGTCAATAAAGAGATACAAACCTCAATCAATGTTTTTGTCGATCTTGGTTCATTGCATTAGAATATCAATCGAATAATTTAGAATTAATCATGATGATAACTTCCCCCAACATAACCCTAAAAGTAATCACATCCTGTATTCATCAAAAAAATTACGAACAATGAAGAAATAAAAATCAAAACCAAAACACATTCCTTACCTTGATTCTGTTAGATTGGTGATGAAGAATGATGCATCACTATCAATTTTAGAAAGATAGGTTGATTCCAAGGTGTGTCAATTGTTGATACACAATAAGTCATCATCTTTTAATAGGGTCTCCTCCAACACTCCAATGGAACTCATCAAATTCAAAGGTTTATGTCGCTAACCCTGTGAATTCTCCACAAGTATATATTTAGATATATAACTAGGTCACTATGTTATAATATAATTTTATTAAATATTAATATTTTTTTACACCACTACAAATTTCATACAAAAGAATTATTCTAACTAATGTTATGTAACACCTAGTGTAAACCTCATGTATTGAACAAAATGGTTTCCTTAAATTTAAGATCTTGGAACCTATTTAGAAGTTATTACTCTTTTTTAATAAAACTGATCATGCGTTCTATTTAAAATATTTAATATATTTCAAAGATTAATTACAGGAACACTAGGCCTAAGAATCATAGGTCGTCTGAGAAAATGGTCTCGAAAATAATCCATATAATATTTTAAAAATTTACATAAAAAATATATTATATTATATTCCCCCAAACATGGTGCTTTATGTCCCTAAAAAAATAGAACAAGGGATAGTCCTAAAGATGTTGGTAGTGAGAAAGAATATGATACATCCACTCCAATGTTCACTCTAGGAGATTCTCATTATTCCACTGAACAAAAACCAAAGGAATCGATATCCAATGAAGGATCCTCTCCTATTAATCTACGATATCTAATTGGTACTCAGTAAAGGTCACATCATCCTCGATTTCCAGCTTTCCGCAATATATAATTTGTGATGGGTCATTCATGTACCACTTCAAATGCGACACGTGGAAGATGTCGTGTACCTTGTATAATTATATAGGTATAGCTAGGTAGCACAACACCTTTCAAACTAAACCAAATTTTTGTAAGGGGACGATGAATCTTAAGGATAACTTGATTGCCTAGGAAAATCAATATAATCCCCGTCAAGGTGAACCCCATAGTAACACATGGACTCCTTCCTCAAACAGAAAAGGCCACTATCGCCTGTCAGGATAAGACGACAGATTACACTATGCATTCTTCATTTCTCCTAGATGATATGCATATTCTCTATCGCATCCCCTCCAACTCTAGGCCAATGAGTGTAGACACCCCTTAGTCAATCCCACAATATTTTGATCTACAAGGTCATAGGTAAAAATCCCTGAATGGTTCCATAATTTTGGTGGAGTGGTAGATATTATTGTACACAAAATCCAAGAGTGGTAATTGATCCTCTAAACTAGGACTAAAATTTCACATTAATGCTCACATAATGTCCTCAAGAACCAAAATGATCTACTCAGTTTGGACGTTAGTTTTTGGGTAAAACATTGTGATCAAGCCTAACTGGGTTCCCCATCACCTCCTATAATCTCTACCACAATTGGGATTTAAAGTGCACATTGTGATAAAAAACAATCATTGATGGAGTTTTATGTATTCAGACTATATCCTATACATAGAGGCATCTCAATCCCTCCACATAACATTGCTCTCAGATAGCAAGCATGTGGACCAACTTGGAAAGTTGGTATATGATCACCCAAATGGAATCGTGTCCCCTATACGTACATGTTTGTCCTGTAAATATTTCCATTGATATATTATCCCAAATTAATTCTAGAACCATAATTTTTTGAGCTAAACCTATTGGGACATGGTGCTCGACCTACACATTCTGAAAAATAAGGTATCAAGAGATGAACTCTACAAATCCATTCTTATTTTGTGGCCACCAAACCAATCTCAGAGTTCCTGATACATCTTTTCCACACCTAGATTTACCTCTAAAGGAGATGTACGGAACTCTCTTATCCCCCCCAAATCATGGGTACCATTATGGGTCCTCTAAAAAATTTATGTTTTCCCCACTTTATTAATATCCATCAGGATCATTCCTTTCGGATATCTAAGCACATGAGGTCTCAAAGTCAATATCCCCAAGCTATTACTTCCTAACTCACCGTATGAGTGGAGGGTTGACAACCATCAATGGGAGGTATGCTACTCCCTTTATATCCCCAAATTATAAATACAATGAGGATAACTTCTTTGATGCCTCATTCAACAACTATGAAATAGATCTCATGTTGAGAGTATCTGCTACCACGTTCCCATTCCCTGGTGTATAAAAATATTAAATTTCATAATTCATGATGATATATTGAAATAACATGTGGCTCATGTTTTTATCATTATAAGAGAAGATAATCTTGAGACTCTTGTTACTGGAGTAGAGGATAAATTTCTCATCCATAAGGCAGTGAAGATGTTTCATCACTGCCTTATGTACAGTCTTATAAGAGTTTCACTAATAACATCAATATCTATTCCAGCATATCATATATATCTCTCATATGCTGGAATAGATATTGATGTTGTCCATGGGTGTGGATCGAGACCAAAGTCTCGCTCTCAGAGGGGTGGTAATCTTGGAAAATCATTAAGGAATATGTCCTCATAATACACCAACACTATAGGAAACTCGAAACTCATAACACCCTCTACACCAAGGTCCATGATAGCCAACTTATGAGTAATCGGCTACACCCTCATATACATGAGTCCATCAAGCACTATTTGGGTTTCCTTCTCAATGAAAAAAGAAATCATGGTTCTGTCTCTACGGACACACTACACTCATCACCTAAAATAGTCAACATGGGCATGCACTTTAGATAAACAATCCATACTAAGAATTACATTTTAAGGATTCGACGCTAAAACCATTATATGCCAACAAAATCTCTCTCATATAAGAGTCAGGTCACACTGTTGGAACAAGTGTGTGATCATTGACCCTTCTCCAGTAGGATTCTCTATGAATAGAGGTCGAATCAATGGTTCTACCATAATTTCTATGTCTCAAACAAGACATGTGGTGAGAAAGGAATGACTAAGATATTGGTTTATTAGTACTGTAGAGAAATTAGAAAACAAACTGATTATACCTAATATCATTCCTAGATCCCCTAGATCAAATGCTTCAACCACATGAAAATATACCCTCCCCTATCCTCCAATTCCCAAGTCCTATAAAAGATCACCTACTGGTGGTGGTGGTAATAATTCACAATGTCGAACACGTCCTTTTTCTATCCCATATCCTTTTCCTCATCTTCCACCTAGTTGATATACCTGCTCTGGATACTTTTTCTACCCAAGTGAAACATCCAATGTTTCTATATTAGTTGTACATAAGGCTAATAAATATCAAGGGATATATCCCTTTCCATCACATGAGTGACACCACCTCTCTCTGGGATGATTGGACCAAAACTGTGAACCCTGAACTGCAGATCCTCTATCATCTGTCATCCATCGGAAATGACACATACTTATAGATCATTGAGACTAACATTGGATCTCTAATACCAAGTTTTATTCTCCTAATTTCCCACTCTAAAAAACCACTAGATGTATCTTTTCATCAAAGAATAATTTCCCATCCAATGGCCACTCTAGAACACAACATTAGTTGAAATGAATAGAGTGATAACTCTAGATTGTATGTGTCTACACAGACCTTTCTCTAAGGTCTGATACCTAAATAATTGATATCGAACCATATTGATAGAATACCTATAGAGGTTGGTAAACCTCAATGAATAATCACCCACTAACATGTTTCCCTACTAGATCTGTAGAATCTCCTAGATACATACAACCCTCAGTGTATCTGGTGTGAAATCCTCTTTAAAGAGGAATTCAAACTCTATTCATGATTTAAAAATCTCATCATAAGTCTAGTTAACAAATCCCCACCATCGTCTTATTGATCCATGAAGAAAGCTCACCTCCAGGATCACCATCAGATCTGCTAGTCTCTTGAAAAGATAGAAATATGAGGTCACCATATCAAGATAGTCCTTGAACACCTATGGGTTTTGTTTTCATCGAAACCTTAGGGTTCCCTACCTCTATAAATCATAAAACACACTCATCTTGTACACCTCATCCTCCAATACCGCGAGTACCACGTGCTGCTCTACATGAGGTATGGCTAGTGCACCACCTGGTGGAAACATCTCAAGAACTGATTCCTGAATCAATGACTCATACCTAAGGGGATCATCCTCATGATCATCATGATAAATATTAGATGGAATATTTCATGAATTAATATGTAACGTAAACAAGATTTACCATGGTAAATGAGTATATATGGAGAGATGACTCAATAAGGACATGTAAACACAACCAATTCATATATGATGCGTGTAAAATTATTTTCCCTGCAACCTGTGTTCTCATGGACCATGTCAGAAAAGAGGTGATCAGAGTTGTGGTTTAAGGATATGTAAGCCACCACACCAACACCGATGTCCATCGCCTGAAATCAAAACTCAAAACACTTAAAAATGTTTCCCCAAACCAATCTCATAGACTCATTGTCCTATGGTTGAAACAAAAAAATATGATACAACTCTATCAGGAATCATCCCATTGGGGCTCGTTCCACATCTCCACTAAACCACCATGAATAGGCCAGGTGCGAGTGACTAGCACTGAGTAGTCATATTCCTAATGTGGGAGGCATTTCCTATGTACCTTTTGGTCGGAGTGGACACTCAAGAAGGTGGTGAATTGAGTTCCAATTAAAATTTCTGTTAAAATATTTTTTATTAAAATCCCCCAATTTATAAAACAAGTTAAACAATAGTGAATTTGTTAAAATATAAAGGTTCAATTAGATTCTCAAAAGATTAATTAGTTCTCAGTTAATCTAATAAAAATATTAAATTAGCTTTTGAAACTAACCTACTGATTTACAATAGATACAAACACTTGTTAGATTAACTATCAAAGTGACTTTAAAACAGATATGTGTTTCAAAGTAACAAGCAGTGGAATATAAATTAGATATTGTATATTTTGAACTTAAACTACAAACGAACAGCAAATATAACCAAGAGGTTCAGTCTCAATCCAAGACATAGTCCTCTCAAATTTATATATAAATTTAATCCACACCCTGGATCAGGGTTAACAATAGTACAAGACTATCTAGTCCACGCAAGGTCCTCTACTACTATTCTTCATGGAAAAAAAATAAATACCCGGCCACACAGGTACCTCTTCCACAGTTGTCATGGGTAAATAAGAGTAAGGAGTTTTGGTGTGAGGATTGTGATATCCTCCAGTTCAGCACAGCAGACAGTGTGTGTGTAAAATAAACAGGATACACACACTACTCTAAATTAAATAATAAATCACTTAGAGATATTATATGAATGTTTAGAAAGATCTAGTGATTGGTTGTGCAGCTCTGGACTCGTTGGATTTAGCAGAATAGCTTCTGAGTCCTTCTCTGTTTTTGTGTTAAAAAAACAGAGTGTTGTGGTTTAGATTTTGTTTCTCCGGGAGAGAAGATGTTCTCTGACATCATAGAACTTCATGTGTTCTTCAATAATGTAAGATTACATGTATGGAACTTCTTTGGGAATCATGCAATGTGTTCTTCACAGTTGTGCTCATGATTGTTCTTCAGTTCAGTACAGATCTTGCATGTATGGTAGTATGTGTGTCGAGATGTATCAAGTGTGAGCATCTCCTCTACTACAGCTCAATATTCTTTATATTCCATGAGCTCTGACAATAGAAATGATTTTCTTTTCCATAGGTATGAGGTGCGGTTTCCTGACAGACCAATAACTATCATTAAATAATATTTTTTTTAAAAGGTTGGGGTCGAAGCCTCATTTTTATTAATTAATGAAAATACCTCTTTATAATGGGTAGATGGAGTCCCATTACATAGCCCGATGGCCCAAGGCCAAGTGGCTTGCATTCAAGGCTTGAAAGCATGTTTTTTGGCCCAAAGCGCCCCTCGGTGAATAGTACTGCTACAGTACCTGGGCTGCTACAGTACCATCGCTGCTACAGTTTGCTCTATAGTGCCTCCGCCGCTATAGTGTCGCCGCCACTACAGTTCCACCACTACAACAGTGCTACTACAGTGCTGCTACAGTACCCAAAATTAGTCCATGCCTGGAATTGATCCTGGGTCTTTTGGATGCCAACCAGGAGCCTGTACCACTAGGGTACATGCTCGTTGGCTCATTAAATAAAATTAATTGAATTAAAAACATCAAATATGACCATTATCATTATTTAAATAATATTAACAAAAATGTTAAGAAACAGTGTCACAGTGGTTGTGTAAATAGTGTGTTCTTCATGGTACGTTCTTCATGGTATGTCCTTCACGATGTCTGGGTCACGGTGTGTCCTTCACGGTGTCTGGATCACGGTGTGTCCTTCACGGTGTCTGGGTCACGGTGTGTCCGTCATGGTGTCTAGGTCACGGTGTGTCCTTCACGGTGTCTGGGACTTAGACTTCACGGTGTCTGCTTCAGTGTTTCTATTCACGGTGTCTATTTGACTGTAATTGTGTCTTGAACACAGTCTGTCTTACTGTGTCAAACATCATGGTGTCTTGATACTTAGGAAAATATCTATATTTAGGCTTAAACAGTAATATGCAGAATATGAATTAATCTTAACCATTAGATATTAAGATAGCTTGAAACATAAATACAAATGTTTTGATAAGATAAGTGAGATTTGTGATCATGTGTAAGATTTGTAAGTAACAGTGAGATTAATTAACATCAACAAGATTTTCTATCATTAAAACATGATGTGTTATTATTATTGAGATTTGTGATCATTAAAACATGATTAATACATGAGGAGTCCAACAATATCCCTCTTTTTGATGATCCCAAATCATGTATAGGTAAAATATAAATTAAATGCAATGTTAGAGAAAAAAACACACAGAATAACAGATTTAGAGAATAATAGATTCTACAGGTACATATCTCTTTATAATGCTAATACTTGTACTCTTTCTCCCCCTTTTGGGGTTATCAAAAAGTGAAACAGAAGGAATGGAGTGAAACACAGAATTTTTCATTAAGAACGTCGAGAATAAGACATACCGGAGAAATACAAATAGTAAACAACAAAAGACATCCCATCAAAAATTGAGAAACTTTGGTTGGCATCACGGATTGTCTTTATCTTTGCCTTTATTAGTAGGAGCTGGAGCTGATGCTGATGTAGAAGAGGGCATAGATGTGGTAGACAAATATTTTAAGGGTAGAACTTCAAAAATAGATGGAGCCAAAGTAGGATCAGAATAAGATCTAGTCTGTGGTTGGTCAAGAATGACTAGTCGGATCCGAGAAAGGGCTTGACTGACTGACATGGAAGTTGAGGGTGAGGCAGGTAGACCAGGTCTGAGGGGTGCAGTAGCTGGAGCAACTATAGAAGTGCTCTGCACATGAAGATACGACTTCCAAATATTGATGAAATCAGTAATGATTTCTCCACCATAATGCATAGCCTTTTCAAAATTGTTCTTATTCTCCATGAACTTGTCCAACAATCTGGTGAACTCTGTAAGCTTCTGATCTTATGCATTAAAAGCATCAACCACTCTATGGATTTTCTTGTTCTCCATAAGATACTTAAAGTGATTTTTCATGTCACTTTTAGGGAAAATCCAGGTGAGTTAAAAAGTCTATCTTCATGGTGATCTCCTGTTGAGCATCATTTGCAATCTTAGAATGGATCTGAACAAGATCAAGTGCTCTATCACTGTTTTTCATAACTTTAGATAGAGGAGATAGATCGAAACCACTAAGGGAATGCTGAAGTTCTTCCTTGATTATGGACCGAAGAAAGGAATCATCCAAAGAAGGTGTGGGGGTCTGACCAGAGGGAGGAGAAGCCTGGACATCTTTGGTTAGAACTTTGAGTTGTTTCAAACTTTTTGTAGACATCTAGTGTACTCATCTGTGAGATTTTTCAGATTTTCTACAAGATCTCTCATGCATTGCAGCATCTTTGTGTGTCTAGTTCCAATCTTCTTATCAAAATATAATAGATAAGGATACACATGAGACACAATCTCTCTATAATGGTCAGAAACATCTGGTTCAGGAGAAGAAGCAATAGGTGCAGGAGAAGAAACATGATCAGGAACAGACTCTGATCTTGAAGACAAATCATGCTGGAGGTTTTCAACTAAAGCTTTCAAATTAGCAACATCGGCACTAAGCAACATATTTTCAACTCTGACTTCTTGTATTTCTCGGATCATCCTCGGTTGAATATGCAGAATAATATTTTACAAAAGAATCAATGCATCTTCTTGACTTAGTTGAGTCACTGAACGAGGTTGATAGGATATAATCTTCTCAATACAGCCAGATAGTCTCTCCAAATACTTTCAAATCATCCTTAGTTACAAAGGATTGTTTCTCGGCTAAGAGAGTAGGTGAAGGTAGTGGTACAGGTTCTGATGCAGATTCTGGTTGCGACTCAGAATTAGTTTTAGTTTCAGATTTAGATGAAGTTTGAAGTTGAGGCTCTGGTTCTGGTCCTGGGTGAGCTACTGACATTAGTTGAAACAAAGAAAAGAGATCTATACCAGTTGCAGTCACCTGCTGTGATTCACTCACATCATAAAAACTTGGAAATTCATACCGAGTGTACACAGAATGCGATACAATTGGTTGAGATGTTCTAGCAGATCTAGCTTATTCAATCTCAAGGTTTTCAGGTTCCTCCCCCTCAAAATGTTCTTCTATTTCAGATTCTTGAGGCAGAGCTGCATGATCAAGATCCAGAGGACCATCTCTAATCTCTTCAGCAATTTCTTGCCTTACCAACTGAAAGGAAATTTCCATCCTTTCTTCTATAGAGGGTATGTACTCAGGAACCGATTGTTCCACTCGTTGTGCTTCCAGAGTTGCTTCTTTTTCAATAGGGATATCCTCTTGATTAACATTTTCCCTAGCAGGAATTTCTCCTAGATCAGCTTCTTCCATCAAAGGGAGGTCTTCTGCACCACCAAACTCTTCCATGGCATGCTACTCTAAATTAGGGATAATCAAATCTCGTGTAGCCTTAGACTGGACTTCTTGATCAACATCATCTATAGAGGCAGGAGATTCTTCTTCTCTAAAAACATCAACAACTTTCTCTCTAAGAGGTATTTCAGCAGGAACATCAACAGGGACAACAGTCCTTTCTTTCTCCATAGGAGCTTCTTCCTCTTGAGGTATTTCAGCCTATTCTTCTTCTTCTTCTTCTGGGTACTCAGGCACTTCATCTGGTTCCAAATCAGGATAAGTTATATTCTTTGTCCTTCTTGGAAAATCAATAGGATATTACTTCTTATAATGTTGATCATTATCCTCATCCCACTGCTTCATCCATGGGATCCAATTAATCATTATCCTTCTGATGATAGGCTTGGATAAACAGAAATCAAAATCCTCTAGCCTTTCTCCATTCGGTCCAACCACTCCCTTGGCAACTAACATGGTCTAAATAATCCTTGAGTAAAACAAGGAGGTGGATTTGGAAGTGACTTTAATAAGATCACATATATGATTAATGACATATTTGAACAAATTTATCCTATGGCCATTTTTCAACAGATGAATCAGGAACACATCCTGATACTTCAACACAACAAAATATCATTTTCTTGGACTAATCAAATTCTGAATGAATTTGAACAGTAGTCTTGTCTTCCCATCCAATTTAGCTTTTATGGTCCTTCGCTTGGTAGCATATCTAGTCAGGATTTCCAAATAATTCTCCAGATCAAAGATGTCAGTTGTTGGAGGAGGGTATCTTTGGTAATCATCACAAATTCGTTTATGAGGAATCCTCAGGCATGCAGCCCACAACCTTGAAGAGAATGAACACTTCTTTCCATTGATCCAGCTTGTTACCATATAGCTTTCTCCATCATCAAAAAAATAAACATTAAATATTGGTAAAATTGAGATACCAACCTTGGATAAATCAGTCTATCTTGTCTAGAGAACCATTCGAACCATCCTTGTTCTATTAAGATTTTCTGGACCAAGGACTTGCTAGACACCAACCACTCATGGAAAATCTCTTTCTCCGGAACTACAGAATGACTTACAAGATTCAGATTTAGAGGTTCTTCGGGTGCTATCCTCGGTGCTCTTTTCTGTTTCATCGAGCGATGCTTCTCAGACGAGGGTGAAGATGAATGCTTCATCCTTGGCATTCACTGATGGTTCAGGCAAGGGAGAAGAGAGGGATTTCATGGTAAAGAGGGTTCTAGAGAGTGTGAGCAGGAGAGATCTCAGGTAAGTAATCAAGTGAAAACCCTTATGTTTTATCATTTGGGAATGTCAAACATCATAAAAATAAAAATGCGGGAAATCAAATAGCGGTGAAATAAAAATTACCACGATATGGGTTAAAGTAAAAGTATAAATAATCTTCATGGTGCGACCGTTAGTAGGTGTTACGGTGTGATAAAAAACATTCATCATGGTGAGACAGTTGGTGGTCGTCATGGTGAGACAGTAACCATTCTGTGCAGTCATGGTGAGATAGTGAGTGAACTGTTATGTCACAGTGAGACAGTTTAGTGAAAGACCATAAACACAAGGTGTTTACTATGAGACTGTAAGAATGAAACAGAAACTGAGAAACAATAAATATGAAACCGTAAAGTAAAATATAGAAAAATAGTAAATAGTAAGATCTGTATGATGTCTATTTATTATTAATCATACCAAGATCATGTGTTATGTCATCTAATATCTCATAATTTAATGGTTTGGTGAATATATCAGCAAGTTGATATTCAGTACCAATTAATTCCAAAGTGATATCACCTTTTTAATAATGATCCCTAAAAAAGTGATTTCTTACATCAATATGATTTTTCCTAGAATGAGAAATAGGATTCTTTGAAATGTTAATAGCACTTGTGTTGTCACAATTTATTGGGACATTTCTGAATTGATATCCATAGTCTAGAAAAGTGTGATTCATCCACAAAATTTGTGCACAACAACTACCATAAGCTATGTATTCAGCTTCTACAGTAGATAATGCAATGGAATTTTGTTTCTTACTACACCATGATACTAGTGACTTGCCTAAAAAGTGACATGCTCTAGAGGTGCTTTTTCTATCTAACTTACATCCTGCAAAATCATCATTAGTATATCTAACTAGTTCAAACGATTGTCCTTTTGGATAGAACAATCCTAAATTGGGAGTATTCTTGAGGTATTTGAAAATTATCTTTACTGCATTTAAATGCGACTCTTTAAGATTTTCTTGAAAACGAGCACACATACACACACTAAACATAATATCATGATGACTAACAGTCAAGTAGAGTGGACTTCCAATCATTCCTCTATAAGTGGTTTGATCAACAGATTCTCCATCTTCATCAAGATCTAATATACAGGTGGTACTCATAGGAGTGTCACTACTTTTTGTGCAATCCAATCCAAAATGTTTTAAAATATCTCTAGTATATTTACATTGAGTTAAAAATAATTCCATTACCATTTTGAAAGATTTTAAATCCAAGAAAGAATTTATGTTCACATATCAAACTCATTTCAAATTCATTTTGCATCATGTTAGAAAAATCAGTACATAGGGGATTTCTTGAAGATCCAAAAATAATGTCATCTACAAAATTTTTTACAACTAAAACATCTTTAGAAATTCGTTTTATAAAAATAGTAGGATCATATTTTCCTTCTGTAAAACGTTTAGAAATTAGAAAAGTACTGAATCTATCATACCAAGCTCTTGGAGCTTGTTTTAAACCATATCATGATTTTGATAATTTGAAAATATCATTTGGAAAATTAGGGTTTGTAAATCGAGGTGGTTTTTCAAAAAAAAACATCCTCAACTATATACCCATTTAATAATGCACTCTTGACATCCATTTGATATAGTTTGAAATTTAGATGTGCAGCATAATCAAGTAAGATCCTAAGGGATTCTAATCCAGATATTGGATACAAAGTATCCTCATAGTCAATTCCTTCTTCTTGGATATATCTTTGTGCAACTAATCTAGACATTTTTCTAACTATATTTCCAGATTCATCTACTTTATTTCTAAACACCCATTTAGTGCCTATGGCGAAAGTGTCCTTAGGTCTTTCTACTAGTTTCCAAACATTATTTCATTCAAACTGATTATGTTCTTGTTGAATAGAAATTACCCAAAATTCATCATTAATAGCATCATCAATGTTTTTAGGTTCAAGCTGTGACAAGAAAGCTTGATGTTCAACCTGATTTCTAAGAGAAGCTCTAGTCTATGTCCCTCTTTCAAGATTACCAAAAACAGAATCTAAATGATGATTCATTAGAATTATAGTAGATCTAGTAATGGTAGGACTAGAAATTTCAGGTTCTTCTTTAGGTTCAGGTTTATTAGGAGCAGATTCTGAAATATTTCCAGAACTGGTTGTCTTTACAGCAGGTTCATTGATTTTATCATTAAGGTTTAGAAAAGATAAATTTTCTTCATGATTTTCAAGAGATAAATTAGGTTCATGTGGATCAGTTTCATCAAATTTAATGTGAAAATATTCTTCCACACACTTGGTTATCTTATTGAAAACTCTATAGGATTTTCTATTTAAATAATATCCTAAAAAGATCTCGTTATCACTCTTAGAAGAAAACATGTCCAGATTATCCTTTGTATTAAGAATAAGTACTTTACAACCAAAGAGTCTAAAGTAATCAACTTTAGGAATTCTATTATTCCATAGTTCATACAGGGTCTCCTTGAGAGCAGGTCTGACTAAGAATCTATTGATGATATAACAAGCTTTATTTATAGCTTCAGCCCAAAAATAAATAGGCAGGTCATACTCATTAAGCATGGTTCTAGCAATTTATTGAAGGGTTATATTTCTTCTTTCTACTACACCATTATGTTGAGGTGTCCTAGGGGTAGAAAATTTGTGGCTATAGCCATTGTGTGAGCAATAAGATTCAAACTCTTTATTTTCAAACTCACGGCCATGATCACTTCTCAGGGTTTTAATCTTAATTCCACTAAGGTTTTCTACAGACATGGATTATTTAATAAAGTAAGAACAAGTTTCACTTTTGTGAGATAAAAAGTATACCCAAGTATATCTAGAAAAGTAATCTACTAAGACATAGACATAGTGCTTCCCATTTAAGCTAGAAACTCTAGAAGGTCCAAAAATGTCCATGTGAACCAAATCGAGAGGTTGAGAAGTTGACACTTCTTTCTTTTGTTTGGAAGAGATTTTTTGTTGCTTTCCCTTTTAACAACGATTAAAAACTTTGTTTTTTGGAAACTCAAGTTTGGGTAAGTCTCTAACTAAGTTCTTCCTAGTTAGTTTTCTAAGTGAGTGGATGTTGCAGTGTCCTAATCTACTAATCCATAACCAAGATTCTTTATGAAAATAATTTAGGCAAGTAACATTTTTCTTGGCTAAAGAATTTAAATCAACTGTATAAACATTTTCATTTCATAAAGCAGAAAATACTAAAACATTTTTAGAATTAAAAAAATTGCAAGA
The DNA here is from genome assembly GCA_963277665.1 of Viscum album. Classification (NCBI taxonomy): domain Eukaryota; kingdom Viridiplantae; phylum Streptophyta; class Magnoliopsida; order Santalales; family Viscaceae; genus Viscum; species Viscum album. Next base: position 1,248,504,055 of record OY728151.1, on the reverse strand, counting down.
ATAATTTTCAAATTTAACATTAAATCCATCATCAGATAATTGAGATATACATAACAGATTATATTTCAATCCATCAACATATAAAACATTAGAAATTAAACCTGAATTAGTGTTACCAATTTGGCCTAGGCCGATGATTTTTCATTTAGAATTATCACCAAAGGTGACATGGCCTCCATCAACCTTGATTAGGATCTTGAAGCATGAGTAATCCCCAGACATATGTCTTGAACATCCACTGTCCAAATACCATGTCTTTTTGTGGGAACTCTTCAAACAGGTTTCCTACAAAACAGATTTAGATGGGAAATGACTTTGGTACCCATATCTTCTTGGGTCCAGACAGGTTAGCAATCAATGATTTTAGTACACAAATATTTCTTATGGGTTTCATATAATTTAAAGAATCAAAATATTTTTAAAGATAAACTCTATTTGATCTATAACAATGTGAATAACTAGTTGAATCATGTGAATTTTCAGAAATGGAATTAACAGTATTCTATCCAGATTTAGGAATAAATCTATTCTTAGTAATCTATCTCTGTCCAGGTTGGTAGCCTATTCCAGTAGTGTATTTCGGTGCCACTTTCTTTCCTAGCATTTGAGTAAGTGTATCTTATCCATTTGTGAATTTTACTATGTACTTTCTAAATTGTTCATTAGACATTTTCAATTCTGTATTTTCCTTTAAAAGTTGAGCTTTCTTTTCCTTTTTTATATCAAGGGAAGATTTAACATTTGTAGTGAGAGCATGCTGTTTCTTTAATGACTTATATTTGTCCTTATGTTCATTTCATAGTTTCTTCTAGCATGTTAAAATATTCAGATAGTTCAGCATTAGACATATCTTCAGAATCAAAATCAGATTATGCATCATCTCCAAAATAATAAGAATTTAAAACAGGAGTATCTAAAGTTACATCAGATGTGTTGGTTATGAAACACATGTTGGAACGATTATTTTTAGAATCAGAAAATTCAGATTCACTTGTACTGTCTTCAGAAGCACTCCAAGTACCTTTCATAGTTTTCTTGTACTTCTCGTCCTTATAATCATGTTTCTTTTTGAATTTCAATTTTGGACAGTCAGCCTTGATGTGTCCTTTCCTTTTTCATTCATAGTAGACTATATCATCTTCCTTACCAGATTTCTTTCAGTCCCTCTTCTAGTGATCCTTGTTGCCATACTTTCATTTGTAATTAGATTTTCTATAGAATTTATTCTTCCTATAGAACTTCTTAAATCTCCTAGCTATTTGAGCCATCTCAGCATCACTGTATGAATCCGAATCTTCACTGGTTGAACTTTTAGTAGGTACATGTATTTTTTCCTTATGTTTTCTCTTTGAAGTAGTAGACTTGAAAGCCACAAATTTCTTATTGGGTTCATCATCTCCTTCCTTGTTTACATTAAGTTATTCCTCATACATCATTAATTTATGTATAAGCTCTTTGACAGGAAGAGCTCCAATGTCACATGATTCTCTGATAAAAACAGAAGTGCCTCTCCATCTATCTGGAAAACATCTCAGTATCCTCATGATTTGTTCCTTTGCTGGAACAGCCTTTCCAAGTGAACTCATTGTATTGACTATCTCATTAAACCTGAGATACACATTAGAAATAGGTTCATCAGTCTTCATTTTAAAATTATCACATTTAATAGTATAAGTATTTAATCTCATTTATTTAAAATTAGTTGTTCCTTCATGAGAAACACCTACTGTATCCCAAATTTCATAAGCAGTTTTGCAAGCAGATATTCTGTTAAATTCCTCATCTCCTAAAACACAATAAAAAGCACTCATAGCTTTACAGTTATTATTTTAAGAAGTTTTTGTAGGTTTATCCCAAGTTAATCTATTAGTTTCTATAATTATATATTGAGACTCTATAGCAGTCCAGATATCAAAACCCATACTTTCTAAATTAATTTTCATTTTATGTTTCTACTAGGCATAGTTTGTACCATTAAAGAAAGTTGTCCGATTAGTAGCAGCACCCTCTAGTCTATTATCCATAGTTAGATTTTAGAAAGAAAATTTTAAGAGATAAAATTTAGAACTAACAAAAATTTAAGATCTTTAAAGATGCAACTAAAATCAAAGTTAAAAATAGAGCATTTTTTAAAAAAAAAACTTGTATCAATGAAAACAAAACATTTGATACCAAATGTTGGTCAGAGTGGACACTCAAGAGGGGGGTGAATTGAGTTCCAATTAAACTTTCTGTTAAAATATTTTCTATTAAAATCCCCCAATTTATAAAAAAGTTAAACTGTAGTGAATTTGGAAAACTATAAAGGTTCAATTATATTATCAAAAGAATAATTAGTTCTCAGTTAATCTAATCAGAAGATTAAATTATATTTTGGAACTAACCTACTGATTTACAATAGATACAAACACTTACTAGATTAACTATCAAAGTGACTTTAAAACAGATTTGTGTTTAAAATTAACAAGTAGTGGAATATAAATTAGATACTGTACATTTTGAACTTAAACTAAAAATGAACAGCAAATATAACCATGAGGCCCAGTCTCAAGCCGAGACTTAGTCCTCTAAATTATATATATAAATTTAATCCACACCCTGGATCCGAGTTAATAATAGTACAAGACTGCCCAAGACACGTAGGGTCCTCTACCACTTTTCTTCATGGGAAACAAAAATAAAGACCATGCCACACAAGGACCTCTTCCACAATTGTCGTGGGTAAACAAGAGTAAAGAGTTTTGGTGTGAGGATTGTGATATCTTCCAGTTCAGCACAGGATAAAGTTTGTGTGTACAATAAACAGGATACACACACTGTATGAAAGTAAATAATAAATCACTTAGAGAAATTATATGAATGTTAATAAGGATCTAGTGATTGGAAGTGTAGCTCTCGACTCGTTGGATTCAGCAGAATAGCTTCTGAGTCCTTATCTGTTTTTTTGTTAAAAAACAGAGTGTTGTGGTTCATATTTTGTTTCTCCAGGAGATAATATGTTCTCTAACTTAATATTACTTCGTGTGTTCTTCAGTAATGTAGGATCGCATGTATGGAACTTCTTTGAGAATCGTGCAATGTTTTCTTCACAGTTGTGCTCAGTATTGTTCTTCGGTTCAGTACAGAGCTTTCGTGTATGGTAGTATGTGTGTCAAGACGTGTCAAGAACGAGTGTCTCCTCTAATACAGCTCAATCTTCTTTATATTTTACGAGATCTTGAAATAAAAATGATTTCCTTTCCATCGGTATGAGGTGCGGTTTCTTGAGAGAACAACAACTATAATTAAATAACATTAATTGCATTAGAAACTTCAAATATGACCATTATCATTATTTAAATAATATTGACAAAAAGGTTAAGAAACGGTTACACAGTGGTTGTGAAAACGGTGTCTTCTTCATGATATTTTCTTCACGGTAAGTCCTTCACAATGTCTGGGTCACGGTGTGTCCTTCATGGTGTCTGGGTCACGGTGTGTCCTTCACGGTGTCTGGGTCACCGTGTGTCCTTCACGGTGTCTAGGACACGGTGTGTCCTTCACAGTGTCTGGGTCATGGTGTGTCCTTCTCGGTGTCTGGGACTTAGACTTCACGGTGTCTGCTTCAGTGTTTCTATTTACAGTGTCTGTTTGAATGTGACTGTGTCTTGCACACAGTCTGTCTTACTGTGTCAAACATCACTGTGTCTTGATACTTAGGAAAATATCTGTATTTAGACTTAAACAGTAATATTTAGAATATTAATTAAGCTTAACCATTAGAAAGTAAGAGGACTTGAAACATAAATACAAAGGTATTGATAAGATAAGTGAGATTTTTGATCATGTATAAGATTTGTAAGTAACAGTGAGATTAATTAACATCAATAATATTTTCTATCATTAAAACATGATGTGTAATTATTATTGAGATTTGTGATCATTAAAACATGATGTGTAATTATTATTGATATTTTGGATCATTAAAACATGATTAATACATGAGGAGTCCAACAATACCTATACACACTCAGACATCTCCATGCCCATAAATTACTAAAATGTAAAAACAGCTAAACAACCAATGCATGAATACTATTGTATCCACCAACCAGAGTGTGATATGAAGTAATGAATGCAAATAGGGAAAAATAAAATCCCACCATAAAGAGTCTATAAAACAATTCTAACATTAATGTAGTGTTATTGGGACTACTTTATGAAATCCACAGGCACACATACTATTCTATGTAGTCTCACTAACCATTATCTGGTCCTGGTCCACCTAGGAATCTGTCTATTGGTCGATCATATGCACAAGACATGACACATGTGGGAAAATTCCATGAAGGGGTGAGTATAAAATACTAATTAGGTCAATAAAAAACCACAAAGTTATACGAAATGGAATTCAAGTAATCTTTACACATATATATGTGTACAAAACATATAACATGAATATCCAAATATACTCAACAAAGACACTCAATCTAAAGGTTAATCACTTCCACTATATTCTAGAATAGTATTTTCGGCTCGAAGTTTCAATGAAGCACTAATACTATTTAACACACTCCTATGTCTAATAGCACAGATGACATAAATCCAAGAGGTACTACTTGTCAGGGTCTCACCATGAAAAAGATACACAACGATCGATCTGAAGATAATATGATACATAGATGGGGATCACATCCAGTTTCATGGGGTGATACCAACAACTCAATCTAGATTAACCTACTAATTTGAAGATCAATTACCATGTAGTTTTGGTCATGATGATACCATGAAATCCCCATAGGGCACAAATATTAAGATATTATCTCACTCCGGACCTCTTAGAGGGATTCTAATGACTCTATCTAAGATTTCCCTTAGAAGGGATCATTTTCCCAGGATAAGGTAATGATACTATACCAACATTCAGCAAATGTATTTGGGGAATGAACCCTAAAAAACATGTGTCCATGTCACTGAGTAAAAGGGATCTGTGCCATGTTGAAAAGACTACATAGCATGTAGAAGGGTTTCACACCCTGTCCCTTGACCCCAAGTCCTACCTGATTAAATTTTCCATGCCATCATCTGGTGTATGTGTAGTACTACATGTCATGTAGGCTACCCATGTAGTCTACTCATGGATCAATACATGACTCCATCTCATGTACATATTCCCATGTACCAATATATGGAATAGATTATGTATTTAGTCGAGTTCGTGTCGTGTGGGGGAGTACCTGGCGTGTAGGCTGCCCGGGTAGTCCACCCCATGTTCAGGGACTCTTTAAAGTATATTTTGAGCCTCTGGGATGTGGTCACATCCCATGTAGGACAACCCACACACTTTGTTATACTAATCTCTTACCCAAAACCCTATTCTTCATTCCGGGGGGTCCTTACATCGTGTAATCCGAGATTACTCACCCTGTTGATTGGGTTTTTCCAGAAACCCTAATTCCTTATTCTGTCATGCCCACAGCATTCCTGCCTCAAATTGCACATTTAATCTATTTAGGATTAGTTGATCTAACTTAGATGACCATCACCATTGATGAGAATTGTATTCATGCCTTGTAATCTTATCTAAAAATGGAATCCTTCATCTGAATAATCTTCCACGCATTTTGCTTCAAAATCAAGTGTTTCCAATCCAGTCCAATCCATTCTCGAGTACCACTCTTACACCTCCATTGCATTATAATGATCCTAAATCTATAATATCGGGTCATTTTTCTTGGAAATGTGTCTGAAATCATCAATTCATTGGTAAAGCATCGAACCATTTACCAAAAGAAGAGTGGTTGCACTGAATGATGAAGGGGGAGGGGGGACACAATCAATCAAGATGAATGAACCTCAATCAATGTTTGTATCAATATTGGTTAGTTTAAATTTTAATTTAAATTTAAGAATCAATAATTAATCCCCATGATAAATTCTCAAAACAAAACTCCATAATAAAACCCATTCCACAAGGTGATCGATCTACAGATCAATCCATTCATTAATTGATTTTTTTTAGTTGCATAAATTAAGAATGGGGAATAAATCCAAATCAAAAGACACACCCTAACATGATTCAGTTCAATCACTGATGAAGAATGATGCATCATCGTCATTATTGGAAAGATCCACAAATACAAGGTGTATTGATCAATGATCCATGATCCTTCATCATTCTCCAATAGGTATACTCCAATCCTCCAGTGGTACTCATGAAATTCACATGGTAATGCATCTAACTCATTGAATTCTCCATAAGAGTAGATTATAATTGAAAACAAGTTCATTTCATCATAATTTTTTTATTAAATAATTTTATTTATTTTACACCTCCATCAACTTTTCTAAAAACCACTCGTACTGACCACTGTTATGTCATTCCTGTGGTAAAACTCATAGTCTAAATTCAATAGTTAAATTATATTTATTACCTAGGATACAATTTAGATGTTATTCAACTTTTTTAGGAAAACTAATCAAACATGATATTTAATATATTTAGTATATTTTAATAGTTTATTCTGGGAACACTAGGCCTTGGTATAACATGTTCTCACAGTTATTGGTCAGAAAAATAATCTTTATAGTATTTACAAATTATACATAGAAAATCAGAGACATTACATCTTGAGAATATCTCTCATGGTACCATAAAACCTAAAATATAGGAATTTATTTCCCATATAAAATTTATATTGGGAGAGAAAATATATGAATCAACTTTTCATATATTTATAACTAAAAATTTATCCCTCTCTGAGACGAGTTCAAAACATTAAAGGGGTTAGGATAGAATTCATTTTACTAAGACACAAGGAAGACAATACAGATTATGTGAGCCTATATATAAACACCAATAGATATAAAACAATCCTTATTTTTTTGGTAATCTAATAGGGTCCCACATACCTCATAATGAGTTTCCCATCATTCCTAAGACATTGGTGATCGAATTTAAGTATCACATTTAAAGAAACTAGGCCACTAAAAAACTCTAAAGGAGGGATTCTATGATTTTCATATTATTTTAGAGACTATAAGATGTTAAAAGTAGCTTCTGGAAAATATAAATTTCACCCATAAAATCCAATATGATACTCAATATTATAAATATGTCTCTCCCACCAAAACATAATAGAGGGTAGATGACATGGTTGACCATATAATGCAATAAAGGGATCAATTTTGAAAAAGGTATAATAACTATTATAACAAAAAAATTCATCAAATGTGATATGGTAATCCCATGAACCTTTAAAATTTAGGATGTTACCATGATGTAAATAGTCCAAGTTTTAGATCACCCTCTCCATACTTCCCTCAATTTTTTGATGGTATTATATTCTCAGCTTCACCTAGAATCTCATCACCTCCTTAAGATATGTCCAAAATCATAATGTGAAATGAGGATCTCTATCTCAAATTATATTATAACAAAATATGAGAAATATAATAATATCCTACCCATATATATATATATATATATATATATATTCTCATGGTACTCTACCTTAGTGGTATACTATATTAGAGTAAAATGTTCAAATTTCATTAGTCAAACAATCAGAACACTAATAGAATTCATAGCTAAATTAGTATGAGGTAATCCACAGAAAAATTACATGGATATCGCATACAATGTTTAGGTGGGCATGGAAAGAGTGTAAATAAAACTATAAGGCCTATTATATTTCACATTATCTTGGTAAAAAATATAACCACATAAAAAAAATTATGTCCAACATCATCCTAGGCCACCAAGGCTAGAAATTTATTTCATAGTACATCTTTTTGGATCTTGGATGGACATCCCACTAAGGGTGATGAAAATAATATTTTAATATTTTAATCATGGGTAGATCATTTAATTATCAGTATAAAATGTATAAAATACCAATAAATGGGAGTGAATACTAATTAGTGGTCTCCACACCATATATAATTCTCTAAATATACTAACACTCCTTATGTTCTTATTAATTCTAATGAATAATATCAATAGATAAAGGTTTCAAATGATATTTTCAAGTAATATAACCTCCTTCCCTTAATTTCCATATCAGTACATATGGATAAATACGACCTTCTGGTCCCATTCATCACTACATTCCTTCAACTATATCATCAATAATTTTCTATTAATTTTCATAGAAACCATATTTCCCTGTACCTGTTATATCTAAGGTTAAAATTAAAATATTTTTGGTATTCCACCCATAAAAGCTATATGAGATTCAAATACATTTCAAATAGGATATAAATAAAAAATTTAGGATCATAATACCTAATGAATATATCCCCCAAATGAAAGTGATGACAATAATTTAGAGAATACATAATTGTTTTGCAACACCTGATATTTTGTAGGTTAATTTAACTCATGTGGCCAAATTTTATGAGAAAAATATGTTACCGCCATATATCAATGAATAATACTGATCAACTATATCATACCTGATTAAAAATTGAAGAAAATTAATCATTAAATAAATTTAGAAAGGATCATAATATAGTATTATATCAATTTTCTCTTCCACACATTAAATGATTTTTTGACATTCTACTCTCTATATAAATTTCAGTCATTTCTCATTGAGAGTATTCAAGGGTGATATAATATTGGATATTTCTTTAATAAATCGATGGTAGTTGTTTTCTATAACCAATAATAAATATTTCATAACAGATATTGCCTGGTTTTCCCAAGAAAAAACAACTCTCACCATGTTTGAATAAACTAAAATTTCTTGTTTTGACACCACATGCCCCAAGAACATGACTTCTAGGGTCTAGAAAATAAACATTGAAAAATATTCATAAATATTACATCTATTGATAATTCCTAAAATTGACCCTAATTGATTTCATTCCTCCTCATATTTTTGGAATACAAGAATATATCAACCATAAATTCCATGATAAAGGATTTAAGGTAGTGATGATATATTCCGTTTATAAGAACCATGAATACAATGGAATAATTTTTTAATGAAAAATTCATCATTAATAATTATTAATGATAATAACCTCTTAAAAAATATGTCCTAGGAGTGTTATAACCCCCACACTAAGCTGGTGAAAATTTGACCGAATGAAAATCTAAGAGAACCACCTAGTAGCTCTTTGAGGATACAAGAGATAAAAAATGTAATAAACATGGTAGTTATTCATGATATTTATTCTTATATATGATTCATAATAAAACATTACTATATACATTCATAGGAAATTCATTCAAAGAAAACAAAAAAACCGGTTGAATAAATCCATTGGCTTTTAAGACATAGAAATGATGTTCCTACCCTTTCAATTTGGAAGACTCCATATGAACTAATGGAAATGGATTTAATACATCCCATAAAAAATTACATACAAACCAAGACATCCCAATTTAGAGGTAATAATAATAGTTCGTCTGGAAATATTTTTTGAAAATATATAACCACTAGAGGAATTCCAATTTTTATGTTTCCTTCATTAGCCTGTACTAGAAGAGACAAGATCTAACATATGAATCTACTATCATTAGAAATAGGAGTTCCTTACCAACTAGACCATGGGTCTCATTCTCCTTGAAATAAATGAGACATTCTATTAGGTGTAGTATGTTCACCCTAAAATGATAGTAATAAATATGATATTTAAAAATGGTAATCTTGTCTTTTCTAGTAATAATATGAAAAAGACCCATTTTGAGGATTAATAAATCCCATGACAACTGTAACTGAGATATGAAGATAACACATAGTCATCAGAAACCACTATCATTTTTCTTTCCTTGTCGATTGTATATTTCTAATACATACTACACAATATCATATGGTTGATTTAACAATATTGAATACCTTTTTGAAATATCACAACCACTATTTTTCTTCATAAGAATATCACTTCACACAAAAGAGACAACTTAGGTTCTAATACCATTCAACATATATTTCACATCAATCAACCTATTAGACTACATGCAAAGAATAACCCACATCTACCCCCTGATATTTCATAAAGAAAGTGTGGGGGATTTCTCTAAAATATAACGAAACATAAAATATATAAAATAGGATACTAAATCAAAACTATATAAAATTAAATGTAAAGAATTAATGAATATCGAAACTCTATAATAAATATATTAATACCAAAATAAAACCTAATATCATACTCAACAGTAGAAATATTAAAAATTAAGAATTATAACATGTCTTATAAAATTAAATTAATAAAACATTGAAAACACTAAAAAATAAATTCATTATAAAATGGTGAATGTTTTTTAAAAAATCCGTCATAACATTTTATGAAATATATTACAAAATATTTTTAAATTAAATGTCTACATTAAATTGAAAAAGGCACAAAAAACAACTCATGTATAACAGAATTTATCCAGTTTAAATATTTTCCAAAATATTTTGAAAACCAAAAAATTTATCTTCAATCAAAAATAAAAGAAAATGAACATAGTTTAGAATCTCAATGAATATAAATTAAAAATTTAAATAATTACACCCTTGAAAAATTTATATGCACATTTTACCAAACCATGCATCAGTCATGCATGACATACATTATGGGTAAGGTCAGGTATAATATTAGTTTGTATGGTATTATAAACTGTTTTCTATGTATACAGGAAATTCCATAACTCCTTTAATATGGTCAAAGAGTTCCAGTCCATATTCTGTATCCCATACGCCTTAGTCCTTTACCAATAAAAAAAATACTAAATCCCTACATTTTCAACCCAAAATCACTAAAAGTCAAAACATAAGTCAACATACAACTCAAAATACCCATTTCCAAAAGTACCATATATAATTAAGGACAATTATTTTATTCATCTACAAAATCACTCATAACCTACCCCTCAAGTCTTAATGATTATATATCAACTCTACCTAGACTACCCAAATATAATAAAAAAATGTGTTTTAATAAAAAAATTTATGAACCAACATTAATTACCCCTAACCCAAGCACCCAAGACAAATTGTGTCAAGCCAAAAAGTATTTTACTATTATAAAAAGATTGAATATAATACCTAGTAATTAAGAAACATAACTTGGAAAGATGTTTTCACAAATAAACCCACCATGTAGGTTATATCCAAGAACTCCATATGACCTTTCCAAATATTGGAAATTCATTCTCTAAAAAAATTAAACATAAATAGACATGATAAAAATTCCATAACAAGACATTACTTGATTTTTGGGTAATTCCAGTGTATTTATCCTAATATCATTCTAGAAAATTTGTTTTGGAGTTATTTTAGTATCCTATACCAATGTTTTCATCAAAACTATTGGTATATAGGTGTGAATACCAATGAAATCAATAAATCATTACCATATATCAACATATACGATTAGTTTTTTCAAAACCATAGGTATACTATCTTCATAAAATATTATAATCCTCCCTCCTCCCCTCCCCACCCCTAATCCGTAATCATCACAAACACGATTGGTGACCTACCCAATCTTCTCCTCCAATGACCCCCATCATTCAGATAGTATTTGTGACATTATGCTTCATCATAAAATTAATGTTTTTCAAAATCCTTCAACCCTTTTACCAATACTTGTTACCATTTTTATTAATGTATCAGAACCTAAAAAATATCATTATAGGACAATATTATTTGAAAATAAGGATCATTATATATCAAGTGTTTTCAAACTTTGTCACTTTTGTAACTTAACTGAGGTCTTTATTGTGAAATATTGTTACAAGATATTCTATTAATTTATCAATATTTCATCTAATTATTCTCATTAATTTTTTTATCATTGTTTTGTTTTTTACATATATTAATTATAATGGTATTTTTGATTATTATTTATTCTATAGTTTATATTCACTATGAATGAGTATGAAAGGGAATATAAAATGTATTTTAATTTTTTATAACAATGATCTTTTGAAATTAGGTGATATTTTATATGAAATTAGTATTTCTATTTAGTCCAATGTTGTTTCTATATGAATAAACAACCGATCCTTATCTCCTAATGTTTATTAATATTCATTAAAATTTACTTTGAAAGACACATTTCCATCTCATAAATTAAAATTAATTCTTTTATATGTTCATATTTCATTAAATATTTAGAAATATATTGGCACATATTTATTAAATTTGGATAATGTGAATTTTTTTCAATGATATGGGGATTATTGTGTTTATTGATTCAAGTATTTTTCAATTGGAAAATAATATTTTAGTTTATCAATTCTTTTTCATACAATCATAGAATAGATTATATTATATTGGTTAAGAATATTGTATTTAGTGTTATCTTAGAATAATTTATACTTTTCACCATATATTAAAAACAAATGTGTATGAAGATCCAATTTTCATTGATATTGGTAGTGGATAGTTACTTTTTGAGTTAGTGGATGATCATTGTATATTATTCGAGCTTATGGATGGAAAAAAGTGATAAATTTTATCTTTCCACATGGAGATGGGTTATATTTTCTAACAAAATTTATATTCGATTTAATAAATTATGCATCTTCATGAATCTATATCATTTATCAAATTTTAGATATATTTTTTTCATTATATACATATTAGTTTATAGGATATTAATATTGGATGAATATTTATATTTATATCGATTATCATTGAATTTATATTATATTTTTATACAATGTGTTGTGGTTTTATAATTTAAAAACCAATAAGTTGTTTAAAAAATAATTATTTCAAATTATAATTTTATTTAATTGGATCATGTAATAGTTATCTACCATTACATATCTTGAAATTCTTTTTTGTTTGTTATTTATATGCATTGGTTATAGCATAAGTTATTTTTCTTATATCATCATTGGATATATAATAGTATGTGTTTATGAATTTCGTAATAATTTTTTTTATAATGAATGTTTTAATAATATTTTACTATTTGTTTTTTAATATTAATTTTATCCCTTATAATAGAATAGATCGAAGCTTTATGTGTTAAAATAACTCAATCTAAACTGATTTTTAGATAAATTTTCATTTTTTGTAGATTTTTCATTTAACAATGCTTTACAACTGAGTTCATATATGTTTTATATGTTATAATGGTTATGGGAAGACCATGGTTATATAAAAAATAAGGTTTCTACTATATAACATAAGTTGGATTTCTATAACACTGTTATTTTTAGTAGCATAGTGGATAGATGAGACAATTTTATATTGTTTGTGGATGAAATGTATGTTGTTCTATGGGAATTTGAGATTTTATTAGTTCCTATTTTGAATACTTATAAGAAAGATACTATTTAATTTCATGAATAAAATTTTATCAACACAAATTATGATAATAATAAAAATTATGATGTTGAGAGAGCAGAAAAATATGTAGAAGTCACCTGGACACCTCTATATTTGGAATATACTAAAATAGAAAAATTAGAATTTTTATTGTGGTGATATCAGGAAAATACCATGGAATTTCTAATACCTTAATTGATTATATTTTTACCTTTTTATGGACTTACTTCATGATAATGAAGATATTCCCCAAAAACATTTTATTCCATTGATGTTAATTTACTAGCATGGATTTTCTATTAATAAAATTCAAGTTTTCCTGAAATGTTTCTGCTTATTATAAGGGTAAAAATTGAGTTGAATGATGGTAAAAAATTTTGTATATCTCGATGGATTCCAAATGAAAATGGATCACCATTTCTTGTTCCACAAAAATAGATCAGGTACTTTCTATTGATTCTTATGATTCAAAATATATCCATTTATACTAAAATTTCAACAAATATTCTATGGAATGTTACTAATATAATTAATTTTTTGAGGGAGTTGGTTTATACTATGAATGGATTACCATGAAATTAATTTTATACCTGATATACGTATTTTTCATTTGGGGTGTGTATTCTTCCACTTGGTTTTTCTTACAATGATTATTATCTGTTTGGACATATGCATACTTACACATCACATAGAGAGTTTTTATTGATATTTATAATATTACACCAAGGATATGTATATATAACCATTAATTTTTTTTAATGTATAATATTATCTAGATAATATATTCCTAGATATTATATAAAGTTCAACTTGAGACCTTTTATAAATGAGTTGATGTAACTTTGAGATGGGTGTGTGCGCACACACGATGCATCCTAAAAAAATATTTTAAATTTTTGTTACACTTTTGGTGAAAATAAATTATTTCTCTACATATGAAATGATCTATGGTTGAATCGGGAAGGGAGAAATATCAAATAATTTTTTATGAAGAATACAAGATCCATAAGAATTAAATATCATCATTGATTATGTTTCTTGTTCCATTGAGGAATCATTATAATGGATCTTTTATACATAAAGAATGACCAGTTTTTCTGTAATACTGTTGAAAATGAAATACCACCATAGTATGTGTTAGGAAATGATGTCCATAATGAATTTAAAGATTTCCATTTTTCATTTCGGAATGGTGAGATAAAATCTAAATAGAGGATGAATATTGGAATAGAATTTACATAGATTTGGAAAAAGTAAATGTATCTTTTCAAATTTTTATTATTGTTCAACCATTTTGATACATAATTTTTAGGCATAATGCACAATGGGGAAAATATAAGTGAAATTATATATTATATTATATTAAATATCAAGGTGAAGACCAAATATGACTAGTTATCCTGGTGTGAGATGTTGTATTGAGGTATTGGACCTGAACTAACTACTATATGTATTAATAAAAATAAATGAAATATAGTTATTTTTAGAATGTGATAAAGAAACCATACCAAAATTTATTTTATGAAATATTGAAAAATATCAAGGTTCCTGATTGTTATCAAGGAAACATATCAAAAAAATTCAATCGAATAGAGATGATACTAAAATCTTTGAAAATACATGATTATCAAATCTTTCTTCATGAACTGATTCCAATTAAAATTTGGAATTTACATTTCAATAATTTAATTGTGATAGTTATATATAATAATTCATCTAGAGGCACCATTAATTATATCTGAGTTGGAGAAAAAATTTCATCCATCATTTTCATTTGTATGCCACATTTAATAGTCCATCATCCAACTAAAATACTTCTTGGGGATCTGTTTCTTTTGAATGGATGTATCATACTAAAATAAATTTTTCCTAACTAATGTATTATGTTTGGAATAATAATATTCCTAAAGGTTCAGTTGTGAGAGGTTTTTCATATGGGGAATGTGAGAATTTTTATTCAATTTATTTTCTAATGTGAAAAAATTACACAATAATCCAATGAGAAATGAAGATGATAACTATGAAAAAATTGATCCCTCATTTCAATCTCTTCCCCAAAAAGTAGTAATTAAATGGTCATATACATTGGCTACATTAAGCCTTGAAGAGCCAGATATGGAACATTGTAGAGTTTTTTTAAATATTGGTTGTTAAATGAATTTATAATGTAAGTAATTTGAATATGTTAAATTTGTATCATGATATGTCATTTCACATAAACCTTAAACTTTTATTACTATTGTATATAGGTATCATAAAAAAATTATAAGTAGATATCATAATTTTCTTCCAGTATGCTGCGAGAGACTTTTCAAATAAAATCATTTCTTCCTTGACAGAAATAAAATGTATAACCATGAAATTAATCACCTAAAAACATGTATATTAATTAATTTTTATTATTCAGATACATTCTAGGAAGTTACTTTTCCTATTGAATTTCTCTCTAAACAACCATTAGTGTTCACTTTTGGTAACATTTTTTTTTGTTTGTGAATGAAAATATTTAGTAATCAATGGATATTAATTTGTTACAATTGATTTAGTAGTGAATATCAGCTCTCAACAATATGGATTTATTTTAACTACAATAACAATCTATTATGCTTCTGAATCAGATAATGGGCCTTGAAATGAAAACGTTTATCATTATAGAGTTGTTGACAAAGTATTGTAATTATATTACTACTCACATGTTTAAGTAACTATGTTAAAATGAAAACGGTTTGATTCAATGATATGAAATTGTACATTTATTGATAGGTATGGATTTAAAGTTATTGACAAGACTCACTTTCCGGATACTGATAAACCATATATTTTAGCATCAAGGGAAAATAATTATTTTAAGAGAAATATAATATGAGACCTTATTAAAATTACGTAATCCCAATACATATTTTTGAATATTGGAGGGATGAAATTTTCACCATTTATTCCATCATTGGTGTGGATCAAAATATTATTTTGATATCTCAAATTTTCTAATTTTGAGATGTGATGTCAAACCGGATGTAGTGGTCAGTAATATATAAGAAGAAACACATATGTTCATTGATCATTCATTTTAGTTTGACACTGGGTTTTTAATTTGGTACTACAATATCCAATTTAATTTTGTTATAGTTTGGAATCGTATGTTTTTTTATGTTTTGTTTATTTTCATTACATTTAATTTGATTTATATCAATGTAAAAAAATGAATAAAACATGTTTTAAATCATGTATATCTTGATTTTAAATTTCAATTTCAATAGAATTTTATGATATTGTTTATTTGTATATTGAATTATAGTTTTTAGGAATAGTATTGAAAAACTTATTTTTGGAAAATATTGATTTCATTCTTATATAGATTATGAAAGATGTTATGTAAATTTGAAGGATGGAACAGTTTGATAACTATTGAAAAATATCTGAACATGGGCCTCCTCACCAAGTTCCCTTAGCGAGTATAATAATTTTAGTACAAAATTGATTTTTCATAATACGCTTTCATGTCAGTTCTCTATAGATGATGTGAAAAATTTATCTACCATGATAGTTTTTGGATAACTGATATGATAAATAATACATTAAATTTTATTACATTGGTTATGCCATAATTGATGTTAAAACAACAATTTTTTCATTGGCCATTGAATAAATGATAAGGAAAATAAAATGCACATATTTGTAATGTCAGTTTTTCAACAAACCTCCTGAAAAACCATATGTGTAATTTCATTTATTGAATAAAATATGATAAGAATTTAATTTTTCACGTTATTTAATTAATAATTAATTTGGAAAATCTTTATAATTTCAATTTGGTTTTGAGTGTAGTCATTTTGGTTTCATTATTTGGCGGTAAATTCATTTGTTTTTCTTCACGTGATGAACCCTAACCCATCCATATTCAATACATGTCCCTGAATATCTTAATTCTTTGATCTATGTGCTCAAATATTTTCATTATTTTATTCATTACCTCAAATATCTCTAGTATTAAATATTGTGGTTAGGAATATATTTTCATTAGCATCTACCACTGATTTTCACCATCACCTATCGTCTTCAACTACATATAACATCATCCCATTTGTGTCACATTCTCAATTGTCTCACTTATGATATCATTTTTTGGTTTTTTATTATTTTTATATTTCATTAATCAATGGTATTATCCTTTATATTTGATTCTTATTTTTTCATTGATGTAAAATTTTCATCGATACTTATATTTAAGGTTTTCACTATTCACACATCATAGGTATTTTCTTTTAAATGAAGGATTTTTTTGTTATATTATGTAAATTTTTTATGAAATAATATTAATTTAATATGTACAATGTTATTCTTTTATTTTTATAATGTGTTATATTTTTTCTGTGAAATATTTTAAAATATTTTTAATTAGAAATGAAAATTTAAAATTAGACATCAAAATATAATAACTGAATTTTATTTTTATATTTTTTATAGATAATAATGATTAAAAGTTTGATTATTATACAAAAAAAAATTAATTAATATAAATATATTATAAATACTATTTTTTTATTTTCTAAAGAAAATATTTAAAACAAAGAGATATTTTACTCTCTATACTTGAAATGGTTAAACGAGAATAAGATAAAAATTAAAGAAATAAAATTTTATTTAAATTGTAATTATTTCAACAAAGTTATATCCATTGTATTTTACAAAGTGAAACTATGAAAAATTATGGATCTGTTGATGGTGTTGAATTTCATGATGATAAGTATGATCTAATTAACAAAATGATTCATGATATTGAAGTAGAGGAAATTGGGTAGGACTGAAAATTGATAATCCATACAGTGATGCTGAAAACCCATTATAATATATATTTTTAGAATTAATTCTTTTATCGTAAATAGAAATAATGATTAACAAAAAGGTTGAAATAGATAGAGTGATGAGAGTTTTATAGAGTTTCTACTGTTGTTGAATGGAATACCTCTTAAAGATAATGATCTTCTTAAAACACATTATAAAGTGAAGAAAATATTATTTTAATGAGTATGGTAAACCAAAAATAAATTCCCTACCAAATGATTTTGTTCTATATAGGATGGAATATAAATGGCTGTCAGAGTGATCTAAATGTGGTTCGCCAATGTATAAGCAAAAATAAAAATCGTAGATTGACTTAGATGATTCAGTGACTCCAAACAAGGAAAGTTGGTATCTTCATATAATCCTCAATTGAATTTTCTTTCTAATTAATATCATTCAAAAAGGATAAGATAGAATGAAGATGAATGGATATGGGAGGAAAAATTACGTCACCCATTTGATAAATCACAAAAGAATAAATTTATCAATAGTTTCATATATACGGAAATGATTTATAAAATATCATAACTGGACTTTAGATGGAATGAATCCTTATAGAAGACATTGTATCACAAATAGAAAATGGGTTATTTTAGTGGTAATTTATAGCCTAAATCCATAATTTTTTCAAATGTGAAATAATACCATGTTGACATTAATGATCTCCAGACCAAAACAACATGTAAAATATGTTGATCATTTATTTTCAATATTATATGTTGATATGAAAATATGAAGGGAGAAATTTATTAGAATATATGATTCTCATAAAATAGAGAATTTCCAACTGCATTCAACCATTATTTACACTATAATTGACTTCCCAAAAAATGAAAAAAATTATCGGATACATTGTTAAGGGGTATAAATTCTTTCAAACTTTTGGACAAATAACTACATATTATCAACCTCAACATGACAGAAAAATAGTTTACATATATCAATATAGGTTTTTTATATGGGACACTTTTATCAACGTTTAAAAAAATAATTCAATGATTATAAGATTATGAAAATTCTCTAAACCCATTTCATAGTGATTAGTATTTTTAAAGGGTGAAAAACAACGATGTCACACTATGAAAGACAAACAATCATATACTGATATAAATATTTGGATTCAATGATAAATGTATTGTTCTCTAATGTATTGGTGATATAATGCTATAAAACAAAACATTGATTTCATGCAGGTGGAGAATAATATTTATGAAATTTCAATAAGACCATTGATTTATATTACATGAATGACTACATATGGGTTGAATGAATAATTGAACATATTCTCAGTGAGACTGTGTTTTGAGTTAGTTTCCACACTTCATTGTAAGATTAGCACAACTACCTCCTATAAGAGTTGGTTTCATGAGAACCAATTGTTTTGTACATTGATTACATGAATGTTCACTTATTGAATTGTTCATTGTTCTACATGACTACAATATAATAATGTCTTAGAATATTTGTTGCATTAATAAGGTCATGGAAGATCCCCGATATAATGAGAACCTTGAAATGATATAAAAATATTCATAAATAAAGTTATGCGGTTGGATGTCATACTATAATAGGACACATAGTATACAGACCATCATGTGCGAGCACTTGTAAGATGAAGAGACTCTCTCTTGTGGAGTTCGCACTTGGTAATCTCCAAGATGGGAGATTATGAGAACAGACCTGTCACTAGTAATTTCGCATGTCTTGGTGTCATCAGAAATTACTATCTGCGAGTGTGTGTAATGGTCCTTAGACTGGAAGATTATTATTAACTCATGTCATGAATCGCGCACATAGATTTACTGATGAAAACCGTTACGCAGACAGTTGGCGGGAAGTAGGGTATGTTGGGTGCGTCACGAGTGTCATGTTGTTAATGGATAAGTCAAGGAAGGACTTTTCCCTTCCATTTATAGAAGTTTATATCTCGGACCTTTGATTGAAATAGAACTATCGCATTAAATTCCATGGCCATGGTGTAAACGATGAGTTTATTTCAGGTAGTCAAAGAACGACGGATCAAGCATACAGGTTTATGACACTACCATGAAACCTGCTTGATGAGATATCGAGAAAAAGGGATTAAATTTCACATTAATCGTTTGTATGAGGTGATACGCCAATGTGGCGTCAACTTCTTTCTCTTGGGTGCTTTGACCCGTTGTTAGATAGTAATCTTGGACTTTAGGCAAGCCCGTCTAATGCCAACACGAAAGAGGCCTAGAGGGTCACACACTAAGTGTATTCAACTATCTCAAGTAGAATAATGATTATTCCCATACGTGGTTTAATAATTATTCAAGGAAGCATAAATAGTTTTAATGATGGAGGAAAAAGAAAATGAAAAACAAGATATACACGTCGTGTATTAAAGATTACACGCCGTGTAGTTTTTCATGGAAAACAAGTACACACTGTGTATAAATAATTAAACGCCGTGTAGTTTTCTTTATGGAATGGAAATGAATAAATGAAAACAAGATATTCACTCTGTTTACTTTAAATGTACACGCCTTGTAGTTTTCATTGAAAAAACTAGTACATGTCGTGTATTTATTAATATACGCCGTGTATTTTTTCCAGTTGGGATTTTGAGGATGTAATATTGTTTTAAATGATATTTATTATAATCAGAGTGGGCACATGTCAAGGAATTAATTATTCGACATGGGGGTTTTAAAGAAAAGTCAATGAAATAAATAAAATGCGTAACACGTTTATTTATTGTGATAACTCTACAACGGCAATCCTGATTATAAATATCCTCACAACCCCGACTCTTTTCCAATACACAAAATAATCGTTGTGCACAAAAAATCTGGAGAATTCTTTCAAGGACAAAATAACCTCTTCCTCCAGGAACGCTCTCAATACCGAGAGAGGTCCTCTTCCATCGGATCAAGACTATCTAAGGTGGACAACGCAAGCAAATGTTTCTCCACGCTAGCACCTGGAGACTCCTTTGGCGATGTCCCGAGATACGAGGTACATGTGTGGATCACCACTAGAGGAATTATACACTTGGATTCTGCGACGCAATGACGAATTACATCGGAACTTGATCAAGAAAATCAACGAAGAAAGAGCACCCAAAATGTATTTCTTTTCTATTTATTAAATTAATTATAATCAACTTGTAACGATCCTTGTTTGGGGTTCTGGGACAAACCTTCTTCTTTGTCTATTTCTGTGATTTGATCCGTGGAGACTAACGTTTATCGTTGTATTGATCCTGGATTGATATTATTAATGAAAAAAAGCCAAGTTGAAACATCCAACCATGCGCTTCTACTGTGCCCGGAACCATCAAATGGTATCAGAGCGAGGTTACAACATTGATTATAGTTATTTAATTTGCATTGATAATTTAGGCAATTATATTTGATTCAATTTGAAAAAAACCATTCTATATATCAGAATAAATGAGATCTGTTCTTCCTCTTCATTTCTCGATTCATATCACAGAAACAGACTTTTAATTTTAATTTTTTTTAAAATAAAAATGATAAAATCATCTGGAGGATCCGCTCTTTTTGTATGTACAACGCGGGATTACACGGCGTGTACTTAAAACTACACGCTGTGTACTAGGGTTCAACGAACCAAAACTGGTATGCCAAACCATGTTGTGTGAATTGAATATTCCTAAGTATTAATAATGCCGTGTTGACTAGAATTGAACGGCATGTGGAAGCCGGAATACACAACGTGTATGTTGGAGCAACACGCCGTGTAGTCCATTCCGGCCCAGGTGAAACCATGTACAAGGATAAGACACGTACCGCATACACAGGGTTTCCAGGCTGGTTACCACGTAACAAGGAAGTACATGCCATGTATGATTTATGTACACGCTGTGTACTCCAAAATTTCAAAAGTACAGAAAAACACGCCAAATCCCACTACGTGTACTTTGGATAAAAGGTGAAAAGAAATACACGTCGTGTAAATATAAACTACACGCCGTTTACTTTCCAGAAATTTCACCAGGTTTCCTCCAAAAGTAAAAAGACCTGTACAAGGAATATGGATGAGAAGAATCTCAAGGAAAATCATAAAGGAATTTAAGATAAGGAATTGATTAATTATAAGATCATACTTAATTTAATTCGAGCGCAACTTATCTTAAATGAAAGAACGATTAAAAGAATTTGAATTCTAAATATGCGTAAATGTCGTTGCATGCTATGGATGATCATGAGCTAGACTAAAGACCCTTTGTATGTGTGTATGGTTTCATTTAAATTTGTTTAAATTTAAATTTGTTGTCCTGTGAGCTTTTTTCCAATAAAATATAGGGCTTGCGTGCCCATGATTTCTTTAATGTAAACCCATGTAATGGAGGATCTCCCAAGCCAGAGGAGACGGTTCAAATCCCGAAGTCGAGGTGAAAATTACACAAGAATATACAAATGTGGACATGTGGGAGCTGAAAAACACGAACCATTGGATTCAAGGTGTTTTCCCTAGGTCAGGGTAAGCTTATCAAAACCGCTAGATAAGCTAACCAATAGAAGCTCATGATCATGCCATCGTATTTTATTTCTTTCTAAATTGCATGGTTTATTTATTATGTATGTGTTGTCGCAATCACATAGTCAATAAAATGAACAAGCATGCAAAGATGGAATAAAATAAAAACCTGACTATGCGTAAACATTATCGAAACATGGTTAATCACTTAAGAAAACATCATGTAATATTAACAAGAATGTGATAATGTGAAACTACACATAAAAGATTAAAATCCCTCAATACCATATTAAGTCAGACGAAGCCTTCCGTTACTTGATTAAGGGAAAGACTCAATAAACCTATGTTTTTGATCAACCCTTGTTGGGACACTTACTTTTATAAAGGAATCCCTTATGAAAGGTTTCGGGTTGACTTAACCATATTACATCAAGAGGAGTAGCCCTTTCTAGAATTGATGTAATATTGGAGGAAAGAGTTGAGGAAATCCAAGTCAGGATTTCAGGATTGGGGAGTCCACTCAACAGATCAAGGAACTGTAAACTCACAATTGGAAAAGACCTACCTACCTAAATACTTTCAAATAGCTTGACCAACCCTTGTTGGGGTTATGCAAAGGGGAATATGGATCATTGCCACTAGAATTTCAAAGCAACTAGATATTTCGAGTTCAATGGTGAGGGTCATTTGGACTTGATAAAATAGTGGGAGAATTAATTAATTCATTTATTATTTCTCATAAAAATGATATCAAGAAAGTAATGATAAATATGCTCTTTTAATTTATAGAATCAAAATGACAAAATCATCAACCACATTTTCTCTGTGATCAATTCTAGATAAAGACAATATCCTCACCGGTGGTAACTTTCAGGAATGGTTTAGGCATCTTCGGGTTATCGTACGCCATGAACGAAAGTTTTACGTGCTGGAGTCCTCAATTCCTGATTCTCCTGCCCCAGGGGTGAGTGATGAAGATTTCCCAGTCTATGATCAACATTTGAACGATGCTCTTGATGTTCAATGTTTGATGCTATCATCAATTTCTAGTGAGATAATGAAGTCTCATGAAGACATGAATGCCTATAGCATGCTCAAGCACCTTCATGGTCTATACCAGGAGAGAGAAAGACATGAAAGGTTTGAGATCTCCAAGGCTCTATTTCAGAGCAAGCATGGAGAGGGTTCCCTATCTAGGCCTCATGTAGTCAAGCTCATTGGCTACATTGAGCGCTTGGAGGTTCTAGGGTTTAAACTCCTCGAAGAACTGGGTACCAATCTCATTCTTGCATCACTTCCCCAGAGCTTCTCAAACTTTGTTGTGAACTTCAACATGAACAACTTTGAGAAGTATCTGTCTGATCTTCTTATCCTCATTCACTAAGTGGACAATGACATGAAGCGTGAAAGCCTTATGTCCTCATGGTGAATAAAAGGAAAGGGAAGATGAAGAGATTTAAGCCCAAATCTTCTTCATGTCCATCCAAGAAAAGGAATATCAAAGGGGAGGCAAAGGAACATGATACTGTTTGTTTCGCATGTGGCAAGAAGGGCCACTGGAAGAAAAACTGCACCCAGCCAAGGAAGCAAGGGGAATATTCAGGTGCATTTGTTATCGAATGCAATCTACCTGTGTCTATTAATTGGGTATTAGATACAGCTTGTGGTGCTCACATATGTATCCAAATACATGAACCAAGTAGATTCATAAAGATTGACTGAGGTGAGGTAGATCTACAAGTAGCCAACAGAGCCAGACTTGCTGCTGTAGCTATCAGAGACTACCACCTCACATTTCCTACTAGGATGATCTTTGTGTAATGTGTTTTTATTATGTGCCTTCTGATACTAAATACATTATTTCAGTATCCATATTAGATACTGATGGATTCATATTCAAGTTTGGAAATTAATGTTGCTACTTTTATAAAGATAGCATTAGTTTTGGTAGGGCACATTTATATAACGACCTTTATGTGTTAGACTACAGAAACCAAGTAACGGGAATCGATGATAAATTAAATTCACATGAATAATACCACACCCAACTTTGGCATCACCGGCTAGGTCATGTCAATGATAAATGCTTGACAAAATTACATCAAGATGGGTATTTAGATTCTTTCGAACTAAAACCACTTGGGGTATGTCATGCATGTCTAAAAGGAAAAATGACTAAAGCCCCATTTAGTGGGAAAAGTGAAAGAGATATGGAGATTCTAGAATTAGTTCACCCAGATGTGTGTGGGCCATTTCCAGTTGAGGCAAGGGGTGAGTTCTCATACTTCATAACATTTACTGATTATTTTAGTAGATATGAATATATTTACTTAATGAGGTATAAGTAAGATTCTTTTGATCGGTTCAAAGAATACAAAAATGAAGTTGAGAACTAGCTTGGTAAGAAGATTAAGAAACTCCACTCAGATAGAGGAGGATAATATCTTAATCAGGACTTCATTGATTTCTTATGGGAGTTTGGGATTCTATCTCAACTCACTCCTCCTTACACACCACAGTGGAATAGTGTAAGCGAAAGGAGGAACCACACCCTGTTGGACATGGTGAGATCAATGACGAGTCATGTGAGTCTTCCATTATCTTTTTGGGGATATGCATTACAAACAACGACACACATAATAAACCAAGTACCAACTAAATCGATAAATGGAATTCTAAACGAGTTATGGAGTGAACGCAAATCCATGTTGTCAAATTTACATGTGTGTTGTAGCAAAGAATTTTTTAAGGCCTCTTCAGGTAACAAACTTACACCCCGAGGCACAAAGTGTATCTTTATAGGATATCCCAAGGAAACAAGGGGATATTACCTATACAACCCTCTAGACAAAAAGGTTACAGTGTCAAGACACGCCATATTCCATGAGAGGGAGCAAATCTCCAAAAGAGATAGTAGGATCAAGATAGACTTCGATGAAGTAGAGACTCAAGATACACAGGATTTGGTGCAAGAACAGATTCCACAAAGTCCCATGGAAGAACAATCTGTTCCAGAGACACAAGAACTATGTAGGAGAACGAGAGAGGTGATAGATCCAAAATGATATGGTTTTCTTGTCACCGAGGATGGTGAACCATTATTTGTTGACAGTGATGATCCTCTTACCTACAAGGAAGCAGTTGAAGGCACAGACGTTTCCAAGTGGCAAGAATCCATAAATTCTGAAATGGATTCCATGTACCAAAACCAAGTTTGGATTTTGGAAGATCCTCCAGTTTATGTAAATCATATTGGTAATAAATGGGTATTCAAGAAGAAACTCGACATAGAGGGGAAAGTCATCAACTATAATGCACGACTGGTTGCAAAAGGTTTTAGAAAATGTCATGGAATTGACCATGATGAATTCTTTTCACCGGTTTCAATGCTTAAATCCATCCGAATCCTATTGGACATTGCTGCTTACCTTGACTATGAAATTTGGAAAATGGATGTCAATATAGCTTTCTTTAACAGGGACCTCTAGGAAGATGTCTACATGACACAACCTGAAGGGTTTGTGAATCCAAAGGATGCCAACAAGGTATGCAAGTTACAGAAATCCATTTATGGATTAAAGCAAGAATCAAGGTCATGGAACATTCTTTTTGATAAAGATGTAATGGAATTTGGATTTGTTAAGAACGAATGTGACCCTTGTATCTACAAGAGGTTTAGTGGGAGTGCAGTCAGTTTCTTAATAGTATATGTTGATGGAATATTAATAATTGGAAATGAAGTACCTGTCTTACAGTCAGTTATGGCATGGTTGCATAAAGGCTTCTCCAAGAAAGACTTGGGAGAGGCATCATATATTCTTGGGATCAAGATCCATCGTGATAGATCCAAGTGAATGATGGGCCTGAGTCGAAGTACATACATTGACAAGATACTGAAGAGATTTAGTATAGAACAATCTAAGAGGGGATTGTTTCCAATGTCACATGGAATTCATCTTTCCAAGAAAATGTTTCCTCAGACACATGAGGAAAGAAAGAGAATGGCAAGGATCCCTTATGCATCTGCGATTGGGTCAGTCATATACACTATATTATGTATGAGGCTGGATGTTGCTTACACATTAATTCTGGTAGGCAGATATCAAGCAGATCCATGAGACCGTCATTCGATGGAAGTCAAGACTATCCTTAAGTATCTGAGGCATACTAAGGATATGTTCCTAGTTTATGGAGGAGATGAGGAACTAGTAATCAAAGGACATGTAGATTCTAGTTTCCAGACTGATCAAGATGACATGAAGTTGCAGAATGGATACATCTTTAGTTTTAATGGAGGTGCAGTGAGTTGGAAGAGCTCAAAACAAAGTGTGGTGGCAGATTCTACAGCGGTGTCCGAGTATATCACAGCTTCTAAGGAAGCTAAAGAAGCAGTATGGTTGCAAAGCTTTGTCCAGGAGATGGATGTAGTATAGAGCAGTAAAGATCCAATCACACTCTATTGTGATAATACTCCAGCGGTGGCACTTGAAAAAGATCCATGGTCACATCAGCGGACAAAGAACATACTTCAAAAGTATCATCTCTTGAGGGATTTTTCTCAGAGAGGTGAAGTTGCAATGAGTAGTATTTCCACGGAAGACAACGTGGAAGACCCCTTGACTAAATCCTTGACTTAGCAGAAACATGATCATCATGTGAGGTCTAGCGGACTAAAAGTCGTAGGCAGTTGCCTCTAGTCCAAGTGGGAGTTTGTAAGGGTTGGTGTCATGAGAACCAACTATTTTGTAATTTGAATACATGAATGTCCACTTACTGTATTGTTCATTGTTCTGCATGACTATAATATAATAATGTCCTAGAATATTTTTTGCATTAATAAGGTCATGGAAGATCCCCGCTATGATGAGAAACTTGAATTTTTTTAACAATATCATTAAATAACGTTCTGTGGTTGGATGACATACTATGATAGGACATATAGTATACAGACCTTCATGTGTGAGTACTTGTAAGAAGACAAGACTCTCTCTCAGGGTGTTTTCACTTGGTAATCTCCAAGATGCGAGATTATAAGAAAAAACCCACCATTAGTAATTCCGCATGTCTTGGTGTCATCAGACATTACTATCTGTGAGCGTGCGTAATAGAACTTAGACTGGAAGATTATCATTAACTCATGCCATGACTCACACACTTTGATTTACTGACGAAAACCATCACATAGACAGTTGGTGGGAAGTAGGGTACGTTGGGTGCGTCACGAGTGACATGTTGTTAATGGATAAGTCAAGGAAGGATCTGTACCTTCCATTTATGGAAGTTGATATCTCGGCCCTTTGATTGAAATAGAACTGTCACCTTAAATTCCATGGACATGGTGTGAACGATGAGTTTATTTCAGGTAGTCAAAGAAATACGGATCAAGCATATAGGTTTATGACACTTCCATGAAACCTTCTTGATTAGATATTGAGACAAAGGGATTAAATTACATAGTAAGCATTCGTATGAGGTGATACGTTAATGCGACGTCAAATTCTTTCTCTTGGGTGCCTTGAACTGTTTCAAGATACTAATCTTGGACTTTAGGGAAGCCCCTCTAATGCCAACGAGAAAGAATCCTAGAGGGTCACACACTAAGTGTATTCAAGTATCTCAATTAGAATAAAGATTATTCTCATATGTGGTTTAATAATTATTGAAGGAAGCATAAATCATTTTTATGATGGAGGAAGAAGGAAATGAAAAACAAGATATACACACCGTGTATTAATAATTACACACCGTGTAGTTTTCTTTATGGAAAGGAAATGAATAAATGAAAATAAGATATACATGTCGTGTACATTAAATGTACACACCGTGTAGTTTTCAATGAAAAACAAGTACATTCCGTGTAGTTTTTCTAGTCGGGATTTTGAGGATGTAATATTGTTTTAAATTATATTTATTATAATCAGAGTGGGCGCATGTCAAGGAACTAATTATTCAACATGGGAGTTTTAAATAAGAGTCAATGAAATAAATAAAATGTGTAACACGTTTATTTATTTTCATAACTCTACAACCTCAAACCTGATTATAAATATCCTCACAACCCCAAATCTTTTCTAACACACAAGATAATCGTTGTGCACAACAACTCTGGAGAATTATTTCAATGCTGAAAGAACCTCTTCCTCCAAGAATGATCTCAAGACTGAGAGAGATCCTCTTCCATCAGATCAAGACGGTCTAAGGTGGAAAACGCAAGCAAAGGTTTCTCCATTCTAGCACCCAGAGACTCCTTTGGCGATGTACCGAGATACAAGGTACACGTGTGGATCACCACTAGAGGACATCTATACCTGGATTCTGCGACGCAACAAAGAATCACATCAGAACATGATCAATAAAATCAATAGAGAAAGAACACCCAAAATGTATTTCTTTTCAATTGAATGAATTAATTATAATCAACTTGAAACGATCCTTGTTTATGGTTCCATGAACAACCTTCTACTTTGTCTATTTCTATGGTTCGATCCGTGGAGTCTAACATTTATTGTTGTATTGATTCCAAATTGATCATTATTAATGACCAAAAGCCAAGTGGGCACATCCACCCACGCGCTTCCGCTACACCCAGAACCTTCACCTCCTTCTTGAAAATAAATATCCCAGAGAGAATTTTTTTAGTGTGTCCATGTAATCAATGTTCCATCAGTTTATTGCTTAAATGTAAACAAAAATCTATCGCAAAAATATTTAAATATTACAAGAAGGAAATATTGAAATTTTCCCATCATGAAGAAACAAATCCTACTAGTTTCATCATAAATAATATTGACTATTTATTTAAGGATGACTTTAATAGAGGTGTGTTGTTTTTTGAATTGATTTTTTAACAATGTGGATGAATTTAATTTATTGTATAATCTAGAGAAAAATATAGTTTCTATACATTATCAAATGGAAATGTATTTCCCTCTATTTGTTTTTTATTTCCTAGAGCATCTAATGGTTCTTTTTTTTGTATGAATAAAACCAAGTTAGGCTTGTATGTCTATATTGGATATATCATTTTCAAAGATACATGATGATATTGAAGGGATATGTTAAGAATTCATATCATCCTGACGCCTCCAATGTTGAAAAATATATATTTATAGAGAGGATTATGAGTTTTATTGAACCTATTTATCAAAATGGATCACATTGGTTTTGTAATGTCTCTATATATATGAGTAAATTATGGTGGAAATGAGATCAATATCTTGAATGTAAAACTGTTGACAGGTAAAAAGATAAATAAGGTACATTTATAAATAGTAAATAACATAGATGATGCTGATCCATATATAAAATTAAATACTAATTTTTTCAAAATTATATCCAAAGAAGAATGATGTTTGTAATTTTAAGGATCATAAAAATTTATTTTTTCATGACTTAAAGAGACCATGGACATGAGATTAGATTAAAAAAACCTTGAGATGGATATCGGGTGATCCATGTATAAATATGACAATATGATATGGGTATGACATTAATGGACATACATTTCATATAAAATAATAAGATAAAAGATGTTTGGATCATAATTATAGTGTATTGGTGTTTGTAGAAACAATTCATTTTTCATGTGATGAAGACAAAAATTAAATCTTAATATCATGTGTTTATTACAAAGTTATTGAAGAAATATGGGAGGTTTATTAAATTAAATTTTGATATCCAATGATTAATTATAAATGATTTCTTGGTAATAACACTATTAGAAATGATTATTTTGGAATGATAGTATTTTATATGAATATATTAGAATACACTGTTGATGCTTTTATCATGGATATACATGAAAAAAAAAATTAATGGTTTAGATCCACTAAATATGTAGTGGTATATCATTTTACAAGAAGAAATAGTATGTCAATGATGAAAAACATGAAAAATTTGTTGATTTATGTGAGATATATACTTTTATGGAAAAATTAACAAATAATATTTATAATCATGTTGTAAACTTGTTTTATTAAAATGGAGTGATAAAGAGGGAGAAGTTTTGGAAAAAAATATTTTATAATTTTCCAAATATTATAGTTATTATATATTTATTTATTATTTAATTTTTAATTTTTTTTAATTTTTTATATATTATTTTTATTTTCATTATTAGAATTTTTTATAACAATTATGTCACCTTTTTTGTTCGAATTAGTTTCCATTTGAAAATTTTTCCATTTTTACTCTTACTTTACATATATATTGATTGATTTTATAGAAAAAAAATTAATTTTAATCTAATATGTTAAATAAAAATTAAAAATTATATAACATATAATATTTAATGAATATTATTTTTTGTTTCAAAAAATGTGTAATATATTGGATCATTTTGTAAATTCACACAGAATATTTTATTTTTTTCATTCCTTTATAACATTTTATTTCTCATTGACTAAAAATTATTTTTTTACTGAAATAATCCCCATTTTAAGGGATGAGGGGAATACCATCAAGACATCAAGACTTAAACAAAATAAACAAGTCTTCAATCGACCGAACCTCTAGATCGAAAGCAGGGTTCACTATTTTATATAATCTCCTCCCAACAAAAAGAACCATTAAGACCATTTTACATTATTTCATCACAGCAAGACATGTTGTCTCGTGCCAAAGAGCACGGGCCTGGTACCGATGGCCAAGGCCATACCCTCTCAAACATCTGATTACGAGAATCCATGAAACCATGAAAACTCTTTCCCTGAACCTCATCTGGAGAATCTTCTTGAAAGAGAACGATTGAAAAATCCTTGGGAGTTGTGGCCCGTTGTGACCAAAACTTTATAAAACCATCACTTCTCTCCATCCAAATAAAATCAGAAAACATTACAATGAATTCACATCCAAACATCCATCGAAAACAGTGATACCAATCCCAAAAATAGCAGAAATCACAAAGCATAATATCAAACAGAAAAATAGGATAGGAAATCAAGGATGCAGGTCCTCATCCTTCACCTCACTATTATAATCAAAAACCCCCAAATAGAGATCACCACCACCGCTTCACACAACCACCCCACACTGCTCCTATGCCTTTAGCAACTCACCTCAACATTGAATTTCAATAATAGGAGCAACCATCACCGTCGACTAGAAATATGTTAACTGAATTTTTTAATATGTATTTTTTAGGACCTTAAAACTTATATTGGAAAATAGATATGAAAAAAATAAAGGGTTAGTTATTTAATGATTTATATGGTATTTTTTTATTGGTAATATACATTTCAATATTTCATATTGAAATTATAAATTCTTATGATTCTATTATTTTCTTATTTCTGTAATGTTGTTGTACTAAAGCGATGGTGAAATTTATTTACTCTATTTAAGAAAAATATTTTTCACATTGGGTTTTTATTAAATCTGATTTGATAAATGGTTTTCTATGTTGGTTTTTATATAGCTGATGTTGAAAATTTTAAGTAAATATGAATATTAATGTTTGTTTTTAATGATGGTTATGAGGAAAAGGATTTGATAATGTGTATATCACATGGGTTTTTTCAAAAAACTAACATGATAATTTGTTTCCCACTTTAGTTATATTAGAAAAATGTGGGAAAAACCATTTAAATATTTAATTTCTAGATGATTTTAACATTTTTTTTGTAAAAATTGATGTTAAAAACATCTATAATATATTTCATCACACAATTTTTCTAAAAAAATTGTAAGATAAATGTCTTTTCACATTATGTTTTTGATAAAAATGTTAAAAAAATTATATATGGGATTTAATTTTGGATTATTATTTATCAAAATTAGAACCATATTTAAAATGTCTCCAATGATAATATCTCAAGCCATCCGACATTAAAAAAGCGATGTGAAAACCATTTTTTACACGACCATGGGTTTAATATTTATTAAATTTAATTTAGTGAAATTAATCTAACAAGAGTTGAATTATCTTAAAAATATTAATATGAGTCAGTAGAATAGCCAATATAGTGTAGGTGATATTATAAATACATGGAAAACTTTTCATAATCGTTGAAAACTAGACCAACCAACAGACATCCCATCTAGCAAACTTTTCCCTCCTATACTTCTTCCTCTAAGGACAATCCCACATATTCCATTATTATCATCATATTTATGCTCTAATTATCATATAGAATTATTATATCATATTATCTATCCTAAATCATTTTATCCTTATCATAAATTTTCAATGTAGACCCCATTACCAACTGTTATCCATTCAGGACATGATGATTGTGCACCATCAGCTTCCACTCCACCACATGTAGATAACCTAGTGAATAAATTGGAATATGAACATAATTAGGGTAAACTCTTCCAAGGAATCCCATGGATCCATTTAGGCATAATAATAAACCAATATTATGTTTTCTTTTATAAATTTGTCAAATTATATCACCTAATTTTTATATGTAATACTATGAATTAATTCTATTTTTTTTCTTTTCTCCTATAAAGTGGGATCTTGTAATATGAGATGAGGGTGCACCCATATATTTTTAGCCTAGAACTATCGAAAATATAATGTTAGATTACAATTAATATTATTAAATTCTATATAAATATTCTAAACAATATAGACGTTTTATGGAATCTATATCCAAGTATAACAATATAATTCTAGTGAAAGTAATCTTGAAGAAGGATATTGTTAATAAAATCAATGATATTTCATTAGTGGAGAAATGGGTAAGAAATATTGTTAAATTGAAAATAATATTATAAATTTATTTATATTAATTAATAATTTATTAGCAATATTTATTTAATATTCTTGATGGTTAAGTTGTGAAGGTTGAACAATTGATATAAATTGGGGAATTGTGGAGATCATATAATTATGTGTTATATATTAGTGAGAATAGTATATTCTGTATTGATTTAGATGGTGCACCAATATTTAATGACTTTATAACTACAAAATACCATGAAATGATAATTTTATGGGTTTTTAATGAGTTAAGGAAGTCTTAATCTCTAATGGGTTTTATTGAAAACTTAGTTTCTATTAATTTTATTGATTTTTTACATGATATGTGAGAATGAAAAAATGAAAATGGGTACTATAAAGTATATTCACACAATGGAGAATACTAGAATGTAGTATCATGAATGTATCCATGTAATGTTTGGGACCAATTACATTTTATTAGGCCGTAACAAAGCAAAATGTATCCAAATATTTAAAGAACATAAATAAATAGAAGGTAATCAAAACAAATGTAATAGAATAAAATACTGCATAAAAAACCATACTATATTTTTCATAAGAGAATAATACCCTCTAAAACCAAATATAATCAATCCAAATCAAATGAAAAAAATCATTAATTAACAATAATTTGAAAAACAATGTCTAATGAAACCCACCCAAAAATCAGTTGCAACAATCCAAACCAAATCGTCCAAAATAATATTCAACCAATATAAATGGATCATATTCATTTTAAATAGAATAAAACCAAACCCAATATAAATAATTATATGATTATATTACTAATATAAAAATACCTATTAAAAATAAATAGATATAATAGTCAAAACCCCAGTCATATCTCTACTATGATGAACTACTCAAACACAAACTATTCTATCACAAATAGAATCTAGCCAACCAAAACTACATGTTTTTGAGATGAATTAATGTTAAATAATGTTAAATATATCAATTATATATAAACTAATGGAAAATTAAGAAAATTGATTCACCATGTCATGAAAAAAGGTAATTGAATCGACTCATATAGAGTAGAAGGCAAGAAAAAACACATTGAATAGATCTGAGAAATATTAAATAAGTTGAAATTATAAGAAAAATAATATACTGAAACCCCAAAAAAACAAAAAAAAACTCAATGAGTATCAATGTAAAAGAAATTTATTCAAACAAAATTGAATTAAATTAAATTTAAATGAACCCAAATAACAAATAAAAAAGGGAAAACATAAAAATACAAATCAAATCAAATTGAAATGAATGTAGATGAAAAACACATGAAAATACATATATTTAAACAAAACACTAATATTTGAACCATAATTAATTATTCTAAATAAAAAGTTTTAAATAATCCAAAAAAATTCTCTTCAAATGAAAATAACTCAAATGTTTGTAAATAAATATTAAATTAAACATTATTATTAAAAATAAATTAAGGATCTAATCCAACAAAAATTATTAAAAAATTTAATAAAACTTATCTGAATATACAATGACCAATTTAATGAAATTTCATTTAAATTTAATCAAATTTGTATCGGTTTTTTTATAAATTTTATATTATTCAACAATTTATTCTTATAAAAGTCATTGGATTTTTTAAGAATAACTTATTATTAATTATAATGTTCCTTGATTAAAATTGTTTTTATAAAATAGGGGAAAGATGGATGTATTTTAAATAAACAATTATAATAATTATTTTTATGTAATTTTTTAATATTTAAATTTCTGATACATAATTTATAAATTAATATATTATTTATATTTTCAATAGAGTATCCAAGTGGTCCTTGATGAGAAATAAGATTGATTTTTTATGAAAAATGACCACTTGAGAAATCAATAAAATTGGGAGAACAAAGGGAGAGTATGATATCGACCATGGAATAGAATCTTTCCCAAAAGGTTGTTACCCTTAGGAAGGGACTCTCGATACATTGGTATCACTGAGATTAATTGTTATTGTGATGAAGTAGACGATGACAAAAAATATCAATATAGGAGTACTAAATAGGTAAAATGGTCACTGTGATGTTCCTAAAATATCTGACATCTTTATTTTCATCACTTTCATCGAATGATAATATGTTTTTTATTCATGAATGGTAATAGTGTAATCAGGTTATGATGCACTGGAAGATGGAACTGAGCATCCTATTGGTGGTCTAGGTGATGAAACTGTTGGTGATGTTGATGATGATGATACAAATAACAGTGATGTTGGTGGATGAGAAGATGATGCTGGTGAGGATGTTCGTGATTCCAATGATGATCATGATTATCTTGCTGGTGATGTGGGAGATTTTTATCCCCCCAAATTTTTGACTTACCACTAATGAGACAAATGTGTCGATGCTTTTTATTATCTACAACTAATTTATTTTATACATTTTATATGTATGTAATGGTATTTATAATGATTTGAAACTATTTATAATTAATTATATGTTTAAATGATGAATAAAATTTATATATACATAATCGAATGTGTATTATGGTTGAAACTTTTTGTTGATTTTTCTGTTGATTATGATGAGGTACTGGAGGGGATTGTGTCACTGGATGGAGATATAAAGTTATACCAATGGTTTTAGGAAATGTTTGTATATATAATTACAACTTGTTTCAATATAATCCATTGTTATATACTAATGGGAGATATTACAAAATATACCCATGATTTATTCAAACATTTGTAATTATCTATACCAAGGGTTTAGTTGAAACCTAGGGTATTCAAAACTTCTTATGGGGTATAAAAATAGTTTCAATAGAAGTAGTTGGTACATAACTATAACAATGGGTTGCGGCCCCACATTTCATATAACTCTTGGTATAGGCGATTAAAACTATTATATGGCCTATAATCACTACTACAATAGAAATCATTAGGGAACTCCAAAGGCGGCCACTAAATCCCTTTAGAGTCCACCTTGAGACTGAATTTGGCGTTCGCAGTTTCTCCATCGGTAAAGACCAACAACGACTTCCATTGGAGGTCTCTATAGATCCTTTAATAAAATGCCAACTTTCAGGCCTGCGGGACACTGCTGGGGTGTGAGAAGGGACATACTGGGACAAGGCCAGATGAGGAGGGACCTCATGGTCTAGCCGCCGACAATGGAAGCTACGCGGCGGCCGGAGGTAGGGGCGGGTGCGACGTTGACAGGCTTATGGAGTGCGGTTGAACGTTCGGGGCTGTAGGACTCGACGATAGGTGTTCTTAGGGTTAAGGGAGGCAAAGTAGGGTGGAAACGGGGGTAATAGAGGGTTGTATAGAGGCGGCAATGGCGACTGGGGAAATAAACGGGAAGTTGCAGTGGTGATTTGGGGAAGTCAATGTCAGGGGGGGAATCCCACCTATTTTATTTCATCATTAGAGGCCTCTAATGGTCATCACTAATACTATCAATAGTGACCGCCAAAAGCGACCGCCTGTTCGCTGAGGAAGAAAAATCATTTTTTAGTAGTTAATAATGGTTTAAAATCGTTTTTATGGGGTACTTTGCTAGTAGCGATGAATATAATACTCAATGTAAATCATACCAACCAACATAGTAATATGATCATACAAATATAGAAAACATCTGGGCATATGTACACAAAAAGAGGAAAAAAAGACATAAACTAAAATGGAGATTCAAGAGTATATGTTAAAAAAATAAAAATAGACTAAAAAATCAGCACCAATATATATTTGAAATAGGGTATAACTCTACACCATGTCGCCACTAACAAAACTCCATGCTCAGATACCATGATTATCCACTACAACTAAGAAGTAGTTTTCTTTTTCTTATTTTACACAATACAAGGATTACATAGACCCTTTAGGTGTATTTGTAGTGTAAGAATAAATATTCCTTGTGTGATATCACCAATTATATCATCATAATCCATTTTTTCATAATCTAAGAATGCATGTTTGACAAATAAATAGTATGAAAATATTCCTTTTAAATTTTAATGAAAAAAACACATAACTGGTTTTGTGATGGTTTTATCATGAATGTAAATTATATATAAAGAAAAGATTAATACCATGAAAATGAGAGAACTCCTATGGTGATTATGTTCATGAAACGAAATATTAATTTACATTCTTAATTCCAAAACCAATCATATCCAATCATAGATGCTCTGGTGAGGAGAGATTTGTGTTGCAATTGTGGTGTGGTTACACCCATTTGATTGAACAAGAAACATATAACAAAAATCATAGCAATGTTTAGTTAGTACGTTCCATTATATAATGCTATAGAGGTCATGTACTAGGATAGTGGTGATTGTCATAGTTTTCCACCTAATCACCCCGGTTATCTATTTTTCATATCCCTTTATAAAAAATATTAATTCCCCAATTATGGATATCAACTTTTAAAAGATATTTTCATCAAACACATAGTGGGAAGCCATTAATTTCTTATAAAAAGGTTATTTTTAAAATACATTAAATATGAACATCAAATGAGAATGATTATAAATAATTATATCTAATATATTAGCCATCAATTATTTTATAACATGATTTAACCAATTTAAAACTATATTTGACAATAAGAAATAAGTTAAGGTTCATTGATGAAAGATATCCCATGAAACAACCTACGTTGAAAAACTAAATTGTTGATTATTGAGTTAAATCCATAAGTGATGAAAAGAGATATTTGTAGATGAAAATAAAAATAAAAAAAATCAAAACACCAACCATTAAAATTTGATAACACAAATCATATTCCACTATGAAAATAGGTGATGTAGAAATAAAAGGGGAAAGAATGGAAGGAACCAGGGAAGAAGGATTGAACCCAAATAACATGATATTTATTGAATAATCAAGGAATTTGTTTTTCAAAATGATCAACTTTGGAGGAATGAGAGTGGATCAATATGTCTAAGGTATGGTAGTTTGAAATAGTAAAGAATTAAAGTGTTAAGAGGTTAAATAGAAGGGAATATATGTAACATCCTAGGTAAATAAAGACTAATACATATTTAATATTTATTAATATTTTTTAATTAAATATTAATTTTACTTTAAAGGGATTTCAATGTTTGATAGCGTACACGATACGCAACAACGGGTTTCTTTGAAATCTTATGTTGCACACTAACAATGTAATATTATTTTTTTAAATGGTAGTTAACACCTAACCGTTGTATTGGTGGGAATGGACAGAACTAACTAAAATATGATTATACATGTTTTCTAAATGTTTTTACATTTATCCAATAAATTTTAGAGGATCAAAATACGAAAATAATTCGATTTTAAGCATAAATACTCTAATATTGACTAAAAGATCGATTTACCACTTTTTGATGGTGAAACCTCATTAAATATATTTTTTGTCACATTCATACATTATATTTGACCAAATAAAATCATTCTTTATAATCGGGACATCAAAATTTACTTCGTGTAATTTTTTGGAATTTTAACGATAAAGTTCAATTTTTAATGAATAGTGAAAAATATTGAATTTTAATTCAAATTCGCCTTTTAATCTAATTTATTTATATGGTTAGATTAAATTTTAATTGGTTTTAATGTTTAGATGATTATATTTTTTCCATTTAATCCAATGTTTTTCTTTGAATGTAATTTCATTATTTAAATTGGACATAAACAAGTGTCAATATTTTGATAGTTATTATTTCTTAAAAACACGCTTTTTGTTTTGACAACAGAAATTAATTATAAAATTAATTAATTAAACTTCTATATTTTGAATTCGGTAAAATAGAATTCATTTTTGAATTTGGAATATCAAATTTAGCATAGGGTGAATTTTTGGAATTTTTATGAAAACTTTCAATTTTTGATGAATAGTGAAACCACTGGTAGTAATTAAAAAAACTGACTTTTTCATTTAAATAAAATATTACCTCTTATGTGAATTGAATTTCAAAAATCAAACATACATTGTGGTTAGTATTAAGTAAAATTTGGTTCAATGAGATGAAAATATTTTTCGGTGAATTGTAATTTTTTACTTTTATTAACCGTGATTAAAGTTAGTTAGGGAAATGTATGGTAAAAATAATGTTATAATGATATAGAATTACCTTGAAACTTATCCTAACCTTATTTTATGAGTAATGTCCGACCAGTAAAATCAATGGGTCAATTTTGGGACCCCATAGAGCCACTTGGGTAAGATAATGGAAATAATAACTTTTTATTTAAAGTAAAAATAAAAATGTCATAAACATGTATTGTTTTATTAAAATAATTTCTACATGGGGTTATATATGTTATCATTTAAACTATTAATATTAATTATAAATATAAAAATATTTACTATATCATGTTAATTGTTTTATAATATTTAGACATCAAATAAATAAAATTATTTATGACACAATGATGATGCAGTGTTTACGTCTTAAATGGATGATTTAAATAAATAAGAAGCTTAAAATTTAAAAAATATACAAAACTTGTCCAATTATTATTGGATGATTTTATTTCAAACATGGGCCACCTTATCTTCTACTTTAATGTTTTTTGACCTTTATAAACCGAAAATAATTATATAATAAAATAATATTTTCAATTTTTCTAAAAGAGCCCCTCCTCTCCCTTATAAAAAGACCTCACATCCTACCCATTTATCACACTTCTCAAGACATTTGGATCATCAAGAATCTGCTCCAATAAGCTCCAAAAATGACTCTTTTCATCCTAGCATCCTTACCTTATACAGAAAGCACTTCAAAAAACCCTTTTGGTACAAACCAAAGGGAGTTACCCGATTTAAAGGTAACGTCTTCTCTTAAGTTCTTTTTTTTATTTTACTTTTCGAACCCCATAAACTTTTTTTATTCCTTTATTTTATAGAAAAACCAGTATTATAAATAAACTAGGATTTTTTTATGAGAAGTAATCTAACTACACATACACACAACTCTATCTAATGGGTGAATAACATAATGAATCTGTGGATGGGAAACTAACGCCTCAAGAAACGATGATTGTTCGATTATCTCCTACTTCCTCTCATGGTGTCCATTATGATGGAACTGTATTTATATATGATATATATTATGTATATGTTTTATTTATGATTTTTTATTTTACATTTATATCCCACCTTTATGGTTTCCATAAGGGGTAATCGCGATAATTTCATTTGGGGAAGTGCGGACTACTACCCCCTCAAAGTGATACGACTCGCTAATGACATATGTGGGACGTATAAAGGAGAGAGTTAAGGATATTATATATGATATTATACTTGAATTATAATATATCTATGTATAATTATGTTAACATTCCATTAAAATATGAAATATAAATGAAATTACAGTTAATTGGTACGTACAACTTACCGTCTCCATGAACAGTGTTTTTCATTTCTTGTCTCCAAATGTTATGTACTATTATAAATACATGTATATACTGGATATATATGATATATATGATATCTAAATCATGAATATCATTATGTATGTAATTTACTTTTGACCACGTGCCCAACATGTAATTATAAGAAGTCCATTTTGACTCAAGAACCAAATATCCAAAAAATGACCATTATTAACATAAATGATTACATAATGTTTATAACATGGTAATAAGTGATATAAATGGAATAATG
Source organism: Viscum album (assembly GCA_963277665.1). Classification (NCBI taxonomy): domain Eukaryota; kingdom Viridiplantae; phylum Streptophyta; class Magnoliopsida; order Santalales; family Viscaceae; genus Viscum; species Viscum album. The sequence continues at coordinate 1,248,463,154 of OY728151.1, read as the reverse complement.
AACTTGAAAAAGGTCCTTAAGAAAGTAGAAATTAAATTTAGTTTATTATTCATGATATTTAATAATGAACGGATCATGTCGGACAGGGGGTAAGGTACTTCATCTCAATCTCCTTGCATTGAGGAATATATTGTTTTAATACACGATTTTCTTTTATACACTGTATAAACAACTTTTACATTTAATTTCATTAAAAGGGAATCGTTTTATATGAGGAGTTTTACTAAACAACAAAAAAGAATCTTTCTTTTAATGTACGCTGTGACAACGACCTTTCCACCATCGCGAGTATTAGTTGATCTTTGTCTTCCTTAACAAGCCATAATGTTTTTGAAAGGAAAATAAATACCACATACAGTTTTATGTATTTTGTTATTGAAAATATTTTTGATAATGAATTTGTTATGTCAATATATTTAAATGATATATTGTGATTGAAATGTGGAAATTTAATCATTAATTTATGTTTATTTTATGTGTTATGAACAAGTTATGTTTCTTGGGAATTTTTACGTATATGGGTGGATCCATGATAAGGTTAGGGCGGGTGAGCCCGAGATATCTCTCCAATGAATTGGGTAATGTGATAGATGTAAATGTGAATGTTCCTCCTAAGATATTTTGGGAATATACTATGATGGGTATTCCATATGTAACATTATACATAGCTATGATGGCCACAATGTTAGTATGAGAATGATGCCACAAGTTTCCATTATGATTTATGTTTTCTATGTGTTATTCATAAATCCAATGATTACATGAGGTATGTTAAAGAGCTTATATTATTTATGTGATAATGGACTAATGTTTTATATATTTGTATTATAACCCTTACAGAGATTTTTATGCTCATCCCATGTTTTGAAATGTTTTTCACAGGACCAAAAGATGAATAAGGTCAAGGATAGGATCAAGGAAAAGTCACGATGTCTAAAACATGGGACTAGACACTTTTTTTCAAGAGTTGTTACTTTATGAAAAAATGGAAACTGAGTAGAAGTGTCTACTTTTTATTTTTTGAGATATAATATAATAGTTATGGCCTAATTCTCTAAAAATATAAACCTAAAAAGATCCTAAATGTGAATTATTCATTTAATTAAATATTAAATAATGTTTAAGGCCGGGTCATTATAATATATTTTGGTAAAATCATATTTCAGTAAGCATATCCACGATGTATGATATTTTCACATGTTTTTCCAACCCATTCAGATGGGATGTGGAACACATGGGTGACGTACATAGTTGTTTACCATGGTTGGATAAACCTTGTTCACTCCATTAAAGAATCAACCTCCCCCTTACATGGTATGAGTATATAGTTAAAAATAACTAAGCAATAAATGTGTGCCGCTATCCAAATTTTCCATTTTAAAAACTTTTATGGAAAAATTTCTTGATAATAAAGAATAACGATAAAAATAAACATTAATGAAGAACTATAACTAAAAATTTCACTATGGATGTGAAAATATAATTTTTTTTATATTTTTATTATTATTGAGATTGATTTGATTTTTCACAAATAATACATTTCCTCATTCTATTTTGGTAGTTTCTTGGATACTTCTTAGAAGACTATTCACATGTTGGTAGATGTATTTTTTTTCCTTCTTGATAGTTTAAATGATATCCATAAACATGAAGAAAAATCTATTATTTCTTATCAACATGTTTATGGGAAAATTCTCCAAAAATTATCTTTACTTTGAGTGAAAATAATAAATACTTCCTCATAACCTCAAAAGTCATGATTATATTGATTTATTCCTATATTGTTTATTCCACTAAACAATATATCTAATTTTATATAATATTTCACAAAATAATCCAAATAATCAAATTTCAGTCATATTATAAAATGACTTATAAATTACCACATATTCATCCTCTTTTTTCTTAAGATCCAGAAATACTCTATCAGTCATGGTGGAAAGGGTATGTTGAATATATTTATTATGAAATAATCTCTTGAGTTCTTCCAAATATATGAATTCAAATTCACTTTTTACATTGTATTATTAAAATATATATGTATATTTGATTAGATTTTTCTTTTAAATAATATATTTTAAGAGTGACTTTCTCTTGCATTAAATAACGATTCATAGAAAATATATTTTCCATACATTTATCCCATTATCCAACAATAAGAATTTAAACTGATAATTTATTTTTTTATTCATTGATACATAAAATAAAAAATATCTAATTACTTATTCTTAGTGGAAATTTGAGATTCACCATATTTCAAGGTGTTGTTCATAACCTGGAATGTGTGGTTGTGTAACAAAATAATGTTTTTAACTCTTTCTCCTAATTAATTAAAACTCATTTTAAAAATTTCATTATATAGTCCGTCACATGGGTTTTTGTATTATTTTCTCACAGTTCCCACTATATTCTAATATAAGATTATTTTTAACCAATTATAAATTGAATTATTATTGATAAAATATGTATTTAAATATATATAAATAGTTTCTAAGTTGTCAACATATAAAATTCACATGTTTAGTCTAGGTTGTCTTTTACTAAACCAATACATAAATAAAATTATCCTTAGTAGAAAAAAACTACTGAAATTGGTGCATTATAATCATGATTATTGTAACATTTTTAAGACCAACATAAAACATTTTCCAATCCGAAAATAATTTTTTAATAATATAAAGAAAATTTGGTCTATACAACATAAAAAAACACTGTGAAATAATATCTATTTAAAATCCATAAAAATATTTCAACTATATGAATTTCTAATCTTTATAATATATTTAATCAATTAGGGATGTACATCAAATAATGGGTGAGTTGAAACACCAATATAGGGAAGAATAATTGGGAGGAATAGGAGACAAAAATTAATATGAGAATGTGGGAGGGAAAATTAATTATCATTATGAAATGATAATCCTATAAACATAATCCTATGAAATTATATGTAATATAAAATTAACTGGATACATATAAAAATTATAAAAATGCAACATCAATTTTAATGGCCCGATCCCATGATACCATTACATTATTGAAAAAAGATAACTATATCATATCCATGAATAACAATATTTAAAAATATCAATATCATTTCATTCCATAGTGCTCTCATTTGAGAATATAAATTACCTTATAAAGTATAGATATATATAATTATTTTCCAACCCATAAAACTATAATCTAATTATAATCATTCCTGACATATAGTAATAATGTGTACATCAGGCATAATAATGGAATAAATCCATGGGAAAGAAATGGGTTTCTTAAAAATTCTATATGTAATTTTTCAATGAAAAATATTTTGGGTTCCCTAAGTAATGTATGTGAAAATAATTTTTAAAATTAAATAGTATCATATAAAAACATCATATTTTACGAAGAGAGTAAGAATAAATACAATAATAATCAATGAGTAGTTTCATAAATTAGTTCATTATGAATAATCATCGAATCCTGGATAAGAATTCACCCTATGAATTAAGAACATGGATTTTACTAGAAAATTAAACGGAAAGGAATATAAAAATAAAATTTAGATTAGGTTTTAGAATATTTATTTGGAAAATATATAATCTTACTAAAATTTGTAATTTTAGGAATATGTGGTGACCTATTCTCTATTATTTTCACCAAGATCCTACAGAACCATATTTTTTGTTTTCTTCAATAATGGTTTCTGTTATTTCCACTAACATACCTCCACATCCCCTTCAAAACATCCACCTCTCCACCTCCACCTCACCACCTCCACGTCTATGACCATAACTTCCCCAATTTCAAAACTTCTCGACTCCCTACCTCTAACTCTACCTCCCCATCCCCTCTTCCATCCCGATCATGATTCATCACTTCATGCTTATGATGTTTTTCCAATTAAAAAACCAATATCATTTATCCACCACCTCATTATCTATTTAATTTAATTGTTAACATATATCTCTATTATTCTACAACTTGGTCTCATGTTCATAACAGATTGTCTATTTTTGTTTACATAAAATAGTTCCAAGGTATGGTTTTTTACCTCTCAAGGTTTTTTTCTTCTTTATGCATATTTTATTACTGGTATTTAATTATGATTAAGAAGTAGATTCATTCTATTTTTTTTATATGTTGTTAATTCACCTATAAATTAGTTCCTATTTAATATATATTTCTTAATTTTTCATGGTAATTTTGAGAAAATATATTCTCATTGTTATTTTGAGGTTATGTGTTTCAATTATTTGGATTTTTGTCATTATATTTATATACATTCCTATAAATTCATTTGTAATTATATTATTCCAACTCTTATATATCTTCATGATGAATCTATACTCATATAACTATGTTTAATTGACTCCATTCAATTTGTATTTTTATCTATAATTTTCCTTTCTTTTCATCACTCATTTAAATTACAACAATCATGTACTATGGACGATCTAAGGATTAGAAATTTTATGTGATGTCGAAAAATTGATATTATTTTTTATTTTTTTTCTGAGATATTTTTAATGAAATAAAATTTTAAAAATTATATATGATAGTGATTTTTAACATTTTTATACAACACAACAATGATAATTCCTTTTCATATTTAGGATAAATAGGGACAATTTTCACTTTGAAAAATACATACATGTTTTCCGTTGAATAATTTTTTCATTAACAAAAATATATATATTTTTATTTCTCAATATTTAATTTTATATTTTATATGTAACATTTGATGAACATATTTATGGTACAAATTTATGTGTAATTTTAAAATACTATTTTTTACTAGAAAATCTTCTCAAAGTAGAATACTAAAGGTGAATTCATCTCCCCTTCATTATATTTATTTAATTGAAACTATTGATTATATTATTTTGGTATAGAATAATAAAGTTAGGATTAATTTATCTATATTTAAACAATATTTCATTTCTATTGATTCAATAACAACATAATATGTTTTTTTATACTTCAATTTTTGTGTACCATTATTATATTTTCCAATGATACCACCCTCCAAAATGTTTAGTGTATAAACACATTATCAATTAAACTAACGTAATTCTGGAATAGTCATTAATAAAGGTATCTGAAATGATTTTCCAATATATGTCCCTAAAAAAACAATTCACTAATTTTTTTCATAATACATTATGAGATGCTCTCACAAAATTATTATGAAGTTGTGTTGAACAGTGTACCACATACTTTTTAATAAAAATTGTATTATATATGATATCATGATTTTTTTCATGAATTCAACATTTAAACACTAAACCAATATATCCTATTCTTTATACATTTAAACTATTTTATTTGTTCTTCACTTTAATATATATTTAAATACATTAATTTAGTATAATTTTTTTTCAAATTTATATGAATCTTAAGGATAGATCTAAACTGAAATCTTATTATTTATTTCAATACATTTATTTGAGTGTCTTATTTATAAATTTTCATTCTTTATTTTTCAATTTTATTTTAAAAAAATGATGTACAGGGGATGATATGATGTTATCAATTGATATTTGTATCCATTTTCATTCTTTGTTTGAAATATTTTGAATAATAAGAAATATAAATAACTATGTATGATGGTGGTTTGTGGCTATATTTTAGGACATATTTATGATATGAAATTTTCTTATTATTGATAAATAGGGTATATTTTTGTTAATTTTATTTTTTTATTTAAACTAATATCTATAACATTATAGCTTTATATTTATTTACATTTTTTATAACATCCAAATCCTGACTATGTTACATATTTAAGTGAAATATTGAAGATATATTTTCAGCCAAAACAACTTATAAATGTTTAATATTGAAGGTAATTGGTTCCATGATTCACTGTATTTTATGAAACCGGTATAGTAATAATATTATTTATGTAAACAATTAATCTTACAAAATTATAGTCATTAATTTAAAAACATATTTTATTTCCATTAATTTAATTTTATTGTCTTTATTTTTTATTTAATATAATGTTTTTAGGTACATTAATTATATATTCCTGTGATACCATCCTATTGGATTTGTAATATATATATATATATATAAATATATTTTGTGGAACATATAATGATAAATCCATTTTTTTGATCAATTTGTCATTATTCAGAAATAAGAATGAAGAAAGGGAGATATTTTGTGAGAAATAATGAATAAAATCACAAGGGAATATAGAAGTGAAAATACATATAAAAATATTTCTACTCAAAATATATTTAAAAGTTTTTATGATGTTTTTGGATTATATCAATAGAATGTTCACCAAGATATTTTATTCAATACTTGACTACAAGGAGAAATTCCCTATCATAAAAGGGAATATAATTTTCAATTGTTTAAGGAGGTTGATAAAAATTCATGAAGATATGAATATTTTATGAGGAAAATGAAAGAATAATAAATACGTTAGGAAAGTGTGCTTGATAATCTAGTAAGACAAGCGAGAAATGTCCGAGAAGAAAAACAATTATGATGTCAAAGGAAAAAATAATGGTATTTAAAAGTTGATCAATAAGTACATGCTAAATCAACCAAAAGTGGTGTTTTGATAAATTAATAGATGATTAAAATAAGTGATAATGATGGGAACGATTCAAAATATTACATAACTTTTCATCCATCCAAATGAAAAATACCGGAGATGATGATGAAAGTGTAAGAAAATAAGATGTTTGAGAAATATAGAAAATATTGATACATGCAATTGGTTCATTATAATAATATAAGTATGAAACCTACTGAGAATATTGATAGATTAAATGTGATGATACTGTAATGAACATCAAGATAAGGATGATAGAAAACTCTCAACCAGAATGTTTCTTTTGAGGAACAAAGTGGTAACTCTTTATTCACTACATTTTTTTTAATATTTATACTTTCTTCAATTGAGTTATAGTATTGTTTATTGATATCATGTATAAAAATAGTGGATTAATTTATAAGTATTAGTATCCATGATGAATATGAATGGGTATAATACTTAAGGGTATGTTTTTTAGAAGTAGTTATCATGTATTCATTCTTGAATATCATAAAATCACAATGAAATCTATAATTGTGGAATAAAGAAGAAAAAATAAGCTATATTTTTAGGAATATGTTCGTTATATATATCATGAGGGTGTTTTGGTTGATCAAATAATAAGAATAGTGAGGTTTTATGTCTTTCAGATGAATTGTTTTGAATTTTTTTTAATGTGTTAAAGATCATTATTTATTTTGATAAATCTATTTTATGAAACCCTATTATTAATATTTTGATATTTTTTTCACATGATTTTTTTATATACAAGATATACATTATTAATTAAATATCTATTTTTTACATATGGTTATACCATGTGAACATAGAGGGTATTAATTATTGGAACTTTTCTATGTAACCATGTGATATCGTCCCTCTATTTTGAAATAAAATTGGAAGACAAGAAATATGAGGCACAAAGTATCCTTACATTATAACTTAGTATTTATTTTCAATATGGGGAGAATAATTTCTATTTTAGTTATAGAAATTGACATTTTTTTGACATGGGTACTACATCCAAATTCTATGGAGGATATAACTGATATAATGCCCAGTTACATTTCATCTAGGAATGTTTTGACAATTGTTTTGAATTTTCTTTTTCATTGTTTCAGTTTTACCAAGAAGGAACTGGGTGGATAATTTTAATGGTGAAGTCAATTATTTTTTTGGATTTTTTAGTATCAATACTATAGTTTTTACAGTCTACTGAGGATTTATAATATTTGTAATGGTGTTACATGATATGTAATCACCACCTAGAAGATTCCATGAAATGGGTACCTAGAGTGAAAGGTTAAACACCATTTATAGTTTACATGCCATGTAAATATTAAAAATTTGTTTTTATAATATATCGAAATGCGGTTTTCATCATATATGTGACCTTACAATTATACGATGAGTAATTGGGTTACGTTCCAGGAAAAATCTTACGTGTTGGATTTTAACATGAGGTTTGGATGAAATTATAATTTATTTACCTCATAGTACCTTTATATTGATCTAGAAGGTTTCTAATTTGGGATTTTTGAGATATCCCATCCCTCTGTATATTCTATTAGTAATTGATCATCATGTTTGTTGTGGTGTATCACTATGGGACATAGGTCTTCTTGTCTCTTCTATCTCTCTCTATCTCTATATATATCTTTCCATTATAGTGTTTTGTAGATCATTTTATAATTAATGGATCATAATAATTTTCTTTCAAATCTTAATTATATGTTGTGTACCTAGATATTTTATACCTTCTTCCTTTATTAAAGAGACCTATCGTGGGCATTTTATTTCCATAAAAAATATAGGTGGTTCAATTTAAGATTGGCCAATTGATTAAAGAATTAATTTCTTATTGTTAAAAATTTTATTCAATTGAATTGTGAAAATCCATAATTTATGTGAATTAGTATTGAAATTTAATTGGTCCTGATTTTGGAAAAAATTACCCAATTAGAATGGAAATGGAAATTGTTGTGTATTTTGAAATTGATGTATTTGGGAATTGTTTTTGAAAAAAATTGTTACAATTAGATTGATAAAAACTTAAAATTCATATTTCTAATAAATATAATGAAATTATGAAAAAACAATGTTTTAATTTAGAAATTAAATTGTAATATTGGATATAAAAAGGGGAAATTTTATTTGAAACTGATTTGATATGATTTCCCCACATGTTATTGATTTATTAAACACATGTGAGCTGAGGGAGTTAGTGTGTCATTTGGGAGAAGCACACAACTATAGTAATTCCCAAGAAAAATATTGATGTCAATGACTCAAAAAAACAATTAGAATAGATCTTATCCCCATTGGGATTTTGATGAGTCCTATTTGGCCTAACCTTGGGGGACATGTGAAAACATATTAGTTGTGATCACTAATTTTTGATGTGTGAGGATCCAATATCTAAAAACTATCATACCACTTTGAATATAGTAATTGTTCGTATTCATATTTTATGACATATATTCTATTTTATTGAACTTTTTTACTCATACCTATTGATTTATATAAATTTTTTTATAGAAATTGTTTTTCTAATCCATGTTAAAATTTTAATCCACCAAATTGAAATGAAATAATTTCGTTCTTAACTATGAAAATGTATTGTCATGCCTGTTTGGATTAAAATCGAAATCATGATTTGGTTTATTATTATGGAATATTGTAATGGAATAAAAATTGATACCCTAATTGTATTTTAACCACAATCTTAAGATTTTACTTTAGGCGTTTTTAGTTTATTTCCACCCTGGTCTGACTAATGGGAAAGAAACTATTGGAGGAGGTGGATGTTCAGGAACCCTTAGGTATTGGATTTAAATTTCCTTTGGGGTGTTGGGTAACAATAAATATTTTTTAGTACTTGGATTATTCAATCATTTGGATTTTGATATACTTATTTGGTTTCTGGAACATTCTCCTTGAAGAGTTTTGTGTATAATAATATTTATCTTTGTCATCTAATGTGTTTGTGGAAAATTCATTCCCACATTTGTATTGAATGATTCTAGGTGATACTCACAAACATATGTGGATTATGTACACCCATTTTTTTATATCCGTGCCATCTCGGGTATCAGGCGGCCATGATATCTAGGCTTGTTCCTGAAAAAGTGGTATTAAAGTTGTAAGTTAAATATCTTTCCTGGATGTATGTATGCAGTTGAGAAATAATTTCAGGACTTAGGAGGTATATAAGAGTGAGTTCATATATATATATATCATCATAATGAGTCTTGAGTCGCAATGGGTGGTTTACTAAATGAGTCTTGAGGATTATTTATAGAATTTTCCCATCTTTAGATTTTGATAGATAGAAATCCAAATCTTGTTTTCTTATCTGATGGGAAAATATTCCCTTATTTCTCTTGGGTGACTGTATATATGAGTAATATTTCAATGTATTCAATATATTTTAATAATTTTTTTTATCATCATACCTATGATAAATAAATTTTAATATGATCAAGGAAAATTCATCAAATGACCCGCAATGAGAAATCACACTTGTGGACAATAATATGGGTAATTTCATTGTGAATATTGTCCAAACTCTATGCTATGCACCTACACACATTCAACTATAAGCTATAGTTGTTGAAATCTAGAGGTATTAATCTTGGAATCATTATTAGGATTTCCTTCATTAGAAAAAATTTACATTCCATAGATCTATTGATCCTCAAGGGTTTCTGTATAGGCTAAGAAATGTTGATATTTTGTTTGACTCCTTGAAGAATCTAAAAGATATTATGGTAAAGTGTGCAACCTTTTTTATGAAGTGACCTATCATAATATGTTGTGATTCCATAGTTATAATAAATAATAATTAGGGTTTGGAGGATAATAAATTTAATGTTCGTTTCACTAACTAATTCATATGAGTGTTTTTGGTGATGGATAAAGCTATGCAGTTTTTCATACAAAAGCATGTTGATAAGACCATGATAGAGTATGGGAACATATTTTTTAAACATGTGAAATTTTCACCAAATATTTTATTGAATGATAATATGAAGACTCGACATTCCTCATTGTAACTTCAATATAATATTCATTTTCTTTCTTTCTTATCAAATCTCTCTTCTTATAATGATGTGTTGGATATGAAGTTGATGATCAAAAATGATATGGATGGTAAGTCATGGATACAAGGAGTTTATATTTCTCATAGTGGATGTTTTTTGGGTTCTCATAAAGGGAATATGAATCATGATGGGTTTCCTAGTGGGTCTCAAATGATGGTTTCTTCTAGACCTCCAACAATTCCTAGAAGAGTCTAATTGTCTCAATTCCAGTATGGAAATATTAGGAAATCAAAATGGGTTCTCATTGAGACAACCAAGATATGTGGTTCCTATGGTCATTTAGGACACCAGAAGAAACTCTATCGTGTCAATTATTCTCTACATAGTGGAATGAGATCATTGGAACCAAAAATTATTCTTTTGTAATCATGTGATTTGTGATATAAGGGGTTCTATATATAGTCATCTTGTGTGAAACATCTTCACACAATGGAAAAGTCTCCAGATGATGGATATCCAGGTCCAGTGACTATGATAGGTACCATCAATATATCTTTATTTTTTGGGACTAAATTATTTGATACTGGTGAATCTTATTTATTTATATCAAATTTTATTGTGGACCAGTTAAATCTTCCCATGTAACTTTTTTCCTATATTGTTATCTTATTACACCCCTTGGAATGAAGGGACACCATGGTGTTTGTTTTCCTTATTATCTTTTCTCATTATCCAATATTGATATTACCGAGTATTTTACGATTCATGAAAACAAACATCTTGATTTCATCTTCTAGATGGATTAGCCTGTTGTTAATAAATCCAAATTTGATTTTTTATCACTGAGGGTTCTCCTTTATGGTACAAAATGGGGTGTTACAGGTATTTAAGGGATAATGGAACATAATGTAATGAATATCATTACCTTACTTACTGGTGTTTTGGAAGTGAGATCAATTTTTTATTTTGATATAGAATATAAATTCATAAGTTGTGATCTCCATAAACTTTTTATCAATTTCTTGACGTTCTTTTATTCTAACCTCTCTAGTTTTCCACCTCCAAGGGATGTATAGTATTATGTGTCTTTATTGTACTGTACCCATCTATTATATGCTCCCTCTTATAACCTGGAACTAATAGAAATTAAATAGTTGAAGAATCTGTTGGACGTCTTCTTAGAGAAATGATTTATATGCCCGAGTGTGTCACCATGGGTGGCGCCTGTTCTCTTTGTTAAGAAAGCTGGCAGAGCACTTAACCTATTTGTTGATTAATATAAAATCAATTGAGTCATGATAATCAAAAGATAACATTACTGAAAATTGATGTCTTATTTTACCAGCTAATAGGGGTGGAGTTTTTTCTATGATTTATCTTTGATCTGGTTATCACCGATTGAGAATAATAGAATATGATACTAAGAAAATATTATAAGAGTATGTACGAACATTATGAGTATCTTTAAATATTATTTGCCAAACCAATTCTCCTACAATCATCATGTATTTGAAAAAAATAATTTCCATGACTATCTTAATATGTTTTTTGTGGTCCTTATGGATGAAATTATATATTACGCAATGTATTAGAAGGATCATGTTCATAATTTTAGAGTAGTTCTAGATTTATTGGTAAATAAATAAAATTTTACAAAGCTATCAAAATGTTATTTCTACATTTGTGATGTGATTTTATAGGGATACATGGTCTCAAAACATAGTATTAAATTTAATCCTAATAATGTGAAAGCTATTATGACATGGGAGAAACCTATTAATGTTTTTGAGATTTGAAGAATCCTAGGTTTAACTAGATATTATTGATGGTTAATAATGGATTATGTGAGGTTGGATTCTTCAAAGAAATATCTAACTCCAAAAGGGGTAAATATTTATTAGGATTAGAAATGTTGGAATTATATTATTGATATGAAATATCATTTAAATTATTCACTTGTGTTAAATATTTAAAATTTTGAGCATGGCTATGTGGTATTCTTTGATATATAAGGTTTGGGATCATATTGTGTTCTTATGATGGGTGATAATGTAATTCCATATGGATCTTCGTAATATAGGACCCATGATAAGAATTATCCATCCCATGACCTTAATCCATCAGTTTTTATTCATTCACTTAAGAGTTGGAAGAATTACATTTTCGGAGAAAGGTTTACTATGTATTACAGCCACAAGAGCAGGGGTTATATCTTCTCTAAAAATATTTGAATATCCTATAGAGGCATTGGGGGAGTTACTCTAAACCTTTGATTTTGATATTACATATAACCAGATGAAAGGCAATGTCGTTGCTGATGCTTTGAGAATGGAAATTCAGACCCATTCCATGAATGAATCATTAGAAGAGTGAAACTTAATGGATTCTTTTTCATAGCTGCATATTGGATTTTGGGAAATACGGTCCAGGTTTTCTTAGAAAATATTTTTTTGACATCCACTCTTCTCAAGATGGTTATTCAAGAAATTTTTTTTGATATTGAACTCTATGGAATTAGGAAATTTTATTATGGTTGGGAGGAATTTTTGAGTGGTCATTATCCATAGAGGATATCCAATATTTGTAAAACATGAATGTTTTACATTTTCTCATGAGGAAAGATGTGATGTGGGATTTCCTTATTTCCCAGTGGGTTGCATACCCATGAATCACATAGATTATTAATGACATGTGGTGATGATTCTGGTTGCTTTGTATGAGTTGAGAAATTTATGACTATGTTTCATACTACTATAGAATCCATAAGGTCAACAATGAGAATATCATACCTTTGAGTTTTCATCATCCAATTCTAGTGATGACTTGGAAGTGGTATAATATTTATATATAATTTTTGGGTTGTTTTCCATCTACCCATAGAAAGATAAATGTGATAGGGGTAATGATCAATGTGATATACAAATAGGATCTCTATATACCGTGTCTTGATGAAAGAAAGTTTGAGGAAAAAAGATATCTCTATGTGAGGGAGATCATTTGTTTTCATAGAGTTTCATCTGCTATAATCTCTAGAAGGGATATAAGTTTTACTTATCACTTTTTGAGAGGACTCTAGTAGGAACTGGGATCTCAAGTTCTTCTAACTATATAATACCAACCATTAAAGGATTGATAGACAGAGAGGGCTAAAAAAATTCAGGAGGCGACACTTATTTCTTCTATTCTCTATTTTTATTAAGTTTGGATGACCGTTTAGGAATTTTTGAGTTTTATTATAATAATAGTAACCATTATATGATCAAAATGGATCATTTTGATTCCATTTAGGGCCAACCTTTTAAATATCCATTGTCTTAGTCAATTATCAGTGAATTTTTATTTTTGGTATTGATCATGGTTCAAGAGATGGTAAAACTTGTTTAATATATTTGTTTTCGGTTTTCAATGGACTAGATTTAGTACAGATATATTGTTAATAATTAGTATAGTATTTGGGGTTTTCAGTTGGTGGCCATGTGTTCTTGAAAGACTAACCTTGTTTAGGTCATCTATAGCATGGGAGGAAACAAAAGATTTATCCTTTTTAGGACCTTTTGATGCTCTTTAATGGGTGGGGAATGAGGCTTATCATTTAGAAATTCCTCTACAATTGATATCGATAAAAAGCATGTTTGATGTATCTCAGCTATAGAAGTATCATTCTGATCTATCTCTTTTTTAGCTGGAGTGATCTTGATGTTGAACCTGGTTTATCTGTGTCTAGGAATCCAGTTGTTATTGTTGACCCTGAGACTAATGTAATTCATGGGAGGATGATACCTTTGTTCAATATTCTACAGCAGCATGTTTTAATTATCATGAGATTTGGGAGTTTGAGGCACTTATGAGAGATCAGTGGCCTCAACATTTTGATATGTAACCTTCTTGATAGGATTTATAGGATTAAAATTTTTTTATGGAGGTGGAGGTTGTGATGCCCTGTTACCTTTATTTCAAGAATTTTATAACCATTGTTTTATTTTCATTTTTTTGTTCACTGAGTAATGGAAATATGTAACTCTTAGGATACTTATAATAGTGATACCATATTTATTGGGTAATTTTTCATATAAAGCCTAAATTTTTAATATTCTGGTATGGATTTACACACCATCTAATTCGGTTACATGATTTGTAATCAAATTTTAGATGATTTCATAAATTTGGTATATAACATGAATGGTTATAAACCATATAAATAATGAAAATATATTATCTTTATAAAATGTGATGGTATTTTTGATATATATTGGACTTGATAATTAAACATAATGTAATTTGGTTACATGCTACATAAAATAAAAAGATTCGTTTTTTAAGTAAGTGGTTTAGCTAAAATTCTCATTCCATTCAAAAGGGAGACCTTTCCCTCAACATAAGGGATTCTATTAGGTGGTTTTAGATATTTTCATTCCCTCTAGATCATCTATTTTGTGATTCATCACCATGTTGCATGTTGTATATATCTTCAGTTAAGAGGCCTTCCTATCTCATTAATATATCTCTTTCCTTCCTCATTTAAATTTTATAGATAATATTCAGATTGATGGATCTAACCAACATGTTTTTTAATATAGATTATTTGTTTAGTTCCTAAGCCTTATTCCATATCTTCTTTCATTCGTCAATACTATTGTAGGCATTGCGTTTTTGTGAAAAAAGGTCGTTCCTCCCATTTAATATTGTCTAATTGATGAAACTTTGAAAAAATTATTTTATGAAATTAATTTCAATTGAATTTTGAAAACCCAACTATATGTGAAATGGAATTGAAATTATATTTTTTTTGGATTTTGGGGGAAAACCTAAAATTCCAATGGAATTGGAAATTGCGTTTTATTTAGAAATCGATGGAATTTTTTATTTATTTTGAGAAAAAAATTATTAAATTGAATTGACAAAAAATCATGGGTTTTGGTTTCAAAATTCATGAAATGATAAAAAAACCTATGTCTTGGTTTTTAAATGAAATTTTTATATTGGAATTTGAAAATGGGGATATTTTATTTTAAATTGATTTGATATGATTTTCCAATTCTCGATTGATTGACTGAACAAATGTGAGCCTCATTAGTTAGTGTGTTTTTTGGGATAAGAAAACCAGGATGACAATTCACTATTAATAAAATGATTATGAAATAACTACCAAAAAAATTCTTCAAAAATTTTATCACTGATGGGATTTAGATGAGCCCTATTTAGCCATATCCTGAGGGAGGTGTGTACACATATTAGTTGAGATCACTAGTATAAGGTGTATGATGATCACATAATAAGAAAATATCTTATATTTGTGTATAAGTCCAAGGTTATTGTTTTGATTGTTTTGATATATATTCCATTGATATAGAACTATTTTACGAATTCCTATTTTTTTATAAATTATTTTATACAAAAAATTTATTTAATCACTATTGAAATGTTTTCCCATAAAATTCAAATGAAAGCATGGTTTTCTTTATACATGAACATATAATACCATATCTATATTTATTAAAATTGAAATCATGTTTTTTATTATTATTATGTAATATTATTATGGAACACATGGTTAGACTGTACTGGTATTTTTATCCCACACCATACTATTTCCTCTAAGAATATTTATTGTTTATCGTCCTAGGTCTAATTAAAGGGAAATAACCTCTTGGAGGATGTAGATGTTCTCAATCCCTTAGGTCTTGGAGTGATTTGTTATTTGGGATGTTGATTTATCTTTTCTTTTTTATTAATATTATAATGGTTTGATGTTTTTGTTTTCAAAATAACTTCTCGGTTTCTAGTATATTATCCTTGAGGAGATTTGAGCATAATGATATGTATCATTATCATCCAATATATATGTGGAAAATTTGTTCCAGCTTTTTTTCCATGATATAGTTTTCTAGTCACTAACCCTTGGGGACATGAAATTCCCTTAAGGATATGTCAGTCTCCTCTTAGCTATCAAAGTACCAGGGTATCTCAGCTTTTTGTGATAGTTGATCTCATATTGTGATATTTAATTGTTTTTAATAAGATATGTTCTTTATTGAATTCAATATATTGAAGAATATTTATCTATGAATAAGTATAATGGATGTGAATAAATATGGCAACAATGAATGAAAAATATCATGGAAGAAGGATCCATGATAAAATAAGGGTGATGTAGGTAGAGATCATTCCACAATATACTATTATTATTTCAGAGATGTTGAATTATGTAGTGATAGGTGATATTTTATATAATATCTTGCACTATGGAGTGAGAGACTACAACATAAGGGATAATCAATTATTGAACTCAACAACATAATGAAATTCATGTCTCTACATATTGAATATAAAGGTGGTGCATGTACCATGGAACCAAAATGACGACAAAAATAATCTCGATATTGGATTTCAGTGGCCTTTGAAAATACATGAACTTCAGGTTGTAGTGATGTTACAGACATAAATTCATTATAGTCTATATTTATTAAGTTTTTGGTGACTTTAGGACCTCCACACCACAACCTATATACTTCACTATAATGTATAATCTGGTTTGATATTAAACCACTAAAACCATATGGCTACAACCCAATGATATTCATCACACCATAGTGTATATTCTCACGATACTGAAGTATTATTCAAACAATAGTTTTTAATTATATCAAAATTTTGTGAAATATGCTATTTTTTCTTCACCCAAGTTGTTTTGGGGTTATTTTAACTAAAATAACTACCATTCTAAATAAAATTGTGAATTTCAATTTGGAAAAAATACAATCGATGATAATGAATTAGATGAAGGAAGTCGAGTGTTTGAATTTTGTATTTAAAATTCATAATCAAAAAAGTATTATAGGAAATATTTTGTTCATAATTATAGATATTAAATTGTAGTAATAAAAATAGATTATCGAGTGAGGTGAGGAACCTATGAAGAAGAGAGAATTGAGTAAACCACTAGAAGAACATCTTCATTAATGAGAAATCATAATATTGATGATTCAGATCATTCCTGATCTTTTATATTATTAAATTCCACAAGGTTTAGAATTATAATCAACTATTAAACATGAGAAAGAATATTTACACATTAATGGTCTATTGATCCATCTATTCAAAGTTAAGGACCACCTCCGGATGTGAAAAGATCACCTGGTGTCTCAGAATGTCTTTTTGCTGATGTATCATAATGGTAACGATTTATATCATCCAGTAGATCTTGGAAGTGGTGGAATGTATTGGATTCAGTGTTATAAATATTGTTTGGAGATATAAGAGATCATGTGATTGTGGAATAACCAACATGGAAATCAGTAGGCTTTGGATCTGATCTATATAAATTTGTGTGAGTTACCTTTCACCACATTTCTACACATGATGTGGTTATGAGACTACATTTAATGGATCATAAAATATAATATTTTATAGATGTTATATTAATATGTGGAATTAAGAAAAATATTTCCTACTAACTCAATCCCCCTCTTAAATGGTACCTAAAATCGCCCTTGGAAATATCTATATTTATTGATGGTTAAATTTGGGTGTCTTCAATAAGTATTAATTCCTGCATGTAATGCATATATTATGGCACCATAATTGAGCATAAATTAATTATGGAGTATCAATGTTAATACCATTATGTATAGTGTTCAGTTATTTGGTTTTACCAAAAAACAAGAAGAAGTATCTTGATAAATGATGGGAGACATTTTTTAGGAGTGACTCAGAGTTTTTCTTGATATTTACCCTTAATATTTTCTTCTTTGATTCCATTTATATTTGATGAACTTAGTGGAATATTTTTTATATATTTTAATTTTATGAACAGTTGTTTATAATGTTTATAATGTTCATGTTTATATATTATTGATTATATTCTATTATTTTTAATTCATTGAGAGTAATTATATGTTATATAATGGTTTTATTATTTATTTTCTATTGAATATTGCGATAAAAATATTAAAATGCTTAAAACATTGCTTAATAAACCTCTATCTACTATTCAACGTTCACTAGTGTTTGGTACGGTTTTCCTATACTCTTTTGGTATCACTCTCTTGGTCATTGACTAGGTGGACCTGAGATGGGGAACTACAAATTGATATCAAATTATTATTTTGGCTATCTTAATATTTAGGAATTGGTAAAAAATGTAGGATTGGTTGAAAACATGGATTGGAACCTACCTTGTGCTTCACAAACATCTATATAGTGAATGCCAATGTTACATGGGATTTTTGTTTTTTATTCAATGTTACAATTGAAATGTCTATAGAAGCGTGATTTTCTTATTTATGATTATTATTTATTTTTTACTCTTTTCTAAGTGTAGAATTAATTTTGGTGTTTTATATTTATACAATGAATGTATATTTTTATTATATTTCAGTGAAAACTTACGAGTAGAAAATGCAATTTAAATGTGGAAAATGGATTAAGAAAAACTACTGTTACGAAATAAATATATTGAAAATGTTTTAGGAACATTTTGTTGTCTAAATGTAATTTCAATAATAATACATTCAATTTTTTCCTAATTAATATATTAGGGGTGTCAAATAAAACTAAAACATTTTTTGTTATTTTAAATTTCCAAAAAATTCATATATGATATTTTTATTATGTATGTATAAAACATGATAACACCAAAGAGGTTATTAATATATATTAAATTCCTTATATATAAATTATAAAAAGAATTTTAGTGTTTGGGGTAGATATAATGTTATATTATTGATTTTATTATATTCCACATGATATGTTAACTAATAATGTGACATTTCCTTGATTTTTTGAGATATAAATTTGTAGGGAGTGATCTAGTTAGAAGAAGATTTTTTTTGTTTTATGCATATAAACAGGTTTTGTATAAGATCATTGGTAAATGTGTTAGTTGATTATTTATTCTAATAATACATGTGAGTTTTTATTATATTTGGTACATGGTTCATTAGATGATATGACCTAGTTTTAGAGGATAATGGGTAGATGGTTTGGATATTAGAATGATGTTTAAGTTAGGTGTATCAGGTATTTTCTTTCATTATGAATATAATTTTTTAGGGTTGTGTTGAGATTTAATTAATGGGTCATGTATTGAAATAGACTTACAGGTTCATTGAAAAATATTTTTTGATTTATAATTTTTAATTAAGAATATCCCAAGGCCATAGAATTATGAATTCATACTAGCCATTTTGGAGGGATAAAGATAATATTAAAATCCTAGAAAGAATATTTATAATGAAAACTAATTTAAGTCTATAAGGGTTCAAGGATCATTACTATTTTGGATGGTTAATGTCCAAGGGGAAATATAAATTTCATTTCATACTGACCATATGGTATGAAATATTGTTTTTATGAGTGATGTCCACTTTTTAGTTTCTCATATAGTGTCTACTGCAGAATGAGATCACCTATGATAGATTGTATATTAGTGAAAGTAAACTAATAATGGATGCATTGTAAATTATTGAAAACAATAGGTAGTAGGTTTATTATGGGGGAAATGATGGTTAGTATTATTTGTGCTTCCTAGGGTAATATTTATAAACCCTATAAGATTTCATCAAGACTATAAGATTTTGTGATATTTAGTCTATAGTTAAGCATATTGATTGATATTTAGTGTAAAATAGTGAAGTGACACTCCTATAAAATGAGTTTACTTGGATTTTAATTTTTAAATGTAATTTTATATGAAAGGTTATTTGGGATCTTATTGGATCTTGAAAGACACCTTTTTAGGATGTATAGATTTACAATATGCTTTCTTGGGAAGTAATGGGTAACATGTGGTGGTCAATGAGATAAGTCTAAATTTATTTTATGGGATGAGTTTTATATTCACTTAAATAATAAATCACAGAATGGATGGTGGTAATGAAAAATAATTTAAAAGTGAAAGTTGGTTTTATTATTATTCTTATATCATATTACATGAGAGAATGTATTATAGGTCGAAAATTGGATTGTTTAGAGGAGAATTACTCATGTGTATTAACCATTATAAAATAATTTTATTTACAAAAGTGGGTTTAATTGAGATAAATTTCTAGGGTAATCCTATGGTGGGTAGTTCCCCTTTTAATAAATTGGAAATTATATTTACTCGTTATAAATTTTGACAAATGATTAAATTTGGTAATTCAGACGTGTCTTGAGATATGAGGCTATAAAAAGGTAAATTCTATTTAGTTCCTCTATGTATAAAATATTTGGGATTTATATTAAATTATTATGTAATGTAAATGAGCCTTGTGACTGATTTTAACATTAATTTAAATAATGGATCAGGTATGACATGAGTTTTATTGTATGCTAGGAGTAAAGGATTAGAGTATAGAGGAAAAATTGTTGAACTAATGGGATATTTACTATATAAAATCATTAACTAATGATTACATAATTATAAGATAAAAACGTGTTTTCACATTGAATCATAGGTATAGAAAGATTTGATTGGATAAGGTATATAGTGGGATAAGGCGAGATTAAAATAGATTATAGAGATAATAAATTATATAGAGTACATTCCAATTGGATTCTTATTGAAATAATATATGATGAAGTGGTATTAGAATTATATAAATCATAACGGTATGAATATAAGGGTAAAGGGGTAGATAATAGTTTTTCAGTGAAACAATTGTTTTTTAGATCTATAATATAGATGAAAATGTGATACCTATCTATAAATTTAGAGACTATAATAGTGTTGGGTTGAATGAATTATTTAGAAGTTTGTAAAATATTCATAGGTGAATCTTGTGCTGTATAAAAGTTTTAGTGGGAGTATCTAATAATCCACATCATTATAAGTCCGTAGAATCAAAGGAAAAGATGAATTTATTATTTCTTGGGAGTAGATAAATTTATAATTAGTTTTTTGGATTAATCTTATAAGGATTTAGGATTAAAAATAAAATGATTTTATATATTTTTGATTTACTACTGAGGATTATTGTAGGACTGAGGTGGCCATATTTATGAAATTTAGAAAAATGAGACACCAAGTACATTATTGATGGAATCTAGAAATTTGATAATAATTCTAAGGGAAAATATCTTCAGCATTCCCATTGATTAATAGGTGTCCATATACAGAGTAACCAATAATGAAATTAGCATATGGTATAAGTATTTTCGGAAAGATATAGACCCAAATTAATTTTTTATTTCAAAACGTATGTCACATTAATATTATTTTATTATCACCCCACTAGGACATAAAATAGTTTTAGGGGTCATGTGAGGAACATATTGTGTGTTATATCCCCTCTCTTTTCCTCTCATAAATTACTATGGTTAGGTTTGGTATTTGATGAATATTTATTGATATTTAATGAATTTTTATCCACTTATATCATATCTTCATTCTTGTTCTACCTATCTTAATATTCTTTCGAGTTTTTTTTCATAATTATGTCTGATTTTTCCATGGTATTGGGGAAAATAAATTATATTTTGGGGATTCCATGGGAATATGACAGATAAAATTATTAAAGGATGAACACCCATGGATTGAAATAATTTTTATAGACAGAAATTGGTCGGTGATTTTATGAAATTAATTTGATGAAAAATGATATTAATTATGGGATATATGAAATAATAATTAGGTATATTTCCCTTTCTGAGACTAAGGATTACATATAAAATTCTCATCACTCCTCGCCTAAGTTTTTGATGATAATAGGACACATGGTGAGTTTATCAATATTATCCCTCATTTGATTAAATCATGAAGTAAATATAAATTTTTATAATTAATTAAATGTGGTTTTTGGTGTAAAATAAGAAATTATAAGATTATTAAAGGCTAATGTGGTTTTTGATTTGTTTTGAAAAGAATTATGGATGGATTGGTAACTTCAATAAAAAGAAGTAGTTAGTCCCATTAATATTTAACAATGGGTAAGTGTTCACAATTGTATTGTGTGAATTTTAAGTTAAAGATAAATTTTGGTGTTTTAAACATTGAATTATGGAATGATAGATCCTTTAAAGTGAATATCGGTTATTTCACACAAGGTTAGAAATTTTTTGGGATGCACTAATGTTATATCACAAATATGCCTTATTACTAGTCAATTTTGATGGACCATTATGGGTCCATACCTTATGTATTGTATTTTGAAAAGTATAGGTAGATAATTAGTTGGGTTATTGGGGGACTCAAAGAGGTTACATTCTTATTTAAGGAAATTGGTATGCGATCAATCATAAGAATTGTTTGGAAAGTTATATAGTTTGGGTCCAGAATCCTTGAGACTCCATTAAAATGGGGTAGAATATTGGGAATGTGAGTAGTGTTTCATAGTTTTCTTATCACGATTAAAGTGTTATTATTTTTAGGGTTCCAAGACCGTCTCATACATTTAATCAAACAACATTGGTGTTCCTAATGGAAATAATATTGAGAGATGTGGGTACCCAGATTTTCATCTATAGTAATCACTCTAAATAGTTAAATTTAAATATTATTGGAAAGGGAATCCAATGGGATTCCTCGCAAGGATTTGATAATATTTGAGCATGATTAATCTATGTTTTTATTAAGGTGGGGAATTCATTTTGTTCTATTAATTTCATAGTCTATGAGTTAGTGATAGAATTTTTTTATGAGAATACCTTATTTCCGTGTGTCTACTATTAGTGTTGGAATGTGATAAAAATGGTGTTAAGTCCATTGAAATCATTTGAGAAGGATATTTTAATGATATCAGTAAAATGTTGGATTTAGAATAGAATGGAAGGTGAAATGAGTTAATGAATTCATTATAGACCATATACTTAAGTAAATTCCAAGGATATAGTTATAGTTCTTTGTTGTGTTTGGGAAAGAATAGAATTTTTATATGAGTCTATATAAGATATGTTTGGGCTTATTATGGCCTTAAAATCATTAATAATTATATATAGTGGTTTGTTTCTTGATAAGGGTTAGATATGGTTTGTATGATTCATTAAAGAATTCTATTTTTTATTCTAACCTTGATTTGGTGATCATATTACTGAGAAGATATTTAACTAGTGACAATGGTGTGAATGTTAGGGGGAAACAACATGTAGAGTTCTCCATGATCATGTTGAGTCCTCCCAAATTAGGGTTATCCTTATGGGATGATTGAATATCAGGTCCTCTTGTATCGATGTTCTCCTCAAGGGTTGGAAATATATTAATTCATTCTTGACTAGTGTTATCCTTAATGGATAGTGATATATTGGGTCATCTGTCATCAATTTTATCATATTGAAAAAATATATGTCATATCCTCCATTAATTATTTCATCTTAAGTGGAAAACAACATACAGTTGCCTCCATAATCTGTGTTCTCCTAAGGGTAAGTTTCTATGTAGGTCCTAAATGAATAGTATTCTCTAGAGAGGATGATTTCAAGTTATTTTATCCATGATTAGTGATCACATTTGTAGAAGGATACATGTTTGGTCCTCTATAATAAGTGACTTCTCAAATGGATAGATTTATGTTTGATCCCCTATATATAATTTATTCTCTAGGTTACAATATTGGTTCTGGTAATTAATAAATAGATAGAGAAATATCGATACCATGGAATACCCTACCAAAAATTAATCATAAGATAAACTTGATTACTAATAATATCCAATGGAATTGAGTTCATGTATTGGGGAGGACTTCTTAGTAAATAATGACAAATTTGACTAATTGTTTACTATATAATAAATATTTATTTTTTATCCTATAAATAGAATCATTGAATAATATGGTATATATAAGGGAACCCATAAGTGGTGTGTTGCGAGATTTTATGATGGATCTCTATATATTGTTTGGTAGATGTGAATACCACTATGTTTGGTTTTTATATAAATTTTTTTATAAGAGATCAAGATATAAAAGCATGATGATTATGCCATACAATATCAATGAGAGACTTGATCATTTGATGTCAATGATTAGTTTATAATTTTTTATTAGTTAAGTTCTATACTAAATTATCATAATAGGATATACTTTTTATTTATTTATATATTGTCATTATTGGTTTATAATAATTTATAATGTTGATGTTTTTACTTTGTTTATGTTCATATCTTATATATTATTACATATTAGTATAGTAATATTAAATGATGTTTCCTTCATTTATCTCTAATTTTATGTTGTGATACATATAATATAGTCTCTATATCATTTATTACATATTCTCACTGATTTTGAGTATCCTTTTCTGTAGGGGGAAGTGTGCTTGATGGGTCATGGACTCACCAGTTTGGTACCAGTTAACATTGAACCAGGATGGGGAATTATAGGTTGAATTTTTATCTATTTATCTATAGTTTAAAAATTTTCCATTATGGATGTTTAAATCATAATGATTCAAATTATCCAAAATAATATTGATTCATATGATGGAACATAATGCACATTCTATCATCATAATATATTGTTGGTTTCTCGAAATATCTGTCAGGATTTTAATTATATGCATGTAGAAATGTGTGGGTGATAAAGGGAATGAAAATTGGGGGTCCAAATGAATAGTGGGTGTTGGTCAAAAAATATCCTTATATTATGTGGGTTAATGGGGGTTAATGGAAATTCTGAATCATAACTATGTAATTTTATGAAAAACTGTTGATGATGTTTCCTTAGGAGTGCGGTAAAAATTTATGTAAATGGGAATAAAATTTCTCTTAACATACCCATAATAATATTAAATAATTGTTGAAATATAATATGATCAGGATTGAAATTATTCCAATAGAAGCGTTTTTATGTGGCATAGTGATGATGCAACCTAAGGGGACTATAATTGGATTTTCGGGAGACAAAGCCTAAATTGGTATATTGGGTGCCCAAAATATTATATATATATATATATATATATATATTATATTATGTAACATAGGTGGTAATATTTAACCAATTAATATAACTTTTAGAGAACCTTAAAATGTATTCAAATAATGGGATTGCTAATTATATAATTATATTTAAGTGTTTTCCAAAATTTCAATTCTGTAAAGTGGTATTTATTTTATAATAAATATCCATTCCTTGTATTGATGTTTTTATTTTTAAAATATTTTTATATATTATTAATCTCATATATTGTGTTATAAAATATTATATACATATATTATAAGTTATATAACTTTTTGATAATTTGGTAACATGACGTACATAAGACTTTTAATTGATTTAAGGGAATTGTGTGTAATAAGTAATAAGATGAATTTGAACATTTGAGTTAGAAATATAGTGAATTGGGGAAAAAGATGTACACTCTTGTGGTTAGTGAGGTATATTGTTGGTTTTAGTGACATATAACATTAGGGTTATAGAGGTATAACATTGAGGTTAGTGATAAAAAATATTGTTGATAATAATGTTGGCTGTTGGGGTAAACAATATAAACCATTAGGGTATTAATATAGTCTATTGTATTTAGTGATGTATATCATTTGGTTCATTTATATAAATAATTATGATAAATAATATAAACCATTAGGTTTAATGGTTTAAATTAATGGGGTTTCCATATAAATCATCAAGGTCAATAATATTTAACTTTGGGATTAGTGATAACGAAAATTTGGGTATGTTCTATGATTGGACATTTGGGATAGAATTAATTATTCCCTATAAAATAGGTAATAAAATAGTTGTACAACAATTGGTCAATGTAGTTATGTCCATTCACAATAGTGGTCAAGTAAAACCATGGTAACACATATTTATTCTCTATCATTATAAATGATCTAATTATACTTTAATATATTTTTATTTCTCATGAGTTGGGAATTATCATTAAGGATGCCTCATAAGATGAGTATATTCCTAAAGTATAACATGTAAATAAATATATCTTGGGTATTTTGGGGTTTTATAATGATTAAAAATACTGAAATAATATATGTGTAATTTTAAGAACATGTATATATTATGGTTTAATTATAGTTAATTAGTGGGTATTGGGAGAAAATGATATGAATTCATTAGAATATATAGGAGTATCATCATAAAAAAAATAATGTTTTTATTATTTTGAGAATATTTTTTTCACTCAATAAGAATTTTGGGGGTTATTTTTTTATATTAGTTGAAATTTCTATTATTTTAAGTTTCAATGTAATATTTTTTTTGTCTGTAAATCAGGTTATTCAAATTAGGTTGAGTGTATATATTATTTTAACAACATGTCAGGGAAATTATTTTAGAATTTTGTAACTAAATAGAGGTGTTCGGAAATATTTCCATAAAATTATTGAGAAACAGAATGAATCATGTCATGTTAATTTTTATCATGAAAAAATATTTAATTTTTATTTATTAAAAATACCACTAAAACTATTACAGTACAAATCATAAATATTTCACCAAAATATATTTACTGGAGGTGAAGATACTTGATTTTTTTCATATGTGTCACACCTCAATGTATGGGGTTATGATGTAATTGTACCCAAAAATGTTTTTTGAGGATATGGTTACACTATGAAAGAATTTAGTTTTTTCATGAATGTTAATATTATTCCAAAATATGAGGATCATGTTTATTTGGATGAGTTTCTAGGAATTACAATTTTATATTACATTATAATGATTGTATTTAATAAAATAGTAGTTTTACTAGTCATCATTGACAAGTGGATTCAATATTATGTGAATGTTTAATAGTAGAGAAGAATTTTTTTTCTTCTATAATGATAAATATTATGGTGAAATAACATATATGGATGAATTAGTTTCAAAAGAAATTTAGGGTTCCCATTTTATATTTGTACGTATTACACCACAATGAGAGTTTTTATAAAATGGTTTGTTAAAGACTAAATATTTAAGTTGTTTTTATATCATGGACTACCTAATGATCAATATAAATACTCTAACTCAATAAAAAACATCTACAGATTATATTTATGGTTATTTTATGATTATATTTGATCTAAAGGATTATATTTATGTTTTTAAAAGTTGATTTAGATCATTTTTATTTGAATATTTATTTCAAATAAGAATATGAAGGAATGTAAGTGGATGTTGTGAGTGTGGCCTATCTTTATTTATAGATTCAGAGAAGAATACAAGAAAAAGAAATTAAATACCCAAAGAAGAGGTGAAGAGTACATGTTCGTCAATAACATAATTTATTAAAAAGGTATATATAGAAACTAAAGATTAAAAATTAAGTTTTAAGAGGATAATAAATTTCATTTCCTATTATATGGATATTTATATTTATCTTATTGGATAATTATCTTACACTCATGTAAGAATTATTATATCCTAGTGTCATTTGATGTAAAATGTTGTCTTGTTTAATAGAATCATTTATTCCCAATATTTTACAGTTTTATTGATTAAATATGAAAATAATAATTGGTATTGGGATAATATAAATTTGGAGATTCATCTTGATAGATAAGTATAAATTTTTTATATCCTTAAATAACTATGTTTTAATATTAAATAATACATTTATCATATCAGTTGAAATTTATTTTAAAAAATGTTCAATAATAAACCCTACCCAATTTATTCAGTGTATGATACTAGTGGTTCATTTGTAAATAGATTATATCAAGAAATTATAAGGATTTGAACATTAATTTTTATTATTAAACAATATAAAATGATTTATTCACTATGATATTGTTGATTTTAATGAGATATAGTTAAGTTAAATTGATTTATTTAATTAAATATGGTTTCTATGAAGAAAAGTTAGATGATAAATTGATTTTAATTCATCTTAATTGATGATGATTGTTCTTATCAATGAAATAAAAAAACATATATATTTATTGTCCACCCCTCTCAGTTAATTCAACTGGGACCTCACTACCATTTGTGTCTGTTATTATAAATTTCGGAACATATTAGTTTACTAGACTTCATTTGAAGAAATTAATGTTTGTTATTGTTTAACATGAAAAACGTTTATAGTTTAGTTACTAAATTTATTTTCTGAATTCTTATTTTCATATATGATTATATTAGTTTAGTGTATAGAAAAGGTAATGAAACTTCTCATGGAAAAATTATATTGTTTTGAAGGATATATAAAGGTGTATAGATCAGTCATTAAAAGGAGTAAAATTTATAAAAAACAGTGAAAATTATATGTAACAAGTGGGAAAACATAATTTTTATTTACAAAAGGTTTTCAGATTAATGGTAAAAAGGTGAATGATTTGATGTTTTGGAGTCCACAAAATAAGTAATTTTTAAGAAGATTATTATTTTTTGGATGTTTTTTATGTTGTAGTGGATTACATTATATGAAAAGAGTTTTTAAACAATAGTTTTTCAAATATAATAGAATATTTGATAGGAATAAATTTTATAGGGTTTAACCCATTGAAAGGATAAAATATTATAGAGAATATGAAAATTTTGGAATTCAAATAATGATTTGATTTTGATATATGGATGATTTTTCTCAAATATGTGATCACATGGGTAACTTAGATTACAATTTAATAATTTTTATAACAAAATTGTATATGATTAATGCAAAAAACATTCATAAAAATTAAGAAATAATAATGTTGAAGGATCATGTAGAAGAAGTGTATTTGAAGAAATAAAAAAATTAATATTGAAGGATACTAAAAAAAATTTCATCCTCTCAGAAGATAGGTTATGTATGGATAGTAAAATTATTGGGGATTTATATGCTAGTATATTACATATCTGGTGATTATGGATAACTCAAAATCAAATGGTTTGTTTGGAAAGAAAATAGAAAAAAGAACTCAAAGTCAGAGGGTATTCTCTTTGTTAATTTATTCAAGAAAAATATATTTATTATTTTACAACTATTATATAATGTAAATTAAATTACCTTTGATAATGATGAGTCTATTATAATGTAATTAAAAAATTTATGTGTTATTCCAATGGAATACACAATAGACATAATAAACATTGACTAGGAAATATTAAAAATTATTTTTACTGGATTGTGATGGAAAATAATGAGTTCAGGGAATAGAAGGATTATCAATATTGTTCAAATGGTCATGAAAACATTATCTTAAGGAGATAATATTTATGATATACCATTTCATAAAATAGAGAAAATGTATATATGATATTTATCTGAAAAAGAAAATATTGTTCATTCTCTACACTAACTAATAGTGATTCAAAAAATACATCAATTGGAAATTTTGTGCCAAAAAATTTGTGGACAGATGAAAAAGAAGATTGGAAAAGAAGATATTTTTTTCATTTTTTTAAATATTATAATGAGATCACAATCACTTTTTTCATGAGCCACAAGTTTGAGCATACCAAATGATTACAAGTTTCTAGAAAGATCCTAAACATTAATGTGGCTATGTCATAAAGAGGATTCATTTAAAGAATTTATATGAATATAAAATTTAAAAGATTGATAAATTATTAAATATTAATGGAAATAATCAGGATTAATTAACATAAGAAATTACACAATTTTTTTTAATGGATAGAAAAACTTAATTATTTATCGATATTGATTATACCATGTTATTGGAACATGAAATTTATCATTACTTATATCGCTAAGAGATTAAGGAAAATTATTATATTTAAAATTTAATCTTATATGTTCCAAAATTTTATATGTATTTTCATGATGTAATATAGAAGAAAACCAATTCTCCATGTATTTGAGGGTTTTTAATTTCCACAGAATCATTATAATGAATTTTTTACAAAGGAGTTTGTTTTGAGAAAATAAGAATTTATAAATTTTATCTTCTATAATAGTATAATTAGAGAGGATAACACTTATTCAATAAGTAATAAAACTATTTTATTTGTAATTTTTATTTTAAGTTGTTTGAACACACACCAGATGGGTGTTAGCAATAAATACCACTCCCTAATGCTGAAAAGGATGATATAGAGTTGGTCAACAAAACTGTTTTAATTTCAAGAATTATGGAATAATGTTTTTATGAGTATAAAAAAGATAATGAATCAACCTCATATATTTATATATTATTAAAATTTTCAATTCATCAAGGGTTAAGGATGTTTGTTGAGTTCCAGAACATCATTAGTGATCATGGAACAAATGGTTCGAATAAGGATATATTTGAGGTAAGAAAACCATGAATTATTAAATTATTGATACCCAGAAGAATAAATATATTGAATAAAAAAAATATCTATTTGTAATTATTTCACAAGACACAAAATAATAATTTTATTATAATAATGTGGGTGTTACAAAACATGTTGGATTAGACGGTAGAACTGATGATGAACCAATAAAGGCTTATTTATGAAATCTATTCTATGGTTAAATGAATTAACATGTTAAATAAGTTTTTTTTATAGTTTATAGTCTTCATAGTATAATTATATTTTTTTAATCGCTGCTCATAATTGATATAAGTTAATCCAAAAAGATTTCATGCCATACTTCCTTATTAGTGACCATAAATATAAATTTTTATTTAATAACAAATATGGATTGATGCTTATAGATAATGAATGTAATAATTCTCTATTTAATAAACTATTATCTGGGTTATATAAGGCACATAGATCTTGGTATTAAAATCATAACTCATTTTTAAGTCTCTAAATTTCATAAAATCGATTGTGGAAAAATAATCTACATCAATAAAATATTTAATGTATATCTAATAATTATTGTTTATCTCAATGATATTATATTCGAAATAAATAAATAAATTATTTATAGAAAATTTTAAACTAAAATTTAGGATTTATCAGAGATTTCAATGCATTGAGATATGAATTTTTTATTAGGGCATCAAATTTCTTGATAAGAATACCAATTTTTGATTTCTATAGATAATTTTAACATGAAATTTATGAAAAGTTTGAATAGATTATTAAAAGAAACATTATCCTATAATATTATTGATAATATACTCTTAAATGATAAATACGATAACGAGGTTATAAAATGACTTTCATAAAATTTATTGGGATTTTTCTTTACTTGAGGGCTTCAAAACCTAATTTTGTTTGTTGTCTCATGGTGTATAAGATATCATAATTCACTGAAGGAACCTTATTTAAAAGAGTAAATGGTGATAATATAGCAAATTACAGATCCTATAGTGTAGGGATTGATATATAGTAGTAATAAGAATCTAGATATTTTGTGTTGTGCTCATATTTATTGGGGTTGAATTACTGATGATCATAATTCCATGTCTGGTGGAATGTTTCTACAAAGAGACATGTGTTCTCCATAGCACATTAAGAAGAAAATTATGATTTATTATGATAAATATGATTAAAAATATGTTATTTAAATATAATAAATAACATAATTGATTGATATGGAGACATGTCATGAAGATCTAAAGGATGAAGTGAAGTTAACACTGTTGGTGAGTTTTGATAATCGTAGTGAAATAAATGTATTGATAAATATATTTCAACTTACTTAATCAAATAAAATTGATATTAAGTGAACTTTTTTGGGATTATCATGATATATAGATAGAAATAAAATTTTATATATGTCTATATTCTCTTTTAATATTAATTTTTTTATTAGTTATGAAGTAAATTGGTCTCTGATTATCATATTTCTTTGAACTAAATATATACCAGCAATAGTTCTTCAATTTCTGAAGTCAAAATAACCATATATATGTTATACCATCCTTTTTCATATGATATAAATTTTTCTATATGATTACAATAAATATTCTTGATTAGGGTTTTGTATACATTAATAAAAACAGGACCAATGGGGGTTTATGTTGTTCTTAAGTTATATATAGCTCTAGTCACCAATAGAATATGATAGATTTTTTCTCTTATGGTATGGATTGTTTTAATTTGTGGTATAATGGTTTTATGGAAATGATGTTATATATTATAAAGTGGGGATTCATGTGATGTGGTAACTGATTTTATTCTTTATAAACATAATGAGTGTAACCCATATGAATGTGGGTGATGTTGATCACAAGGAATAGATTATAATGAATGTTTTACAGATTGATGTGGATGGTTCTGACCATTTTTATGGGCCTTGATGGTGGTTCATTGGTTTGATGTGAATGTTTTGGACTATTATCATGGGTGGAAATAGAGTTCCTCTGTGGAAAAAATTCAGGTTTTTTATTATTTCAATTACCATAATGATGTGGTCATTGGGATAATGTGAACATAGGTTAGGGAACATGAGGTGTTTTGAACCATTATATTATTAATTGTAATGATCATCATTACGTTTCATTGGTAGTATGATGATATTGTGGATTGATACAAGGATATATATTTCATAGTAGGAAGGGTTGGTGTTGTGTGAGACCACAAGATGGAAGTGATATTCTTTTTTAATTTCTTAGAAATGATTTAACTGATGAGCCAACATTGGAATAGTATGGGTGTGGTTGTTACATGAGAATCAACAAGATATCAATATAGTATTCGGTAAAGGGTTTAAAATAATATGGATCCTATAATACCACATGTATACATACCATTGTGGAATTATGATTGATTTGAAGAGGAATTTCCATGGGACATGGAATTGGTTGGATGGTCAAGGGAACATTTAGTACAGAAAACTGTGGATGTATCATTACACATCAGCATTGGTTATGTCCAGTAAAGTCTCACTTGAAACTGGGTAAACATGATTTATGTAGTTTCCACCACAACTCAACAAATTCTATACCCAGTCAACATTCACCCCTTCCCTTGATGAATTTTCCAAAAACACTCAGCCTCACCCACTAACACATCACTAAATCTCTTAAATGTGATGCCTTACTCAAATAGGTATCACTATATCATATAAGAACTGACACCACATTCATGCATGAAAAGGAATGTTATTTTTTCGTATCTACCTAAAATGACCATTTCCACCACCATACAACACAATCAGCATTGACACTCCTCTATTATTTCACACTTGGATCATGTAAAAATATAAATTATGCATAATTCTAGTGTATCAGCTCTAGACATGAATCCCAAGTATATTAGTATATACACAATTTATCCAAAATGACACTACATTCCCCAATCCAGTTAAATTCATTTTCCATCATCCTACTAAAATTTTAAATTTCCTCTAACAGGTTTCACAACATCCATATACCTTCTCACACAAGTGTTATACTAGTATGATCAATCTGATTCTCCTCACCCTGAAAGTCTCCTTACTATCACTCCACCAAACTGACCACCCATTTAAACCACATATAATTTCAGTTCCATCATCCAATGAATAGACAGGGCCATTGTGATCTTCCTTGACCTTATAACATGAAGTACTGATTTCTAATCCCTAGGATGGTTCTCTTACACATTCATCAATCCAAATTCCAAAAAACTAATGATTGATCTGTCGATCTGTCTCTCAGTATATGGTACTCACACCATAAGACTCACCTAACGAAAACAAAAACCATGTAGTGAAATCCATGATTTCATCTAAATAATATTAAGTGTATAATCCCTAATAACATTAAAACACACCCATATACTCATTTCCAACAAAAACCATCTACCTCATGAGCCTTTCACAAGATATTCTGATAAAACAACCACAATATTTCTGCACATAAATTTGTAAATAAACATCAAACAGATATGGAACACAAAATCCAAACACATATGTAATCATAGTTCATCACAAAAAATTTAGACAACCTAGTCCATATAGGATCTAATTTCATTATCATCACCCTCCCAAAATATGTCCATGCATTCAAATCAATCATGGTTATTGCAAAGTTAACATGGAATCCATGAAAAGAACATTATCAATTATATATATATATATATTTAGAAATATTACCAATTCTAAGAAGAAAAGTTTACTAATGCATTGATCATTTAATTTCATAAAATTCCCTTATAACATTAGGGTATTAACAGAAAATAAAAATGAAAAAAATAGAAAGCCTAATAAGTTCCTTTTTTAAATAAAATGGCGCCCGTTTTTAAAAATATTTTGAAAAAAATTGAAACATTTTTATTTAATTTTTACCAAAATAAAAAAATAAAAAACAATATTAAAATAATTGGAAACATGATCAATTTTAATTAAAAATAACACAAAAAATTCATTCCACCGCATATTTTTTTCTTCAAAATAGGATATTTTTCAAAAGCCCCAATTAGCTACACCATTTCCCCATGGAATCCAATCAATAATAATGACAATAAATTACAGTTACGCTTATATCCATATTGATCTAATCAACCCTTATAATATATGTGATAAATAATCATTTATATTATAGATGTTTCAACTAATATGGATTCTGAGGGAGTGACATGTAAGACAACCCTTCACAAAGGTGTGTTTATCATGCTCCTAGAATTCCATTATCATGATACATGAAAACCACTCTAGTTACTAGCCATGTCCTATAAATTATCTATAGTCTCATTTTTACCATATTGGGAATCTCAATACAAATAAATTCCTCAATAATTATACAGTGACTTTTCCAACACTAGACATCCCTTGGAAACATGGGATTCTAATATTGTCATATAGTCCATGAATTCACCTGATCAAATTCTTGTGTTCAAAAAGACTATCTATGTCACTAGATAACACAATTCCATTCTAATACTTTCTTTGATACCATTTCAAAATTCCATGTCATGGATCACCTTTCTGGAACCCTAGTGGAGATCCAATATGATATCATGTGTTCTTTCCAATACAGTTGAGGTTTCCAACTAGTGGTGCGGGCCAAACATAGTTGTGGGTAGACTAAGCCCTCAACATGAGATTCAAGTCTCATTCTGAATTCTAAATTTTTTTGAATTAACTATATATATGTCAAGCATCCCAACATAACAATAGATATAAAACATAGATAAAAAATGGTTCCTATAAATCCAAATTAAAGTGTATTAAATTGATATATATGAAGTAAATATATATAAAATAGTAGAAGAATATAAACATGGAAAAATATTCATTGCATATAAATTAAAACACTAACCTTTACATGATGAACATTGACTGAAATTAAATATATTAGCCTCCAACCCAACTCAAATAATTATCTTATAGAATCATCAAACTTCATAACTTGATTGACCATTATTGTGTGTCTGTCCCCATGTGATGACTATTTCTATTGAGAAAAAATTATGGTGTGCCCACATATATAAAAAACCATTCCATATACATGGGAAATGGGTTTTCCTAATGAACAAATAGTTTTTCATAGAGCATCGAAAATACTGATTATTATTATGATATATTTTATGTTCATTCAATATTTACAAATTGGGTAATTCTATCCATTCAACATACTCAAATTGAAATATAATGTGAAATATCTTTAAAATATTATAATTTAGGTCTTCATGGGATAAATTTGTCACCATGACACATTACCATTCTTTCAACGGTGCCATGATATAATGAAAATTTCACCTCATACTATAACCCAATCCATACATAAAAATTCATGATTGTGTTCCAACAAAAAAAATATATCCCACGCCAAAAGTCATAGTGTTGGTCATCGTCCAAACCATAACCAACTACCAATAGGATTGGGGACTTTTCCTACATACATAATCCTAGTCCTATCCCTTATCAAAAGTTGTTGTACCACCATCTATTTTTTACAACACACCATGACCTAACCCCTTAGAATTCCTTGACCAATGACTCTAATAGAAAGGGAAAACCAGTAGACTAAACCATCCTCACACACTTAAGGGATGTAACATCAAGCACACTAACCCCATGCCTTTATGGGAAGGGTCAAACAAAAAAACTGACCCATACCTACAATCTCATGGGAGGTCACATCAACCACACCAACCCATCCCCCCAAAATCAATAGAGGTTATAATATAGAACACCAACCTATGGCTATGAACGAATTTTCCAATTATTATATGGTCAAGAAGTTAATATATAATAGATCATGTAACTGATGACACAACTTAATTACATACCAAGAGGGTGATAGAACAAAAATACATAGTATTCTATCTAAAATAAGCCCTAAATATCCGTCTCAACCCTATAAGGGTTTTATTTACACTGCCAAAACTTAATACATTTTTTTCTAAAAAATGGCCCTAGATGGCGATGCACACAACACACACCATCAAGAATCAAAAAATTTATCATAGGGATACACATATACACCTTCATCATTATTGATCAACATGCACAAAATAACCAAAATTAAGAAGAAATGTAAGTAGACAACCATTGAAAGACAAAGCTTCATCGTTATAATGTCAAATCGAACAAAACAACATGAAGAAATGCCTCAGATTTTCCATTGAAATCAAAACTAATCCACCATAAAAACCCTTCAAAAGACATATGTTTTCATTTTTAATTACGTTTTTAACCTGGAAAAATATAGTAAAACATTATTTTTAAAACCCAGTACTATTTTGAAATACCACATTGAAACCTATCATTCAAATTATACCATTTTTCATTGAAATTACATTTTTTCAAAACAATATTTTTAGAATAAAATTTGAAATAGAAACCGTTTTCTATTTGAAATACAATTTGTATGACTGAAAATCAAAAAGGAGGGAAACATGCGCTCATTTGACAAGGGAACCACCATCAAACCATTTTGAGGGATATATGTTCAATGTTAACTATTAGGATAACATAATACCAACCAAAAAGTATGTAATGATCAATAATATGAAACACATCGTAGCAGATATAATAATAGTGGTTAATTGATATATTCAATGGCCTAGACCTCTCTAGTCAATTCCTTTGCAAAAATATGGTGTCTGAGGTGTTCTGAGAGGTCAAGGTGACTTGTTCCCATCACTTTTCTAAATTTCCAATTCGGTGAACGCTTCCAACAGTAGCCTTGTGAACAGTTCCAATGGTAGACCACTGTGAACAGTTCCAACAGTAGCCTTCTAAACAGTTCCAATGGTAGCCTTAGGTGAATAGTTCAATAGTAGCCTTAGGTGATCAGTGAAATGGTAAAATTATGTTAATAGTGTCAATGGTATCCTTAAGTGAAGAGTTCAACGGTAGCCATAGGTTAATAGTTCAACGCCAACCTTATATGAACAGTGTCAACGTTAACCTTATGTAAATTGTATCATTAGTAGGCTTATGTGAATAGTGCAACTATGGGGTCCAATGGTGAGGTTTTAAGGATGAGGTACATGAATAATGTTTCTCCTTTGCCAAATTTTGAGTTCAAGAATAGTGTTTTTAGAATGGTGAGGTTCCAACGGTGACCTCATTCCTTTTTCAAATTTTGAGTTCATGAACAGTGTTCCCAGAACAGTAAGCTTCCAATGGTGACCTCTTTCCTTTTCCAAATTTAGAGTTCATGAATAGTGTTTCCAGAATACTGAGGTTCCAATGGTGACCTCTTTCCATTACCAAATTTTTAGTTCATGAACAGTGTTTCTAGAATGGTGAGGTTCTAATGGTGACCTCTTTACTTTGCCAAATTTTGAGTTCATGAACAGTGTTTGCAGAATGATGAGGTAAAAATGGTGACCTCTTTTGTTTTCCAAATTTTGAGTTCATCAATATTTTCTACAGAACAGTGATGTTCCAATGGCGAGCTCTTTCATTTTCCAAATTTTGAGTTCATGAATAGTGTTTCCAGAATAGTGAGGTTCCAACAGTGACCTCTTTCCATTGCCAAATTTTGTATTTCATGAATAGTGTTTCCAGAATGGTGAGGTTCCAATGGTGACCTCTTTTCTTTGCAAAATTTTTGAGTTCATGAACAGTTTTTCCAGAACGCTAAAGTTCCAACAGTGACCTCATTCCTTTCCCATGTTTTCAGTTCATGAACATAGTTTCTAGAATAGTGAGGTTGGAACGGTGACCTATTTCATTTTCCAAATTTTGAGTTTATGAATAGTGTATCTAAAATTGTGAGGTTCCAATGGTGACCACTTTCCTTTGCCATATTTTGGGTTCACGAACAGTGTTTCCAACATCCTACAGTTTCACCTCTTGAATTTTTCCTTTGATGTAAAATGCATTTAATGTCTTGTTTTAAGGTCTCTAAAGCCGATTCAAAGGCTGTAACCCCCTATATTAATTTTTTCCGAAGGACCAGGATGCTTTTACTTAGTCAAAACTCGTGGTTTAATGTGATCTTCTATTAATGGAAAATCCATCCTATCTTAAACCACTACTCCGTTAAATTTTCTAAAGGGATGATATATCTTCCTCCCTAGTTCTTCCTCATTGTTCTCGGTTGTGAGATGCTCAAACCTTTAATTCCACCCCATAAGAGTTTCACAACCAAACATTCCTCCTTGGATTAGTTTCCCTCTGCTTCTGATGCTACCAAGTAGTATCAATCAATCTTCGATATAAACTATAAACTATCATCATTCTTCTGGGTTTATCTCCTTTTGTTTCTCCTTTCCCTATCATTGAATGATATATCCATGTTCCTAATGGGATTTTCTTGCATGTTGATTGGTGTGGTGGTGTCTCTGCATCCTCAGGTGGATATAGTTGTCATGGGGGGAGGATATCGTAACATATTGTGTGGATCGTTCTCATATAAAGAATGTGAAGAACCATTTGAGGCATGGGATTCATTTATTCTCCTTTATTTTACGTTCAAATGTATAGTTAGCAATCTTTATCCGATGGATCACAATGGAATTGATATAATAAATATTTGAACCGGATAAATAAATTGATATCGATCAAATGTTATTGCCTCTTGTTTTTATAGATAGTGTGATATCTATGTTTGCATTGTTTATCTTTTCGTTCTTGATGGAAATTGGTAAAGAACGTAAAGACGGAATCAATTGATAATTGTTTGGATAAAGATAAAGAGACATGTAAATGAATATGGTTCTTCTTGTTGTAATTTGATGTTAATAAAATTGGTGTAGTAAGCATGTTTATTTATTTATGATAGGTTACTGTTTAGGTTTCCTGAAGTAGGAACCTACAAATATAAAATATGTTAATCCAAGATGGAATAAAGAACATGTTATTTGATAAAAGATATCTTCTTTTAGGGTTCTAATTTACCCTATTAAATGTTTAAGGGCCAAAAGCCCAATTGATATAATGTTTTTTTGCTACTACTTGTGTTTTGTTGTGATACTGGAAGGCTATTGTGATATGTTGGGTAAGGGAGGCATATTGGTTGTGGTAGCATTTGACACCTTGAGTGGTGAGATGCATCCGTTTAAGCATGTGGGTGTCCGGGACGACACTGTGGATGATGGAACGAGTTTGATGTTAATGTTTGGATGCTTACAGATTCATACTGGTTTTTTATCTACTTTACATTCCCCACTGATCATGGTAGCTAGGTTTCTTACCCTCCTTCCAAAATTGGTGAAGATGCACAAGATTTTCCACGTGATTTCCGTGTTTAGCTTCTAAAGGGAGGATGGGTATATGCTCTGGCTATAGGTGGAAAAGACTCGATTGGTAGTTCACCTACCAACCGTGTTGATCCCCATTATGTATAGTATAATATAATTTTTTTCTTGAATGCCTGGGAATATGGGAATGTAATGCTGTAAATAAATAATTGAATAAATGATGTTAACCCATGGTGTTGGTGCTTGATGGGGCGCAATGTTGAGGTTGTAATTTGAGGGAACAATTATCTTTGGGTGTGATGCTAATGAAATATTATGGGGAAATTATTGATGGTTAATTAATTTTTAATGAATTAATAAATTTAAAGTGCAACAGAAAAAAAGGGAATGATATAATGTATTAAATCTCTTTAAATGGTTGTGTTCTTATAGGATACCTAGTATTAGAAGTGGCATCTCAAAGTTCGAGAGTTGTTAGTTGCAGTTGAGTCTAAGACTAGGTTATACCCATAGTGTGTTTGTGAGCTATATTATATTCCATACTATTTCTGTTTCTATATAGTACCCCACCTTGTCTATTTGGGCAACTGACACATCGAGGATTCTGAGCCTTGGGGGGGGGGTGTTTTCCCCAATATTCTGGTGGGAAGATGGATGGATAACTACCCCCTTTGGACCTTCTATCTTCTCTTGGTAGATACTTGTCCTAGTGGGAACAAAATTTAGTTTTCCCTATATATGTGTGTAGAGGGCTGTAATGGATTTTGGTTATTCACAAACATATATTATGGATACAGTTTTCAATGGACTACTATAGGCATAACATGTATAGGCTATGACGACTTGAGGATTCTTACTCGGTGTGTGGGCTATAATGGCTAGAGGTATAATGAGAGACATATGATACACGTTATGTGAGTTTTGGTGGCTCCCGTAAACCACCTGGTTACATGCTTACAGGGACTTGTTGTTTTTGTTTCACGTGGGGCATATTTTGGTGCTTTGCCCAGGTGTCTGCAGGTAGGCTTTTTTAGAGAGAGATGCTCAGGATGTGCGATATTGGGGAAAAGTAGAAAACCTGTGGGGAAATAGTAGAAGGGTACCCTGGATATTATTTATTATATTATATACTATTGTATGTGATACTTGGTCAGAGTAGCCATGGTGAGTTTGGGAACATAGTTTAACTGTTTAGGTGAAGAGTTAGTTTCACTTGTTGTTCACTGTGCTTTAGCATGTTTTCTTTACTTTTGCACGAGATGCTTCAGGGAGAATACTACTAGGTATACTGTAATACTCACCCTATTTATATATAAACTATTTTCAGGTCACTTGGAGTATGTTGGAGATCCAGCTAGTTTCTACTATATTGGGGTTGCAGGAGCTGTTTAGGCTTATGGTTGCTGTTGTTCTTACATTACATGGGTACTTACAGTTTTTCCCCTTTTAGTTGTAGTAGTTCTGCATGACCTTACATATGTGTACTTGAGACATCTTTTATATTTCTGTATGAGTTGGATTTGGTTGGTGTCTATGTTATCTCTCTCTTTCGCATGTGTTCTCTTAGAGGGTAATTCCTCCCATATGTGTTTTTATTATACCATCGGTGCTAGACACCAACTCGGGGCCTAGTGGAGGCGGGACTTGGGGGTCATTATCTCCCTTCTCATATTGCTATCCCAGGAGGGGTACACTTTGTTGGGAGGGGGACTTGACAGAGTGGTATCAGAGGTCTTGTTGAGATATAGGATGAAGATTGGTGTTAGGTATAGGTGAGGTTGCATGGGTAGGTAGGAAAATAGTGTGAGATATGTTTAGCAAGTGATGTAAACACTGGTGACCGGCTAAGACCTAGGTATTTAGGTCCCCCTATGATCTGATGTACAACACATTATGTTTACAATGTCTACTAAATGAGGTGATACTAGTTTTAGGGTAGAGACCTAGGAAAGGATCTTGCATCATTCTTCTTTTTCTCTGCGTTTGAATGGGTAGACCTTGGGATAGGTAAACCTAAAATGAATAAAAGAAGACAATTAATTAATTGATGTTGAGAATACTATATTCTAGTTCTATGAGCTCTAACTTTTTTTATATTATAGGTATGGATCCAGGTCGACGTCTTCGTCAGGATTTCATAGAATATGTGCAGTATGTTGTGCTAGAAGATCACCACTGGGTAGAGGTTGACAACAAAGACACATGGAGGAGGACACTCAAAGTGTTTCAGTTCCAGAGTCTATAGAAGTAAGAGGGATCTATTTCATATGCACTCACATACGACTTGTTAGAGGAGGTCGATATAGGATTTAGTTCGATCCATGCTCGAAAGGATCATTGGGTTTCCTTGGTTGTGATGATGCTGCTTGGAGCAGTGAGGTAGTGGTGGTTATTTTTCCTTGGGGATAGAAAAGATTCAGCTTTCTCAAGGGAGGAGTTCCAATACAAGTATAGAGTTGAGTTTATTTCTTCAACCATGAAGGCATCCAATCGCTAAAAGATTATTACCCTTCTACATGGGAGCTCTAGAGTACAATATTTTGGAAT
Organism: Viscum album; assembly: GCA_963277665.1. NCBI lineage: Eukaryota > Viridiplantae > Streptophyta > Magnoliopsida > Santalales > Viscaceae > Viscum > Viscum album. Next base: position 1,248,420,738 of record OY728151.1, on the reverse strand, counting down.
CCGTTTCTGGAACCATTTACGATATGCTTCGGACTTGTTGTCAGATGAGGAGGCAAGGGCAAGACATTTCGAGGAGGCTTTTCATCTAGAGATCTTGCACAAGGTCACCCCATTTATGATGAAGACATATCTTGAGGTTCTGGAAGGGGAAGAGGTCATCAAGAGGACATTGGACCAAACCAGATCATCACGAGAAAGGAGTTATCATGATTCCTCATGAAGCAAAGTTGTTGTCCGGGGTTTCCGGTTTTCAGGGGAGAAGAGTTTCCAATCGGCTGGGGGTAGGTCCAAGACCTCAGTATCTCGTTTATATGATGGAGGAAACATTCAATCCTATTCTATGGTATCAGACATTATTTTTATCGTGGTGGTCGAGGTCATCAGTAACGAGAGTGCCCGACCATTCAGAGCAGTCATGGTGCCCCAGGTGTTCTGCTCCAGGTTCCTCCGTTGAGGTAGTTCCAGTAGAGACAGTAGCAGCCGGTTGTACTAGCTTTAGATCATAATAGGTTAGATAGGGCAGGTAGAGGACAACCATGTGATGATCCCCATCCTCAGAGAGCATATCATGACCATGGTGGTGGTAATCATCAGTGTTAGAGAGGTCATGTAGGAGGTCGTTTTCAGCTTCATGCTTTAGCATTTCCAGCTCTAGGAGATCCATAAGTCGTTCAAGGTACCCTTTGATTGTTTTCTACCTTGGGGTATGCCCTGTTTGATTTAGGAGTGACACAATATTTCATATCACCTACCCTTTTCCATGCTTTGGGACTTGTGGTAGAGAGTCTTCTAGTTCCCTTGGTGTTGACTATGCTAGTTGGAGGATGAGCTGACTTGTTTGAAGTATTTAGAGACTGTGAGCTAGTGTTGGGGTAACACCGCTCTTGGGGAGATTTCCTATGTTTAAAAACACAACCATATGATGTCATCCTTGGCATGGATTGGTTGTATTGGGTGAAGGCTATCATGGATTTCTTTAGGAGGCAGGTTGTGTTCTTCGATGCAGAAGGATAGCCAGTGGTGTTCATTGGTGTGTGATACCATTGGATGGATTAGAGGCATGTTCTGTCCTTATCATCCATGATGGATGAGCTGATTTTGAGTTCTTTAGTGGTTCAACAGTTGGCGTTTCCAAGGGTCATAGAAGAGTATCCTGATGTCATCCAGAATCGGTTGTAGAATTACCACATCAACGAGAGATCGAGTTTGGGATCAAGCTACAAATAGGTGCATCTCCTATCCATAGGTCTCCATATAGGATGGCACCATCTGAGTTATGATATCTACTTATACAACTTGATGGTTTGATACTGTGTGGTTTTGTTCGGCCGAGTGTGTCACTGTGCGGTGAAAAGGTTTTGTTCGTGAAGAAGGTTGATGGAAGTATGCAGTTTTGTGTTGATTATCATCACTTAAACAAAGTGACAATTTGTAATCTCTATCCTCTTCCACAGATTTATGATTTATTCAATCAACTGAAGGGTGAAAGTTGGTTCTCAATGATAGACTTGTGGTCAGGATATCCTTAGATGCATGTGAAGGATGAGGATATCCTGAAGATTGCTTTACATTGTCATTATGGGCATTATAAGTTTGTTATAATTCCTTCCGGCAAGAAAAATGACCCAGATATATTCATGGGATTGATGAACATTGTGTTGTGTGAGTTCCTGGAAAAGTTCATGGTGGTTTTAATTGATGACATCCTTGTGTACTCCACATCTGAGGAGGAGCATGCAGATCATCTACATGCTATTTTGGGAGTTCTTTGTCAACATCAGCTATTTGAGAAGTTGTTAAAGTCTGAGTTTTGAGATCAAGAAGTCCGTTTCATGGGGTATGTTGTGTCCCAGAAGGGAGTAGCTATGGATCCATCATATATAAAATCATTTTTGTCTTGTTCAGCCCCCAAGACTATGTCAGTGGTGTGATGTTTCCTTGGTCTTACAGCCCACTACAGAAGGTTTGTAGCCGATTTCTCTCAATTTACAACTCCTCTCACATCTTTGACCTGAAAGTATCAGGCCTTCATATGGACTGATCAGTATCATGTAGATTTATAGTATCTAATGGAGATGTTAGTAAGTGCTCCAGTTCCTTATCTTCCAGCAGAGGGAGTTCAGTTTGATGTTTTTTTTGATGCTTCGCATCTGGGGTTAGGTTTTTTTCTGATGTAGTAGTGATCAATTGTTTCTTATGTGTCCTGGCAGTTGAATCCCCATGAACATAACAATGTCACCCATGACCTTTAGTTGGTCTCCATGGTGTTTTCTATTAATTTATGGAGACAATACCTCATTGGTGAGCACTTTATGGTTTTCACCGATCATAATAGTTTGAGGTGTGTTTTCTCCTAGCGTGACTTGAACTTATGACAGTGTTGGTGGATGGATTTATTATAAGAATACGACATAGAAATTTCATATACACCTGGAATGGAGAATTTTGTAGCTGATGCAATGAGTCATAACTCACGTTGTGATGTAGTGCGTGAATCCGGTGACTTCTAGAGAGTAATGAAAGAACTATCAGCATTACATAATGATATGAGAGATGTTGAGGGGCATAAGTTGTCTTATTCTGATGACGGTGTTGTCATATCTAGTGTAGCAGGTGGAAGAGTCCCAGTTGGGGGATCTAGAGTTTGAGGTCTGGAGAGACTGAGTTGTTTTTGGTGAGGCCCCTGATGGTTGGAATGAGGATGAACCACACTGAGTGTTGTATCATGGGAGGATATTTGTTTCTTTGACGATGTGCACGACGGTTCTTAGAGAGTTCCATAGTTATCCTTTAGTGGTGAATCCTGTCATGAAAAAGATGTACCGAGCTTTGAGGAGCCAGTTATGGTGGCCTGGGCTGAAGCATGCAGTTGATGAGAGTGTGTCTCAATGTTTGGTCTGCCATAAGGTGAAGGCCGAGCACCGTGTTCTTGGTGGTCTGCTCCAATCGTTAGAGGTTCCTCAGTGGAAGTGGGAGGACATATCAATGGATAGTATTACTGGTTTACCTTGAGCACAAGGTGGAAATGATGCTATTTGGGTGGTAGTGGATCATTTAACAATATCAACCCACTTTATAGAAATCAAGGAGTCGAGATTAGTTGATGTTTTGTCGAGGTAGTATCTGGAAGAGTTGGGGAGATATCATGGAGTCAGAAGGACGATAATTTCTGACTGAGATCCTCATTTTAGCTCTAGGTTGTGGAGAGGACTCGCACATTACTTGGTTCTCACCTATGCATTAGCCTTGTTTTCCATCCGCAAACAGACGGTAAGACAGAGTGAACCATCCAGACTCTTAAAGAAATGTTACTCTCTTTTGTACTAGATTTTGGAGGTTCGTGGATGAGGCACTAATCAATGGTGGAGTTCTCTTACAACAATATTTTTCACTTCTCCATCGATATGGCTCAATTTGAAGCCTTGTATGGCCAGCCTTTCCGTTCTCCGTTTTTTTGGACTGGGGTCGAAGAGTCAGCAATTCTCAGACAAGAACTAGTGCATCATACAACTTAGATGGTTCAAGTGATTCGTGAGAGGATGGAGACAGCACATGATCATCAGAAATAATATGCCGATAAAAAGAGGATACCTTTAGAGTCTGATGATGGGGATCAAGTGTTTCTGAAGGTGACTTCCCGTCATGGGCAGCGAAGGTTTGGTCGAGGGAGTAATTTTTCCCCTCGGTTTGTTGGGCCTTTCAAGCTGTTAGTATAACAACCCATACTTTACACACATTGTTATTACTTCAAAATTGAATCATACTTATTATATCATATAACAAAAACATGAAAGGACCGTATAGGTATAGTGTCTTTAGAAATTGGGAGATATAAACAACTGGTTCATAAAGCATCTACAGTGTCTCCCATTTATTTCATAATATCTATAGTCCCTTTAGGAATATCTTACTTAATAACCTTCTTCCTGACCTGGGGAAATAAAACATACAAAATGGCGAGCTCAAATGCTCAGTAAGGGTAAACAAAATAAATATCAATCACATCATATTCATAATAACATAACATTTTGGAAATCATAACCTGCAAAAGAGAGCATAATTACATAAAATGGGATAAATCATAGTAGTGAAATGAAATCCCAATAATCCTAAAATAAAACATGAAACTTTGTAGCATACACAAATAATCATATAGAATCATTTCTTATTAGTCAAGACTCATTTCCAAGACTATCTTAGTGGACAAAGTCCATTTCTGAACCGAGTTCACTCCTCGTTTCAGTCCTATTTCACTGAACCGGTTTAACCTTCCGTTGCAGCCATGTCTATCTAATGAGATATAAAATCTTTACCCAATTCATTGTAGGGAGATATAGGTCCCACCAATCTCATAATGATACCATTCTTATGTGTTCCACAAAATCATAAATCATACATCATAGCATAACCCATGTAATAAAAATGGGATTCTTAAACATCATGACATCATAAAACAATTCAGATAAGATAAAGGAATTCAAAAAAATAATTCTATCACAACATAATAAAATCAATGTAATAATAGGGATAGAAACAGGACCCTATATTATCTTAGATGGAAAATAATTTTGATAAAACACTTGAACTCCATTCTTGAGGAAAATATCCTTTCTACTTCAAAAGCATTTTCCTTTCTTAACATGTCATAGAATTTTAAACTAAAAGAAGTTCATTAAAAATAAAATAGAAAACTTGTAAATAAAGCTTCTTGGAAATAATGTTTTAAAAATCCATTCATGCCATATAAGTTAAAAAAACATTCTTCCCGTACTTTTGTCGGAAAAGTCAAAAAGTACCTCGTACAAAAAATGACAAAAGATTCATTTTATATCTTTTACTAAAAACTCACCTAAGGGTAAAATTGGATTTAAAAAATTGTAGGTGGATGGAAAAAATATTATATATTGATGAAACATGGATGTGGATGATAAAATACACCCCAGTAAATACCAAAGTATAAACAATCTCGGATAAAATTAGATTGTGATATTTTCCCTTACCTTAGGTCCGATTTGCTTCGTAAGTGTCCGAAAATCCTGTATAATGATTTAAATAATGTTATTGACTTATACCAGAATCGTAATTATTTTTATGATATCATATATGGTCATATTCTTATCTTCTTATTAGTAATATTTAATTACTACTTGTTATACGGGTGTTTATTACTTTTTGTTCTTATGTGCGTTTTGTCGAATAAATTCTTATTTTTCTTTTTAGGTTATAGATACCTCATTTCAAGTATGGTATTAGTGTAATATATATGATATTCATTCACTCAATTCATTTATATAATAATTATACAATGAAGATCATGTATAACGAGTCGCATCACATCGTGGAGACGGTATTCCGTACGTACGCACGAGCGATGATATCGTTCCCATGATCGTGGAATTGTATTGGAGTGTATGTATACTATTTAAGAATCAATATCACTTTACAATAATCATATATAGTTATTATTTACACCATTATACCCATCCGAGTAAGGTGTTGGTGGAAAATAGATTACACCACGACGTGGAGACGGTATTCCGTACGTACGCACGCGTGGTGATTTCGTTTTCCATATGATGGATAGATGGTGAAATAGGGTTGTGTCATACTTATAATAACATATCAGTATATGAGTGATACTGATGGTATTACTTCATAATGAAACAACTAAAGAAGAAAAAGTGGAAGAAGAAATAAAGATGAAAGAATCGGTAACGGACATTAACTCTTCTTTGAAGCGTCTCTTTGAGATCTCCTCTTAGGGCACTAAAATTGGTCTTTGAAGAAGAACAAGAACTCTAGGATGTTTCTAGGAAAGTGGAGAGGAGATATTTTCAGGGGTTGTCCGAGCTTGAAGGCTCAAAGTTGTGTGAGGAAGAGAGGGGGGAGGTGCCCTTTTATAAGGGAGGAGAGGGGCACCTTTGGAATAACTAAAAATATTATTTTATTATAAAGTCAAATTCGGTTTTTAATAGCTCAAAATTGATATATTTCTAAGATAAGGTGGGGATGAGTCGAAATCCTCTCATCCAATAGAATTTAGACATGTTTAGGTATCAATTTTGACCTTATCATTTAGATTTAACTTTAAGTTAGATAATTTATCTTTTACCGTGTCTTCTTGTTTTCTTACACTATAAGGTTAATAAACATACTATATCTAGAAAAAAGAACCCCAAGTTGTTTATTATTAATATATATGAATTTATCTAAGTCATTTTGCCGAGACATATATTTTTAGGAATAAAATAACAATTAATAATATAGTATTTGTTTTAAAAACTATTTTATGTCAATTTTGACACTATTTGGTAATTGATTTTTGTGAAAATCATAACAGAATGATTAGTTCGAAAACATTTAATTAAATCCATAATAACATGTCATATTAACATATAAAATTATTTTAATTCATAAAAAGTCTCAAATTACATTTATTTGGGTATTTATAACATCAATTATTTCAATATTTCATTAATAAGGTAAATACTGAATCATCATTGTATCATAAATAAATTAAATTATTTTAAGTCTAAAAATTACAAATAAAAAACCATTATCTAGGAAATCTTTTTAGATTTATAATGAATAATTATAGTCGAATTTATCTTATGTATAACCCTATATTAAAAATTATTTAGTTATTAAACTTTGATTTTAACTATTTTAACCCTTCTTTAAATAAATTGATAATAAATGTCCTAATCTAATCCAAGTGGGCCTAAATGATCATATTTTATTCCTAAGGTTGTTTTTGGTCGAATTAAACTTATCCAATAGAATTAGGACATGTGTTAGGGTAATAATAATATCATTTTTACCCTTAACTACCATATTTAATTTTAACCGTGGTAAAAAAAATAAAAAGTTACTATTCACCAAAAATTATTTTCATCTCATTGAACCACATTTTAGTACTTGATATTAACTGTGTCTCTCGTATTTTCTAAATTCCACTCAAAGAAGCGGTAAAATTATGTTTTATGAAAAAATTCAGTTTTTTAACTACCACTTAGTGGTTTCACTATTCATCAAAAAATGAAAATTTCCAGAAAAATACCAAAAATTAGGCCTAAGCTATATTTGATATTATGAATTCAAAAAGGTTGTTTATTTTACCAAATTCAAAAACTATCAGTTACATTAACTAATTTAATAATTAATTCCCGCCGTCAAAACAAATAGCGTGTTTTTAAGAGATAATAACTATCAAAAGATTGACACTTGTTTATATCTGGTTTAAATGTGAAATTACATCCAATGAACAACATTGTATTAAATTGTAAAAATATATTCTAAATATACTTTAAAACCAGTAAAATTAATAATTTATCATTATTAATTATTTTGAATAAAAAAATTGTTTTTAATTAAAATTTAATAATTTTCACTATTCATCAGAATATGAAAGTTATCTGAAATGTACCAAAATTTCACCCTAAGCTAATTTCGATATTCTGAATCCAATAATGAAGTCCATTTTGAAAATAAAATTTAAAAAATTTCAAAAAGTGGTTATTACTATTCATAACGGCTAGTTTTAATTATATTTTAATAGAATATCGTTGTTTAGTGAAACTCGGTATTGCGTACGACGCAAGCTATCGAGGAAGGTCGCAGTTGCATGTAAAGAAATCCAAGATAGTGTTGTGTGTAGTGAAAGATTCCTTTTATGATTTATATAACATAAAAACAAAATATTTCTCATAAAAGTTTCGGGTGTTACATTCTACCCCCCTTAAAATGAATTTCGCCCTCGAAATTCGTCACTTTGTAACAAAAAGACGAGGATAACTTTCCCTCATCATATCCTCAAGCTCCCATGTAGCTTCTTCTAATTGGTGGTTCCTCCATAAAACTTTCACCAAGCGAGTGGTCTTGTTCAATAGGACTTTTTCACTACGATCTAGAATCTCTATCGGCTGTTCTTCATAAGAAAGATCTTGCTCCAGCGGTACAACTTCTAAGTTGAGTAGGTATGTACTTTCTCAAGAGAGATACATGTAACATATCATGAACTTGAGAGATATTCGGTGGAAGCGCCAATCGGTAAGCTAAATTTCCAACACGATCCAGTATTTCGAAAGGACCGATATATCTAGGGCTTAACTTCCCATTCATTCCAAATCTCATGACCCTCTTCTAGGGAGATATTCGTAAGAACACTTTATCACCCACTTCATACTCTAGGACTTTTCATCGGTTGTCGGCATAACTTTTATATCGACTCTGAGCTGCTCTTATGTGTTGTTGAATAGATCGGAACTTTTCTACCATCTCATCAACAAGATGAGGTCATAATAGCTTTCTTTCCCCAACTTCATCCCAGCAAGTTGGAGTCCTGAATTTCATTCCATAGAGAGCTTTATAAGAAGCCATCTGAATACTGGAGAGAAATCTATTATTATAAGAAAATTCCACCAAAGGTTGGTGTTGATCCCAACCACCTTTGAAATCTATAGAGCAAGCTCTGAACATATCTTCTAGAGTTTGAATTGTTCTCTCAGACTGACCATCTGTATGAGGATGATAAGAAGTGCTAAAACTCAACTCTTTATTCAGAGTATGCTGAAGACTTCGCCAAAACATCGAGGTAAATCTCGGATCTCGATCAGATATAATAGAAAGTGGTACTCCATGAAGTCTTACCACTTCCATTACATACATCCTGGAAAGCTGATCCAGAGAGAAATCCTCTCTAATATCAATGAAGTGTGCAGACTTTGTAAGACGATCAACAATGACCCAGATAGCATTATTTCCTTTGGATGTTTTAGGAAGTCCTGTGACAAAGTCCATAGTGATGTTTTCCCATTTCCATTCGGGTATGGGTAATGGTTGTAACATCCCCTTAGACTTCTGTCTCTCAGCTTTAACTTGCTGACAAACCAAGCATCGAGAGACATATTCAGCAACATCTCTTTTCATGCCATCCCACCAGAAGTACTCTTTCAAGCCCCTATACATCTTCGTGCTTCCAGGATTAATAGAGAATGAAGAACTATGAGCCTCATCCATCAGCTCCTTCTTTAATTCTGGGATGGGAGGAACACAAACCCGATTCCTGAACTTTATTATCCCATCACAATCAAGGTTGAATTCAGGAACATTTCTCACCTTCTTTTGTAACTCGAAATCTTCTTTCTGTGCTTCTTGAATCTTCACATGTATATATGGTTGAACATTCATTTGAGAAAGATACGATCTCCCACCTTCCATTAAAATTCCATGATCCATCCTTTGTAAATCAATATATATTGGATCTTCTGTGATTCTCATCATGGATAAGCTAGCAGGTCTTGTCGACTTAATGCATCTGCCACCTTGTTTGCTTTCCCAAGGTGGTAATGAATTGAGCAGTCGTAATCCTTAATCAGTTCCAACCATCTTCTTTGGCACATATTCAGCTCCTTTTGTGTGAAAATATACTTTAAACTTTTATGATCAGTAAAAATATCACACCTTCTCCATAAAGATAATGCTTCCAAATATTTAATGAAAATATTACCGCAGCTAACTCCAAATCATGTGTTGGGTAATTTTTCTCATGTATTTTCAACTGTCGTGAGGCAAAAGCTATCACCATATCATTTTGCATAAGAACACAGCCCAACCCCTTCTTGGATGCATCACTGTAGATCACAAACCTTTCTCCACTACAAGGCAGTGTGAGCACAGGTGCACTGGATAACCTTCTTTTCAAATCCTTGAAATTCTCTTCACATTCCTCCATCCAAACAAACATAACTCCTTTCCGAGTCAACCTGGTGAGTGGATTAGATAATCGTGAAAAATCTTTCACAAAACATCGATAATATCCATCCAAACCATGAAAACATTGGATCTCAGTTACTGTAGTTTGTCTCGACCATCTTTCGATAACCTCTATTTTTGCTGGATCCACATATATCCCCTCTTTTGAGATTATGTGACCCAAAAATGCATCTTTTTTATGCCAAAATTCACACTTGGTAAATTTGGCATAAAGCTTTTCCTTTCTCAGGGTCTTCAATATAATTCTGAAGTGATCTTCATGTTCTCCCTTTCTCTTTTAATAGACAAGAATATCGTCTATAAAGACTACCAAAAATTGAACAAGATAATCTCTAAAGACTCTATTCATCAGATCCATGAAGATAGCAGGGGAATTAGTAAGACCAAATGGAATCACTATAAATTCATAGTGTCCATACCTTGTACGGAAATCCGTCTTTGGTATATCCTCCTTTTTGACCCTGAATTGATGATACCCTAAACGAAGATCAATCTTCGAAAAGTATTGAGCTCCATGTAGTTTGTCAAATAAGTCATCAATGCGTGGGAGAGGATATTCTTTCTTGATATTGATCTTGTTAAGTTCTCAATAATCAATGGAGAGTCGCATTGATCCATATTTCTTCTTAACAAATAGAATAGGGGCTCCCCAAGGTTACACACTAGGGAGTATGAATCCATTATCAATATTCTCTTGGAGTTGCTTCTTCAATTCCTGCAACTCAATTGGGGCCATTCTATAAGGTGTCTTTGAAATAGGCAAAGCACCGGGTATGTGTTCTATTGAAAACACAATTTCACGGTTTGGTGGAAGACTCGGAAATTCCTCCGGAAACACATCATCAAACTCCCATACAACGGGCATATTATAAATCGTGAGTTTCTCTCCAACCATTTGAGATAAATAACCCTCCTTTAGTGGAATCAAGACCCATAAGATGGAAGAAATTTCCACTAGAAGGTTATGTTCATCCTTGCATCGATCGACGATCATAGATTGATCTGGAATATGAAATGTGACTTCCCTTCTTTGGAAATTGATACGAGTTCCATATAATGAAAGCCAATACATGCCATGAATCACATTAAATTCCACTATAGGAAGGATCACAAGATATGCAGGAAGCACTTTCCCACAAACTTCAATCGGGGAATAATTATAAACTTTTGATGTGACTGTTGTGCCATTAGGTGTTGTCACAGCTAACTAAACATCTAATTGTTGAGTTAATACTGTGATACCGTTAGAAAAATCTTTAGAAAAAAAAGAGTGGGTGGATCCAGAATCAAATAAAACATTTTCTACTTTATAGTGGATGGTAAGTGTACCTTTCACCACATCATTATTGTATTCCACATCGCTGATAGAAAATTCATGTGACTTTCCTTTGTCTTTAGCCTTATGATTTTGTTGATGTCTATCATCATCAACAACCCTTGGATTAGGGAATTTATTGACATAATACCCCATCACCATGCACTTGAAACATTGAAGTGTAGTAGGTTCATTCTGTGTGTCCCTTCCTTTGTTTGCATCATTAGACATCTTCTTCCCATCATTGCGCCATTCAAATGCCCGATGACCTTCCTTTCCACATTTGAAACATTTACATGTCCCTTTAAAACAACTCCCTCCATGTTTCTTTCCACACTTTGTGCATAAGGGAAAGATCATCTTCTTTTCAGGTTTCTCTTTAGATTTTCCTTTGAATTCCATTTTCCTCTTCTTATCAAACCCATATGACTGATGGGTTACTCCAATCTCCATATCAACTTTGAGAGCACATCGAACGATTTCCTCATAGATATTGAAGTCCCTTATGGCTAAGTCCCTTCGAAGACTTGGTTTTAAGCCACTAAAGAATCGATCGATCTTACTCTCAGGTTGGATAATAATACCAGAAGCGTACCTTGCAAGTCTTGTAAAATTTGCTTCATAGGTACCAACAGATTCATCATCCTTTTGCTTTATTTCAAGAAACCCTTTCTCCATATTTGTTTGGATAATACGAGGGAAGTACTTATTGAAAAATATGTTCTTGAACTCATCCCATTCCATGGACTCAATTTCATCCCTTTTCCTCATATTCTTAATAAGATTCCACCATTGATCAGCATATCCTTCCAAACGATACACTGCTAGGATGACTTTATCATGTTCAGAACATTGAAGTACTGAAAATATCTTTTCAGTATTACTAATCCATTGTTCAGAAACTAATGGATCAGTATACCCGCTGAAAGAAGGTGGACGCTGCCTCATGAAGGATTCAACAGAATGTTGCTCCTTCCTTTGCTCGTTTGGAAGTCCTGAATGATTCATAGCTTGAGAAAGTTGTGTGAGCATGGCTAAAATATTTTACATTCTAGCTCCCATAATGTTTGGTTGCTTAGGGGGAAAATCATTGCATTGCCCGTCGTAATCCGCATTAACATGGTTTCTTCGGGTTCCAGCCATTGACTTAAACCAAGAAGAATAGTGTGAGAAACTCTAATTATAATAGGAAAACCACATAATCAAGAAAAAAATTTCACACTTAAGGTCTTATCCTAGGTTATTCATGGTCATTTCTAAAACACTAATATTGTGTTCTATGCTTAGAATTATCCTTAGGGTTCTTACTAAGGCTTTCACATCCTAGTTTCCAAAGGTTGACTATACCTTTCCTCTGATACCAACTATAACGACCCATAATTTACATACATTGTTATTAATTAAAAATTTAAGCATACTTATTACATTATATAACAAAACCAGGAAAGGACCATATAGGTATAGTGTCTTTAAAAACTGGGAAACATAAACAACTGGTCTGTAAAGAGTCTACACTGTATCCCATTTATTTCATCATATCTATAGTCCCTTTTGTAATATCTTACTTAATAACCTTCTTCCTGACCTGGGGAAAGAAAACATACAAAAGGGTGAGATCAATTGCTCACTAAGGGTAAACAAAAGAAATATCAATCACATAATATTCATAAGAACATAACATTTTGGAAATCTTAACCTGCAAAAGATAGAATAATTTCATAACATGGGATAAATCATAGTAGTGAAATGAAATCCCAATAATCATAACATAAAACATGAAACTATGTGTCATACACACATAATCATAGAGAATCATTTTTTATTAGTCAAGACTCATTGCCAAGACTATTTTTGTGGACAAATTCCATTTCTGAACCGAGTTCACTCCTCGTTTCAGTCCTGTTTCACTGAACCGGTTTAACCTGCCGTTCTAGCCATGTCTATCTCATGAGATATAAAATAGTTACCCAATGCATTGGAGCGAGATATAGGTCCCACCCATCTCATAATGATACCATTATTATGTGTGCCACAAAATCATAAATCATACATCATAACATAACCCATGTAATAAAAATGGGATTCTTAAACATCATGACATAATAAAACAATTCATATAAGATAAAGGAATTCATAAAAATAATTCCATCACAACGTAATCAAATCGATGTAATAATAGGGATATAAACATGACCCTATATTATCATAGATGGAAAATAATTTTGATAAAACACTTGAACGCCATTCTTGAGGAAAATATCATTTCTACTTCAAAAACATTTTCCTTTCTTAACATGTCATACAATTTTAAGCTAAAAGAGGTTGATTAAAAATAAACCTGAAAACTTGTAAAGGAAGCTGCTTGGAAATAATGTTTTAAAAATCCATTCATGCCGTATAAGTTAAAAAAACATTCTTCCCGTACTTTTGTCAGAAAAGTCAAAAAGTACCTCGTATGAAAAACGACAAATGATTCATTTTATATCTTTTACTAAAAACTCACCTAAGGGTAAAATTGGATTTAAACAATTGTAGGTAGATGGAAAAAAAATTACATATTGAGGAAACATCGACGTGGATGATAAAATACACCCCAGTAAATACCAAAGTATAAACAATCTCAGATAAAATGAGATTGTGATATTTTCCCTTACCTTAGGCCTGATTTGCTTCGTAAGTGTCTGAACCTCCTGTATAATGATTTAAATAATGTTATTGACTTATTCCATAATAATAATTATTTTTATGATATCATATATTCTCATATTCTTATCTTCTTATTAGTAATATTTCATTACTACTTGTTATTTGGGTGTTTATTACTTTTTGTTCTTATGCGCGATTTGTTCAATAAATTCTTATTTTTCTTTTTAGGTTATAGATAAATCATTTCCAGAATGGTATTATTGTAATATATATCATATTCATTCACTCAATTCATTTATATAATCATTATGCAATGAAGATCATGTATAACAAGTCGCATCACATCATGGAGACGGTATTCCGTACGTACGCACGAGCAATTATATCGTTCCCATGATCGTGGAATTGTATTAGAGTGTATGTATAATCTTTCAGAATAAATATCACTTTACAATAATCAGATATTTTTATTATTTACACCATTATACCCATCCGAGTAAGGTGGTGGTTGAAAATAGATTACACCACGGCATGGAGACGGTATTCCGTACGTACGCACGCGTGGTGATTTCATTTTCCATAGGATGGATAGATGGTGAAATAGGGTTGTTCCATACTTATAATAACATATCAGTATATGAGTTATACTGATGTTATTACTTCATAATTAAACAACTAAAGAAGAAGAAGTGGAAGAAGATATAAAGATGAAAGAATCGGTAACATGCATTACCTCTTCTTTGAAGTGCCTCTTTGAGACCTTCTCTTAGGGCACTAAATGTTGTCTTTGAAGAAGACCAGGACCTCTAGGATGTTTCTAGGGAAGTGTAGAGGAGATATTGAAGGGTTTGACCGAGATTGAAGGCTCAAAGTGGTGTCAGGAAGAGAGGGAGGAGGTGCCCCTTTATAAGGGAGGAGAGGGGCACCTTTGGAATAACTAAAGATATTATTTTGTTATAAAGTCAAATTCGGTTTTTAATAGCTCCAAATTGATATATTTAGAATCTAAGGTGGGGATGGGTCGAAATACTCTCATCCAATATAATTTATACAGGTTTAGTTATCAATGTTAACCTTATCATTTAGATTTAACTTTACGTTAGATAATTTAACTTTTACCGTGTCTTCTTGTTTTCATACAATCTAAGGTTAATTAACATACTATATCAAGCCAAACGAACCCCAAGATGTTTATTATTAATATATATAACCTTATCTAAGTCATTTGGCCGAACCTTAGATTTTTAGGAATAAAATAACAATTAATAATATAGTATTTTTTTAAAACCATTTATGTCAATTTTGACACTATTTGGTAATTGATTTTTGTGAAAATAATAACAGAATGATTAGTTGGAAAAAATTTAATTAAATCAATACCAACAAGTCATATTAACAAATAAAAGTATTGGAATTCATAAAAACTATCAAATTACATTAGTTTGGGTATTTATAACATCAATTATGTCAATATTTTATTAATAAGATAATTACTGCATCATCATTGTATCATAAATAAATTAAATTATTTTAAGTATAAAAATTAAAAATAAAACACCATTATGTAGGAAATATTTTTATATTTCTAATGAATATTTATAGTTGAATTTATCTTATGTATAACTCTATATTAAAAATTCTTTAGTTATTAAACTTTGATTTTAACTATTTTAACCCTTCTTTAAATAAATTGATAATAAATGTCCTAATCTAATACAAGTGGGCCTAAATGATCATATTTTATTCCAGAGGTTGTTTTTGGTCGAATTACACTTATCTAATAGAATTAAGACATGTGTTAGGCTAATAATAATATCATTTTTACCCTCAAAAACCCTATTTACTTTTAACAGTGGTAAAAAAAAGTAAAAAGTTACTATAGACCAAAAATTATTTTCATATCATTGAATCAAATTTTAGTCCTTGATATTAACCATGTCTCTCAGATTTTTGAAATTCCACTCACAGAAGCGGTAAAATTATGTTTTATGAAAAAATTTAGTTTTTTAACTACCACTTAGTGGTTTCACTATTCATCAAAAAATGAAAGTTTCCAGAAAAATTCCAAAAATGAGGCCTAAGATATATTTGATATTATGAATTAAAAAATGATGTTTATTTTATGAAATTCAAAACATATCAGTTATATTAACTAATTTAAAAATTAATTCCCGTCGTCAAAACAAATAGCATGTTTTTAAGAGATAATAACTATCAAAAGATTGACACTTGTTTATGTCGGGTTTAAATGTGAAATTACATCCAATGAACACCATTGTATTAAATTGTAAAAATATATTCAAAATATACTTTAAAACCACTCAAATTAATAATTTATCATTATTAATTATTACGATTAAAAAAGATGTTTTGAATTAAAATTTAATAATTTTCACTATTCATCAGAATATGAGAGTTATCCGAAAAGTACCAAAATTTCGACCTAAGCTAATTTTGATATTCCGAATCCAAAAATGAAGTCCATTTTGAAAAATAAAATTTACAAAATTTCAAAAAGTGGTTATTACTATTCATAACGTCTAGTTTTAATAATATTTTAATAGCATATCGTTGTTTAGGGAAACTCGGTATTGCGTACGATGCAAGCTATCGAGGAAGGTCGCGGTTGCCTGTAAAGCAAGCCAAGCTAGTGTTGTGTGTAGTGAAATATTCCTTTGATGATTTATACAACATAAAAACAAAATATTTCTCATAAAAGCCTCGGGTGTTATTGTTAGCACATGATGGTGTTGTGGCAAATTAAGTAGCAAATCCCCCGCAGATGACTCAGTTACACGATGTTTTTAATGTGTCATAGCTCCATAGTTATCTTCATGATGACTCTCACATCATCGATTGGGGAGAGATCGATGTTGATGATGATGTGACATTTGAGGAGCGACTTGTGGAGATCCATGACCGTAATGATAAGGTGTTTCGCTGGTGTTCTATCCCCTTGGTTCATGTCTTGTGGCGACACTGTGGAATGGAGGAGAATACCAGGGAAAGTGAGTCTTAGATACATGCTCAGTACCTAGAGTTGTTTGATGTTTACCTATTTTCATGTAAATATGGTCCCTTTGTGGTTATAAACCGTTTGTTGTTATGAGATGGATTTATATTATTGATTTTGGTGGATTTTTCACTTTTAAGAGGTATCTTGATGGGTGTCATTCAGAATTCTTTTCGATTTATTTTTATGTGGGTTTTGAATTGTCGAGGATGAGAATGGTTTGCGAGGTATCTGATGTAATGGCCTAGACCTCTCTAGTTCATTCCATTGCAAAAATCCAGTTTCTGAGGTGTTCAGAGAGGTCAAGGTGACTTACCCCCATCAGTTTTCCAAATTTCATATTTAGTGAATAGTTCCAACGGTAGCCTTGTAAATAGGTCCAATGTTAGACCGTTGTGAATAGTTCCAACAGTATCCTGGTGAACAATTCTAATGGTAGCCTTAGGTGAACATTGCAACAGTAGCCTTAGGTGAACAGTGCAATGGGAACCTTATACGAACAGTGTATAAGGCAACCTTAGTAGAACAGTACAATGGTAGCCTTAGGGAACAGTTCAATAGTAACCTTATGTAAACAGTTTCAACATTAACCTTATGTGAACTGTTTCATCAGTAGGATTATGTGAATAGTTCAATAGTAAGGTCCAACGACGAGGTTTGAACCATGAGGTTCATGAACAATGTTTTTCCTTCTCCAAATTTTGAGTTCATGAATAGTGTTTCCAGAATGGTGAGGTTCCAATAGTGACCTCTTTCCTTTTCCAAATTTTGAATTCATGAATAGTGTTTTCAGAATGGTGAGGTTCTAA
Source organism: Viscum album (assembly GCA_963277665.1). NCBI lineage: Eukaryota > Viridiplantae > Streptophyta > Magnoliopsida > Santalales > Viscaceae > Viscum > Viscum album. The sequence continues at coordinate 1,248,403,181 of OY728151.1, read as the reverse complement.
TGGCGGTCTCATTCCTTTTCCAAATTTTTAGTTCATGAACAATATTTCCAGAACGATGAGGTTACAATGGTGACCTATTTTCTTCTCCAAATTTTGAATTCATGAACACTGTTTCTAGAACGATGGGGTTCCAATAGTGACCTCTTTCATTTGCCAAATTTTGAGTTCATGAATAGTTTTTCTAGAATGGTGAGGTGCCAATGGTGACCTCATTCATTTTCCAAATTTTGTGTTCATGAATAGTGTTTCTAGAACGGTGAGGTTCCAACAGTGACCTCTTTCTTTTGAAAAATTTTGAGTTCATGAACAGTGTTTCCAGAACGGGGAGGTTCAAATGGTGACCTCATTCCCTTGCAAATCTTTTGAGTTCATGAATAGTGTTTCCATAATGGTATGGTTCCAGTGGTGACCTCTTTCCTTTTCCAAATTTTGAGTGCATTAACAGTGTTTCCAGAATAGTGAGGTTCCAACAGTGACCTCTTTCCTTTGTCAAATTTTGAGTTCATGAATAGTGTTTCCAGAATGGTGATGTTCCAATGGTGACCTCTTTCCTTGGAAAAATTTTGAGTTCAGGAAATGTGTTTGTAGAATGTGGAGGTTCCAATGGTGACCCCTTTAATTTGACAAATTTTGAGTTCATGAAATGGGTTTCCAAAACGGTGAGGTTCTAATGGTGACCTCTCTCATTTTCCAAATTTTTGTGTTCATTAACAGTGTTTCCAGAATTATAAGGTTCCAATAGAGACCCCTTTCCTTTTCCAAACTTTGAGTTCATTAAAAGTGTTTCCAAAATGGTGAGGTTCCAATGGTGACCTCTTTCCTTTTCCAAATTTTGAGTTTATGAATAATGTTCCCAGAATGGTGAGGTTCCAACGGTGACATCATTCCTTTTCCAAATTTTGAGTTAATGAACATTGTTTCCAGGTTCATATAGTTTACCCCTTTGACGTTTTCTTGGACGTAAAATGCATTTAAATACTTTTTTAATGGACTCTATGGTTTATTCAAAGGATTTAATCCCTTTATTAATTTTTTCCTAAGGATCAGTATGATTTTATTTAGTGAAAATGCGTGTTTTAATGTGATCCACTTTTAATGGAAAATCTAGCACATCTTAAACCACTACTCTGTTAAATCTTATAAGGGGACTATATATATTCTTCTTTAGTTCTTCCTCTTTGTTCTCGGCTGTGAGATTTCTGAACCATTCATTCCATCCTATAGGAGTTGAAAAATAAAACTTTCCTCCTAGGATTAGTTTTCCTCTATTTTTGATGAAACCAAGCTGTATCGATCAATCTTCTCTATAAGGTATGATATATCGTCATTATTTTGGGTTTTTCTCCTTATTTTTTCTCCTTTCCTTTTCATGGAATTCTATCTCCATGTTCCTAATGGGGTTTTCTTGGGTGTTCGCCGGTGTGGTGGTGTCTCTGCATCCTCGGGTGGATATAGTTGTCACAGGGGGGGGAGATCATACCCTATTGTTTGGATCGTTATCGTATAAAGAACATCAAAATCCATTTGAGGTATTAGATTTGTTGCTTCTCTTTTATTTCACATGAAATTGTATAGATATCATGTTTTATCCCACTGGATCACAATGTAATTGACATAATAAATATTTGAACCGGATAAATAAATTTATATTGATCATATGTTATTGCCTCTTGTTTTGATAGATAGTGTGATATCTATGCTTTCATTGTTTATCTTTTTGTTCTTGATGGAAATTGGTAAAGAATGTAAAGCCGGAATTAATTGATAATTTTTTAGATAAAGATAAAGAGGAATGTAAATGAATCAGGTTTTTATTGATATAATTTGATGTTAATCAAATTGGTGCAGTAAGCATGATTAATTATTCGTGATATCATACTATATAGCTTTCCTGAAGTAGGAACCTACGAATAATAAATTCGTTAATCCCAGATGGATTAAAGGATTGGTTTTTTTATAAAAGATAATTCTTTATAGTTTTCTGAGTTACCGCCTTGATTGTTTAAGGTCCAAGATCCCAATTGATAGGTTGTTTGTTGTGCTACTTCTTTTGTGGTTATGTGATCCTAGAAGGTTGTTGGGATATGTGGGGGTAGGGAGGCCTATTATTTGTGGAAATATTTAATTCCTAGAGGGTCGAGATGATTCCATTTATGCATGTGGGTGTCGAGGAGGAAATCGTGGATGATAGAACGAGTTAGATGTGAATGTTTGGATGCTTGAAGATTTTTATTGGTTGTTTATCTGGTTTACTTTTCCCAAGTCTCAAGGAAGTTGGGTTTCTTAACCTCCTTCCAATTGGGGTGAAGATGCACGGGGAATGCCACATGCTTTCTGTGTTTAGCTTCTCAAGGGATGATGGATCTACGCTCTTACTATAGGCAGAAAAGACATGTTGGGTAGTTCATCCATTCAAAATGTTGAGCCCCCTTATGTTTAGTAGCATAGAATGTTTTTCTAGAATGCCTGGGAATATTGGAAAGTAATGTTGTAAATAAATAATTGAATAAATGATATTAACCCTTGGTGTTAGAGCTTGCTGGGCGCAATCCTGAGGTTGTAATTTGAAGGAACAGTGAAATTTGGGTGTGATGAAAATGAAATATAATGTGGAACTTAATGATGGTTAATTAATCTTTAATGAATTAATTAACATAAAGTGAAACTGGTAAAAATGGAATGATGTAATGTATTAAAGCTCTTTAAATGGTTGTGTGCTTATAGAATACCTAGTTTTATAAGTGGAAGTTGGGAGTTCGAGAGAAGTTATCTGTAGTTGAGTCTACGACTAGGTTATAAACATAGTGTGGGTGTGAACTATAGTATATTTTATATGTTTTGTTTTTCTATACGCTACTCCACCCTGTCAGTTAGGGCTACTAACACGCCGATGATTTTGATCCATGGAGGTGTTTTCTCCAATATTTCGGTGGGAGGATGGATGGATGAATACCCCCATTGGCCCCACTCTCTTTTCTTGGTAGTTACTTATTCTAGTTGTCACATCAGTTAGATTTCCCCATACATGTGGGTAGATGGATGTAATGGCTTGTGGTTATTCTTCACACATATATTCTGGATATTGTTTTCTATGGACTATTATAGGTGTAATGTGTATAAGCTGTGACGACTTGAGGATTCTTACTCAGTATGTGGGTTTTAATGGCTTGAGGTATAATGCCTAACATATGATACACATTATGCGAGCTGTGGTGGCTCCCTGAAACTACCTGGTTACTTGTTTACAAAGACGTGTTGGTTTTGTTGCACGAGGTACCTATTGTGGTGCTTTTCCCAGGTGTCAGCAAGAAATCCTTTTTAGAGAGAGATCCTTTGGATGTGCGACATTGGGAAAAGTGGAAAACTAGTGGGGAAGTAGTATTGGGGTACAATTGATATTATTTATTATATTATATACTCTTGTATGTGATACTTGGTGAGAGTATCAATGGTGAGGCTGGGAACATAGTATACCTGTTTAGCTGACAAGTTAGTTTCACTTGTTGTTCACTGGGCATTAGCATGTGCTCTTTACTTTTTCACTAGAGGTTTCGGGGATGATCCTATTGAGTATACTATTATACTCAATCTATGTCTATGTAATTTTTTTATGTCACTTGTAGCAGGTTGGAGAGAAAGCTAGTTTCATTTAGCATGACGTTGAAGGAGTTGTTTGGGCTTGTGGTTGCTATTGTTCTTACTTTTTTTTGGTACATTAGGTTTTCCCCCTTTCAGTTGAATTAGTTTTACATGACATTACATATGTGTTCTGTGGATTTATTTTATATTACACTCTGAGATGGATTTGGTTGGTATTTATCTTATCTACGCTTTCGTGTGTGTTCTCTTAGAGGGTAATTCCTCCCATCTTTGTGTTTATTGTACCCTCGATTCTAATTGCTAACTTGGGGACAACTGGAGGTGAGACTCAGGGGGTCATTATCTCCCTTCTCAAATTGCCAGCCAACGAGGGGTAAACTTTAATGGGAGGGGTTCATGATAATATAAAATAATAAAATTACTAAGAGACAAAAATAATGTCATGTCCCTCAACCGATGTTCCATCAATTTCTCCCTAGCACTTATCAGCTCTAATCAAGTACACTATTATTTGTCTCATCCATAAACACCATTAAGATGATAATTTATAAAATATAATACCAATATTCCAAAATTGGAATAATAAGTTACAATCTCACCATACATCCCTAAAACACCAAAATCATGAGAACCAGATTGTTTTCCTCTCCTAACAAACCTAGATCCTAGCAAACACAAAGGCCCAAAATTATAAACCAAATTAAACAGTCACTTTAACTAAAATTTAGTTTAGACACACAATAATTCTAAGTGTATCAAATTATCATGTCAAAAGATGAATAATGGCTTCAATACATCCTCCTAAGACAAGATCTATGAGATATACAGAAAGTCTACATGTGATGAATTGATATCATCATTCTATGGAAAAATCATTCCTACTAAAAACCAAGTATGAAAAACAAAAATCAATGAAATGAAGGATGAAAAAATGGAAACAATGGAGGATAGATTATCATTCAATGGACTCAAGAACCATCAGATAGTCATATGAATTTAATTTGATAATGCAAGAAGGAGAAGTGTTCCAACTCGGTTCTCCAATTCCATTTTCATGATCTAAAATAAGGGAACCTGAGGGGGTTCCTAAAATAAAATACATTGTAAAATATCAATCACACTCGGAAAAAGTGGGATCTTAGAGGGTTCATGGAATGAATATACTCCTAGAAAGGGGAAAACCTTTTTTCTAAAACACATACATTGAATTAACAATATGTTCATGCTGTGAATGCATTCCAAAAGACGTTCCATCACCTGACCACCCATTCGTGGAATAAAAGGAACATAAAAAATGAAATTATTGGTATAAATGGTCCATTAATGATGTTAATGTATTGAATATGTGCTTCATATCTTTACGACCACCGATCCACTTCACTAATTGTACAAAAAATGTTCGGTCTAAATGGTGTGATGATATTAGTCAACTGGGGGGATTTATTATTTATAAATTAACCATTATTTTATAATTATTATGGGAATTTTTTTATGTTTAAATGTTAAGAAATTATAGTACACAAATATAAGAAAAAAGAGAAAAAATAATGATTCATGAATGTAAAAGATGAAAAAATAGAATTATATTTTAGTTCAGATCTTACTAATCCCACCTCTATTCTTCAGATACAACCCCATTGTATGAAATCCACTATAGTATATCACTTTTTTAGGATAGTGAAAAATATTTACATTCTCTATTTTCACACATAGAGTATCAAAACAACTCAATTATCTTTTATGGGCTCATACAATAACCCACCCTTTTATAGGATAATATCTTAACATGATCTTTACAGGATCAATCCTAGCCTCATGTAATTTTTAAGCTCAGAGGGAACCGAGACTTATAATAGTGAAAGACTAACCTAGTTTTTTAGATATATACCCAACTAAGATATTCATGGGAAAATTCATAACCTCTACTATATTACAGGTCATGATGAATCCAATATTCAATGGAGATATAATAAACCCAGACTATTGTAGGAGCGGTCCTTTCCTCTTTTTTTGTAAGGATTAAGAGGAACTCAGTCTTCTTAGGTAATATATTAAACTCAATATCCTAACTGGATACAATAAACATGAACATACTATTTGTATGGGATGTATAACCTCATTAGAGAAGCACTAAATGTGGGTTATAAATCATACAATGTTACAACACAATGATATAATCAATCAATTAAACTGGTTGAATGACTGTCGATGAACATGATGGGGGTTTGGATATGGTAGTTCTTTGGCCCTTTAAGATGTTGAAAAAAATAATCTTAGGAAACAATTAGTTTACTTTAGCAATAATTTGGTTGATAAATCATAAGGACCCAGTTTCAAAAAATGCAATATAAAAGAGTTATAGTAGGGTCATGTCACTATATCTTCACAATAATCCTTAGTATTTTTCTGTGCAAAATAGGAACCTCTATTTTCTTCACATTAAAATCCACGAATTTCCTTTATAAATTCCAATAATAAAATCATCAGGTGAAAGAATCATTTAATTATTTTAAATTTACCATAAAAATGAATACCTTTATTTACAAAAAATATTATTATGATAAAAATATTTAATTAATAAAATAGTAAATTCATACATAAATGTTAATAACAAATTCTTGGGAAAAATCCTGGAATTTTTATGAAACCAACACTTTAAATTTCAATAGGTCAAAATTTGATTATCTCATATTAAAAAAAATTATGAATATCCATACAAGGATAATTAAAATTTAATCTCAATTAAATCTACATTAAACAATCTAAAACATGTTTTCATGGAATCTAAATAATTAATGAACAATTTTAGAAAAAATTAGGAAAACAATGATCAAAATAAACAAGAAAAAAATAGAAATGCAAATGATGATGCCTAAAATAGTATAATTACAAATTTATAATGACCAATTTAAATTCACATAACAATGTATATAAATATGACTACATAGGTAATTTTAACTTATGTGATTTGTTCACATATGGTAAATATCCACATAACTAAATACTTTACATAGTTGAATTCCACCTAATTTAATTTTAATATCAATCCTCTTAGTTGATTTTGTATACATAACTGTTTCCATATAACAATATATCACATAACTAAATATGCATGTCCAAAAATATTCCCCTAAAAAAATATTCCACTTAAGAGACTTATATACATCTCTAAATGTAATATGACTTGAATTATCACATAATTGAATATTCAATAATGAAAATATCTAAATTTCCAATACATCTTGACAACATAAACTACTGTTCTAAATGATACATTCTAAATAGAATAATCACTTTTTCCGGTTTAATTAATTTTTTATAATTTAATAAGATATATAAATAATGAATAATATTCTTAATTAGACTTATAGATGAAGAATTATCAAAAAATAAAATTGAAATTCATTTCTAAAAAATTACCAAATTCAGATTGAAAATATATAGAAAATTCAAAGATAATTTTAGACATGATAATGACATATTCAGATTTTATTTCTTGTAGTAAAATTTATATATTTTTCTGCTATTTTAAATGTTGTATTAATTAATGATGTAGGAGTTCTAAATCATATATTATGTATATAACAAAGAATGTAACAAATTATAAAAAACAAAATTATGGGGATCATCATTTTTTATTGTGGATTAGGATTTGGATATGTTGTAATGGCGAATAAACATATATAAATGATATTTGAATGTACTAAATTGAATATATGAAACATGAAATAATCATAAAACTAGTATAAAATGTTTTAAATAATTAATTCATGAGATATAAAGATAAATTAATCAACTCATAATACTATATAATAAATAAAATGAATAACAATTAATTAAACAAACAATTACTAGTTAAAAATCTAAAAATGGATTACAACATTATAATGTTGAGAGAAATTTTAGATAAATAATTAATAAAAAACAATAGAATTTTGAAAACTCATGTTAGAAGGAATAAAACAAAAACAACTTCTATAATTATAAAAAATACAATATCCAATGTTTATTAGGGGAACACAATGTTCGACAGCATACATGATACATCACATCGAGATTAAAAAAAACTAAATATTATTATTTAAAATTGTAGTTTTCACTGAGCTGTTAAAACAGAGGGAAGGATGAGTATTAATGGAATTATGAAAATATGGTTTACATATTTTTATATAATGATTCATTGGTTTCCAAATTAACTATAAAGGAATTTTTTTTGAATATAATGGATGTGTTTTTATGAAAAAATATAAAAATTGGAGTTATTTATCTTATAAAATAATAAAATTAATCTTTTAGTATTATGTTAATGAAATATTAATTTAATATAAGGTTAAAAATTCATCTAATTTTTTTTATAATTTAAATAAAACGAATACAATTTTGCGGATAAAATTATTGGTTTTAAAAAAATAGAGTTGTAGGACCTTTTAATGGTGATCCGATTTTAAATATAGTTTCTTCCCCTTTATAAATTATATTTGAAAAAAATAAAATTCTTATTTTGAGTCAGGGCATGAAAATTTACTTTGGTTGAAATAGTGGTATTTTGCAGATAAAAATTATATTTTAATTAATAGTGATTAAAGTACTACAATTTAATTCAAAACTTATTTTTTCTAATTTATTTATATTGTTAGATTATTATTTTACAAGGTTTAAAGGTATAATTATATGAAGTTTTAATTATTTAATAAAATGTAGTTCATTGGATTCTTTTTAAAATTAAAATTAAATACGAAAACAATGTGAACTTTTGAACTTTTTACTTAAAAAAATTATTTTCTTATTCCATAAAAGAAAATACATTTTAATTGATTTTGTCCATTTATATGCTTTTAATATGGGAAAATAGATTCCATAATTGGAATCATAAGTTAAAACACATGTAAATAGGTCCCTTTTATTTTTGGATATTATTAATAGTAACTTTAGTAACAAATATTTTTACCATAGTTAAAGGTAAATCGGGTGATTAAAAGTAAAAATAATATTATAATAATATTAAACTACACTAGAAATTTTCCAAACTTAAGTGGATGAGGATTAAAATAAATATATGTCTAAAAATTATTATATGTAAATATTTATAACTATACTCATTTTATATTAATAATACCTCACGGTTGAGTCATTCATATTGAAAAATTAATTTATATTAATTTAATATTTTAAGAGTTTTCGAGGGTGCCCTGCCACTCTCCTATAAAAAGGTACACACTCTTCTCTAATACTCACACCTCCAAAACCATTTTTTCGAAAAATATCTTCCCAAAACCATTCCAATAATCCAACCCCAATTTATTGTAGCCTATTTAATGGAAAACACCCTTCTTAGAGGTGTTAAGGTGTTCTTCACAGGTGATCAACTGAAGAAGAGATATCGTTTTTTAAATGTTTCAGTTTTATTTCTTCTTCCAATTCCTTTCAATATTATTATTATAAGCTGAAATAATAATTTCAGTATCATAAATACACTATGATTTTATAATGTTAATATCATCACACTAATCCACCTTCAATTTAATCAAATGGGGAATGAACATTTCGTTCTTATGTACAGCAGACTACCGCCTCATGAACTGATATAGTTCATTTTTTATTACCATTTATCAATACCATTTATAATTATGGAATCATTTTTTATATAAGATATTATTGAAAAAGTTATCATTTTAAAATAATAATATTTAAATTATGTTTTTAACTTTCATGACCATAAAAATGATAACATCATTCGTGTGTTTGTGTGAACTATCACCTCTACGAAGCGATGTGAATAATTTTTAGTCTCCACATCACTTGTATAGTATATATAAGTATATGTAATTTATTATTACTATTTTAATTTTAGTATGGTCATTCTAGAATGATAAAATAATAATTAACTACTTTTAATCATGATCAATGAAAAATTGAAAATGTTACTCGTGCATACGTACGACCTACCGTCTCTAAGAGTATAACACCGTTCATTTTTTTACCATAAAGGAATGGTTTGATTTTAAAATTATAATTTATTCATAAAAATTATTACTATCTCAAGAATGTTATTTTGGAGATAAAGTAATTATGACAACATGGACTAATGACATCAAATCCAGTTCATTTTTGACTGAAGTACCAAATAATGAAAAAACATCTGATATGAACATAAATAAATATATAATTGTTACAACATGGTAATAAGTGATATAAAAAAGAATAATAAACCTGAAATTTGTTCTCAAGAAATTATAAATTAACATATTTTTATTATTCAGTAATATAATGATTGTATGAGATTGTTCAGACTCACGGTAAGGGATTTCATCTCAATCTCCTTTCATTCAGGCATATTTTGATAATAAACACCACCTTTTTTATTCATTGTGTAATAAACCCCTATGAATTTTAATTTAATTAAAAGTTTTTCAAAAGGAATATTTTTATACAAATCATTTAACCAAATGAAAAATTGAATGTTTATATTTAACATATTTGGCGACAATGAAATTTCCACCACTATGAACACTTTTTGATATTTGGCTTCCTCTACAAGTCGTAATGTCTTTAAAAGAAAAATCAATACCATATTCCCTTTTAACGTATTTTGGTATATAAATTTTTTTGAGAAGGTATTGATTATTTCAATATCTTAAAATTATATCATGTTATTGTAATGTGGAAATGTAATTTCTTTTCTTTGATATTATTTTATGTGTTATGATTATGTTATGGTTCTTTGGAATTGTTTTTGTATACGGGTGGTTTGGTGAAAACCTCCGGGAGGGTGTTCCTGTGATAAATCTTCAATGCATTGGGTAATGAGACTGATTTAAACGATAAGGTTTCCCCCATCATATTTAGAAAATATACATTCACGGTTATTTCAAATGTAACAGTGAATGTTACTCCAGATATATCTTTTAATGATATAAAGAAAGTATGATATGGATGCCACAAGATACCTTTATGGTTTATTATTGCTAATAAGTTTTTAAAAAACATTATTATTTCATGTGGTATGTTGAAGAACATATGTTTTGTGGGTCAAATGTAAGATTTTGTGAAATGTTTTTCATGAGGTTAAAATATTCATGGACTAATGGTTTCATTCCATTTTTTGTACACCTTAATGATATTTTTATCCTCCTCCCAAGGTTTTGAAATGTTTTTCACATAATTTAAGGGAGAATATAGTGAAGGATGTGATCAAGGAAATTTTTTTATTATCAATCCTAAAAAATATCCAATGATTCATTTTAAATGTTTTTGTTTTATGGAAGAAATTGATTATATTGGAAGTGTAAACTTTGAATTTCACTGGTTTTGTTATGTATGAGTTATGGAATAATTATCTAAAGATTTAAACATGAAAATATCATCAATGTATAATAAAGTCAAATTATTGACATAACCCAATATTTTGTAAAGTTTATAGATGGGGAAATATAGTTGGTATTTGAGGATGGTTTAGACAACTTTGGAGTTTAGGATCTCTTCTTATGAGATAGGGATATCATATGAGTTTATAATTTTATGTTTGATATTATGTTAAATTTAATGGAAATCCTCTATGAGGCTTTATTTTCAAAAAAATAAAGTTGATTAAAAATATTTTTTTGTTACATTCACCTTTGGGATAATTATGACATATTATATTTTGGGATGAAAAATGAATGTTATGAGATAACCATTGTGCGTAAAACATGTAAGGGTTATTTTTTATGTATTTATAATATATTTTGAATATTATAATTACTAAATATTTTTTGAAAAATGATGAATCATAGGAGGGGTGACAACATGTCACCTCTAGTAAGGCCACATGAATCAAACCCACAATTGAAGGGAAAAAAGTGTGGATCACCTACCACATGCCTACATGATATCCCAAGTTTGTAAAACATTTTATTTTTATTTATAATATTTAATGGAATAATAAGAAGACTATTTTTTGATCTAATGTTTTATAAAAGGATATCCTTTTTATTGGAAAATGATTTGATAATTAGTCAATAAATTGTTTTTGAAGACATTCACTATTTTGGGAACAATATATGATTAATGAAAATAGATTACTATGGGAATTTAATTACAGAGGAATGGTATAGTTTTATTCTAGAAGAATATATTTTTTTATTGTGGACATATGGTGATTCTGGATATTTATGGAAATGAATAAATTATCATAGAGAATATGTGATTTTTGAAATTACTTTTTTGGTATGAGACATTAAGAGTGGTTGATGTTATGTGAACATAAATGTTAGAATGCATCTTGGAAAATTATTTGATTAAATACTTTTTTTCTAGAATTTAATCTTAATTATAATATTTTTTGGTAATTTTATGCATATTTATTTGTGGAATTGTATATATGAAACTTTCATTATTACTGTTTAATTTTAGAATTTAAGTGTAGTTTTTCCTTATCAAATGGTTTATTCTTTTGGCGGAATTATCTGATATTATTCTATGATTTTTGGTTTTGGTTAATGATTCAAGAAATGATGAATAAATAGTAAATTATTTGTTGATTATATTATATAGAAGTTGATTCTAGTGTTTCAGCCCTAAAATAAAATTCCTCTTAAATACACATCATTTGGAGAAATTGATGAGTTTTTAGTGGAATTGTTTTAATGGATGAAACTACACATGTCAAGTATGATTATTTATTTATGATCATAGTATCAGAAGTTAATGAATTACTAAAATTTATGAAAATGATCTTAACATAATTCTTTTTTTACTTTTCATACTATGTAGTCAAAGACTATTTAACCCATCAGGAATTTATAGCTTTGTGATTGTTAAATTTATCCATAAAATGTTATCTATCACTCCCCATAATAACATGATGGTTAGTTTTTCTTCCTTATCCTTGTTTTTTCATACATCGAATCCTAGTATGTGTTATCTCATATGACCTTCTCACTATCATTTCTTTCTTTTAAAGTATAAGTTTTATTAATCCCTTTTCCAATGTTAGAATGCAATAAATTTATCGTTAAAAGTCATACCTTAGATACCGAATCAAAATTTAAAAGAATGAGGATGAAATTTTTATAATGGTGGAGAATGTAACATCCCATGTTTTTAAATGGAAACACAATATTTGACAGTGCACATGATATTACACATCGAGCTTAAAAAACAACTAAGTATTATTATTTGATATGGTAGTTATTGCATAGACTTTAAAAAAGATTGAATGAAAAATCATTATTGAATTATGAAAATTTGGTTTATAAAGGTTCATATAATGTTTCATTGGTTACCAAATTAAATAAAAAGGAAATTGGAAACCAATTGAATAAAAAGGATGTTTTTTAGGAAAAACAATTTAAATGTGAATAATTGTTCTTATAAAATAATCAAATCACACTTGTTAGATTATATTAAAGAAATATTAATTAAATTTTACATTTAAAAATATTCTTCTATGTTTTTAAATACATTAAAGGATAATATATACAATTTTACTGATAAAATGAATGTTTTTCATATAAAAAAATGTTTCCACCTGTTGATGGAGAACCCATTTTAAATCTAGTTTTTTACAATTTTATATGTTCTATATTAAAAATTAAATTATTAATTACAATCAGGACATCAAAATTTACTTAGGTTGACATTTTGATATTTTTTGATAAAATTCATATATTAATGAATAGTGAAAAATACTGCATTTGAATTAAAAATATCTTTTTCATATAATTTATTAATATTGTTATATCATATTTTTACATGGTTTTAAGTCATAATGAGATGAATTTTTTATCAGTTTATAAAATTTAGTTCATTGGTTTATTTTCCAAACTAAAATTAATATAAGAACTATGTGGGCTTTTAAATGTTTTACTTAAAAAATCAATTTTTTTTTTAATTTTTCAATGATATTAAATTTGAATTAATTTTTCAAAAATGAATTTTTTATAAATATGGAAAAATGGATTCCATATTTGGAATTAGATTTTTCAAATTATGTAAATAGGTCCCTTTTATTTCTGGACATTATGAATGGTAACTTTAGAAATAAATGTTTTTAACACAGTTAAAGGTAAATCAAGTAATTAAAGGTAAAATAATATAAAAATAATCTAAAACTACAATAACTATTTTCCTAATTTAATAGTATGAATGTTTTCTAACCATGATTATCCATGGGTCAAATTTAGGACCACATGGAGCCACATGGATGACTTTAATGAATTTATAATATTATATTAATTTAATTATAATTTTTGTTTCACTTTTATTATTAAAACGTAATGTATTTTAATATTGTTTTATATAGGGGATATGTTAAAATATAAATATTCTCTGTAAATATAAAAATATTACCAAAATCATGGTATCTAATTTACATTTTTAGGAAATAATTAATTATATTTAATTATGACACCATAGTGATGAAATAATATATTTAGTAATTAAAGTATCAAATAAATGATATTATAAATATTAAAATAATTAATATTTGTGATAATTTATGCCATACACAAATTTTCATGGTTCAAATTACATGTTATAAGTCTATTAAATGATGTTTTTTATGTAATCTCTCAAGTTGGATTTTACTAAAATTTGATGAAATGAATAGTGTAGTTTTTTTAATAATTTATATTATATAAAAATAATAAATTATTAAATTAGTTAAAAATCCTAAAATTATTTGAAAATCATAAGGTGGAAATGATAAGTAATAAAAGGTAATTATGTATCTAATTATGTAAAATTTACCCAGTATTATTAAAATTTGTAGCCTCGTAATATTTAAATTGATGTTACAAAAAAATAAAAGAGAATAATTATGGGTGAACAAAAAAGATAAGGATGAAAATAAAATAAGTGTATGTCTAAAATTTATTTGATGATAGTATTTATATCCATAATGATCTTATCTCCTATATATTTCATGTTGGAGTCATTTGGATAAGAAAATTGATTTATATTAATTTCATATTTTAAGAGTTTCTAAGGGTGCCCCTCACATCTCTTATAAAAATATACCCATTATTCTCTAATACTCATAATTCAAGAACCATTTGGTTCATGAAAACTTTAGACAAACCCATACAAAGAACCCCACCCCACTTTTTAGAGGTGTTAGTTTATGTAGAACACTCTTATAATTGGGGTTATGGTGTTCTTGAATGATGATCAACCGAATAGCAGGTATCATTTTTTTACTATTTCTATTTTATTTCATATTCCCCTTACATTAAATATTCTTATTATAATATTATATAATAACTCAAGTATTCTCAATATACTAATTTTTAATTAGGTTAATATCATCCCATAAATCTTTTTCCAATTTCATTAAATGGGAAATGAACATTTCCTTCGTGTGTTAGGAGGACTACCGCCTCGCAAAACGATATAGGTTGTTTTTCATTACCATATATCAAGATTGGGGATAATTATGGAATAAATTTTTATATATGATATTCATGGAATATTTATCATTTTAAAATAATAATATTTCAATTTTTTAACTTCCATCACATAAAAATAAAAACTTCATTCACGCGTACGTGTGAACTATCACCACGATCAAGTGATGGGAATTGTTTTTATTCACCACATCACTAGTATGATAGACTTAATTATATTTAAATGATTATTATTATGTTAGTAATATTATGATAATTCTGTACTATTAAAATATTAATTACCTTATTTCCATAATGATCGATGAAAAATGTAAATGTTACTCATGCATTTGTATGACCTACCATCTCCATGATTATAATGTTGTTCATTTTTCATACCATAAATTAATGGTTTGATTTAAAAAGTATAATTCTTTTATATAAATGATTATTATATAATTAATGATATTATTGGGTTGATGGACTTATAATTACATGTACTAGTAACATCAAACAAAGTTCATTTTTGACTTCACTACTGAATAATGACCAAACATCTCATATGAACTTAAATAAATTTTTAATTTTTATAACATGGTAAAAAGTTGTATAAAATGAATAATAAACATGAAAATGTTTCTCATGAAATTATAAATTAACCTATGTTTATTATTAAGGAATATATATTTATTACCTGAAGACTTAGACTCAGGGTAAGGGACTTCATCTCAAAATCCATTAATTGAGGCATATTTTGATAATATACACCACCTTATTTTATACGGTGTATAATAAACCCCTTTGAAATTTAATTTCATTAAATTTTTTAAAAAAGGAATATTTTTCAATGAATAGTTCTACTAAATGAAAAAATGAATTTTTTAACGTACATGACTACAATGACATTTCTGCCACCATGACCATTATTTTATATTCAACGTCCTCTATAAGCCATAATGTTTTTAAAAGAAAAATAAATACAATATTCCATTTTAATGTATTTTTATTGAATTTTTTTTGATAAGGTATTGATTATGTCAATATATTGAAATTATATCTTGTTATTTGAATTTAAAAATGATATTTTCATTTATTCTTGTTTTATATGCTGTGATTATGTTATGGTTCTTGTCCATTATTGATGTATATGGTTTGTTTGGTGATAATATGAGGGTGGGAGAGCCTGTCATAGCACTCCAATGCACTGGTTAATGGGATGGAGTTAAGTGGTATGGTTTCTCCTGAGTGAATTTGGGAATATACTGTGATGGATATTCCAAACGTAACTATTATGGTTACTCCCAATTTAGCTATGAATGCAATAATATAAGTATGATATGGATTCAATAAGTTAACTTTATCATTTATGATTTCTCAGAGGTGTTTTATGAATATTAGTATTTCATGAGTTATTATAAAGAACTTATGTTTTATTTGTGAAAATTATTATTTTCTAAAAAAAAACTCACGAGTTTAAAATATTCATGGACAAACAATTTTATTCCTTTTTTGGTACCCCTTACTGAGAGTTTTTCCAACCCCATGTTTTTTAAATGTTTTTCACATTATTTAAGGGAGAATATAGTAAAAGTTGATATCAGGGGAAAATTTTAATTATTAAAAATAATAATTAACCATGATTCATTTTAATTGTTTTGGTTTTATTTAAGAATTAGATACTATTGGAAGTGTCCACATTGTATTTATATGGAAGTGTTCACTTCAGATCCTGTGCTACTCTCCTAGTTAGTTCGCTGTAGTGGTTTTTTGGAGGCTTTTGGATGTGTGGGTCCTCTAGTCATCAATGATCCCTGAGGTGCATCATATAATGGCCTCAATCCGTGATATGGTGGTCTTCATTGGATAGATGTGGTGAGCGATTTTGGAAAGTTACCTTCTCCATGGGTGATGGCTTCATCAGTTTGGGATGTGATCATGGTAGTTGGAACTCCATTAAAGCATGGCCTGATCCCTTCACTGCTCTGGTGTCAGGCTCCTTGCACTGCTCTCCTAGTCAGTCTGATGCACTGTTTTAAGGCATGCTTTGGGAAGTGCGTTCGTTCATCCATGGTGTCCTTGATGGCATCTCCTGTTCTGGATCTCGGTTGGTGAATCTCTTTATTGTAGATGGTATGAATAGTTGGTTTGTTCTTTTGAAGACTCTTTCATTTCATTGAAGTTTGTTTCTAATTTTTGTTCTCTGTTATCTATGATGTTCTATGATGGTCAAACTGTTATTTGGGGTGGCGGTGGGGACCTACATGATGGGCATGTCGGAAGAGACAACAACATCTTTCTCAGCGACGACATTTATTATTGGCTTAGTGACAGTGTCTAGTTATGTTGTCGATAGTGGTGTTTCCATCTGATGAGGATGATGATCGGGGTTAGTAACAACGTCATGATGATGGGTGATGATGATGAATTCTAGTGTATGGTTTCACCGTTGACCAGGTTAGATTTTAAAATGGAGGCGTGGGATGACAGGGTTCACAACTTGATATGGTTGTGCGCCACGAGGGGATGCAAGGCGTGCGGTGTTTTGTAGACTGAGGCTCGGTCATGATTTTTCTCAATTTTTGTGATTTGAAAATTTGAAAAATCTTACTGGAATGCACAAGTATCGTGATGTACGATTTTTTAATTTCCCTACTCATTTGTTCAGTTACCGTTATCCCCAATACCGATTTTTTGAAAATGAAAAAATGTCTTTGGATAGAAAACCCACGAATTTTTTCCAATTTTTTCCCCAATATAAAATTATAAAAAATAAGTGTTTTAAATAAAACCACACATTGAATATAATGGGAAATAAACCAAATATATGAAATTCTGAATCAAAAAATAAATTCACTGATTAAATACCTGTATGATTAAATATTCTTGAAATTGGATCTTACAACTTTCATATTCCATAATTTTTCACATTATTAAACTAAATTATAAAAGTTTAATCTTTTATACAAAAATATTTCTAAAAAATATTCCATGCATCCACAATAAATAATTAGATTTTTTAGACTATTATGGGGATTAATTTGAGCATATGAATATTTTTTTAAAAAAATCAATGCGAAACCCATCATAAAATTAACTTTTATAGAAAGAGAATGTATACAAATAATATATTATGTTGTCAATATGAGTAGGTTGTAAACAAAATAATTAAAATGATAATAAAATATATATAAAATATGAAATGAGTTAACTAAAAAATAGATTCTATATTTTAATATATTTCAAGCAAATATTATAATTTCCACACTTAGACACTGTCAATACCATCATGAATTTAAGTATTAAATAGGTATTTCATATGGTAGATGTCCCCGTCAATTGTATCTATTTGTTTGAATAAATATACTATTTTATATATAAATTGAGATATGATATAGATAAAATAGTGACAAGACCTTTATGTACACACATTTAACATGAAAAATTACATTCAAATTTTAAAAAGAGTAAATATTTGAATATATTTTTTACTTTAAAGGAAATAAAAATTAAAATAAAATAATTTTAAAACGCGAATTTTAAAAACAAATTATTTAATCATTTAAATATTTTATATGTTGGGAATGAATTTAAAAATAATAATAAAATATTTCTTCTCAATTTCATCTTTCTTATTTACAGAAAAAAATACGTCCAAGTGTCTTTTAATAATTTAAATATATATATATATATATATATAATTTAAATAATATATACTATTGTTATAACTGAACAGAAAAATCTATATATAATTGGTTTAATTAAATGAAATTTCAAAGATAAATTCAGAATTAAAAATAAGAGTAACAACCCTAGAATTGTCACTTTTCTTTCTACATGAAAATTTCAAAGTAATACCACAAAATTGTTAAATCTATTAGTAACAAATCCACTAAAAAAATTAATAAAAAAATGATCTACAAAAATGTTATGATTTATTCAAATAATTTTAGATGTAACCAAATTATATTATAATAAAATTAAACTTTAATTTAAAATTAAAATTACATATTAATTGGTAACATGAAAAAGAAAATTCGCAAACATGAAATAAAAAAGAAATTTTACCAGTGTTTCTTGATCAATGAAGAAGTCAAATATTTAAGTACACAGTATAATGCCTATAATGATGTAATGAATTATATCTTAACCAAAAATGAAATAAAAAATCTTCTACTTCTCATTATAAAATATCATGGATTGAACTTTTATTTTTTTTGTCATAAGAATCATAATTCCAATTCATAGTACCTGGGTATAAATAATTGATTTATTTCACATGAATTAGAAAAAACCCCATTAGGTTCCCATATGGTATATAGTTTAAATATTTATTCTATGAAATCATACTATGATATAAATTTCATTTTGTGTCGAAAATACTGATTCATGTCAAAAGGAGAATCAAAATCATAATGATCATAAGATCAACATGTAAAGAAATTAATAAAATAAATTATAATAGTATTTATTTTACAACATAATATTTAAGAATAAAAGGAATAAAATAATCATAATCATTTCTATTATATTTATAATCACATTTCATGAATGAATCAGCCCACCCAATATTAAAATATAATGCACAATTATAATGAATTATCTATTTTAAACAAACCATTTCATTTATAACTTTATAGAATTCAATTTTCATCCCTTAATTTTATTTGATAACATATTCTAAATAATAACAAGAATTTTCATGTGTGGATGAAGCTAGGTTTATAAACGTCTCATTTATCATCTCATTTTCTATCTTATGTTCTTAAATTTTTTTGACAAATTTCAATAATTTAATTTTAAAATTATTTTCTTTTCATGGAACCTTTTATATTTTTTTGGGTGACACATGTATAGAAGTAATTTATTTTATTTTATCTTTATCTAAATCAAAAAATTATTTTAAATATTCAATACGTTTATCATCATTTCAATAATACGTAAAAGTATGAGAATCATCATTAAAATCCCTACTTTTCTTTATAATTCTGAGAAATATATTTCTAGATTTTATAGAATGTAAAACCTGATCACTTGAAATATAATGAAAAGATGATTTTGTTACAATGAAATATAAATCCATAAATTAACCATCACAAGTCTCTTTTTTTACTTTCAAACTTTTTTCTGAGCTTTAAAAATCACCCCATTTAGTCAAATATTTCTTTTCTTTCTTTTCAATCCTACATGGATTTTTTAGCTTTGGAAAATTAGGTTTAATATTTCCGTTATTCGTACAATTATTAAAATTAATATTTGAACAATCTAAATTCAAATGTAAATTACCTTGAGTAACATCTCTTTTAGGGTAATAGTTTTTGTTATTTTTCTTGAATGGAAACTCCTTCTTGATATTTATGAAAATTATATAATTAATAAAAATATATTTATTCGAATATCCTTCTTCAAATGTAGTTGTTTCATGATATTTCTAAATTTCATGAGTAATTCTGAAACTAAAAACATTGAAAATAATATTTGAAAAAATAGACAATAATGAGTATTCATGACCTTATAATGTGGATCATACTTATAAAAATATTCTCATTCCTAATAAGTTGGTCCATATTTAGTTAAGACATAACATTTAATAACGACATCCTATAATAGAATATCAATACTCTCTAGAGAATCTATAATCCATATTTTCCACTCAATATACATTCAACCATTGAAATGTGGTGGAACTTTTGGATTCAAAACATATCTATTCCTTAATTTAGTTATCACTAAAAACCAATATTTACCTTATTCATATTATGTATTATGATAAAAACATAGAAGAATTAATATAATAAAATCATAGGAAGAAAAATATATCCTTACTGAATCCAAACTCTAATACTAATTTTGAGTTATCAAACAACGTGAAAGAGTATCATATCCAAAAAATGACAATTTTTTGATACTAATTGTTTTTATTAGCATAAAAAATAATATAGATCAACACTTATAAGGTCTTGTAACCGAAACCTAATGCTAAGTCCAAAAGGGGTGATGAGAATATATAAGAGATGGATGATTAATTCATTTTTTAGAAAAAAATAATTGGAGTTTGATGTTTTCTGTCAAAAGAGATAATTATAAATATTAGATAATTTAACCACATAAATATAGGAAATGAGAGAGAAAATAAAACTTCAATAATATAAAATATGAACACAATAATTTTGTTTTATTTCATAACTAAATGATTCAACATCTACACTTTACATACCAAATTTTTATATGAAACCCATAATGGTATATCAGATATGAAGGAGGGTGAAAAATATTTACATTTTCCATTTTCAAAACCTGAGTTATAACCAAATTCCCTTACCTTTTATGGGTTTATGAAAAAATCCATCCTTTTATAAGAGAATTACCAAGCATGAATTTTTTAGTATCAATCCTACACTCTTTTATTTTTCATGTTTAGACAGAGCCCAATATGTTATGAGTGAAAACCTTACCCTGTCTTTTATATGTTCAGAACAAACCATGAAGTTAAAAGGGGAAGTATTAACCTCTAATATGTCACAAGTCAAGCGGAACACAGTATTCTAAGAATAAATACTAATCCTTGACTCTAACTTGAGTGATCTTTTTTGTGTTGTATTTTATGAGATAAGAGGAACATAGTTTTCAATGTAGATATACTAAATTCTATCTTCAAAGATGAAAAAATAAAAAATAACCTATCATTTTTTAGGGAAGAATAAGAGTAAGAAAGATTCACTAAGTATTATATAACATAGATATTTAAAACATAATAAAAGAATAAAATAGTATAACCTATTGAATGATTATCGATGAAAAATTTGGCATTTGGATTAGGTATTTCTCAGTCCCATCATGATGTTGAAAAAACAATTCTCTTAAAAACAATTGTTTACATAAAAATATAGTTCAATAATGAATCTCTATGACCTATTTGTTAACATTGAATCACGATAGAGTAAAATCAGAGTCATGCCACACAATATTCACATCACACCTCATTTAATTTATTTACAATATAGAATTTAATATTTTCTTCATTTCAATATCCATTATTCCCACTCATAAATTCCATCATTAAAATCATTATATGAAAGATACATTTGATTAGATTAAATATAATATAAGTATAAAAACTGTGTTATAAAAATAATCTAAATAGGATAATAAATAATCAAATAATATTCTAGTAAATAATTCCATAATAATTTATAAGAAAATATGTGGAAAACTACATTAATTTATATGAGACTAACTCTTCATATTTCAACATGTTCTAATTTGAATATCTTAACCACCAAAATTTAAGTGTTAATATCTTCACATGCATAATCCCCTATTCATCTCATTTAATTCAAGATATAACTATCAAAAAAATGTCATCATCAATTCTAGATTAATATTTTATAATTTTAGAACAAATGAAACATTAAAAATATTGAAAAAAACTTGCAGTAAATAAAAATTTGAAACTTAACAACAAACAAATTATATATACAAAAACATAAAATACTATATGAATTTACATAATAAAACAGTAATTTTTTTCTTCATAGGTTATCAAAAATAATTTTATTTGATAACATAATTGTAATATATGGATAACCCAAAATTAATGTACACAAATTTATATAACATGATTAAAAATAAGTGAATTTCGAATGGAATCAACATGATAAATTATATATATATCAAAATTTTAACAGAAACAAAATATAACATAATTGGATATATATATCCAAAAAAATCCTATTATAAAAATAAACTATGTAATGAGATTCATTTGCGTTGATGAATTTCACGTTACCAAAATTCTCACATAACTAAATATTCATGTATTAAAATTTGTAGAATTTATGTATATGTTGAAAGTAAAAACATTATTCCTAAATTATACCTTCTTAATCAAAGAATCTGCTTTGTTTCTAGATTAATTATATTTATATAATTTAATTTATTGTAAAATAATCAATAATATCCCTACTTAGACTTCTATAGTTTACATTATAACAAAAAATATATTATCAAAATAGTTCTTAAAAACTAAATAATTCATGTTGAAAACATTCAATGACTTTAAAACTAATTTCAGACATGATATATATAAATAAATTTGGAAATTCTGACCTTCTAATGAACTGTACCTAATTATATTATATATTTTTTCTGAATAATAATAAGTAAATTTATAGATTTTATACCATGAATGAATAAAATACATAAAGTAAAAAATTATAGAAAACATATTATATGGATCAACATTCGGCTTTTTTAGATTTGGATCTATCTTCATAGATTCGGATTTGGATATGTGGGAATAGTTAAATAATGGTTATGTGATATTTTAAGGTCCAAAATAACATATTTATCAATGAAACGCACAATGAAACTTGTAGAATATTTTTTAATCAATTAAAAAAGGAAATCTAATGATAAATTAAGAAAAAGAAAATATGATAAAGTCAATAAACAATTGAATAAATAATAATGACACAATTAATGATTAATTGAAAGAAAAATGAAACTACATTAAAACATGATAATAATTTGATGATAATAATTAAATAATTCATCAATAAAATTTAGAATTTTGAAACCTCATGTTATATGGAATAAAATGAATAAATAATTATATTATCAAAACAAGAAGTGGTTGAAAGAGGAAATCAATAGATATCCTCAAATGAATCTGCAGAGCCTCAACCACACATATATCAATCCTTTAATGATACTCAAAAGCTCAAAACCCTAGCTTATATCCCAGTTATCCGAAATCCTATCACCGAACAAATAAAATCAGAATCCCTTAGAAATTCACAACCCATAATAATATTGGTCATTACAACTACATACACTAGTAATCCTTCCTTATAATATGAAAATTACATTATTTTACTTTAACATATTTTCATTCTAGCATAGGTTTTAACACCATGATATTTTATATTTCTCTTTACATAAGTTAATCTCTTCAGTGTCTTATGTTGCAAGAAATATAAAGAATAAACATATAACTAAATATTATTATTTAAATTTTACTATTATAACCTAGCCGTTAGATTAGAGTGTATGAAAATTATTAACTGAATTATAAAAAAATTATTTTACACATGTTAATATAATTAATTCTTTGGTAAAAAATTATTTATAAATTTAAATAAAACCCTTTTGAAAATAAAATGAATTTTTTTATAAAAAAATATATAACCACGTACAAGTGTGTTTTATACAAATAAAATAAAGAAATAATTATTTTTTGGATGATGTCAAAGAAATATATATATATTATATATTTAATAAAAATTTTAATATTCCTCTTATGTGGTTATTATACATGATATAAAACTAATCAAATTTTTCCAAAAAAAATTAATTTTTTAAAGGAATATTTATGGCCTTTTGATAGAGAAATTGTTTCGAATCTAACTTTTGACACCATTATAAAAATTATTTGAAGAAATAAACTTCAATTTTTAAATTGTAATGTCAAAATTATTCTAGGTGTATTTTTGGAAAGTGTTTGATAAGTTTACATTTTTTAATAGTGAAACAGTAATTTTAATTGAAAAGTATAATATATTTTTACTGTTTTTAAAAGGATGTATTATTGTTTCAATTAGATAAAAATTCAAAGTACTTAAATTTTATTTAATATAATAAAATTATTATTTATTAAATGGATTTATACTTGAATATAGTATTAAAACACTTTATATTATATATTTTGTTTTGTTCTAAGAAAATGTTCTTCTTTCATTTTTACCGATTTGAATTTATTTTTAATTTTGAGACTACTATTTTATTTAATTTTTCAAAATTTATTCCATATTTTGAATAATTAGATCGAAATTTATTAATTATACCCTTTTTATTTTTTTCAATATAAATAGTTACATTGGTAATGTTTTGTTTTCATGGTTAAGGGTAAATCAGGTAATTAAAGATAAAAGATAAAATGAAAAGGTCGGTAAAATATCACAATCACATTCCAAAATATTACACGATAAATTAAATTATACTCTTAATTTTTTTTTTAAATTTAATCATTTTATGGACACTTTACCATGAAAATTACATATATATTATTAAAGTCAAAGAATGCGAAAAAATGTCACACACTTGATTGTAAAAAATGTATTATTATAAATATGGTGAAAAAATAATGTATGCTTGAAAAAAATATAATTATGAAAATACAATTATTATCTAAATCATGGAAATATATCCATTATTATTATGAATGAAATCACTACCATATGTTCTAACACAACACTGATGTTGTAATTATTTAAATAATAGAAATATCAAATAAATGCTATTAAAAATATTCAAAGTTATAAAATTTGAGTTAATAAAGGTGATAAACAACTTTATTATATTATTATGACAGATTAATGGTATACTAGAGGTTTTTTAAGTTTTCATGTCATCTTGTTTTTTTTAATTTTCAATGTAATGAATAGTATCAAAATTGACAATAAGGATATTTTTTGGGATTAATATTTGTTGGGAAAAAATCCCTCAAGGTAACATTGTAGTATTTTTGGGTTGATTGTGTTTGTTGACAAAGCAGGTTTCCATGGAGAATTGTCGAGTTCCCAAGATGTTTTTGACAATCCATGTTGACAACGAACGATGACAAAGGAATGGATGATCTGGAGGCGGTACAAAAGATCCGTGCAAGGTGGTGCCATTTCCCAATGTTTTCCATATTTTTGGGGTCCAAAATTTGGAGTTTGGTGAGCATCGCAAAAATAGGATTTCCATGAAGATCATATTTTTATATGGCAAAGGCATGAGTTTGGTGAAGATGGGATGCATGGATTGAATTTTGCGAAGACCAGAAAAATGAAGGCGGTCATGCTTCGCGATTACGTCAATGCTTCGCGAATAGCAGAGTTGAAGCCCATCGCGGCAGTGAAGGGCTTTGCGAGGGAGATTCATGGTGAAGGCGCGAATGAATGTTGAGATTGATTCTCTGCGATTACGACGAGCTCCGCGATCGGAAAATTTCCGTGGTGCTTCGCAATTTTGAGAGAATTTTTGTGGAAACTTTGGAGATTCGTGATTTGAGATGTCATGGCACTGACTTCGCATGGAAGGTTCGAGGGTCGGATGAATCGCCTATAAATATAGGTCGCCCCCTCGAGAGAAGTAGAGATAATTTTCAGAGAAAATACTTTTCTCTCGGTTCGCGAAGGAAGTTCCCGAAGGTAGTGTGCTTCACGAAAGTAGAGCTCCGCGGTGGCTATTGTAGCTCCAAGAAAGTTGCGAGCTCCATGTTGGCTCAGTGAGATTCATGAGGGAAGTTGGTCTGCAATGACTTGAGCTTCGTAGTAGTGCTTCGCGGTACTGCTTCGCGAGAGTGCTTCGTGAAAAGGCAGGAGCTTCGCGAAGGCTTGTTTGAGATTCACGAAATTGGGAGCCTCACGAAGTAGGGTGCTTGGCAAAGGTGTTTCCAAAGTGAATTTCCCAGTAGTTAAGAGGCAAAGAGGTATTCATCAGTGGATGAAAGTTGGACTTCAATAGATCATCTATCAAAAGTTGAGGATGCATTCATTAGTGATAATGATGAGACCTACATGTCTATAAATTGTGAGTGGATTCCCTTCCAGAGAAGTGATCTTAGGAAGAGGAAGAAGTTGATCCTCTTCACCGGCAGTGAGCCAGAGAGAGAGAAATAGAGAGTGACTGCTGGGAAAGCAGTGAGCTGACCCTAAACCTTGCAAAGGCAGTGATCCTGGGACAGAGTGACTGCACCCGAACATTTTAATCCATAGCTAGTGAAGTATAGTGGAATTTGGTATGACCAGAAACTTGTCTGCATATAATCCTTTGACGTAGCCCTTAGGGTTGAACCAAGTAAAATTGTTGTGTCCTGTGATTTCTTTACTTTCTGTTTATATTGTGCAACGAGAAAGAGAGAGAAGAGTGTTTTGATTAACAGCGAAACAAGATCAGAACGAGCATTAATTCTAAATTAGTTATACCCTGATTCACCCCCCCTCTCAGGGTATTCATCATTGTGGATCTAACAATTAGTATCAGAGGGAAAGGTTGATATTTGTTCTTCTCTCAATGGAGTTCACTAATCATAAAGGGATTCCGATCTTCGACGGATGTAATTTTCAGATATGGAAGAATCGAATGTAACACTATTTCTGATCTTTGGAAATGGATGTGTTTTCAGCAGCTATTCATGGTATCGCAACTAATATTAATAGTGGTGCATTATCAGATGCTGAGCATGGAGAGTTGGATGCTGATGCAAAAGCAATCAATGCCTTAGGGGGATCCCTTTCAAATATCATCTACACAAAGGTGATGTCATGAAAAACGACACATGCCATGTGGGAAAAACTATTGAATATATATGAAGGATATAGAAATGTAAGAGAGGAAAAGATGCAAGTGATGTGGAATAAGTATGAAGATCTGAAGATGAACTCGAATGAGTTTGTTGACGCATTCTTTGACAGGGTAAATATTTTTGTGGAAGATATGTGAGGACTTGGTGAAGTCATTGAAGACATAAAGATCGTAAAGAACATCTTGAGGAAGCTTCCACCTCGGTTCAACATGAATGTTTCAGTACTAGAAGATAAAGATCCCAAAGAGCTAACATTGGACAATTTTCATAGTACCATGGTTGCATATAAAATGAGGAATGATGATAATGAGGCTGTGGAAAAGGGGAAATCCAATGAGATGGCATTTAAGGCCATGAAAAAGCTCACCATTGAAGATTATCAGGGAGAAGAAGAGATAAACGAGGTTATGTCATTCCTTTCTTCAAATCTGCAAAAAGGAAAAGGAATGTTTAAAGGGAAACATCCGCTAGCATTCATTTGATGTGGAAATGTTGGTCATCTTGCGGCAAGGTTCCCCAAAAAGTTTCAAGATAATGATAATGATGATGACGAAGTCAAAATTCCTAGGAATAATTCTTTAGAGTATGTAAAAGGGAAGAAACAATTCAAGAAAAATTTCTTCAAGAAGAAGAATCTTCTTTCACAAGAAATAGATAGTTCAGACGAGTATAAGGATGAAGAGGTTGAGGAGTTTTAAAATTGTAAAGATCATGGACAAAATGCAATGGTGGATGTTGTCGGTAGTGCTCATGAAAAGGAAGAAACCGAGGCTGATGAGTAAGAAAAAGAAATTGAAGGTAGTGTTGACATGGAAGATGAAATAGAACCATATGTTGAAGAGAAATATATTTGGAAAGAAAAAACAATGAATGCCAACAAGGTGGTACATGATGCCAAACTCTACATGCAACAGCAGGAAGATGAGACGTCCAAGATCATAAAAGAAATAGAAAACCTTAAGTCTTCAATGCCAGAGATCACAGAAAAGATTGATGAGCATAAGATCAAGATTGAAGAACAGAAAAGGGAGATCCATGGCTTCAATGGAAAATTCAAAGATCAGGTCAAGCGTACCAAAGAGCTTGAAGAGAAATTTGTCGTTCTACGGAGAAAAGTCAAAGAACAGGAAAAAATTTTGATTCCCAACACATTCTTGGGAAAGTAGGTTATTTTAAATACGGAAAAGATGAATGAGGAGCCTAGTAGTTTAGTAGGGAAGAAGAAGCAATTGAGCTTAGATGTTAAAGTTGTTTTAGGATTAATAAGAAACAAAAATCTGTGACAATTGAATTCAGACCACAAGCACCGGTCCCAAGATTGAAGGTTGATTTAGACACAAAGCAAAATCAGATTATTCAGAGATCCCAAGGGGAAAATTGTAGTGATGAAGTACCACGAAGGAATGAACCATATATCAGGTGTTATTGTTGCGGGAGGATGGGACATTCACAGTATGTGTGTTCCATAGCCAAAAGATATCGAAGGGAACAAGAACAGAGGTGCCAGCCAAACAGAGAATGATTTTCCAAAACATATTTTGAAGGACATTGTTTTTGTTGTGGAGAATTTCGACACATGGATAGGTACTGTACTTCGACCATACAGAGAAATGATCCAAATAAGAATCAAAACGTTCGCAAGCAGCAAATCAATAAATCCACAGGTGAGTTATAAATGCATAATAGATTTTCGGATTTGCAAGATAAAGCTGGTCCATCATACTTTGAGAAAGAAAAGAAGTCTCAATATATGCCGAGTGTGAAGGCAAAAGTATGGACCAAGAAGAAGAAAGAAGAAAAGGCAATAGTTTCGGAAATTACCCTTAAAGAATCAGATCAATCTGGTGTGTGGATCCTTGACAGTGGTTGCACATCCCACATGACTGGTAATAAGGATCTTGTTACAGTCATAAAATATGACAAAGAAGGAGTTGTAAAATTTGGAAACGATGAAGGCCTGATGATTTTTGGCTCAGGGAAATCGATGTTCGGGGGAAAAGAAATGAGACATGCTGATGTCTTGGTAGTAGAGGGTCTTAGTCATATCTTACTCAGTGTTAGTCAACTATGTGACTCTGGGCACTATATCTGATTTACCAACAAGTTGTGTATTGTGAAAGGAAAATATGGAGTAGTTGTTCTGCAGGGAAAATGGACAAAGGAAAATATCTACCTTGTAGGTGGGGAAGAAGATACATGCCTTTTATCTAGAGAGGAAGAAAACCAGTGATGGCATAAGCGACTTGGTCATCTATGCCAACCATCTATGGAGGATCTGGTAAAGTGTGATGCTGCTAGAGACCTTCCCAAACTATCATGTGATCTCACTCATATGTGGGATGCTTTCCAACAAGGGAATATCATCATAAAGACATACATTCCAATAGAACAGAAATCAACTAGAGTTCTCGAATTTGTTCTTGCTGATGTATGTGGACCTATCTCACCACGAGCTATAAATGGGAAAAGGTAGTATGTTCTCTTCATTGATGATTATAGAAGGATGTCCTAGGTATTTGTCATTAACAATAAGACAGAGTTGTTCAGTTCCCCAAAGCAGTACAAGAGGGAATTAGAACGGATTCTTGGGCAGAAAATTTTGAAGTTCCTTACAGATAATGGTACAGAATTCACAAACAGTAAAGTAGAAGAATATCTCGAGAAACACGGGATAAGGCATCAAGTTTCATTAGTGAGAACACCCCAACCGAATGGAGTTGTTTAAAGGAGAAATCAGATCGTCAACAACATGGCCAGAACTATGATTATTGAAAAGGACCTACCAGATAAATTTTGGAAGGAAGCCGTTTTGACATCGGTATATATTTCGAACAGGTCTCTGTTGTGTCCGAATCAAGGGAAGACTCTGTATGAACTGTGGTATGGAAAGAATCCAATGTTGAAATACTTTCGGATCTTTGGAAGTAAGTGTTTCATTCTCAACAAAGAAAATCACAGGAAGTTTGAGTCTCGAGGAGATGAGGGGATATTCCTTGGCTACTCCAGGAAAAGAAAATCATATAAATGTTTCAACAAAAGACTAGGAAAAATCATTGAGAGCAATGATGTCACTATAGTTGAAAATGAATAGAATAATCAATGACCTAGTGAACAATTCCTGGATGAAAGTGATGATGAGGTAAGCAACCCAGGGGGAGCAGAAGTGGAAGAGGCTGACTCAGAAGAAGATACTGATGATGAATAAGAAAGTGTCAAGTCTGGGTCTACAAGGAAGCCAATGAGTCAAGCTGAAATTGATAGGCAGAATATCATTGGTGATCAGACAACTCCACTTCAGACTCAAAGATTGAAATCATTACAAAAAACATCATTTTTGTCTCAGGTGGAGAAGAAATGTTTTTCCCATACATCTAAAGATGAAAACTGGGTTCAGGATATGAACGAAGAGCTTGATCAGATTGAGAAGAACCAGACATGGGAGATTGTTTCGAGGCCAGCAAACAAGAATTTCATCGGGACAAAATGGGTTTATCGCAACAAGATGAATGAAGATGGCACAATTATTTGGAACAAAGCACGACTAGTGTGTAAGGGATACTCCCAGATAGAGGGAATAGATGTTGATGAGACATTTGCACAGGTTGCAAGGCTGGAAACGATCAGACTATTTTTTGGCCATAGGAGTGCAAAGAAAGTTCAAAGTGTTTCAGATGGATGTCAAATCTACATTCATAAAGGGATGTTTGGAAGAGGAGGTGTATATTGAGCAGCCTGATGGTGTTCACATTCATGAGGATGAGAACAAAGTTTGTAGGCTAAAGAAGGCGTTGTATGGTCTGAAACAAGCACCAAGGGGATGGTACTCAAGGCTTGATCAGTACTTGAAGAAGCTTTTTTTTCCAGCATGGAGGAGTTGATTACAACCTATATTTTAGCAATGAAAGTAATCAAAGGATGATGGTGCTAGTGTATGTCGATGACATAATTTTTGGTGGATCAGATGAAGCTCAGTGCAGACAGTTTTCCGAATTCATCAGAAATGAGTTTGAAATGTCAATGATTGGAGAGATAATGTTTTTCCTTGGTCTACATGTGACACAAGGAAGGAATGGAACATTCATTTCTCAATATAAATATGTCTAGGAGGTTCAAAGAAGGTTTGGAATGGATAATTCCAAGGAGATGAAGACTCTGGTTGCTACCCAGATGAAATTATCAAAAGATGAGGATGGAAAGGCAGTTAATATCACAGAATACAGGAAAATTATTGGAAGTCTGTTGTACTTAACTGCAATAAGGCTTGATATTGTTTTCTCCACATGCCAAGTAGTGAGATATAAGAGTAATCCCAAGAAAAGCCACATGCATGAAGTGAAAATAATACTTCGGTATATCCAGGGAACAGTGGATTTCGGCTTGATATATACTGATAAATATCAGACAGAGTTAGTGGGGTATACTGATGCAGACTGGGCCGGTTCAGCGGATGATAGAAAATCAATGTAAGGGGGTGAATTCTATCTTGGTGGATTGTGTATTTCTTGGCTATGAAAGAATAAATATTTCATTTCGTTGAGCACCGCGGAAGCTGAGTATATTGCGGTCACTCAAGCATGCACACAGTTATTGTGGATGAAGCAGCAGCTTGAAGATATGGGAGTTGAACTGAAGTCTCTGATCGGAATCCAGTGCGATAACTCAAGTTCTATAAATCTCAGAAAAAATATCAACCATCACTCAAGGACAAATAACATTGAGATAACGTATCATTTTATCAAGGAGAAGGTTGATCAGGGAATCGTAAAGTTGGAGTATGTGCCTATAGAGCTACAGGTTGCAGACATTCTGACAATGGCCTTACCCAAGGAAGCATTTGAAAGGCATATACTGGCTCTGGGAGTTCAGTCTACTCCCCACACTTGAAATAGTGTGGATGTGGAACCCCCCCCCGCTCCCCAAGGTATTATGTGTTTTTCCCTAATGTGCTGATGTGTTCTCTACTTTTTTAGAGACCACAAAGAAGTGACCTTTGGGTTCGTTGACAAAGGGGGAGAAAATAGTGATTGTTCAAGGGGGGATAGTGTGTAGATTTGAAAAATAATGAATGATATGGGGAGAAGATGACAGGTGGAGTAGCCAGATATGGGGAGTTCAATGAGATAGGGGGAGAGTATTAAATCAGACGATGCTAGAAGTGATCGATCAATGCATAAAAATCACGACAGATGAGGATCGTGATAAAAGTATAACAATGGTGTTGGATTAGTGAGAGAAGGTTTACAGCTATCACCAATTGGTATCAGTGTGGTTCAACAATTGGTATCCATTTAAGAATTGGTATCAGGTTGGAATCGACAATTGGGTTGTGACATGAAGTGATTCATTGATGATATTTTCATACTACCGTTGTTTCTCACACCGAGAATTGCTCATGTGGGATTAGAGTACGTGTTATGTTAATCCTTGAATGCTATCAGAATCGCAAGAGGCGAATGGTGGTAGCTTCTGGAAGAAGACTCAGTGAGGTATCAATGTACAGAAAATCATTCTGAGAAAAGTTATGAAGAGTTGTCAATAAACCCAAAGGGGGAGATTGTTGGGAAAAAATCCCTCAAGGTAACATTGCAGTATTTTTAGGTTGATTGTGTTTGTTGACAAAGAAGGTTTCCATGGATAATTTTCAAGTTCCTGAGAAGTTTTTGACAATACATGTTGACAAAGACCGATGACAAAGGAATGGATGATCTGGAGGCACTACCAAAGAGACGAATAAGGTGGTGCCGTTTCCCAGTGTTTTCCAAATTTTTGGGGTCCAAAATTTGGAGTTTGGTGAGCATCGCGAAAATAGTATTTCCATGAAGGTCATATTTTTATATGGAAAAGGCATGAGTTTCGCGAAGATGGGATTCATAGATTGGATTTTGTGATGACCAGAAAAATGGAGGCAGTGATGCTTCACGATTACGTCAACGCTTCGTAAACGGTAGAGTTGAAGCGCATCGCGACGGTGAAGGGATTTGCGAGGGAGCTTCGCAGAGAAGGTGCGAAGGAATGCTAATGGTGATGCTCCGCGATTACGATGAGATCCACAATCAGAAAATTTCCGTGGTACTCCGCGATTTTGAGATAATTACAGCCGAATCTTTGGAGCTTCATGATTTGAGGTGTCGTGGCGCAGACTTCACATGGAAGGGTCGGGGTCGGTGGAATCGCCTATAAATATAGGTCGACCCCCTTGAGAGAAGTAGAGAGAATTTTTTGAGAAAATACTTTGCTCTCGATTTGTGAAGGATGTTCGCGAAGGAAGTGTTCTTCGCGAAAGAAGAGCTTCACGGAAGCTATTGTAGCTCCGTGAAAGTTGTGAGCTATGCGTTGGATAAGTGAGCTTCGCGAGGGATGTTGCTCTGCAACGACTTGAGCTTCACGGTAGTTCTTCGCGGTAGTGCTTCGCGAGAGTGCTTCACGAAAAGGCAGGTGCTTCGCGAAGTCTTGTTTGAGCTTTGTGAAATTGGGAGCATCGCGAAGTAGGGTGATTTACAAAGGTGTTTCCAAAGTGAATTTGCCCAGTGGTTAAAAGGCAAAGAGGTATTTATCAGTGGATTATAGTTAGACTTCAACAGAGCATCTATCAAAAGTTGAGGATGAATTCATTAGTGATAATGAAGAGACCTATAGGTCTATAAACTCTGAGTGGATTTCCTTCTAGAGCAGTGAGCTTAGGAAGAGGAAGAAGGTGATCCTCTCCACCGGCAGTGAGCCAGAGAGAGAGAAATAGGGAGTGACCCTTGGGAAAGCAGTGAGATGACCCTAAACCTTGCAAAGGCAGTGAGCCTAGGACAGAGTGACTGTACCCGAACATTGTAATCCACAGCTAGTGAAGTATAGTGGAATTTGGTACGACCGGAAACTTTTTTTCTTATTCTCCTTGGACGTATCCCTTAGCGGTAAACCAAGTAAAATTGATGTGTCATGTGCTTTCTTTACTTTCTATTTATATGGTGCAACAAGAAAGAGAGAGAAGAGTGTTTTTCTTAACAGCGAAACAAGATCAGAATGGGCATTAATTCTAAATTAGTCATAACCTGATTCACCCCCCCTCTCAGGTTATTCAGCCTTATGGACATAAAAATTGGTATCAGAGGGAAAGGTTGAAATTTGTTCATCTCTCAATGGAGGTCACTAATCATAAAGGGATTCCGATCTTCGACGGATGTAATTTTCAGATATGGACGATTCGGATACAACACTATTTTTGATCTTTGGGAATGGATGTGTTTTCAGAAGCAATGAATAGTATCATAGCTGATATTAATAGTGGTACATTATCAGAAGCTGAGCATAGAGAGTTGGATGTTGATGCAAAATCAATCTATGCCTTAGGGGGAGCCCTTTCTAATACCATCTACACAAAGGTGATGTCATGAAAAATGTAACATGCCATGTGGGAAAACTATTGAATATATATGAAGGAGATACAAAGGTAAGAGAGGAAAAGCGGCAAGTGCTGTGGAATAAGTATGAAGATGTGAAGATGATCCCGAATGAGTTTATTGATTCATTATTTGACAGGGTAAATATTGTTGTGGAAGATATGCGAGGACTTGGTGATTCCATTGAATAGATAATGATCATAAAGCGATTCTTGAGGAAGCTTCCACCTCGGTTCAATCTGAATGTTTATGTACTAGAAGATAAAATCCCAATGAGCTGACAATGGAAAATTTGCACAGTACCTTGGTTGCATATGAAATGAGGAATGATGATAACGAGGCTTTGGAAAAGGGGAAATCCAAAGAGATGGAATTTAACGCCATGAAAAAGCTCACCATTGAAGATTCTAAGGGAGAAGAAGAGACAGGTGTGTTGATGTCATTTCTTTCTTCAAATCTGCAAAGAGGAAAAGGAAAGTTTAAAGGGAAACATCAACTAGATTGATTTCGATGTGGAAAGGTTGGTCATCTTGTGGCAAGGTTCCCCAAAAATTTTCAAGATAACGATAATGATGATGATGAATTCGAAATTCCCAGGAAGAAGTCTTTTGAGTTTGTGAAAGGGAAGAAACAATTCAAGAAAAATTTCTTCAAGAAGAAGTCTCTTCTTTCACAAGAAATAGACAGTTCAGATGAGTTTGAGGATGAAGAGGTTGAGGAGATTGATAATTGTAAAGATCATGTACAAAATGCAATGGTGGATGTTTTCGGTAGTGCTCAAGTAAAGGAAGAAACCGACACTGATGAAGAAGAAGATGAAATTGAAGGTAGAGTTGACATGGATGCTGAATTAGAACCAGCTCTTGAATAGATAGATATTTGGAGATCAAAAACAAATAAATCCAACAAAGTGGTACATGATTCCAAACTCTACATGCAACAGTAGGAAGGTGAGAAGTCCGAGCTCGTAAAAGAAATAGAAATCCTTAAGTCTTCAGGGCCAGAGAGAACAGAAAAGGTTGATGAGTATAAGCTCAATATTGAAGAACAATAAAGGGAGATTGATGGCTTGAACATGAAATTGAATGATCACGTCAAGCGTATCGAAGAGCATGAAGAGGAAGTTGTCGTTCTGCGAAGAAATGTCAAAGAACAGGAAAAAAAATTGATTCCTAACACATTCTTTGGAAAGCATGTTATTTTAAATACTGAAAAGACGAAAGAGGAGCCTAGTAGTTCAGTAGGGGAGAAGCAGCAATTGAGCTCAGACGTTAATGTTGTTTCAGGGCTGATCAGAAACAAAAATCTGTGACAATTGAAGTCAGACCACAAGAACTAGTCTCATTATTGAAGGTTGATTTGGGCACAAATCCGATTCAGAATATTCAGAGATCCCAAGGGGAAAATCGTAGTGCTGAATTACCATGATGGAATGCACCATATATCAGGTGTTATTGTGTAACAGCCCAAGATTTTATGAAAAATATTCTTTTTAATTTCAGTAATGTCTTGTGTTGTACGCTACACCAAAAGGAGCTTGCACAACACGCATCCTTGACTTTCCTTGCATTACACGCAATCGCGACCTTCCTCGATAGCGTGTGTAGTACGCAATAACGAGTTTCACTAAACAACAATATGCTATTAAAATATTATTAAAACTAGCCGTTATGAATAGTAATAACCACTTTTTGAAATTTTGTAAATTTTATTTTTCAAAATGGAATTCATTTTTGGATTCGGAATATCGAAATTAGCCTAGGGTGAAATTTTGGTATTTTTCTGAAAACTTTCAATTTTTGATGAATAGTGAAACCACTAAGTGGTAGTTAAAAAAACTGAATTTTTCATAAAACTTAATTTTACCGCTTCTGTGAGTGGAATTTCGAAAATCCGAGAGACACGGTTAATATCAAGGACTAAAATGTGGTTCAATGAGATGAAAATAATTTTTGGTGAATAGTAACTTTTTACTTTTTTTTTCCACGGTAAAAAGTAAATTGGGTAATTAAGGGTAGAAATGATGTTATTATTACCCTAAAACATGTCCTAATTCTATTGGAAAAGTGTAATTCGACCAAAAACAAACTTAGGAATAAAATATGACCATTTAGGCCCACTTGGATTAGATTAGTACATTTATTATTAATTTATTTAAAGAAGGGTTAAAAGAGTTAAAATCAAAGTTTATTTACTAAAACATTTTTAATATGGGGTTATACATAAGATAAATTCGACTATAAATATTCATTATAAATATAAAAAGATATAATACCTAATTTTATTTTATTTGTAATTTTTAGACATTACATAATTTAATTTATTTATGACACAACGATGATGCAGTAATTATCTTATTAATGAAATATTGACATAATTGATGTTATAAATAC
This sequence comes from Viscum album, assembly GCA_963277665.1. Taxonomy (NCBI): domain Eukaryota; kingdom Viridiplantae; phylum Streptophyta; class Magnoliopsida; order Santalales; family Viscaceae; genus Viscum; species Viscum album. The sequence continues at coordinate 1,248,366,085 of OY728151.1, read as the reverse complement.
CCAAATAAATATAATTTGAGACTTTTTATGAATTAAACTAATTTTATAGGTTAATATGACATGTTAGTATTGCTTTAATTAACTTTTTTCGAACTTATCATTCTGTTATGATTTCACAAAAATCAATTACTAAATAGTGTCAAAATTGACATAAAATAGTTTTTAAAACAAATATTATATTATTAATTGTTATTTTATTCCTAAAAATCTAAGGTTCAGAAACATGACTTAGATAAGGTTATATATATTAATAATAAACAAATTGGGGTTCGTTTGGCTTCTTATAGTAAGCTTATTAACCATATAGTGTAAGAACACAAGAAGACACAGTAAAAGTAAAATTATATAACTTAATGTTAAATCTAAATGATAATGTTAAAATAAGAACCTAAACTTGTCTAAATTATATTGGATGAGAGAATTTCGACCCATCCCCACCTTAGCCTCGAAATAAATCAATTTGGAGCTATTTAAAACCAAACATGACTTTATAATAAAATAATAATTTTAGTTTTTCCAAAGAAGACCCTCTCCTCCCTTATAAAAGGACACCTCCTACCCCTTTTCCTCACACCACTTTGAGCCTTATATCTCAGCCAACCCCTGACAATTCCTCCTCTCCACTTCCCTAGAAACATCCTAGAGGTTCTGGTATTATTCAAAGACCAATTGTAGTGCCTTAAAAGATGGTCTCAAAGAAGCACTTCAAAGAAGAGGTAATGTCTGTTACCGATTCTTTCATCTTTATTTCTTCTTCCACTTCTTCTTATTTAGTTGTTTCATTATTAAGTAATAACATCAGTATCACTCATATACGGATATGTTATTATAAGTATGAAACAACCCTATTTCACTATCTATCCATCCTACGGAAAAAGAAATCACCGCGTGTGCGTACATACGAAATACTGTCTCCATGCCGTGGTGTAATCTGTTTTCCACCACCACCTTACATGGATGGGTATAATGGTGTAAATAATGACTATATATGACTATTATAAAGTGATATTGATTCTGAAATAGTATACATATACTCAAATACAATTCCACGATCATAGGAACGATATCATCACTCGTGCGTACGTACGGAATACCGTCTCCACGATGTGATGCGACTCGTTCTACATGATCTTCATTTCATAATGATTATATAAATGAATTGAATGAATTAATATGATATATATTACACTAATACCATTATGGAAATTAAGTATCTATAACCTAAAGAAAAGAATAAGAATTTATTCGACAAAACACACATAAGAACAAAAAGTTATAAACACCTGAATAACAAGTAGCAATGAAATATTATTACTAAAAAGCTATGAATATGACCATATATGATATCATAAAAATAAGTATGATTCTGGAATAAGTCAATAACATTATTTAAATCATTATACAGGAGGTTCGGACACTTACAAAGCAAGTCGGACCTAAGGTAAGGGAAAATATCACAATCTCATTTTTATCCAATATTGTTTATACTTGGTATTTACTGGGGTGTATTTTATCATCCACATCCATGTTCCCTCAATATGTAATGTTATTTACATCCAACTAAAATTTTTTAAATCCAAATTTACCCTTCGGTGAGTTTTTGTAAAAGATATGAAAGGAATCTTTTGTCATTTTTTTGTACGAGGTACTTTTTGACTTTTCCGACAAAAGTATGAGAAGAATGTTTTGTTAACTTATACGGCATGAATGGATTTTTAAAACATTATTTCCAAGAAGCTTCCTTTACAATTTTTCAAGTTTATTTTTAATCAATTTCTTTTAGTTTAAAATTTTATGACATGTTAAGAAAGGAAAAATGTTTTTGAAGAAGAAAGGATATTTTCCTCAAGAATGGAGTTCAAGTGTTTTATCAAAATTATTTTCCATCTATGATAATAAAGGGTTCTGTTTTTATCCCTATTATTAAATTGATTTGATTATGTTGTGATGGAATTATTTTTATGAATTCATTTATCTTATATTAATTGTTTTATTATGTCATGATGTTTAAGATTCCCATTTGTATTACATGGGTTATGCAATGATGTATGATTTATGATTTTGTGGAACACATAAGAATGGTATCATTATGAGATGGGTGAGACCTATATCTACCTCCAATGCATTGGGTAAAGATTTTATATCTCATGAGATAGACATGGCTGGAACGGTAGGTTATACTGGTTCAGTGAAACAGGACTGAAACGAGGGTGACTCGGTTCAGAAAGGGACTTTGTCCACTAAGATAGTTTTGGCAATGAGTCTTGACTAACAAGAAATGATTCTCTATGATTATGTGTGCATGCCACAAAGTTTCATGTTTTAAGTTATGATTATTGTGATTACATTTCACTGCAATGATTTATCCCATGTTATGAAATTATGCTATCTTTTACAGGTTAAGATTTCCAAAAATTATGTGCTTATGTATATGATGTGATTGATATTTCTTTTGTTTACCCTTACTGATCATTTGAGCTCACCCTTTTATGTTTTCTTTTCCCCAGGATATAAAGAAAGGTTTTAGGTATAAAAAAAGGAAGATCTTTATGGGAGATGTTGAAGATCTTTCACCAGGATTAGAAGATTATATTGTGAGTTTCCAAAGACACTAAACTATTACGATCCTTGTGTGTGTGTTTTTGTTATGTACTAAGTATTCAGCAAATGTAATGTAATGTCAATGTACGTCAGGCTTCGGGTCTCTACAGTTGGTATCAGAGGAAAGGTTTAGTCAACCTTTGGAAACTAGGATGCGAAAGCGTTAGTGAGATCCCTAGAGATATTTCTAAGGTATGTCTAGGGATGTCCCTAAGGATAAGTATACGTATAAGATACAGTCCTAGAACTACGGTAACAATCATAGAATTTAACCTAAGAAGTTAGATATTGAGGATACTCCCCCTTTATAATGTTTTTTTCCCTAGCATGATTTTTTCCTCTCACACTATTCTTTTTGGGTTTTAGACGATGGCTGGAACCCGAAGGAACCGTGTTGATCAATGCAATGGACAATGCAATGATTGTCCTCCTGAACAAACAAATGTTATGGGAGATGGAGTGCAAAATCTTATTTCTATACTTACACAAGCTATGAATCATTCTGGACTTCCAAATGAGCAGAGAAGGGAACAATATTCTATTGAGTCCTTCATGAGGCAACGTACACCTTCTTTTAGTGGGTCTTCTGATCCACTTATTACTGAACAATGGATCAGTACCACTGAAAAGATATTTTCAGTTCTTCAATGTTATGAACATGATAATGTCATCTTAGCAGTATATCATTTCGAAGGTGAAGCTGATCAATGGTGGAATCTTATCAAGAATACGAGGCCAAGAGATGAAATTGAGTCCATGGAATGGGACGAGTTCAAGAACTTGTTTTTCAGTAAGTACTTCCCTCGTATTCTTTGAACAAAGATGGAAAAGGAGTTCCTTGAGCTGAAGCAGAAGGATGGCGAATCTGTTGGTATATACGAAGCGAATTTTACAAGACTTGCAAGGTATGCATCTGGCATTATCATCCAACCTGAAAGTAAAGTTGATCAATTTTTCAATGTCTTAAAACCAAGTCTTCTAAGGGAATTATCTATAAGAGACTTCAGTAGCTATGAAGAAATTGTGCGTTGTGCTATCAAGGTAGAAATGGAAGTTGGTGTTACTTATCCATATCATAGTTTTGACAAGAAACGAAAGATGGAGTTCAAGGAGAAATCTCAAAATAATGGTGAAAAGAAGATGAATGTTTCCTTATGCACAAAGTGTGGAAAGAAGCATGGTGGAGATTGTCTTAAAGGGACTAGAAAATGTTTTAAGTATGGAAAAGAAGGTCATCGAGCAGCTGAGTGTCGAAGTAATGGAAAAAGGGTTTCTAATGATGTGAATAAAGCAAACACTGCAGAGAACGCACCACCAACACTTTAATGCTTCAAGTGCAAGGAAATGGGGCATTATGCTAATAAATGCCCTAATCCAAGGGTTAGTGATGATCAACATGAGAAACCACTTAAAGAAAAGGATAAAGGGAAGTCACATGCGATCACTATTGGCGATGTTGAATATGACAACGATGTGGTGGAACGATTAAGTGTTTATGTAACGGGATTCCAAAATAATGTTGTATCATAATGTATTGGATTATTTATGTGTTGGTCTAATGTGGTATTCAAAGTGATTGAGAAATTTTTGGAAATAAGATGATATGCGCATAATGAAGAGAAAATGAGAAAAACGAAATGTTTAACAGTATTCATGAGATCATGATTGATATAAGGACTAAGTGATATCATGGTTTGAGTATATAGAATTTTGAGGATTTTGGTATGTGGAAAGTTTTAACTTTTAACTACATTCATGTTTTCACTAAGGCTCAATGGGTATTCAAGAGAATACATGATTAATGACATTGAATGTTTGGAATGTGACCAACAAAACATATCTTATGATATATGGTGATCAACAATGGTATTAAATCTCTGGTAATCGTTTTCACTATATTATGAGAGTGGAATGAAGTATTATGGATAAGCCTAAAGATTGTAATGGAAGTATTATGGATAAGGCTAAAGATTGTAATGGATTATGTTGGACATAAGTTAGTATTGTTTAAGGATAAAAGTTTTTTTTCGATATTATTGATGGGATGTTATAGTAATATAGTTTTAGAAAAAGGACAACCTGCAGGACGGGTGACAACCCATCGCGTCGGACAAGGCTGTGGAAATCGAATCCAAAACCGAAGTGCGACTGGCCTTTATCGCCTACTACTGGCCTACAGAAAGTCCCTGTTTAGTAGAAACTAGTATTATTATATTAAGCAGTATGATATATGAAGTATAAGTCCATTTTAGGAACCATATATGATTAATCTCACTATAGAATGACTTATGTATATTTAATAACTTTTGCTAACCTTTTGTTTGAGACAGATGGAATGACCTGTCATTCTATCACATGATCTGCTAACACTTCACGAATAACAAATTCAACTTAATTTATTTAAGAGATTAAGTAGAAATTGTTCAAGGCACGAACAACAGTGAGATTGTACCAAAATAAATTAAGTATTTATTCTAATTCAAATTCTTCAACTTTAGGGAAATGATATTGAAAACCAAAAATGTTTTCCTAGTCCTCTTATATCTGATTAATCAGATGGAACCTTAGACCGTCACAAATTTATGGATTTGTGATTTTTGGCTTTTCCATAGCCATGTTCTCAACCACTCTCCATCAGAACATGATGGTTATATTTTTCTTCCATATCCATATTTTCACCTATGTGGAAACCTAGTGATTAGTTTATTTGGGTAACCGTTAAATTTCATACTTTCGTTTTAACGATTGGTTTTGGTATTCCTTTTTACGATGTGGGTTTCTATTAAATAAACTTTCGAATAGTAAACCATTTATAACCCCGATGAATTTCGAGGGCGAAATTCATTTTAAGGGGGGTAGAATGTAACAGCCCAAGATTTTATGAAAAATATTCTTTTTAATTTCACTAATGTCTTGTGTTGTACGCTACACCAAAAGGAGCTTGCACAACATGCATCCTTGACTTTCCTTGCATTACACGCAATCACGACCTTCCTCGATAGCGTGTGTAGTACGCAATAACAAGTTTCACTAAACAACAATATGCTATTAAAATATTATTAAAACTAGCCGTTATGAATAGTAATAACACTTTTTGAAATTTTTGAAATTTTATTTTTCAAAATGGAATTCATTTTTGGATTCGGAATATCGAAATTAGCCTAGGGTGAAATTTTGGTATTTTTCTGAAAACTTTCAATTTTTGATGAATAGTGAAACCACTAAGTGGTAGTTAAAAAAACTGAATTTTTCATAAAACTTAATTTTACCGCTTATGTGAGTGGAATTTCGAAAATCCGAGAGACACGGTTAATATCAAGGACTAAAATGCGGTTCAATGAGATGAAAATAATTTTTGGTGAATAGTAACTTTTTACTTTTTTTTACCACGGTAAAAAGTAAATAGGGTAATTAAGGGTAGAAATGATATTATTATTATCCTAACACATGTAATAATTCTATTGGACAAGTGTAATTCGACCAAAAACAAACTTAGGAATACAATATGACAATTTAGGCCCACTTGGATTAGATTAGGACATTTATTATTAATTTATTTAAAGAAGGGTTAAAAGAGTTAAAATCAGAGTTTATTTACTAAAACATTTTTAATATGGGGTTATACATAAGATAAATTAGACTATAAATATTAATTAGAAAGCTAAAAAGATTTAGTACATAATTTTATTTTATTTTTAATTTTTATACATTACATAATTTAATTTATTTATGACACAACGATGATGCAATAATTACTTTATTAATGAAATATTGACATAATTGATGTTATAAATACCCAAATAAATATAATTTGAGACTTTTTATGAATTAAAATAATTTTATAGGTTAATATGACATGTTAGTATTTATTTAATTAACTTTTTTATAACTTATCATTCGGTTATGATTTTCCCAAAAATCAATTACTAAATAGTGTCAAAATTGACATAAAATAGTTTTTAAAACAAATATTATATTATTAATTGTTATTTTATTCCTAAAAATCTAAGGTTCGGCCAAATGACTTAGATAAGGTTATATATATTAATAATAAAGAAACTGGGGTTCGTTTGTCTTCTTATAGTAAGTTTAGTAACCATATAGTGTAAGAACACAAGAAGACACGGTAAAAGTATAATTATTTAACTTAATCTTAAATCTAAATGATAAAGTTAAAATAGGAACCTAAACTTGTCTAAATTATATTGGATGAGAGGATTTCGACCCATCCCCACTTTAGCCTCGAAATAATTCAATTTGGAGCTATTTAAAATCGAACTTGACTTTATAATAAAATAATATTTTTAGTTTTTCCAAAGGAGCCCCTCTCCTCCCTTATAAAAGGACACCTCCTCCCCCTTTTCCTCACACCACTTTGAGCCTTCTAGCTCGTCCAACCCCTGTCAATTACTCCTCTCCACTTCCCTAGAAACATCCTAGAGGTTCTGGTCTTCTTCAAAGACCAATTTTAGTGCCCTAAAAGAAGGTCTCAAAGAAGCACTTCAAAGAAGAGGTAATGTCCGTTACCGATTCTTTCATCTTTATTTCTTCTTCCACTTCTTCTTCTTTAGTTGTTTCATTATGAAGTAATAACATCAGTATCACTAATATACTGATATGTTATTATATGTATGAAACAACCCTATTTCACCATCTATCCATCCTACGGAAAAAGAAATCACCGTGTGTGCGTACGTATGGAATACTGTCTCCACGCCGTGGTGTAATCTGTTTTCCACCACCACCTTACTTGGATGGGTATAATGGTGTAAATAATGACTATATATGACTATTATAATGTTATATTGATTCTGAAATAGTATACATATACTCCAATACAATTCCACGATCATAGTAACGATATCATCACTCGTGCGTACGTACGGAATACCATCTCCACGATGTGATGCGACTCGTTCTACATGATCTTCATTTCATAATGATTATATAAATGAATTGAATTAATTAATATGATATATATTACACTAATACCATTCTGGAAATGAGGTATCTATAACCTAAAGAAAAGAATAAGAATTTATTCGACAAAACACACATAAGAACAAAAAGTTATAAACACCCAAATAACAAGTAGCAATGAAATATTATTACTAAAAATCTATTAATATGACCATATATGATATCATAAAAATAAGTATGACTCTGGAATAAGTCAATAACATTATTTAAATCATTATACAGGAGGTTCGGACACTTACAAAGCAAGTCGGACCTAAGGTAAGGGAAAATATCACAATCTCATTTTTATCTGAGATTGTTTATACTTGGTATTTACTAGGGTGTATTTTATCATCCAAATCCATGTTCCCTCAATATGTACTGTTATTTCCATCCATCTACAATTTTTTAAATCCAAATTTACCCTTCGGTGAGTTTTTGTAAAAGATATGAAAGGAATCTTTTGTCATTTTTTTGTATGAGGTACTTTTTGACTTTTCCGACAAAAGTACGAGAAGAATGTTTTGTTAACTTATACGGAATGAATGGATTTTTAAAACATTATTTCCAAGAATATTCCTTTAAAAGTTTTCAAGTTTATTTTTAATCAACTTCTTTTAGTTTAAAATTTTATGACATGTTAAGAAAGGAAAAATGTTTTTGAAGAAGAAAGGATATTTTTCTCAAGAATGGAGTTCAAGTGTTTTATCAAAATTATTTTCCATCTAAGATAATAAAGGGTTCTGTTTTTATACCTATTATTAAATTGATTTGATTATGTTGTGATGGAATTATTTTTATGAATTCTTTTATCTTATATGAATTGTATTATGATGTCATGATGTTTAAGATTCCCATTTGTATTACATGGGTTATGAAATGATGTATGATTTATGATTTTGTGGCACACATAAGAATGGTATCATTATGAGATGGGTGGGACCTATATCTCCCTCCAATTCATTGGGTAATGATTTTATATCTCATGAGATAGACATGGCTGGAATGGTAGGTTATACCGGTTCAGTGAAATAGGACTGAAACGAGGGTGACTCGGTTCAGAAATGGACTTTGTCCACTAAGATAGTCTTGGCAATGAGTCTTGACTAACAAGAAATGATTCTCTATTATTATGTGTGCATGCCACAAAGTTTAATGTTTTAAGTTATGATTATTGTGATTACACTTCACTGCCATGATTTATCCCATGTTATGAAATTATTCTCTCTTTTACAAGTTAAGATTTCCAAAAGTTATGTGCTTATGTATATGATGTGATTGATATTTCTTTTGTTTACCCTTACTGAGCATTTGAGCTCACCCTTTTATGTTTTATTTTCCCCAAGATATAAAGAAAGGTTTTAGGTATAAAAAAGGAAGATCTTTATGGGAGATGTTGAAGATCTTTCACCAGGATTAGAGGATTATATTCCGAGTTTCCAAAGACACTAAACTATTACGATCCTTGTGTGTGTGTTTTTGTTATGTACTAAGTATTCCGCAAATGTAATGTAATGTCAATTTACGTCAGGCTTCGGGTCTCTACATATTGTTTCGGGGAGATGGGACATTCACATTATGTGTGTTCCATAGCCAAGAGATATCGAAGGGAACAAGAACATAGGTGGCGGCCAAACAAAGAACGATTGTCTAGAACATATTTCTAAGGACATTGTTTTTGGTGTGGAGGATTTGGACACATTGATAGGTACTATACTTAGACCATACAGAGAAATGAGCCAAAGAAGAATCAAAACGTTCGCAAGCAGCAGATCAATAAATCCACAAGTGAGTTAAAAATTCAAAATAGATTTGCGGCTTTGCAAGATGAAGCTGGTTCATCATACTATGATAAAGAACAGAAGTCTCAATCTATGATGAGTATGAAGGCAAAAGTATGGAGCATGAAAAAGAAAGAAGAAAATGAAGTAGTTTCGGAAATTGCCCTTAAAGCATCAGATCGATCTAGTGTGGGGATCCTTGACAGTGGCTGCACATCCCACATGACGTGTAATAAGGATCTTGTTACAGGCATAAAATATGACAAAGAAGGAGTTGTCAAATTTGGAAACGATGAAGGCCTGAAAATTGTTGGCTCAGGGGAATCCAAGTTTGGGGGCAAAGAAATGAGACGTGCTAATGTCTTGGTAGTAGAGGGTCTTAGTCATAACTAACTCAGTGTCAGTCAACTATGTGACTCTGGGCACTCTATTCGATTAACCAAGATGATGTGTGTTGTGAAAGGAAAATATGGAGCAGTGACATAATGTTTAAACATCAAAAATCTTGAGCATTGACATAAAACATGGCAGTACGTAAGGCGTAGATCATAATGGGACATCAATCATGATAATATAGAATGGGTATAAAACATGTAATTGTGTAAAAACATTAATCACATGATATGATTTCCATAGTATCCAAGGATTTGCTGCCAAGACCATCTTAGTGGAAAAAGTCCCTTACTGAATCGAGTCCACTCCTCGTTCCAGTCCTGTATCACTAAACCAGATTAACTTTTCATTCCAGCCATGTCTATCTCATGAGATATAAATCTTTATCCAATGCATTTGAGGGAGCTATAAGTCCCTCCCATCTTATAATGAAATCATTCTTACGTGTTCCACAACATAAACATAAATCATTCATCATAACCAAAAGAATAAAATGGGTTTCATAAACATCATCCCATCATAACATAATCCATATAAAACAAATGGATATCATTTCATCATAAGAAAAGTGAAACCATTTAAATCATAGAGACATTATACTTGAAGCATACACATATGAAATAATTTCATCTTAGATGGAAAATGTCTTTGATAAAACACTTGAAATGAATTCTTGAGGAAAATATCCTTTCTTCTTCAAAATCATTCTCTTTTCACAAAATGCCATGAATTTTTAAAAGAAAAATATTTTGTTGAAAATAATAATGAATTCTTGTAGAGTAAGCTTCATGAAGATAAGGTGTTATGAAACCGTAAAAATCCGTTCATGCCATATAATTTAAAAAAACATTCTCCTCATACTTTTTCCAGAAAAGTCAAAAAGTTCATCATATGGTAAACAAAAGAAAGATTCCTTCCATAAGACAATGTAAAAGTCAAAGAGGGGAAAATATGAATTTAAAAATACATGGAAGAATATTAAACACTTTATGAAAAGTATTTTAATAGATATGGATGAAAAATATAACCTCAATAAATACTTACGTATAAGCAATCTTGGATAAAAATGAGATTGAAAAATTATCCCTTACCTTATGTCTGATATGCTTAGTATATATCTGAACCTCCTGTATAATGATTTAAATAATGTCATTGAATTATTAAAGAATAATATTCATTGTTATGATATCCTATATGGTTCACTTATGACTTTATATTACCCGTTCTTTTGTAAATTCCATGTTAAAGAAGCGTTTTGGGTAAAATCATTTCATTTATCGAACATGTTTCGACTTGTTGTTCTAGATATTATTACTTATATCCAGATTTACTTAATTAAATAATGTAAAACATGATTTATATAATATATATTCATCATATAAATATATATGATAGATCGATAAATGGAATTAAATACATCATTCATAGAGACAGTAGGCCATACGTACACATGAACGCTGTTTTCATTTCCTTATTGAATTGAATGAAATTAAGTAAATGAAACAAATATTTACATAAATATAGTATAATTATTTTGTAATATATTGCATGATTATTTATTATATATACTTTATAAACATACTTTAATGGTTAATCAAGGCAAATGAATCTCATCGTGTTCGTGGAGACGGTACTCCGTACGTACGCACGAGCGATGATACCATTCCCATAATTATTGATTAGTATTGGAGTGGATGATATAATATCTCAGAATCAGTATGATGTTAAAATAACCATATATAGTTATTTCTTACACCATTATACCCATCCAAGTAAGGTGGTGGTGGAAAAACTGATTACACCATGGCCTGGAGACGATATTCCGTACGTACACACACGCGGTGATTTCGTTTTCCGTAGGATGGATAGAAGGTGAAATGGGGTTGTTTCATATTTATAATATCATATAATTATATTAGTGATACTTATTGTATTACTTTAAAATCAGAGAACTAAATAATAGGAAGTTGAAGAATAATGAAACTTGAAAGAATTGGTAGAAGAGATTACCTCTTCTTCGACGCACCTCTTTTAAGCTTCCCCTTAAGGGACTAGAGTTGGTCTTTTGAGAAGACCAGAACCTCCAGAATGTTTCTAGGGAAGTGGATAAGAGATATGGGAATGCGTTTTCTGATCTTGAAGGCTCAAAGTGTTGTGAGTTGGAGAGGGAGGAGGTGCCCTTTTATAAGGGAGGAGAGAGGCACCTTTGGAAACCTCAAAAATATTAATATATATCAAATGAAACCCCACTTAAAAACCTCCAAAAATGACTCATATTAGAATATTAGAGGACAAAAAGTTGTAATATCATCAAACAATAAAATTTGGACATGTTGGAAATTTATTTTAAACCTTATCAACTTGATTTATCCTTATTTAATCTATTTAGTTTTATTTGTGGTAAAAAGATTCTAAATTTTAAATTCATATAAATAATTACCTATGTGTTTTTAATTTTCCATAATTGGATAATTTATGACCTTTTAAACTATATAAACTTTAATTTATAATTTTTAAATATTTTTGTGATTTTTAAACAATTTTATATCATGTTATTTTTATAAAATAACAATAGTGTCAATTTTGACACTATTCATTTATTTGAATTTAAATAAAATCCCCAATGAATATATGTTCGAAATAAAAGTTTCAATTAATTAATAACATGTCATATTTATCTCTAAAATTAGTGGAGAAGATTAAATAGTTCATATAATATTTATTTTATTATTTTTAAAACCATTTATTTGATATTTCAATCAATAAAATAATTTCAACATCACTGTTGTGTCAACTTTAATGATAATTATTTAATCGCTAAAATTCTAAATAAATTCACATGATGTAGATAATTTCATTATATTTATTTAGACTATTAATTTTCTATGTTTCATGAAGATTATCACTAAATTAAATTTCTTTATACTTTTATGATTTAAGACAGTGACATGTTGTCACTTTCATTGGTTTTAATTATAATTAATTTATTTTCATGGTCCAAAGTCCATAAAATGAATCTATTCCAACCCCTAGGTGCGATGGGTATCATACAATAGAATTTTGGTAGGTGTTAGGGTAATTTTATAATCTTATTTTACCATTAATTACCTGATTTACCTTTAACTGCAGTAAATAAAAATTACCGTAGTTACTATTCATAATATAAAAAAAGTAACCTATTAACAAAATTTAGACCCATTGAGTTCAAATATGGAATCCATTTTTCAAAATTAAAAACTCATAAGTTGCAATAATGAATTTAAAATTAATCTCGTTGTTAAGAAAACTTGTTTTAAAAGTTAAAACACTGCAAAAGATTGAAATGTTTTTACTTAGGAAGTCAATGTAAAATTAAGGGTAATTACATATATTATATTAAATAGTAAAAATATATTCCATTTATACTTTAAAACCATTCAATATTATAATTTAACCATATAAATTACTACGATGAAAAAAGTTGTTTTTAATTAAAATATAGCGTGTTTTAACTATTCATTAAAATATGAAAGTTATCAGAATAATATGCAAAATTTATCCAGATTAAACTTTTATATCCTTATTCCGAAGAATAATTTTATTTTTTCAAATTTAATGTAACACCCTGAGCTTCCACGATACGCTTCCCATTCAATAATGCAATAGCTTGCATTGTACACAACTTCGAGTTCTAAAACACCGCGACTAATCAAAGTAGCCGTTATGAATAGTAATAACCACTTTTTAAAATTATAGAAATTTTATATTTCAAAATGGACTTCATTTTTGTATTCCTAATATTGAAATTAGCCTATGTTGAATTTTTTTTGTAATTTTCTGAGAACTTCCAAATTTTTATGAATAGTGAAAAATACTTAAAACAACTTTTTTAATCAAAATAATTTATAGTGATAAGTTATACTATTGAGTGGTTTTAAAGTATAATTAGAATATATTTTTACCATTTTATCCAATGGTGTTCATTAGAATTAATTTCACATTGAAATTGGACATAAACAATTGTCAATCTTTTGATATAAATTGTTTCTTAAAAACACGCTATTTGTTGTGACAGCGGGAATTAATTATAAAATTAATTAATGAAACCTATATGTTTGGAATTTCATAAAATAGACATCATTTTTGAATTCGGAATATCAATTATTCCTTAGGGTGAAATTTTGGCATTGTTCTAAAAAACATCAATTTTTGATGAATAGTGAAACCACTAAGTGGTAGTTAAATAACTGATTTTTCGTTTAAATGAAATATTACCTCTTCTGTGATTTTATTTTCAAAAATCCAACATACATGGTTGTCATTAAGAAGTAAAATGTGGTTCAATGAGATTAAAGTAATTTTTGGTGAATAGTAACTTTTAAGTTCTTAATTGCGATTAGAGGTAATTAGTGTAGTTTAATGTAAAAATAATGTTTTAATAATATGATATGATATTGACACATGTCCTACCCTCATTGGATGTGCAATTTCCAACCAAGACAATCCATGGATCAACTTGGGGACCCCATGGGGCCACTTTAGTTAGAAAATGACATAAATACCTTTTATTTAATGTTAAAGTAAAAAATGACACAAACATGAAATGTTTTACTAAAAAAAATTTTACATGGGGTTATACAAGTCATATTTTTGACTATAAATAGTCATTGGAAAGATAAAAATATTTCCTACATCATAGTATTTGTTTATAATTTTTAGACATTAAATAAATTAAATTATTTATGACATCATTATGATGCAGCGATGACCTCATTATTTAACGATTTTAATAAAATGAAAAGATAATGTACAATCCAAGGATTACACTTGTCCAAACACTATTGGATGGGTAGATTTCGAACCCTTATCACCTTATCCACGAATTATATAAGTGTGGGACCTTTAGAATCCGAAAAACATTGTATAATAATGTAAAATTGCCTTACTTTCCAAGAGTGCCCCTCCTCTCCTCATATAAAAGGCCCCCACCTCTACCACCTCATTCACACATTCAAGCCATTTGCCTCGGCCAACCCCTGCCCAAATACCCTCCAAACTTCTCTCCCTTACTCCTAGAAGCCTAACTTTGGGCATAATTCTTTCCAAGGAAGCCTTTGGATCAAATCAAAAAGAGTTACCCGATTTTTAGGTAATGTCTTATCTAATGTTGTTTTGTTTTATTTAGCTTCTCCAACCCCTTAAAATCTTTTTATTCATTTCTTTTGTAACAACAACAGTATTATAAATATACTAGGATGTTGTTATAAGATGTATTCGAGCTACACTTACACACACCTACATCTAATGGTTAAATAACATACTGTTTCTGTGGATGGCGAATTTCTGCCTCACGAAACGATGATTGTTCAACACTCATATAACACCTTAAAAGGTGGCAATTAAGATGTCACTATATTTATATATGATATATGATATGTTTATGTTTTAATTATGCTTCTGTATTTCTCATTTATGACATACTTTATGATTTCCATTATGGGTAAATGCGATAATATCATTTTAGGAAGTGCGGACTACCGCCCCCTCAAAGTGATTTGAATCGTTAATTACATATGTGGGATGTATAAAAGATGGAGTAAATAGTATTATACACTATATTATACCTTTATATAATTATTATTTCATTACATTAAATACGATATAGAAATTAAAGTAGCGTTCATGCGTACGTACGGCTTACCGTCTCTATGAACGGTGAATTTCATTTCTTACCTCTAAATGTTATGTAATATTATAAATTCATGGATATACTGGATATATATGATATATATGATATCTACATCATGAACATAATTCTGGATATAATGGATATATCACCACATGAACAACTTGTAATTATAAGAATTTTATTTTTGACTCAAGTACCTAAGATCGACAAAATGACCGTTATAAACTTAAATAATTACATAATGTTCATAACATGGTAATAAAGGACATAAAAGGAATAATGAACATGAAAAAGGTTCTTATGTAAATAGAAATTAACTCTAGTTTATTATTCAAAAGGTTAAAGAACAGTCGAGTTAGGACAGGATGCAAGGTAAGGGAACTTCTTAACCCAATTTCTATTCTTTGGGTTAATCTCCTACTTTCAAATTATGTCATGATATTATTATGTCCTATCTTGTATTTGTACATTATTTATGTGTTCATATATGGAATACACATTATATATGTACTTAATTTAAAAAATTATCTTTTTAAGGACTTCATCTCAATCCCCTTTCATTGAGGCATATTTGGTTTTATACAGAACTTTCTTTTATACGGTGTATAAACCCCTTTGACTTTTACGTTTATTCAAAAGGAATATTTTTTATACCAAGTTTTTTACTAAACGACAAAAAGGGAATTTTTTTCTTTCCGTACTTATGCGGCGACAATGACTTCTCCGCCGCCGTGACCATTATTTTAGTTTTGGCTTCCTCTACAAGCCATCATTTTTTTTAATGAAAAATAAATACAAAGTTTTAACTTTCTTTTATTTTGGTATTAAAAATGTTTTTGAAAGAGTTTTTATTATATAAATGTGTTGTATTGATATCTTGTGATTGAAATGTGGAAATGTTATGTTTCCTTTGTGCATGTTTTATGTGATACGATTATGTTATGGTTTATGATATGTTTAAACCTATTCATACGAGGAATGCATTAGACTTAATAAGTGACGGGTGGAGGCCGCTACAGCTCCTCGATGCATCGGCATGTCTCATGAGACCAACTAGTGTCTTGGCACGAGGCCTTGACAAAATCTTATTTGTGGTCTTGGCACGAGGCCTTGGCTACGTGGTTATGATAGTCTGGCATTATGAATTACATCATTATGAAAGTGGTTATTGATATTGCATGTGATTATTCGACCAGTGGAATATCCATGTGAAGAAGTAAATGGAATAATCTCATTTTACTTTTACCATATTATGTTGATGTTCAAGTTTAAAAGGCTTTTGTTTTAGTTATACACTGCCTTAAATGTTTATGTTTATTTATGAAAGCTCCCGCAATATTGTTATCCTTACTGAGCATCTGATCTCACCCCTTTCAATGTTTTAATATTTTCCAGGATGTGAAGAAGTATTTTTTGAATGACCTGTAGGGATAGTCAGAAGAGGATATGAGTGTGGACTATGGAGACTTTGTTATTGTAGTTTTTCACCTTATGTTGTAATGTAACATTTATGAATGTATCTACTGTTTCAAGGCTACTAAACTAATCGGTCTTTCGAGACTTGATCTTTTGTGATCATGCCAATGTTATGAAGTAATGCACCAACTCTAGGTAGATGGGGTCGGGGCGTTACAGTTGGTATCAGAGGCAGTTTAGTACTAACCTTGGAAGCTAGATTTAGATAAACTCTGATTAGAGCACATAGCCCGAAGATAGACTTTAAGGATTAGTATAGAAGAACTTCCTAGAATTTTGGTATTATAGAGATTTTGTGAGTTTTCCGAGCAATACATCCCTGTCTGGATATGAGCAGGTAGAGGCGGCTCTGGCACAGATGTACCTAGGGGTAAACCCCGAAAACACCGCTTTGAGCTAGACTCGAACGGGAACTGGTGCACGACAACGGGCCTTGCTGCACTCTTGGTTACGACACTCCCAGTGGATATGCTTAGGATAATTCTCGTTTTCTTTACAAACCACTATGAATGGTTATGAGTATATACTTCCTCAAAGAAAACCTTTTTATGATTATGGATTATATCCATAAATAGTTCAATTTATGTTAAGTATTTTATAAGTATGGAATTATGTATTTTGATTCATAAACTAATCTAGTTTATGGCATTGTATAGAAATGGCACCCAGTAGAAGGAATGTGAACTCCATCAATACGTATGATCCAAAGAGTAAGAAGGATCATATCTTTCATGGTATTAAGCCAAAATTTAGAAGGGAAATATTCTCCCATGTGTTATCAACATATGAAGAAATAGTATCATGTGTTAATAAGAAAAGTAAAAAATTCTCCGAGTCCTATGGATTTGAAGCGAAGCAAGAGATGAAAGGGATGAGGGGAAAGAAGAATTTTCCAATATGTGGTAATTGTGGGAAGAAACATCATGGAACTTGCCTAAAGGGAATGGGGGTTTGTTGTAAGTGTAGAGAAAAAGGACACAAAGTGCGTGACTGCAAGGGTAAGAAAATGGTTTCAAATGTACAATGCTTCTTCTGCAAGGATTGGGGACACTACGCAAACCAATGTCCAAATCATCAGAGTATGCCCCAAATGATGTTATTGGATAATAATCAGGTTATGATACTACCACAGATGAGGAGTAATGATTAGAGTTCTTATGTTGTTATTGAAGAATTTTTTAATTTGAGTGTTGTATCAATGATGTACTGGTTATAATAATTATGGAGTATATAAGGATTGTACTGCAGTACTATTTCATCAAGGACTTGAGACTGTGTGGAACCAAGAAAAGTGACTCCACAATAGGTTAAATTTTTGGAAAATATATGGTTGAGAGAAAGATAAAGCATAATATGGTTCTGATACTGAGATAGTGATTTTGGAATAAGACGTGATTGATTTGGATAAATTATATTGGATATTCTTAACTTCCTTGAAACTGATTGATGATTTGTAAACATTTTTGGATAGAAGGAGTATATCTAGTATTCTATAAGGAATAAGGGATCATGGTAATTCAGTATGTTTAAAAAGAATACATGATGAAGGTGTTCACATGTTGTTACGTGGAAAAAAGGATCTTCATTATGTTTACCTTCCATATAAAATTTGGACTGTGAGTTGGACAGAAGTATTTTGGATAACTATAAAGGTTGGAATGGACTAAGTTGATCTTTGGATAGTATTGTTTAAGGTTAAATAATTTCTGAAGATTATTTTTGGAATATTATAATACTATAGTTTTAGGAAAAGGACAACCTGCAGGGTGGGGCATAACCCGTCGCGTCGGACAAAGCTGCAGGAATCGAACCCACAATCATAGTGCGACAGGCCTTTATTTCCTACCACTAGCCTACAGGAAGTCCCTGGTTATTACAAAATAATTTTACTAATCTAAATTGTATGTGTTAACATTTGCAACCTTATACAATTAGGATAAGTATAATATTTTTGAGTTCTATTATCTTTTTGAGTGAAAGATGAGTTGAAGGTTGAAACTCTAATTGTCAAGCATAAATATATATATATACCTATCTCTTATTCAATGAATAAATTAATTCTTCAACTTTAGTAAAGGGATATTAAAACAAAAAAATGTGTTATCCTAACACCTTATGTCTTGTTGAACTGATGATATTTTAAATCAACATAGATTGAAGGCTTTGAGGCCCTCAATTTGACAGTTGATTGTAATTGATGACCTCAATCACTCCCTACAAATATTTACGTTTTTCCTCCAATTATATGTCTCTAATTTCCACCAATATTCTCCTAATCGAGATCATAATTGGGTGGTGACTTTTTCATTTCCCTTTCCCTCTTATTAAGGCTAAATTTTATTAATCTTATTTCCGATGTGGGTTTTCCACAAAGGTATTTTATCTTTTCAACCTTTTATTTTCAAAGAAAAATTTCAAATTGCAAGGACACAATTTATTGAAGGAGGGGAGAATGTAACACCCCGATCTTCCATGATACGCTTCTCATTCAATAATGCAATAGCTTGCATTGTACGCAACATCGAGTTCTAAAACACTGCAACTAATCAAAGTAGCCGTTATGAATAGTAATAACCACTTTTTAAAATTAGAGAAATTTTATATTTCAGAATGGACTTCATTTTTGTATTCCTAATATTTAAATTATCCTATGTTGAATTTTTTGTAATTTTCTGAGAAATTCCAAATTTTTATGAATAGTGAAAATACTTAAAACAACTTTTTTAATCAAAATAATTTATATTGATAAGTTATACTATTGAGTGGTTTTAAAGTATAATTAGAATATATTTTTACCATTTTATCCAATGGTGTTCATTAGAATTAATTTCACTTTGAAATTAGATATAAACAATTGTCAATCTTTTGATATAAATTGTTTTTTAAAAACACGCTATTTGTTGTGACAGCGGGAAATAATTATAAAATTAATTAATGCAATTTATATGTTTGGAATTTCATAAAATAGACATCATTTTTGAATTCAGAATATCAATTATATCTTAGGGTGAAATTTTGGCATTGTTCTGAAAAACTTCAATTTTTGATGAATAGTGAAACCACTAAGTGGTAGTTAAATAACTGATTTTTCGTTTAAATGAAATATTACCACTTCTGTGATTTGTTTTTCAGAAATCCAACATAAATGGTTTTCATTAAGAAGTAAAATGTGGTTCAATGAGATTAAAATAATTTTTTGTGAATAGTAACTTTTAAGTTCTTAATCGCGATTAGAGGTAATTAGTGTAGTTTAAGGTAAAAATAATGTTTTAATAATATGAGATGAGATTGACACATGTCCTACCCTCATTGGATGTTCCATGGCCGACCAAGATAATCCATGGGTCAACTTGGGGACCCCATGGAGCCACTTGAGTTAGAAAATTACCTAAATACCTTTTATTTAATGTTAAAGTAAAAAATGACACAAACATGAAATGTTTTACTAAAACAATTTTTACATGGGGTTATACAAGTCATATGTTTGACTATAAATAGTAATTGGAAAGCTAAAAAGATTTCTTACATCATAGTATTTGTTTTATAATTTTTAGACATTAAATAAATTAAATTATTTATGACATCATTATGATGCAGCGATGACCTCATTATTTAAGGATTTTAATAAAATGAAAAGATAATGTACAATCCAAGGCTTACACTTGTCAAAAGACTATTGGATGGGTATATTTATAACCCCTATCTCCTTATCCACGAATTATATAAGTGTGGGACCTTTATAATCCGAAAAGCATTGTATAATTATGTAAAATTTCCTTACTTTCCAAGAGTGCCCCTCCTCTCCTCTTATAAAAGGCCCCCAGCTCTACCACCTCATTCCCACATTGAAGCCATTTGGCTGGGCCAAACCCTGCCCAAATACCCTCCCAACTTCCCTCCCTTACTCCTAGAAGCCTCACTTTTGGCAGAATTCTTTCCAAGGAAGCCTTTGGCTCAAATCAAAAAGAGTTACCCGATTTTTAGGTAATGTCTTCTCTAATGTTGTTTTGTTTTATTTAGCTTATCCAACCCCTTAAACTCTTTTAATTAATTTCTTTTGTAACAACAACAGTATCATCAATATACTAGGATGTTGTTATAATAAGTATTTGAGCTACACTTACACACACCTACATCTAATGGTTAAAGAACATACTGTTTCTATGGATGGCGAATTTCTGCCTCACGAAACGATGATTGTTCAACACTCATATAACACCTTCAAAGGTGTCCATTAAGATGTCAATATATTTATATATGATATATAATATGTTTATGTTTTAATTATACTTCTGTATTTCTCATTTATGGCATACTTTATGATTTCCATTATGGGTAAATGCGATAATTTCATTTTAGGAAGTGCGGACTACCGCCCCCTCAAAGTGATATGAATCGTTAATTCCATATGTGGGATGTATAAAGGATGGATTAAATGGTATTATACACTATATTATACCTTTATATAATTATGATTTCATTACATTAAATACTAAATAGAAATTAAAGTAGCGTTCATGCGTATGTACGGCTTACCGTCTCCATGAACGGTGAATTTCATATCTTACCTCTAAATGTTTTGTAATATTATAAATGCATGTATATACTGGATATATATGATATATATGATATCTAAATCATGAAAATAATTCTGGATATAATGGATATATCACCACATGAATAAATTTTAATTATAAGAATTTTATTTTTGACTCAAGTACCTATGATCGACAAAATGACCGTTATAAACGTAAATAATTACATATTGTTCATAACATGGTAATAAGGGATATAAAAAGAATAATGAACATGAAAAAGGTTATCAAGTAAATAGAAATTAACTCTAGTTTATTATTCAGGAGGTTAAAGAACAGTCAAGTCAGGACAGGATGCAAGGTAAGGGAACTTCTTAACCCAATTTCTATACTTTGGGTTAATCTCCTACTTTCAAATTCTGTCATGATATTATTATGTCCTATCTTGTATTTGTACATTATTTATGTGTTCTTATAGTTAATACACATTATAGATGTACTTAATTTAAAAAAAATGATCTTTTTAAGGACTTGGTCTCAATCCCTTTTCATTGAGGCATATTTGGTTTTATACACAACTTTCTTTTATACGGTGTATAAACCCCTTTGACTTTTACGTTTATTCAAAATGAATCTTTTTTATATGAAGCGTTTTACTAAACGACAAAAAGGGAATGTTTTTCTTTCCGTACTTATGCGGCGACAACGACTTCTCCGCCGCCGTGACCATTATTTGAGTTTCGGCTTCCTCTACAAGCCATCATTTTTTTTAATGAAAAATAAATACAACGTTTTAACTTTCTTTTATTTTGGTATTAAAAATGGTTTTGAAAGTGTTTTTATTATATCAATTTGTTTTATTAATATCTTGTGATTGAAATGTGGAAATTTTATGTTTCCTTTATGCATGTTTTATGTGATACGATTATGTTATGGTTTATGATATGTTTAAACCTATTCATATGAGGAATTCATTGGACTTAATAAGTGACAGGTGGAGCCCGCTACAGCTCCTCGATGCATCGGCAGGTCTCATGACACAAACTAGTGTCTTGGCACGAGGCCTTGACAAAATCTTATTTGTGGTCTTGGCACGAGGCCTTGTCTACATGGTTATGATAGTCTGGCATTATGCATTCCATCATTATGAAAGTGGTTATTGATATTGCATGTAATTATTTGACCTGTGGAAAATCCATGTGAAGAAGTAAATGGCATTATCTCATTTTACTTTTTCCATATTATGTTGATGTTCAAGTTTAAAAGGCTTTTGTTTTAGTTATACATTGCCTTAAATTTTTATGTTTATTTATGAAAGCTTCCGCAATATTGTTATCCTTACTGAGCATCTGAGCCCACCCCTTTCAATGTTTTAATATTTTCCAGGATGTGAAGAAGTATTTTATGAATGACCTGCAGGGATAGTCAGAAGAGGATATGAGTGTGGACTGTGGAGACTTTGTTATTTTAGTTTTTCACCTTATGTTGTAATGTAACATTTATGAATATATCTAGTGTTTCCAAGGCTACTAAACTAATCGGTGTTTCGAGACTTGATCTTTTGTGATCATGCCAATGTTACGAAGTAATGCACCGACTCTGGGTAGCTGGGGTCGGGGTGTTACATTTAACTTATAAACATGTTAAAAACTATATTTAAAGTGGGTGCACCATCAAAAGGCAACAAAACTCCATTTTTTGAAAAATACTTATTTTACATGAAAAATTTATTTTGTTCTCATACCATGTTCTAGAAAATCTGTAAGATGAATAATAATGTTATAAAATTCAAAATTTAGTTAATAGTATACATAATGTCTCGTCCATAATAATATTATAACAATATGTTGTTGTTTAGTGAAATTCGGTATTGCGTACTACACACGCTCTCGAGGAAGGTCACGATTGCCTGTAATGCAAGACAAGTTAGTGTTGTGTGTAGTACAAGCTCCCCTTGGTGTTGTATATAATATAATCAAAACATATTTCATTTATACATTAAAAAAATCTATACATAATGTTGCGTAGAATAATTTCTACAAAACGAACTTGAAATTGTGTGTAACACGAGCCAAGAATAGTGTTGCATATACTGAAAGCTAATACAGGGTTTCATACAGTACTAGATAATCTTGGTGCAGTGTACAACATAAGAAATCGATGAAATTAAAAGACTATTTTTTTTATAAAATCTCGAGGTGTTACATTCTACCCCCCTTAAAATGAATTTCACTATCGAAATTCATTGGGTTTATAAATGGTTTTCTAATTGAATGTTTCTTTCATAGAAACCCACATCGTAAAAAGGAATACTAAAACTAAATTTAGAAAACTGAAGTATGAAACATATCGGTTACCCAAATTAACTCAACACTGGGTTTCCACATAGGATAAAAGAGGTGAAAATATGGGAGAGAAACCTAACCATCATGTTCTGATGGAGAGTGGTAGAGAACATGGCTATGAAAAAGCCAACAATCACAATTCCATAAATTTTTAATGATCTAAGGTACCATCTGATTCATCAGATATGAGAGCACTAGGACAACATTTTTGGTTTTCAAGATCATTTCCCTGATGTTGAAGAATTTTTTAATTAAAAGAAATACTTACTTGATTTTGGTACAATCTCACTGTTGTTTGTGCCTTGAAAAAATTCCACATTATCTCTTAAAGAAATGAAGTTTAATTTGTCTTCTGTGAAGTGTTAGCTGATCATGTGATAGAATGATAGTTCATTCCATCTGTCTCAAACATAAGGTTAGTAGAATTTATATACATAAGTCCATCTTATGATGAGATTAATCGTATATTGTTCAAAAAAATTACTTATACATCATCTATCATACCATTTAATAAAATAAAATGAGTTTTAACTAACCAGGGACTTCTTGAAGGCCAGTGGTAGATGATAAGGCATGTCTCACTTCAGTTGTGGGTATGATTCTGACATCCTCATCTGACGTGATGGGTTGTCACTCGTTCTGCAGGTCGTCCCTTTTCCTAAACTACTCTATTATAACATTCCATCAATAATATCGAAAAAAGTTTTAGCATTAAACAATACTAACTTATGTTCAACATAATCCATTCCAATATTTAGGATTATCCAAAATACTTCTTTCCAAACTCATAGTATAAAGAGAACGATTACTAAAAAGATCATATAAAAAGCACATGAATACCATTAATTATCCCTCATATATCACATGATATATCTTGTTGATCGCATTCCAAACATGCAAATACCTTAATCTTGTATTCTCTTGAAAAATGAATACCCATTGAACCTTAGTGAAAACATGAATTCTGTCAAAAGTTAACTCATTCCACATACCAAAATGATAAAATTCTATATACTCAAACCATGATATTACTTTGTCCTTATATCAGTCATGAGATCATTAATAATATCAAAAATTTCATTTTCTCTTTATTCCTTCATTATGCACATATCATCTTCTTTCTAAAAATATCTCAATCACTTTTCATGGTTACTAGTACCATAAAATTTCTGAAAACAACAATAGACTAATATATAAATATTCGAATATTCCACAATACTATATACAACATGTTTTTGGAATCCCATTACATAAACACTTAATCATTCCACCACATCATTGTCATATTCAACATCGCCATTAGTGATCTCATGTGACATACCTTTTTCCTTTTCCTTAAGTGGTTTCTCTTGTCGATCATCATTAACCCTTGGAATAGGGCATTAATTAGCATAATGCCCCATTTCCTTGCACTTGAAGCATTGAAGTGTTGGTGGAGCGTTCTCTATAGTCTTTTCTCTATTCACATCATTAGCTACCTCTTTCCCATTACTTCAACACTCAACTGCTCGATGACATTTTTTTCCACACTTAAAACATTTTCTAGTACCTTTTAGGAAATATCCACCATGCTTCTTTCCACACATTGATCATAAATAAACATTCATCTTCTTTTCACAATTGTTCTGAGATTTCTCCTTGAACTCCATCTTTCGTTTTTTGTCAAAACCCTGAGATGGATATGTAACACCAACTTCCAGTTCTACTTTGATAGCACAATGCACAATTTCTTCATAGCTACTGAAGTATCTAATAGCTAATGCCCTTCCAAGACTTGGTTTTATGACCCTGAATAATCGGTCAACTTTACTTTCATGTTGGATGATAATTCTAGATGCATACCTTTCAAGCCTTGTAAAATTTTATTCGTATATACCAAAAGATCAATCATCCTTTTTCTTAAGATCAATGAACTCCTTTTTCATATTTTTTCGAATAATACAAGGGAAGTACTTATTGAAAAATAAGTTCAAGAACACATCTTATTCCATGGATTCAATTTCATCTCGGGGCCTCATATTCTTAATTAGAGTCCACCATTGATCTACTTCACCTTCTACAGGGTAAATAGCTAGAATGAATTTTTCATGTTCTAAACAGTGAAGTATGGAAAATATCTTTTCAATGGTACTGATCCATTGTTCAGCAAAAAGTGGATCAGAAGACCCGCTGAAAGAAGGTGGACATTGCCTCATGAAGGACTCAATACAATATTGTTCCCTTCACTGCTAATTCAGAAGTCCAGGATGATTCATAGCTTGTGTAAGTATAAAAATAAGATTTTTCACTCCATATCCCATTATATTGGTTTGTTTAGGAGGAAAATCATTGCATTTTCCGTTACATTGATCAACAGAGTTCTTTCGGGTTCCAGCCACTGTCTAAAACCCAAAAATAATAGTGTGAGAGGCAAAAATCATGCTAGGGAAAACAACATAATCAAGGGGATTAAATTCAATCTCTAACATCATAGGTTTAATCATAGGTTATTCATGATCGTTATCATAATTCTAGGACTGTAACCTATACTTATACATAACCTTAGGGACATCCCTAGACATACCATAGAAATACCTCTAGGGACCTCACCAAAGTTTTCGCATCCTACTTTCCTAAGGTTGAATAAACCTTTTCTCGGATACCAAATGTAGAGACCCAAAGCTTGACGTACATGGAAATTACCTTAATTTTTCAGAATACCTAATACATAACAAAAACCAACACTCAAGGATTGTAATAGTTTAGTTTCTTTGGAAACATAGAACATAATATTCTAATGATGGTGAAAGATCTTCAACATCTCCTATAAAGATGTTACCCTTTTGTTTTCTTACCTAAAACCTTTCTTTATTTCCTGGGAAAAAAAACATATAAACTGTGAGCTTAAATTCTCAGTAAGGGTAATCATGGAGAAAATAAACCAAACCATATACATTTGAACTTAAAAACATGAACATAATGTTTAAACATTAAAATCTTGAACAATGACATAAAAAATGGCAGTACGTAAGGGATAGATCATAACGGGACATCAATCATGATAAAATAGAATGGGAATAAAACATGTAATTATGGAAAAACATTAAGCACATGATATGATTTCCATAGTAGCCAAGGCATTGCTGCCAAGACCTTCTTAGTGGACAAAGTCCCTTACTGAATCGAGTTCACTCCTCGTTCCAGTCCTGTATCACTGAATCATATTAACTTGCCATTCCAGCCATGTCTATCTCGTGAGATATAAATCTTTACCCAATGTATTGGAGGGAGATATAGGTCCCACCAATCACATAATGAAATCATTCTTATGTGTGGAACAACATAAACATAAATCATTGACCATAACCCAAATAATAAAATAGGTTTCATAAACATCATCCCATCATAACATAATCCATATAAAACAAATGGATATCATTTCCTCATATGAAAAGTGAAACCATGTAAATAATAGAGAAATTATACTTGAAACATACACATATAAAATAATTTCATCTTAGATGGAAAATGGTTTTGATAAAACACATGAAATGAATTATTGAGGAAAATATCATTTCTTCTTCAAAATCTTTTTTTTTTCAAAAAAGCCATTTAATTATAAAAAGAAAATTATTTTGTTGAAAATAATCATGAAATATTATATAGGAATCTTAATGAAAATTAGGCTTTATGAAACCGTAAAAAATTCGTTCATGACGTATAAGTTAAAAAAACATTCTCCTCGTACTTTTGTCAGAAAAGTCAAAAAGTTCATCGTATGGTAAACAAAATATAGATTCCTTCCATAAGACTATGTAAAAATCAAAGAGGGGTAAAAATGACTTTAAACATACACGGAAGAATATTAAAAACTTTATGAAAAATATTTTTATGGACAAGGATGAAAAATATAACGCCAGTAAATACTTACTTATAAGAAATCTTGGATAAAAATGAGATTTTAAAATTATCCCTTACCTTATGTCTAATATGCTTCATATGTATCCAAAAATCATGTATAGTGATTTAAATAATCTCATAGACTTATTACAGAATAATATTCATTGTTATGATATCATATATGGTTCACTTATGACATTATATTACCCGTTCTTTTGTAAATTCCATGTTAAAGCAGCTCTTTGGGTAAAATTGTTTCTTTTATCATATGTGTTTCGACTTGTTGTTCTTGATATTTTTACTTATATACTGATTTAGTAAATTCTAGAATTTAAAACATGATTTATATATAATATATATTCATAATATAAATATATATGATAAATTTATAAATGTAATGAAATACACCGTTCATGGAGACGGTAGGCCGTACGTACGCATGATCGCTGTTTTCGTTTCCTTATTTAATTGAATGGAATTAAGTAAATGAAACATATATTTACATAAATACAGTATCATTATTATTTAATATATATCATTATTATTTATTATATATAATTTATAAACATACTTTAATGGTTAATCAGGGAAAATGAATCTCATCGTGTTCGTGGAGACGGTATTCCATACGTACGCACGAGCGATGATATCGTTCCAATAATAATTGAATAGAATTGGAGTGGATGATATAATATCTCAGAATCATTATGATGTTATAATAACCATATATAGTTATTATTTACACCATTATACCCATCCAAGTATGGTGGTATTGGAAAAATTGATTACACCACGACGTGGAGATGGTATTCTGTACGTACGCACGCGCGGTGATTTCGTTTTCCGTAGGATGGAAAGAAGGTAAAATGGGGTTGTTACATATTTATAATATCATATCAGTATATTAGTGATACTAATTGTATTACATTACAATGAATAACTAAAGAATAGGAAATTGAAGAATAATGAAACTTGAAAGAATCGGTAGAAGAGATTACCTCTTCTTCGACGCACCTCCTTTAAGCTTCCTCTTATGGGACTAGAGTTGGTATTTTGAGAAGACCAGAACCTCAATAATGTTTCTAGGGAAATGTAGAAGAGAAATAGGCAGGGGTGGGATGATCTTGAAGGCTCAAAGTGTTGTGAGCAGGTGAGGGAGGAGGTGCCCTTTTATAAGGGAGAAGAGGGGAGCCTTTGGAAACCTCAAAAATATTAACTTATAATAAATCAAACCCCACTTAAAAACAGAAATAAATGACTCATATTCTAATATTAGATGATATAATGTTATAATATCATCAAAAAATAAAATTTGGACATGTTTGAAATTTATTTTAAACCTTATCAACTTGATTTATCCTTATTTAATCTATTTAGTTTTATTTGTGGTAATAAGATTCTAAATTTTAAATTCTTATAAATAATTACTTATGTGTTTTGAGTTTTCCATAATTGTATAATTTATTACATTTTAGACCATATAAATTTTAATTTATAATTTTTTAATTTTTTTTTTGTTATTTTTAAACAATTTTATATTTTTTAATTTTTATAAAATAACAATAGTGTCAATTTTGAAACTATTCATTTATTTGAATTTAAATAAATTCCTAAAAAAAGATATGTTCAAAAAAAAGATTTAATAGATTCATAACCTGTCATATTTATCTTTAAAATTAGTGGATCACAATAAATAGTTCATATAATATTTATTTTAATATTTTTAATACCATTTATTTGATATTTGAATCAATAAAATAATTTCAACATCACTATTGTGTCACCTTTAATGATAATTATTTAATCCCTTAAAATAATAAATAAATTCACATCATGTAGTTAATTTTATTATATTTCTGGATAATATTAATGTTCAATGTTTCCTGAATTTTATTACTAAATTAAAATTATTATACTTATAAGATTTAAGAGAGTGACAGGTTGTCACTTTCAATGATTTTAATAATAATTAAAATATTTTCATTGACAAAAGTCAATAAAATGAATCAAGTACTACCCTTAGGTGATACGGGTCGACTTTAAGTCATCCAATATAATTTTTCCAGGTGTTAGGGTAATTTATAATCTTATTTTTACCCTTAATTACCCGATTTACCATTAACTGTAGTAAATAAAAATTACCATAGTTACTATTCATAATATCAAAAAAATTAAAGTATCCTATTCACATAATATGGACCCACTGAGTTCAAATATCGAATCTATTTTTCAAAATTCAAAACATAGATGTTGCAGTAATTAATTAAAAATTAATCCCATTGTTAAGAAAAGGTGTTTTAAAAGTTTGAACATTTCAAAAGATTGAAATGTTTTTACCTATGAATTCAATGTAAAATTAATGTTAATGACATACATTATATTAAATGGTAAACATATATTGTATTTATATTTTAAAACCATTCAATATTATAATTTATCCATATAAATTATTACGATTAAAAAAGTTTTTTTTAATTAAAATATAGCGTGTTTTTACTATTCATTAAAATATTAAAGTTATCAGAATAATATGAACATTGTATCTAGAGTAAAATTTTATAACTTGATTCCAGAGGAGAATTTTATTTTTTCAAATTGAACTTTTAAACATGTCAAAACTAGATTTAATGTGGGTGAGCCATCAAAAGGCAACAAAACTGCATTTTTGAGAAATACTTATTTTACCTGAAAAATTTATTTTGTTCTCAAACCATGTTCTAGAAAATGTGTAAGATGAATAATAATGTTATAAAATTTAAAATTTAGTTAATACTATTCATAAATTCGATTCCATAATAATATTATAACAATATATTATTGTTTAGTGAAATATGGTATTGCGTACTACACACGCTATCAAGGAAGGTCGTGATTGCGTGTAATGCAAGCCAAGTGAGGGAGACGTGTAGTGAAAGCTCCCTTTCGTGTTGCGTATAATATAATCAAAACTTATTTCATTTATACATTAAAAAAATCTATACTTAATGTTAAGTAGAATAATTTCTACAAAATGAACATGAAATTGTGTGTAACACGAGCCAAGAATAGTGTTGTGTATACTGCAAGCTAATACGTTGTTGCGTATAGTACAAGATAATCTTGGTGTAGCGTACAAAACAAGACATCATTGAAATTAAAATAATATTTTTCATAAAATCTTGCGGTGTTACAGATATTGCTGGATGAAACTGGATGCTCCCCCATATCCAAATCCAAGGAAACCTCTTAATCCATTCCATCCGCCTGTACCGACTCCAGTCCACCCACCTGTAAGGGGCTGATCCTCCAATCCCGCCTTTAGCAGGAAAGGATGACCATGACCTACGACTCTGGTGCCATAGCCTTAGAATCCTTCACTGCAACTGGATGAACCAAAGAAGGAAACTACATGAGCCAACCCTCACACAAGATGTCATCCATAATAGTCCATAACTCCTCACCTAGATTGGTTTGTAGCCCGTCTGGTTCCTATTCCCCTATGACAACTCCATGCTCCTCCTCAGACTATCCAAACCACCACCATACCTTATTTTCTAGAACACAGTGGGTTTAGCCAGCACCTTAGACCCATCTGGTGGAGGGGTCATCACTTGTTGATCTATTTTTCCCTGAAGATATCCATAGACTAGATGGTCTAACTGTTGAATTCTTGAGTAGTACATTGGCCAAGACTCAAAAACAACCTATTGTGTCTATCAAAATTCTCCTCCAACCAAAATCTAAATCCAGTCTATTGGATGCTTTCAAACCCAGACATCAACACAAATGTGAGGGAATATAGGGTGACAGACTATAGAAGTTCGACTATCCGAGAACATATACCTACCTACCAAGTTCCATAACCTGCAAAAAATCGAAGGATTCTGGAATGGAAGTGGAAAATCCATGAGACATACCCACACTGAAGTCATCGGCGCATCCTAATTCATGTTGAACTCGAAGGACCAACATTAGAGGTAAAAACCGCATCCATTGAGAAATCTATGATCATTGGACCAAGCATCAATAAGATCAACCTACGAGGAAAATTGGATCATATGATGTCTCCAATAGAGAAAACCCACTACTACACAATCTTGGAGACCCATTGATTCAAAAACGAATCTATCAAAGGCATCAACTGAGGGTCAGCAGCCCTAAAATCGGGCCACAAGAGTTGCCCAGTGGAGATCCTAAGTGTTGCTGAATTCCATCTCGGAAATCGTGAGATGGGGAAAAAAATTTCGATTTCAGGAACCTTAGGGCACATGGGAATTTCTAGGAAAGGAGAGAGGAGGTATAGGTTGATTCATCCTATAAAGCAGGCCTCAATCGATTACATCAAAATTCCCAAACACGCTTTTCCACACCCCATGTGGCACAAACCTAGGGGCCCAATCCCATAAAAATAATAAAAAATATCCCCCATTTATTGGCCACTAGCTAGTGTGAAACCTAACAAGTGAAAAAATCATTCTATGAAAATTCAATTGATATTCCATGTTCTCCATGTTCAGTGTATAACACATGAGCCTCAGCCCAGTTAGTGAGGACCTGCTAGGTGCATCCAAGAGACCCAATATCAAATCCGGGTGGAGGCATATTTCTGGAACTGTAGCAGTACTATAGCAGGCACTATAGAAGGCACTATTCGGTACTGTAGCCGCTAGAACTATTCGTCCATCTGGGCCTTCGGGCCACAGGTTTGGTCCCTGGGTCCTACAAGGCTTTCGGGCCACGCAAGGCCTTTGGGCCAGTTAATTCTCAAGGCCTTCGGGCCAACTTAAGGCCTTTGGGCCAACCCAAGGCCTTCGGGCCATAAGAATGCAGGCCCCAAACACACTACAAAAAAGGATCATCCCTGGAAGAGGATTCAAAGCAGGTGAAATCACCAGATCAGAGCCAAATGGATTGTCCGAATGAGAGGGTATGGCTATTCCATCGGTACCAGCCTGTGCTTGAATGGGAAGCCTAGCCAGATGGTCATGCAAAGGTGGAGAGATACTTTAAGGATGTAGATGCTGGGGAGGGGAAGTTCTTTTTAGATAGTCTGGTTCAATTCCATAAGACCTTCGAGTCATGTAATCTCTTAAGCCTACCGGTCATGTAATCTCTGAGCCTATGGGCCTTGTAAGGGTTCCCCCTCATCCCTTGAAATGGGGGTTATCAAAAATCAATAAAAAATGAAGCCCTTCGAGCCATTCATGCATGTATAGTGTATAGATATGGTGATATAACTAATTCCAATTGAGAATCCAATCACATGAACATACAAAGAATATTTCACACAACATGTATAACCCTATCTCCCCAAGGATCAATCTATATCCATATTACTCACATGTCACAAAGGAGTCCATACTGAGGATATCCCATTACATAAAAATTAAATGGGTTAACAGGATTCCATAGTGTGGAAATCCCACCCATTCGATATCTATAAAAACATGGAAATATAGTTTTCCAAGTACAATTTTCATATAAATCAAATTTAACAAAATTCCAAAAAGCCAAATGGACAAAAAAATCATTAAGAAGCCATCCTTTTCAAATAACCAAATCACCTCCCAAAAAGGATACCAAAATAGAATTTCTATCTCAATTTTTTTAAAATCCCCTTTTTATCATTCATGTCATGTTCTCATGTCAAACTATTTATATTGAAATTCCAAAATGGAATTAATAGCCACCGAATTACAAAACATTTTTTAAAATCAAAATACACATCCAATTTAAATCAAAAAACAATATTAAACCCACTAAAATAACCCAATACATCATAATAGGAATCAATAATATATTTAAAAAGAAAACCCATGCTTTCGAATCCATAAAACAGATTTGAAATCCAACATGGTATTTTATCAAACACTGGTGTTCAAATTTATAACAAAACAATGATATTTATCCCAAAACAAGATATAAATTGCAAAATTTTACAGAAAACAACTACTAAGAAATTAATACATCACTATCTAGAATTTAGGAATGGTGATAAAATGATGAAATCAATGAATCTAAAATCATAAGGGAAACTATAAAGGGAAACATACCTCGAACCACAAGATTTTCAATAAAGTAGACCCAAAACAACCCTTTTAGGGCTCCAATAGCTAAGATCTACAAAGATGAGACTTAAAAAGACAAAATCCCCAATATAAATGAAGGAAACCATGAACCCTAGGTCTATGAGTCCATGGGTGAAAGTGATATCAAAAGAAAATACTGGAATAAAGAAGATAGAGAAGATGAGAGGAGATTATCTTAATAAATCTATCCCCAAACCACGATGAAACCCTAGAGAAACACCATGAGAGAATGTTTTGGTCTTGGAGAATAAGGGGAGAGTCCCCTAAGCATCACATGAAAAAAGGGATGACAGGGGAGGCATTTTGTGTTTAAAATATTGAATGGATAGGGTTTTAATTTCTCAATTTTTATAATCTGGGAAACCCATAGGGTTTTTCTACATGTTTTACTTAATATTATTCCAACTATGCGCCCGTTACAATACAAACTAGGGAACCTACATAGTTTGGCCACATAGTTTGTAAATATTATTACAATAATTTTAAATGCCACAACCCTAAGACCGAACCTCACCAAATGATTACTGAATGGTTTGAAAAAGAACGCACAATCCATGAGCCATCAAAATTCCACCAAAACATACATTTCACGACTACAAGGAGAAGGCCACAGAGCCCGTAGAACCCTCTGCAAATCAATCACAAGCTGATTTCAATCTAAAAAACAATTTTTATTACAAAAAATCAAGGGAGACTACCTAATAATGATGGGGTCTAATCTAAACAATGAAACACCTAAATAATTTAAACCCATCTCACCTGAAAACCATGAGACAAACTCAGATAAAAAATAAACCCGATCCGAGAATGAAAATAAAAACTGGGGTGTGACAATTCGCCCCATCATTAATGATTTATACCCTTAAAAGTCCTTAATATATTTCATTTGATCAATAAAAGACTAATGACACCCACATTTTCATGACCCGACCTCTCAAATAAAAAAATCTAAACAACCACTTATGGAACATACACCGCTTTACTATAACAAAACATTAAATTAAAACAATTTCTCCTAAAACCATGGGAAATAATGCCATAAAATCCAAAACAATGCTTCAAACAGTGGTCGTAGGCATGATTCAATGTAATCCCAACATTACCCAAACAAAAGAGAAATCATAATAAAAAATAACATTGAATCCACTTCATACTACTCCAACACGATAAAAAACTGAATCATCAACAAGGGATTCCATAATGGGATCCCCAAACATAGGAATCAACTAACACTGATCAAAACATGGAAAAACCGCAATGAGACCCACAATGGGTCTCCCCTCCTTTAAGAACCTGTATCTTGAACTAAAAACACATGAAAACCAAGAAATTTTCTTAACATTTCAACAAACTCACCAAAAGGGGGCCTCAAAAAAAATAAATATAAGGGGAAATCAGACCACGACAGAGATCCTTAAGTTATCTCTATTCATGAACTAATGATGAAACAAAACCATGGACCCTGACACCCTTATGATTTTAGACTGTGTGTGAGCTTCACTATGGGGCCTATGGCTGGAGCCCTGATTACTGAAGCATATCATATATCACAAAAAAATATAAAAATATCTAATAATAAATACAAGAATAAAAATGATACTCATGTGAGGAGCCTCCATTTATAATGGAAAAAAAATCAGAATTTCCAAAAGAAGAAAACAATTCATTAAAACAGGAGTTCTCAAGAGATCCACCACATCCCCTTACATCACAGACTGAATTGAACACCACCGGGTACATGATCCCCATAAAAAGGAAACATTACAACAGAATTAAACTTTAAACTAAGCCCAAACATTACTATGCTCCAGTGAACTCTCTTCACATCCCTTCCTAGAAACACCCTAATAAAACCACTAAAATGGGCCAATATGCGCACATGAATAAAAGTTATTTGGTTCACTTAGACATGACGAATTATTATGATCTGGAATTCCATAGTGATGAAACAACACAATTACACACCTAAAAGAATCTCATGAAACATCTCTTTGCCTTTTCATTCCACGACTAGCTCCAACATATTTCTGTTGCTTCCCCACTTTTTCACTACAATTCCCTTCACTCTTTACAGTAACTAAAGGAGGAAGGTAAACCTCAAGAACCCCTACCATCACAACTTCATCAAGATTACCTTGTTTCCCCAAATTTAAAAATGAGTTTATATTGAACTTCGATATATTAGATTGCATATTAGGATGAAGCCACAATTGAAATCACAACCCTTGAACGAGTTATCCACAAAATACCTCAGATTATATATAACTAGTTCCAAAAAACCATTATAAAACTCCAACACTGAACCATCAACCCACTGAAGATAACATTTATTTATTCCCTTAGTTACCATCATAATCATAGTGAAATATTGTTGTATAAACAAATACATGAAGAACTCCCACGTAATATATTCCTGAGGCTTCTTCCGAGAGTCCGACATCCACCAAATCCAGGGAAAACCATAGGCATAAAAGTGGAAAACATAACCTTCAAAAAAATCATAAAACTCAATGAAGCTAATGTTCCCTTTGATCATCCGCATCTAATCTTTATTTTTGAGGTGATATAATTGACCTTAAATGATTAGTGTATTTAACTTTTGCAACTCAAGAAATAAATAATTAGATTCTTCATCCGGAAAGCTATCTAACGGGTAATCACATGTAGCTTCAACTCGAACACTCATCAAATCCCTCTCGGTGAAAACGCTACACAACAAAAAATCCAAGACAAAAAAATCATCAAAAAGAGTTTTAAAAGTCAAAACATTTAAAAAAACACCTCCCAAATCATGGGAAACCAAGGAACATAATCATTGGCCTCAAACACCACAAAATAATCCTCTTTGAAAGACTTTATAAAATTGAACAAACTTGCTGGATTTTCATACTCAACAATGGTTTTCCTTTGAGTCTCACTCACATGCACATTCCCATTCCACCACGAGCACCATAAATTCCTTCTATACCAGTAACTCACTCTTCCAAATCATCATCCATCCACATTACACACACATCCATGCATGTGAGCACCCAATGAGATACCAATGGTTGTAACTATACATTTCCATGTTCAAAATGAAAACATTCCACCCATATTCTCATAGTCTCAACCCACTTAATGTTTCAAAAATTTATAAATTATTTCATATGATCACCACCCAACATTAAAAAACATTTTGAAACATCATAAATTGTTCCATTTTATTCCATTCAAAATATCAATGCAAACCATTCAAATCATTTTTAGGAGCTCAACAAACCCCTTCGATAAAAATAATTTTGTTAAAATCCCATTCATTCTCATTAAAAAAATTCAACTCTAAATAATAATAAATTTATTATTTCCAAACAACCAATTTCAACATACTCCATATTTTGAATAAAAAAAATTCAATCCCATTAAAACATTTCAGTTTCACCTCAGAAAGGTTGATTTAACAAATATCTATTTTTCTAAATCCTTACTCAAAGTTTATTATAAAAATAAATTTTACACTTTAAAAAAAATCCAATCATTGTCACTAAATATGATATTTTCACAATTCCAAAACAATAGTTTTCAGATAAATTATTTGAGAATCCAGGATGACACAAAACAACTCACAATAGGGAACTAGTGTTGATGGGCGACTTGAATATATGGTTGGATTCTATATGAAACACATCAAACTATCAGAGAGAGTAATTTAGGAAAATATCTCCAACTCTACATGTCTCTCTAGGCCCTTCATTCAATGGGAAACCTCTAGTCTGACTCCCTCTTCTTATCTCAAACACAAGAAAACCACATGAATCAAATAATTAAAGAAAAACCTAACATCCCATGGAAACTCAAGGTTCGGTCCCAAAAGTGTTGGATGTAAAATCAACCATACTTTAACCCAGATATATTACAATCTTAATCCATATACCATAAAATCCCAAATATCATTGGGATATCTAATACAATTTTCTCATGGAGCAACCTAGTTCATCCATAAACTCATCACCAAAGTTGATTTGAGACAAGGCCCATAGGGCGTTCCCAATCCTAATGGGTTGGAACATGGTGTCAGGCATCAAAATAGAGACATGGGAGATATTTAAATCAATTTAAATAAATAAAAAAAAGTGTAATGATAAACAAAGTATACAAAAATATATTAAAAAACACCAAACTCAACATCTTTTACACAATCTGAGAATACAAAAAACTGAACTTCAAAACAAAACAAAACCTGATGAACAAAATGTCTCCATGTGACCATAAGGGTTAATCTCTAATAAAAAGAACAATTATCACCCATGGTGATCAAAACAATGATAAAACCTATATTATAAGATAAAAAAATAAAGTACTCTAAGTCTGAGTATTAAAATTCTGTAAGATTTCCAAAAGAATATAACCCTAATGAAATTTATATAAAATAAAAATAACTCCAACATCAATTTTTAAATATAATATATATATGTATGACTTTTCCATACATTTACTACATAAAAATAAATCATGGTCTATTTCTCATTTTCATTTCCGAAAAAATTTTCTTTTCTATTATAACAACATTATCATTTTGAAGGTGAAAGTGTTGATTTCATTTCATAACTGAAACAAGAGTGTATAAATAATTTCTATGAGAAAACATTTTCCATAAAAAATTG
The DNA here is from genome assembly GCA_963277665.1 of Viscum album. Lineage (NCBI taxonomy): Eukaryota > Viridiplantae > Streptophyta > Magnoliopsida > Santalales > Viscaceae > Viscum > Viscum album. The sequence goes on along the minus strand of OY728151.1, from coordinate 1,248,327,737 downwards.
AAAACCAACTCATATCTTTCTGAAGAAGTACACCACACATATTATTACCACAAAAATCACAATATATGGTAAATGGAAGTATGCACAAAGAGTAAAAAACCAATCATACATCTCAATAATCCACTGTATTTAAATAAGTTCCAATAGACATGGAGGATCCTAGGAACTAATAAATAATACTGAACATACTAATACATATTGATTCATTACAAAAAGCATGCCTTACTCGATGATATCAAAATTCCCTAATACACACAGCCACAACCAACATGGCACAAATCGAGGGGCCCAATCCCATAGAAATAATAACAAATATCCCCACACACTAGGCCACTACCTAGTGCATAACCTTACTAGTGTAGACATCATTCTAAGAAAATTAAATAGTTATTCTAGGTTCTCTATTTCATGTCTATAAATATGGTGAACCAACTGAAGATAGATGAGAATCAAATCTCATGAATATATAAATAATCTTTCACACAACATACATCACTCGGTCACCCCACAGATCAGTCTATATTCATTTAAATTAGAGTTCAAAAAGGATTCCAATCTCGGGTTAAAATATTCAATACACATTAAATGGTCATGAAGATTCCATGGTGAATAAATCCCACCCAATCAATACTATATAAACTAGTCACGACAATTTTCCAAGGATAGTTTTCATATCAATCATTTTCACCAACATTGAAAATTTCCAAGTGGGCCTCAAACATTCCTTAATACACCATCATTTTCAAAGAACCAATTCAACATTCCAAAATTATACAAAAAACCATTTCCCATCTCCCAGAAATTTTATAAAATCACCCTTTTAAAATTCAGGTTGCATTTCCAAGTGAATCCATTTTTATTAAAATGCCAAATGACTCATTAATCACCAACACATGCCAGACCAACTTTCAAGAGCCATATACAAATTCCCATTAAATATAAAACCACTTTGAAAACCCATTCATTGAACCCAAAACATAACCTCATGCATCGATCATATATTTAGAAAGACAATACATTATTTAGAATAAAAAAACATGTGAAATCCAACCGTTCATTTTATGAAACACTAGGTCTACCCATTTTTTAAAAAACAATGCAATTTATCACCAAACAAGGTATAAATCACAAAATTTCACACCAAAAAAATATTCCAAAGGATATAAATCATTATTTGTAAAATAGGTAATGTGAAAAATGCATGAAACCAAGGAATCTAAAATCATAAAGGAATGTGAAAATGGAAACCTAACTCGAACCATAATAGTTTCAATAATGCACACTTGGAAAAACCCTTCCAAGATTCCAAGAGATAATATCTACCAATAGGAGACTTAAAAAAAGAAAACACCATAAATAAATGAAGAAAACAGTAAAACCATGGTCGAAGAGACCATATAAGGAATATATCTCAAATTATAATTGAGGATGAGGAATATATAGAAGAGGTGAGGACAATACCTTGAGAGATCTATCTCCAAACCCTGAAGAAACAATAGATACAGACCATGGGAGAACAATGGAGGCTTGGAGAACAAGGGGAGATGCCCTATAGGGTTGAACAAACCATAGGGAGGAGAGGGGGTGTTTTTGGTTAAAAATACTCAAGGGAGAGGGTTGGAATTTAAAAAAAACTAACATATAGGAATCCCACATGATTTACCAAACTGTAAACCAACTGTAGGCCCCTTACTAGATAAACATGGCCACCCGCATGGTTTGGACTCACAGTCATCAAAGCATGCCCCGACTATTATTAACACCACTATCTCGAGAGAGAATATCCCCACATGCTTACCAGATAGTTTTACAAATCGTGTCCAAGCCATACGCCATCCATCTGCCACTAAAACATAAGCTGCATAGATACATGGAGAAGGTCGCATGATACACTAAACAATGAACTAACCATGAATAGTCTAATTTCAAGATTAAAAACTCATTATTCCTCCCAAAAACTCCTGAGAGACTAAGTAATAACAATGGGGTACAAACTAATCCAAAAAAACATCTCTAAATTTAGAACCCTCCACACCAAGAACTCAAGAGAAAAAACAGAGATCCAACAATAATCCTGATCAATGGAAGAAAATGAAAACATAGGTGTGACACTTATTATGAGTTTTTATAAATAGTATTATTCATATAAATAATTTTAAAAATCTTTATCATATTCCCAATTCAATAAAACAACTCATTCATATTTATAATATCCCTTATTATGAATATTAAATTAACATCCATTCTTGTATAAAAATATTTAGAAATCAAATTTCTATTTTTACAAGGAACATAATCAAAATTTTACAATTATAAGGCAAATTTACTTGATAAATTCAAAGCATATGTGTCGAATTATAATATATAAAATATTTATTCATTTTTTGATATAAAGATCTAAATCACCATTTTTCAATTCCCTTATATCAATAAATCTATTTCTAACATTAAAAATACATGATGCACAACTTCTATCCAATACCCATGAGTAAATGTTACTTTAATTGACTATTGTAATGTTTACATTTGTATTCATATAGTTAATATCTTTTAGAACACTTATCATCTATGAAAACAAATTTCTAATTATTATATAGGATATACCTATGGGGAACTCAACATGATTATCATTAAATATTCCATTGAATATAATAAATATTTATCTATGGATGAGTATCACGTTTTAATTAGGGTAACATTATTATGTAATACCACTAAAAATGACATCTCCATGCATCTTATCTATTTTGTAATCCAAGATCTATATTTTTTCATGACTCAAACCATGTAATAAGAAAATAAGTTAGGAAGATACAAGGTAAGGGACTTTTTAAATTATTTCATGTATTATTCTTTGATCCCTAAGTTGATATAGTCTTTATACAAACCAATTAATGGATTCACTCAAATATATTCGTATGGTAACCTAAATTTTAGGGTTTCCCAGCTAGTGTAACCCCAAAAAAATTCCATAAACCAGGAACCTAAAAGTTATGGTCACCTTGTATGTTGATTGAATTAAAAAAGATAGTACATGGGTTCCAAATTTTTATGCTTAACAATATGTAAGGATAAATCCATTTAATAGTATATATTTGGATGTAATACCATAATTAATAATTTAAAGGGTCTTCTTTTGAAAAGACTCAACATAATAATATTCATCTTAATCATATTAGTCAAACTGTCTCTCATAAAATCTTTATTGTCTCACATATTCATTTATTTGCGTATACATTGTTTTTATGAAATATTTTTGTAATCATATTACATCCCCCAAATTAATGTACTTATATAATATGAATGTGTAGTTGTTTAAAAAACCCAAAATTGTTTGTTACTTTCAAAAAACAATCTAAACACACACATATATATATATATCTCTAAAAAATATTTTGCATTAGGTAAAATAACATTTCATGTAAAGGCATAGAGTCATGTGATATTATCAACTTCCACAATTGAAATCCTAGAGTTACAAATAGATAAACACTCACTTTTCTAGAACATGGCTTATTTCTCTAGGCCTGTGTGCAGTCTAGGGTGAATTATTTCTCCTGTTATATACATTACAGATGAGATAATTCAATTAGTGACATCTCTATCACATAATATGAAAAAAATTAAATTATAACAATTATCCATATTATATCTCTATAAAATATCGTCAATTTATATGAAAAACAAAATCTTATGTAGTCCTACCTAGTACATAATATCTGGCTCCAAATCCTAAAAGAAATTTCACACATTAATAAAGCATACACAATATTCATATTTGAAAGATGTTAAATATAATAATAAGAGGAATGTATTTATAATAAAATAAATAATTTATTTTCATGAACATGACAAAAAAGTATAAAATTTTCAAATTTAATTCATATAATTAAAATATTATTTTATAATGATCAACAATAATAATTTATAAAAAATTTATTAATCATAGCTAAAATATGGAAAAAACAAATTTTAGTATTTTTACACATTTTATTTTCATGAATAACTTTTAGTCATAAAATATGATTGTTAAGAGAGAGAGGTTTCCCCATTACTCAATTTTTATCTAAAATATTGAATTATATCATACACAATGAATCATATCTCTATATGTTATTAGAAATATCATATAACTCCAATCAATTTTAACAATTGAGTATATATCATAATATGTTGTACGCAACACTTTTTTAGAAATGATGGGTCAAATCATATTAATAGATAAAATATATTCTTTGATGTGATTTAATTCAACAAAATGGATTTCTAATATATTATAAATTATGAAATTATCATTTTATATGTTATGGAAATGAAAAACAAAACACTTCAACAAAATTTATTTACAATCCAATGTATGATAATGAGTTATTTTTGTAATGGTGAATTAAATACCATATATCATTGAATAAACATGTTCTGATAAAATTTATCGATTTTACGAGATCATCATGTAAAAAATAGCAATAAAAAAACATATGATACATGTTATATCTTTATAAATCAAATGTGTGCGAGTTTGTAAATAATATGGTACATGTGCGGAGAAAAAATTAGAATTCATCTCCATGGATAATGGATTTTCTTATTGATGATCAAAATAATGTCAAATAATATGAAACATGACATCGAGGGAATACACCATACCACCGACCCCAATTTGATTGTTGAGGAAAATAAATTATCATGGGGGGGGGGGGTTAGAAACTCCACAATTATAATAAATTTTGTTTAAGGAATAAGGAACCCTAAAAAATATTCTATTTATAATGGATAATGTTTAATTAAGGGAAACCTTCCCTTATATACTTCTTCTAGGACACTCTTCATTTAATGAAGATCATTGGACATTGGGTTCCAACAAATGGATTGAGCGTTATAAAACATTAATATTTTATTCACTGAAAACAATGATAAATAGTGTGAAAGCATTAAATTATCCATCTCATGGATTAGAAACCGATTAACCAAGAATGCGAGGGCATAAATGTTCTTGTGTCTGCATGAAATTCATATCATACAACCAATTATACTATATGATATGAAAATTAATGCATATTTTGGTTCATTATGAAACTGATATATCTTTTAGTATAATGTACATCTCATTCATATCACACCCTATGGTTTTAATGAGTTGTAAAGTATGACCTACAATATTAGCGTTCGTCCATTTTCCTTTGAGTATTGTGTATTGAATTTATAGGAATAAACATATCAACCATTATATATCATAAGGTGACCTAGAATTTACCCATTCATATCATTAGATATATCATTAAGTATCAAATTTCTTTCTAGCATGTAAATACTTTTATAAATAACAACTATAATCTTGGACCAAAGGAATATTACTTTGGACACGCATACATATGTGGGATACCCTTATATAAGAGTACAGACCTGAATGAGGACCCATAAAAATGAGGATTACCATATGTAAGTGCACCCTTATGAATAAGTATTCTTATGTGTAAATATTGATAAATTATATGACTAGAAATTTCAAAACTATTCTTAGAATTCTTAAAAACATGTCATGATTTGACAATTATCAAAAAATCACTCCTAAAAATCATCTTCAACCTTCATTTCCAAGTTCCCCTTAGCCAAAAACAGACCATCAGATGACTCTGAACTCATGAAACACTATAATGATTCCATAATCCCTTGTGTGATTTTATAATACTATATAATTCCATCCTCATGTCCTAGAAAACACATAAGACTCGATTAGAACCTATGTTGAAAACACCCCAGACAACCCGAACTCATCAATATATATAATATTCAATAATTTTTAAAAAATAACACATAAAAATTCTTGGTTCATTACATGAAACATTCGTCTTAGTTTCTGTGTTGAGTTATGTAGTTGTTTAAAAATTAATTCTAACCCTGGTCATTATATATTTGTATAATTTTGATCTGAGGCTTCTATGAATGTATTCATTTTGACATAGGCTGAATTGGGACATGATATGTGTTCTATTTATAACCCTCACCAACCTATTTATAGTGGACTATCTTTTTTCTTAGGGATGTATGGGATGTAAAACTACTCATGTATATTCCTACAATGATTTTATTTCAGATTTTATTTAAATCCTAGATGTAGAAGGAAAGTGGATTTTTTATTCATACACATCATGGAAAAGTGATTGGATCATTTAATATTTTTTCATTTGTCTAGTATATATTATAATGTGTTGGATGATTAATTTTAATTTTACATGGAACGGGAAAAGTTTCATGTTAATTTAAATAACACAAATAATTAATCAAGGTTTTCTTAAATAGATATTGCTTGAAATATAACTAACTTGAGTGAATAATAATGTATCTGGGTATGTTTTTAATGTGGTTATATTAATTATTTAGGATGGATTTATTTATTATAGTACCTGTGTAACATCCCACCCCTCACCCATCTTATTGGGAAGAGGTCGTTGGTGCTACTAGGACTTAAGTGACATCCCAAAGACACCAAATGAAGGAAATAAAATCCAAGGGACACATTAATAATTTTCCAATGATTTTCCAATGAAAATAAAACATCAAATCCAACACAACCATAAAAAACATCTATATGATTCATGAGTATATAATTAAAAAACAAATAAAACCAAACTATACCATATTATAATGCTGAAAACAAGACCAAAAAAAATCAAAGACACAAAATACATCCCCAAAAAACTCCCAAAAAACTCCATGATCAAAATCAACAAGTTATTCACAAGGTATCATGATTCCTCGCTAATGAACATGGACATCATTCCCTTACATGTTTCTCGATAGATCACATCTGAAAATGTACAAATGTTCACAAATAGGGGGAGGGTATAAAACTATTTAGAATTTCTCTAATGACTTCCCTTCTCAAAACTCTAGGTAAGAACATGTTATAACATTTATATATAATCTTATAAACAATTTAAATAATTTTATATCAAATCAAAAATAGTTTCAATCTAAACAATTTCAAAAACAAACAGTTTCCATGTAAAGAAACCAAACATGTCTTTACAAAAATTTCCCAAATTCTATTTGGAATACCCAATATAAAACTTAACACATCTTCACATGCATTTCAATGTGACAGTATTATACTCATGAGGGGTTATTTTTCAATTTTCCATTTCATCAAAATTTAAACATTTCTCAAGTTCCCCAAGGGTACACACCCCTTCTTGAGGATCATGTAATTTTACCCCAATTGTACACGTCCCTTATTCAGGACAATCTCAACCAAATGAACCCACACAAACCAGATTTTCCAAATCACATTTAAATGCATTTCAATAACACATAAATATTATTCATAAAACATTCCATATAAAATTACTTTATTCATTAATTTTCACAAACAATTTACCATGAAATAAAACAAACCATATTTTAAAATTCTCCTTTTAAAATTAGGAACCAATTCACTTTGAAAAAAAGGCCAACTCTGAGAATTTCACGAAACCACCACTAAAATGGTTTTGAGGAAATCACACATTAATTAAAAAATTAAAATCAAAAAATTTAATATCTTACAAATCAAGTCTTCTTGTTCTAATCGGGTGGAGTTTAGAGTGTAAGTAGCTGAATCTAAAATATTTGAATCCGAATTAATATAATAAAACTAAAAAAACATTGTATAGATATCAATGATTCAGCCTTACTTATTGTTATCATTAACCAAAACATCCATATAAAAATTAATTTCCCATAAAAACATATATTTTAAATAAACTAATTAAAACCATGCACATGAGCCTTAGCCCGGTTGGTAAGGAATCCGTAAGTGCATCCAAGAGACTAGGGATCAAATCTCAATGGAGGCAGAATTTACTGGTACTATAGAAGTACTGTAGCAGTATTGTAGCATGTACTATAGCGGGAATTGTAGTAGGCACTGTTTTGCACTGTAGCAGTCGGGAATATGCCGCCGTTTGGGCCTTTGGGCCACCAATTTAGTCCCTGAGTCCTTTATGGCCTTCGGGCCACCCAGGACTTTGGGTCAGTAAGTCTTAGGGCCACCTCAAGGCATTCAGGCCACCTTAACTGCAGATGAAAATCAGAAAACCTACAAGTAACAAGAACTACAAGGAGGATGAGCTAGGAGCTTTCACCACAGCTAAAGATAAACAGATTGCAGGAATTAGAGGGTATGACACCTTCCATCGGGATAAGCCTATGCATGCACAAGAATTCCTAGTCGAACAACAATGTGGAGGTGGAGAGATTATTTCACAATGAAGATGCTGCCGAGGAGCAGTTCCAAGTAGTTAGTCCAGGTTGTATGTAATTTTTGAAGCCTACATGCAATGGATTCCTCTAAGGCCTTTGGGCCATGTAATAATTATGCCTACAGGCCTTTTAAGGGTTCCACATCACCACTTGAAAGTTGGATTATCAAAATCAATAAAAAATGAAGGCCTTTGGGCCATTGGAGGAAAAATTAGAACCATGATTACATGATATTGGAGAATAATGAATCTAAGGAAAACAAGAAAGAACTCTAATATACCAAGAAATTCAAGCCTCTAATGCACATTTATTTTCTAATGGATTTCTCATAGAATTGATGGAATGGTCTCTATAACATAGAGATGAAGTGGAATTTATGTTATGAAAATTATAGGGGTGGAATGGAATTTTAGAGGCTAAACCATGTGTAATCCAAAAAATCCATATCTAATATTTAGTGGTGTCTGGTTATTGTTCATGGAAAAGAAAATCCTTACACTAACCATGTGATATCCACTAGCTCCAAACACCCCTGACATGGTAGGCTTAAAATTTTGAAAAACCCATGATACAATAGTGCCAAACCCTTATATCTCACAATGTATAGTTTCTCTAAGTTGGTGGAATAGTTTGACCAAACTATGCACCTAATCGTGAACCTACATAGATACCATTGTTTTAGTTTCATGGTATCTTGGGTGGGTTTTGATGGTTTTTAATAATAATACTCAAACTGTGAACCTCCATAAAATCCACTAGAAACAACAAAAAACTCACATGAACCTCTAAAAACATTACCTAGTCACTTTATATCCATAAATACCATAAATAATTGTTCATGTACCTAAAACTGAAGGTGAAACATAAACCCCACCATTGGACTTTCCATCTTCAAAACGTTGAAAACCACCGTTGTATTAAAATATTCTAGGCCATTTTATGACTATTTCCTTCACATTTTCTATAGTTTTTTCCTGAATCTGACCATGTTTCCCTAAAACCCAAACTAGGCCAATGATTTTCCTATGAAATAATTTACCATTACTATCCACAATCTAAACTATCACATTAACCAATGTATCATAAAAAACTAGGTAAAAATTATCAAATAGAATCTCATGGTTAGGATTAGGATTATAATTCTTCAATTGAAATTCATTAATCAAATTATACACTGAACTGAACCATTCTAGAAAATCAAACAGATATTCAACCTTACTAACCAATTAACATATCTATAAAGGATCTATGTTTTGAGGAGTTAAATTTACCTACCTTCAAAAATTATGATGAACATGCCTAGTAGATAATCTCAACAATACATGATCACTCATTCCAATCAAAAAAGTGTATCGAAGAGGATTGGTATATGATTTATGTAGGCTTTGATCAGCCCTATCACTTTCCAAATAAAAGAATCTTCTCTATTTTCTCTTTTACAATAAATGGTCAAGGAAGTTATGTCACACCTATGTTTACAAAAAATGTGTAGAATGAGATGGTCACCCATACAATTCATTGAAAGGATCCATTTGTATCGATTCTAGATAACTATTGTTATATGAAAAATCTAATAACATTATGTGATCCGCAATGAGACACCAAAATCCACTACATAATCCCTAATTTTTTTATAGTTTTTGTATAATTAGTTTATATTTTCCTACAGTTTGAGGATGATAGGCCATGATAATAGTCAAATAAGTTCCAATGAATTGCTATAAAGACGTTAATAAATGAGACGTAAACTCATATCACAGTCTAATAAAATCGAGACAAGAATGAAATTCCTCTTTACCACCTTTCAGATATATATATTTTATGACAATTCCAATGTATAAGATTAAAGAATATAGATGAAATGGGATGAATTCATGTGGTGATCTAGTATCACTCATATGGAATAATGTTTCAAAACAATCCTTAGTAGACCTATTAAAAAATACATCATTTTTGCTACCATTTCCAAATGGGAATTGGTGAGGAATAAAGAATATCGGTAAGCTACATGGGAACTCAGTTAATCTACATATAGTTGAGGAATATTGAAATTAACTCTAACACTTCCCTTTTCATTATAGCTCACCAATTATTTGATTTTAGTTCCTTATAAATCTTTTTTTATTCTAGGATGAATATACAATATTAAATGGTGGGAAGAATAAAAATATCATGAAAATACAATGGTATGACCATCTGATCTTGAATCCACCAACCAGAATTCCCATCTAACATCCATCCCTCAATGTTATCACCAGAATTGAGTATAACCTTAGAGAAACACATTTTTAATTATATATATTGTACTTATTAGAAATTAATCCTAATAAAGGACAAAAGAAACATGAAATAAAATGGAGAAACTACCTCAGTCTTCCCAATCCAAGTAAATATCGGCAATAACCAATTTCGTCTTCAACTGATCATAATAATATTTATCCATCTAAATGTGAATATTATTTTTTAATTCTTCTAGCACCAAATTTCCATTACTCGATATATACATCATGTCCACATAAAACATTTAAATGTTCTCTATGAATATTCTCTATCTTTGGTTTAGATCACTTTTAGATAAAATGTGTTTCAAACTCTTACGATATATAAACATAACAAATTAATGGCCAATGAGTTAATGAAACGTATTCTTCAATGCATGGACTATGGTATAAAATTCCAAATTGTGTGTTTGGTAGTTATTATCATTCAATCATAACTACCATGAACAATAAGAAATAACACAATATTCGTTCATGATAACACATTCCATCCCTGATCCCGATGGACCAAAATATAACCCATTACAATGTCCTTATTCAATAAATATCAAGATAGGTGGTGATTTATAGTGAAAATTAATCTCTTGAAAATACTTTCGACATTCTACATTCTATTAAAATGGAACACTTTTACAAGACAACACTTTAATTGGTGAATATAGTCCTAAAAAGTAATTAATAAAAGGTAGATAATAACTTGAAATTCCAAAGAAAACTATCTATCTACAAAACATTCTTTGGAAGTTTCCATGAGACCCCAACCTCTGTCTTTTCTGGATCCATAGAAACACCTTTTTCAATGATAACATTGACAAGAAAATGTACCTCTTATCTCCAAAAATCTATCTTTTATTTTTGGGTTTACATATGATGATCCTACAAGATACCCAATACTATCTCCATGTGTTTCTCATTCTCAACCATTTTCCTAGAATACACTAGTATGTCATCCACTATTACCACCAACAAATTCTAGATAAATTTGACATATCTGAATAAATAATTCTATAAAGATAATTGTTGCATACCTAACCTAAAATGTTGTATTTTCATACTCATAGTGTTCTTATGTACTTTTTATAGTTGTCTTCAGAATATCAACCTTATAAACCTATAGTTAGTGAAATATTGATTTAATGTCAATTTTAGAGAACAAATGGGATACCCTCAATTTTTTTTAAACTAATCATCAATGAGTAGTAGTGGATACCCATTCATTGTCATAAATTGTGTAAGATTATGATAATCGACCAAAATCCTTATACTTTCTTCCAACATTTCAACAAAATGAATGGGTTCCTCCCATCGAGGAATGCTGACCAAATGAACACTTTTATTTCAGCTCGTCCTGCTAGAATTTCAATTCCCTTATTTCTGATGGTTCTATCCAATGAAACATAACTAATATATGAATGTTCCTTGGTATGTGATCAGTATTAATGTCCCCATCTCTAGAGGGTGGAAATATTCAATAAATTTTAGGAAATTTATCATGAAACAAAGTAATAGTTGTTGGAAAATTGTACTCTCGATTGCATCAATGGATTCCACATTAATTGTATAACACTAGAATGAGATAATTCCCACCATTGGGTCCAATAATCATGTTCAACCAAATCTCACCTTCTGATATCCTCTAAATAGATTCTTCATTCTATCATTAGTCATAAAGATAACAATTCATGTATAATAGTCAGTGTGTTATTTGAACATTGTCAACCAATCCATGACCTTGATTATATTGTGGACATATATCTTTATAATATAAATATACCAAATAAATTACAGTCCTTCACTGGTTATAAATCATTTTTTAACAAAAAAATTAGTATTCCCTTTATCCAAGAGGAGTTTGATGTTTTAAAATAGATTCCATTGTCTCAACATGAAAACTCAAAATTTCATTAGTATGAGAAGAAATAATCTAATGGGAATCATACATATCAAACAAATCTTTCATAATGTTATAATTTAAAATAATTGTAACCCTCTCCATTGAAGCTTCATATTGATCATCCAATTTTTTCCCCATAGGTCCATACATTTTCCATGTTGTTGCAATTCGATCTCTATTCCCCAGTTGATATTTCCCTAGTTAATGATTCATGGTATTCTTAGAATCATCATGGATTTTCTAATTCTATTGGAGAAAACTATTATTCTACTCTCTTCCCTTTGAATCATATGACGTCTAAAAAGCAAGAGATGTGTACTGGGAACCCAACCAAGGATTACTATGATAATATCACTGAATATGTCTATTCTTAATGCAATTATGGTATTCCTTATGTGAATCTATATAATACAAAATTATTTGCTCAAATAAAAACATTGAAAGAATATATGATTCCCCTTTTTATTATGAGGAAGATTCGCTGATAATGTTGTCTACTAATGAGATATACAACAACCTTGGAAATAGATATCCATATTTTACTTATTCTTAACATTAGAGTTATCACTATTTCTCAAATTTATCAACATGCTTCCTCCAACTATATTACTAATGATATATCTATATTCCAAAAATGTTTTATTGAAATATTTCTACAATCCCTTATCAATTCCTTGAAAATATATGATATAATCTATTTTCAAAACCTTGAATCAAAAATGTGTTACTTCAGGAATGAATTTGTAGAAAATTCGGTTGAAAAGAAGAAAAAATTCATAAATTTATCTGCATACTTAGTCACAAATTGGTTCTCATGAATCATGCGGATAAAGCTCATTGTTCTAGAAATTATGAACAACTGATGATATAATAGTTTGTCGAAGAATTATTCAAAATCCTCTCATGAAATTCCTATGTCAAATTTAACCTGAACAGCTATTTACCACCACTAGTATTACTGATCTTTCATCATTTATGTTATCAATTTCACATTCAACTCAACTAGTATACAAAGGAAATTGAAGATTTGATCTGTACAATTTAGCCACACCTCGTCCTTTACTAGTTCTAAATCACCCAAGGTGGGGGGTGGATTATTATTTTTGGAACTGAATGGAATGATCCAATTGTGTTGGTTTATCCCTTCGATTCTATCAATCAATGGCCTCAAAATTCTGGATAGTACTCTAATCTAGTTTTTTTGTTGAGCTGTGGTGTAGGTGAACCACCATTTTAAGCATTCTCCACTAATTGGTTTATGCGACACCTAAAATGTTCCATTTTCTATAAATAAAAGAAACATACATTTAGTATCACACTAGAGAAATTATAATTTACCATATCAAACATATCACAACAAGGATTCCAAACATCAACAATTCCAATTTTCAGATCATTTTTTAAAATTCCACCATGATTTTTGAAAATCAATCCATTTTCAACTATTTTCAATAATAAAAAATTATCACAAAATCATAAATAATTACTAAAAAAGAATTTTTTTTTTAATTCATATTGCGATATAATTTCAATCAATTCATTTCATGCTCTTCCCATTAGTTAACCCCATGATAATAATGTAATAACTCCAAGAAGTGTCTAAAAACACTCATGTACCCAAACACTATGGTAACTTGAATTTACCAATAAATATGCTAGCTATTAATTTCTATGCACTAAGTTTCATGATCATAAGATCCTACTCCTTACCACCAATCCTACTCCAGTACTAAAAAAGAATAATTTTCCTACTCCAGGACCAAAAAACTAATATCGTTTGTAACATCCTATCCCTCACATATTGACTTAAGAAGAAATGGTGGGTGATACTAGGCCCTTGCTGAATTTCCCAAGACACCAATGGATATAAATAAATTCCAATGTCTTCATTAATAGTTAGGGGATTATTTTCACTTTTAAAACAAAATAAAAAACCAATAAAACCATAACTAAACAATATTTTTATGATACATGATTACAAAATAAAAGAAAAGGAGAACCAAACCAATCCAAATTATATCAGAGTAAAATGATGAAACCAAGACCAATAAAACTGAATGACTTAGAAGAAATAAAGTAAAATAATCAAAATAGTTTCCAATCACCAACTCACAAATCTATGCGAACGTTATCATGATTCATAGCTAATTACCTGGGATACCTTGAATATAACCAAGTCTTGATTTACCACATTAGAAAATGTATGAATCTTCCAATGAATGGTTGAGAATGAAACTTAATATGTTCTCTATAATGAATTCCCAACTCATTCCATAGGGATAGAAGATGTTAGTAAATTTATATGAAATAGTTTAAAACAATTTTAATCAAGTTATATCAAATTGAAAACTATTTTTTATCCAAACAATGTACAAACCAAATACCTTTACAATGAATAAAAATAAACATATCATTAAAACTATTTATAATATTCCATTAGGAATAGACAATAGAACACCACACACATCCACAACGATTTCCCATGAAATATTTAGATACTCCCAATCATATTCTCATTGATCTATTAAGTTTCCATAGGATAAACATTTCTAAAGTGCCCCAATGACACACATCCCTCATATAGGGTCACATCATTGAACCCTAATGGTACCAGACCATTTATTCATGATAAAATTAATGAAATTAACACACAAAAACCATATATTCCAAAACCCTTTCTTAGATATTTCAATTAAACATACATTTTATTCCAAAAAAATAATCTGTAAACAGTTATTTAATTAAACCATTTTCCATGAAAAAAAATCGTATATTGAAGTCACCAATATAAAATCACGATATAATTAAATTTCCACAAAAATAACTAATTCCAAAAAAAATTCCAAACAATAAGTATTAAGGATTACATTAGTTAACTCATAAATTTCAAAATTAAGTTAATGAAAATTTAATAAATTTTAAATCAAGCCTTCTATTTCTAGTTAAAATAATTAGAGAGTGAATCCACCTACCTCTCAAATGTTGGATAATCCAAATAAAGGAATAAACTCAAAAACTATAGCTTAGATATTGAGATTCTACCATAGATGTTTATACCTTCAATAAAAAAATCACACCCTAACATGATTTTAATCACACAACATATGCCTATATGCAACAGAATAGATATATGATACTAATAGAGGGATGAAGAACAGTTCTAGATAAAAACAACCTAGAATGGGAACCTACTAAGGAATTCAAGTCACCAATGCTCATATATTCCCCTATCTATCAATCGTGAATTAAAGGGAGTGGTCTCCAGAGCCTAGGGTTGAAGAGGAATTCAGGTTATGACTTATTTAAGGGAAAATAAATTTTGTGTGAAAATAGAGTTAGATCCACAAAATATAGATCTATTTTATAAGGTTGAAATGTTAAGAAACATGTTTTGGAAAATTGTGTTCATGTTGGGAACTAGACACTACCTCCAAAGGCCCCTCACATGATTTTCTTGTATGGTTAGTCAAATTATTGGTCTACCATGTTAATCATCTCTATAATTCAACGCAAGAATTATCCTATGTAGCAGTATGGTTTGGTCAGACTGTGTGCATAACGATGAACCTACCTAATGTACACTATTTCAGTTACATAGTTACCTGGGAGGTGTTTCATGGTTTCTAGCAGTTCTCAAACATTTCACCTTTGTAGAGGCCCCAAAATTTTCAAAATATCATTTGAACCTCCCAAGAAATAACCCAATCACATTATACACTTAAAATGAATAATCAATGGTTCATGTACCTGAAATTGAGGGTGATATAATCTATGATGTTGTGGAATATGTTATATACTAACAAACTTGTTGTTATGTTTTATGGAATGGATTTGTGTCCTTTGTAATGAAAGGGAGTAAACCAATGATGATTTTGAAGTAATAATGGAATAAATTTGGCATTTTATCATGCTATCCAGGTTATATTCAAATGATGGATTATATTTATTTGCAGATTATTTTATATATAAATTGGACATATTTATATTTGAAAAAAGTTAAATATGAATCTTAGATATTTAATTTTTTGTGTCATGTTGAAACTATAATATAATTGATATTTAGATATATTTTTTTGAAATATGTGGGGAAATGATGAAATTATAAAGCAAAATGTTATTATTAGTTTGTTTTATGTTCATAGAAATAATTTTGCGATTCAGTTTTTTGAAATGAATATAATGTTGTTTGATATTATTTTTTGATTAGATTGGATGTTTGAATAATTAAAAATAATAATTTAAAATTGTTGAAATTGAAATTAAGTAATTCTTGTGTGCCATTACTATATTGATGTATATTGGATGGTATAATTACTTATTTCCTAAAATATCATATTTTAAATTGGGATTCAAATGGTAATTATGGAATAATATTTATTGTGAATTTTATTAAGATTATATAAACAAATTAAATAAAATTATTATATTTTAATAACTATTTTTACAGGTTATATTTTTTTAATTGTGTATTAGGTCTAATATAAATTATATGAACAAATATATTTATTAGTTATTTTTTATAAAATGAATGATTTGAGAAATTTCATAAAATTACATTTAATTTTTTTATTTAAAAATTACTCTGTTGTGTTATAATAAATTACTATATTATATAATTTTTATTGAAATTATTATTAAATAATATTTTTATATTAAATTATTTAATATAATATATATTGTTTATATAATGATTTATATTGATTACAAAATTATATTGACAAGTGTTGAGAGAGATTTTAAGTAGGATCATTCCGAGTTGGACCAGAAACGTCATTGAGAAGTTTATGATTAATTAATATGTTGATTAGTGATATGTCAGTCAATGAGGACCTATGAGGTCTATATTGTTATAGATCTAGGTATCATTATTCTTAGGAATTATCTAGGACTAATAAGTTTTCTTTTTCTATTAATATACTACCCTATTGGTAGTGTGTATGGTTATATGTTAAGTGTATAAGGATAAACATGATGAGTTATGAATCATATATTATGGGTGATCATTAGTAGATTATATGGGAAAGTTTTTTGGTATCTATGGTCAGTGATTTTAGAGTGATTCGAATAAGAGATTTGTCTTATATTGGTATATTTTTATTTAACTCGAATATAATTTATTTTTTATTTGGAACATATCTTAAGGTTAAATTAGGTTTTAATATTTATTATGAAAAGAGAAATGGGTGGAATGTTTCTGTAAATAGTATAGATATTATATAACTCTGAAATTTTAAATGAATAAAAATTTTTTTGATGACGTATCTGACATGAAACACCAAGAATAAATGACCTATATAATATATAACCACTATAACCTAGATATTAAATTAGAGGTAATGAATATTATTAACATATTTATGAAATATATTTATAAATTTACAAATAAAAATAATGTTTTTGATAAATTCATACTACATAATAAATCAATTTTTATTAAAGTTGTTTTATCCATTTAAAATATGTTTTATTCAAAAATGGGTTTAATATTTTTGTGATAATATTATAATTCATAATTTGAAATTTTAGAAAATTAATGTTATATTATTAAAATAGTTATGGAAATTAAAATATTAAAATTACCTTCAGGAGAATGATTGGGGTTTTTTCATAAAATATTTATTTTTCAGTAAATTGTAAAAAATACCAATTTTTATAAAACTATAATTTTATTCCAAAAAATAAATTAATTTAATGGTTTAATTATACATTTAATTTTATTTCATGTAACATGTATTTTTTTTACATTTAATCCTATTAATTGAATTTTACTTTTCTTTATATTTTATTTTAGTATATGTTTATTATTTGGTTTAATGGGATTGTTCTGAAACCCGTTTCAAAGTGAAAAATGATTCTTCATTTTAATTTGTTAAAAAACATTTAATAAGGATTTATTTATATTAATGGTACATAATATATACACAAAAATATTAATTCATGTTCATTTTATGATTATTACTTGTCAGAGTGTTAATATAAAATCAAGATTTTCTAAAATAATAACCTTCTTGATGACCAACCATTGCACCACATCTATAAGGATAATTTTAAATTCAAATCATTAAAATATGTGAAATTAATATGGTAAAATAAATTAAATATTTTTACGGAGAATAATTTATATTATCTAATAATATCATCATAATTTTTGGTAATAATTAAAAGTTAACACATTAAAAGGTACTTACTATAGTTAAGGAAATAATGGTTTTATGAATGGGGTTAAAATAAAAATAAAAGAGTTAAAATGAAATTATTATTTCTAAATATATTAAATACACATATTTTGACATTATTTTGTATTATTTTCTAGATTTATCCATTTTTATCCTTATTGAATATGAAAAATGTGGGTATCAATTTTTATTTTCAAAAATTACAAGTGTGTCACTAACCACACTTATAAAAGGTCACCCCCACTCCTGTAAATTTCACAAAAAAAATTCATTTGAAATAGAATATACCTAAAAAAATATATTTATTACTTCCATCCCCAAATCCTAAAATCCATTTTCTGATTATAAATCAATCATATGAAAGACTTTGGTGCTAATATCAGTAATTTTTCTAAAGAAAATGTATCATGATTAACTAGGGTTTTTTATTTTATTGATTTTTAAACCTGCTTAAAATATTTTTCAATAATGATAATACAATTACACTAATATTCACTATATATAAGACATTAATATTGTAATATAATAACTTAAATAAACATCTTCTTCCATTAAATGGGAATGAAAACCATTGTTCACGTGTAGGAGGGACTGGCACCTCATTGACTGATGTAATTTTTTTTCCATCATTACATATAAATGCTACACATAATGATGGATTTAATGTATATAAATGTATATAATATTTTTTTTCATGTAATATTTTCTAATATTTCTTGGAATATTTACTTTAGTTAGGAGTTGAGATAGCTTGAGATTCTGATGCTTGTTGACCTAGTATTGATATTGTAAAAATATTTAAAATATTTATTTCATTCATTATTAGTTTTCATGATATAGTGGAATAAATTTAAAATGTAGTGTAAAAATGGATATTTGAGGCCATTATTGAGTCTAAAAAATATGTTTTACCGTAGGAGTAACCTTAGATTGGTCAGCACCAGGCATCCGGTTAAAGCATCCATTGGTGGGTATGTTTATTTTAAAAAATTAATTAATTTTTTATAAAATGACCCAAAAAAATAATCTATAAATTACCTTATATCATTATATTTCAATGGTTTTCTTCATAAAACATTCTAGATATAAGTGTATTAGGAGATCTTTCTTCATTGGTTGATCAACAACGGATGATGAACATTCAATTATATTATTCTTGAGTTTTCCCTATTCTTTTATTTTGATCTTCTCCATTGAGAAATGAGGCCATGTTTCATCATTTACATTGTGGAATCAAGAATGATCGAACCCCCGTAATAATTTTTCTTTCAGGAATCACATATAGATTAATGGTTTTGTGGATGGATTGATGAATGCCAAGGGATTCTGGCGGCACTCTACAGATTATAGATTGGGGGGAGTGACCAAAATTAGTGGAATGATAATGAATGTAATGTGTGGTAGACATTAAATAGATATGAATGGTTAGTGAAGGTATTTTAGTGAGAAAAATAAAATATCTAATTTCCTTCCTATCATTGAAGGTGGTGCTTTGTAATTAATAATAATAATAACCTGATATATTTATTATTATTATTTTTAAAAACTAAAAAAATTGAATGGTATGATGCTCCCTTGGATGAAGAAAATAAGGGTATCCCATGCATAGGAAAGTCCCCATCCATGATATTTTCACACCTTTTAGTCAATTCAATAAAAATTTATATAATAGTAATGATGAAAATAATATTAATAATAATATTTTTATAAATTTTCTAATGGGGATTGATAGGTGCCTATGCATGGAAAAAAGTTGAATTGATTTACTCTCCTGTCAATTGGAATAAATTTATAAGAATTATAATATTACATATTATTGTTATTTTTTATATTCTTGGAAACAAGGATTCATTCTTAAATTCTTCATGTGACGTCAAATAGATGGGTTGTCGGTGGTTCCATGATCATGGTTTTATGATAAAATATTCAATACCAATGAGGGTTATTTTATTCTCAATGGTTCTTTGTCCCATAAAACAATATACATACATGTTATGTTGAGATTTGTTTTCTACTAGGGGTCAATTTTATGTAAGTGAATAGCCTTTCCCTTGTGTTTTTCTATAATAATCGTGATGGTCTGATCCATTTTTCTTGTTATTCTTGTTTATGATGACATATATGGGGATAGAATAATGATTTTCTTCATATGATCTTCAAGATTTTGGTTAAACTGTGATTTTGGACCATGAACATCCTATAATGAGTTATTTTTGACATAAAATGTGGTGTTGGAATTTATAGTGTATGTTTAAAAAAGATGTGAGATGTGATGAATGTGACACTTCTTATAGAGTTGTTTGATGATGGCGGAATTTGGGTGTGATCATCATAGTGTCAATAGGGTTATTACTCCCTTGTAACACCATGGTGTGGGTTCCCTGTATCTTTTACACCCATGATACCGGGGTCAGTACTCCAATATCACACCAAGGTGATGTTTCCCCATATAATTTAAACATGTGTTACCATGGTTAGTACTCCACGATCACACTAAGGCATGGGTTCCCCATATTTTTTACATATGTAGGGTCAATACTACCCTTACTATAATTGGAGATAGGTTCTCATCTAATGGATTGATACTCTACTATATTCATGATCGAGCAAGGTGTGGGTCCTCCATTATATTTTTGGAACCCTTGTATAAGGATCATTGTAGTGGAGTTTGGGACCATCCACTCTTCACCTTAGGATGTTACATGAGATTTTTCATTTGCAGTCGTGGCTCCCATAGCTATGGTGCATAGCAGTGAAAGGGTGTAAGCCCCTACCTATGGTTTCTTTTTTGGGTTTTCATGATTCTAGGCTTCAATTATTGAAAATTGGAGTTATAGGAAGACTCATCAACCAAGGATGGGTTGTGTGGTGGTGACCTAATTTCACTCTCATCTTATTTTATCATATGCAAAAATATCTATGTAGTTGGGATTTGATTCTTTTTTATTTTTGTTGAGTTTTATACTTCTATAATGTATCTTAATTATCCACCATCAGTATTTGAGTCATCTTATTGGTTATGTATATACTCACCCCTGCATTGGTTTTTCCCATATGTGTCATTTCAGATATATACAATGGACTTATCTGAGGTGATTTCATAGAAGTATAGAGATACTCTAGTGAATAGACTACATAAGATTCTTGGGATTGGTGATGAAGAGTTTTCCTCTCTCATCATTTCAGTATTCAATTAGTTTTCAGGATGTGACATATTTATATATAGGGAGTGTATTTTCCGATTTTCATTTTGGTTTACACTATCATACCCCTTTGTATGTTTCCATTTTACAATTTGGTTTTATTATGTTTTACTTTAATGTATTCTCTATAGCTTATTACTTGGAAATATCATCTATTGATGTTAAAATATGTATTCTTATTCCTTAAGGATTTTTATTGAGATTTTTATGTGCGTTCATACAAGTAAATTAAGAAAATATCTCTCATTTTTGTTATACATTCTAGGCGATTTTTGTTATCTCCTATTCTATAGAGCAGGGATTTGGATTATGGAGGCATGGTCTTTTTCATTATAGGGGGACCTGATGGGTTGTTCCATTATTGAGGGATAATTTAGGAATCACATTCCTTGGGATGATGTTTATTATCTTCCCCTTATGATGATTTCTTGGGAGTTAGGGAAGTGATGAAGGAGTGAATTGATTTTGGATTCTAGGATACATAATACAATGTTGGTATGGTGGATGGAGTATCCACACACCAAGACATTGACTATATACTTTTTGACATGGCACACCAAGACATCAATTGTAGGGAACATGGTATATACATCATATAGGAATGATTCCTTTGAATCTATCTTGGGTGATATCCATCAATGTTCAATTTATTTATGGTACATCTTGTTATAATCTATGATGTCTCTAGGGTGATATCCCACTTGGTTTTCAAGAGAGTGTCGTAATGATAACCGATTTAGCATTCAAACCTCATTTTAGGGACCCATTCATGGGGTGTTTCATATATTTAGGCACAGAGAAGGGGATCCCCATGATTAAAAACATAATGAATCTTATTTGGATCTAGAATATGACCTTCCTCATGTTAAAGAGTTGATAGATCCAATAATACATGATGATTGCACACAAAAGCCTAGAACATTACACGAGAAACTATGATAGAGACCACTGAGGTTTCAAATTTTAATATATCCTTAGAAATTAGTGGGTTTAATCAAGGTATTTAATGTTCCTATAAGCCTCGCTAATTCTTCTAGGAATGGATAAAATTATAAATTTATATTTTCCTAAATCTTATTAACTAGACGGGATTTTTTATAGAAGTGAAGGGTCAAAACAATAAAGAGCAGGGAAGGAAAAGATGAAAACTCTATACTAAAGTTCATGTATCTAAAATTTTTAATTTATTTAATTAAACTAATTGTTCAATTAAAATAAATGAAATAAAATATAGAAATATAATATAGGGGAATCCATTTTCGTGGGATATTTCTCTAAATAAATTAATTCCACATTACAAAAAAAATAATTATATCAAATAGCTGCCCAACCAAAAAGTTTAACCAATAGAAGAAATTTTTTTTCTCATTCAAAATACCCTATAATAATAATACATCATGGGTATATGAATTAAAATACTAGGATGCATTAAGTTTACATTACTGAAAAGAGAAGAGTAATTACATTCAGTTGTAATGAATAAATTATCTCAATCATGTTGGGTTTGTTAATTATTGAAAAATATGGTCAATAATTCAATGATGAATGAAATGTATTGATTTTCACAACATAATACTATCGAAAAAATAATATTTCAGAGCAAAGGAAAATCCATCAATTTTTTATGCACGCCTATAATTCTTCCCACCATCCCCTATGTGTTTTAGAAAATCATCCCTGGGTTGCCTCAGATGATGTATAAACCAAAACCCATAGTGGAGTGATTAGAAAAAAATTAATGATAATGGAATAAAGAATATTAATAGATTAGATTTAAAATTATTAATCATCCAACTATTACATGAATGATAGAAAAGAAAAGCTAAAACTAAAACCAATCAATGATAAAATATGGATAAGAACCCTACATTAGCCTCTCTAAGGTTACACCTCCAACGTTGAATGTGTATCTGCATTCCCACGGCCAAACATCCAATTTATAATCCCTCATGAAATCAATATTCTACCCCCATGTCAAATATTGAGTTTAATTGCTGGTTGGGTGCTCAATGATAAAAAAATATCATCAAATGATCTGATAAAAATCATCATTTTTTCTATATTAGGGAATTGCATGACATTTAAAATTTTTAAAAGTTGTTTAATTATTAGACATGTTTTCGGCTCCTCAAGACATGTAAAAAGTTCACAAATTACATCTTCAATTCATGTAATGATGTTACAAGATGTGTAAAATTTGATTTCCGCATTCTAATCACCATTTCGTCATGCTTTTTTAGTTTTGTGCCACTAAAAGTGCTTCATCATCATTATCAAAATCCGGTTTCATGCCATAGGGAAAACTCATGGTGTGAAGTATCATATTGTTCCTCAAATGAAATTTTTTACATTGTTTTTCTCCAAATGAAAATCTTTCATAATAATTTAAATAAAATTTATATTAGGCACATATATTATATTAAATATATTATTATTTAATTATTTAAAATGTAATTAACCATAAAAATATTTATAGAAAATTGAGATATTAGTTGTGTTCTGGGTTTTCTAGCTGGTGAGGACACCAACTGATAAGATTGTAATACCCTGACCCAAGATCCACTACAATGGTACCAAAATCATGTGGGTCACATAGCCTCAAGTGTTCCTCCAATTATACAAGAGGCTGTCGAATAGTAGTGAGGATATTAGGGGGTATAGTGGGTAGAAAATACCCACATATTAGAGTGTCACAATGGATATAATAAAAAGGTTAAAATTTTGAAAGAAAAATAAAATTTATGGAAAACTAGAAACAATACAATAATATATTATAGAAATTTAAATAACCATGAAAAATTAATAGTAGTCAAAATAAAATGGTTGATTCATTTATAATGATTCCATGTATTGATTATGTAAAAAAGTGAAGAAAACATGGGATAAATGGCATCAAAACATATAGTATTCTATAAAAAAATAAAAAAAGCCAAAATAAATCTCCACTATAATTATGATTATACACTCATTCCACTTCTCCCATTCTCTAGGCTATAATAAAAAAATCAAGCATATGTAGCTTGGTGAATTCTCCTATCCGTACTTATAGACATGAGATCTACTTTTGTACCAAAGGTAGCCAGAGTAGGATGTGAGATAAACTCAGTAGTCTACCACCAACATTTTAAAGTAATAATCCAATCGGTGTAAATAACCTAGCTATCTGCAAGTTAAAAGAATAATTAACAAATCTAGAAAATAAATACAAGTTGGATTAGGTTCCTATAGGACACCTGTCTACTCTATATGCTTTTCAATAGGCCATGGTATTTCATATCCTAGTAATCATGTATATATTAATCATATGGATACATATATTATATAAACTTGTATATGAACACTATACATGAGGATTTAAGGAACCATATACATTTATACTAGATTATAACTTGACCTAGGGTGTATATTAATAATCCATTACTTTTTTAAAGGGACAATGTCTCTAGAAAGTGTGTAACCCCATAATATCAAATAAATGTTATATATCTTGCATGTCACTTGATATAGTGGGGTGGGCTATCATTCCCAACACCAAAAGAAAATGCATGTGGATTATCGTTCCCCTCATCCAAATAGATTTATAACATTGTGAGATATCATTCCCAACAACCAACATAAGGGATCATGAAACTCCATTCTCAAAAAAACCCTTTAACATAGTTCCATAGACATTAAAAATGGAATGCATATAATAGTAATAATAATAATAATATAAATGGACCACCTATAGTGGATTCATAAAAATTTGACCCAACTATTAATTCATATTATTATCATAAAATCCATATAAATATAATCATTCAACACATGGTCTATCCTTCCATCCATTGTCATTTGATTATGTAAATGCATTCAATTATGACGTGAGTAAAAACTATTTCAGGTCAAGATGAACATCTAAGAGGTTCTCATCTCCCTTAATTATTTATATAAAACACTTAAATTCATTTGGAACACCCAAATGAGTGGTAATAATTGGGTATTTATCCTCTAATAATTTAACACAACTATAAGAGTGTGTCTAAAAGTAGTTCAATTAATTTGAGAAAAGCACATTTTCAGCAAAACATGGGAAACTTCTAGAATGTGGCACATCATAGAAGCTGTAGAAAAAATATAATCATTGAAGTAAAATTACTAGACCACCCACCTTATGTTTTTGGATGACCAATAAACTAGTATCATATTTTGATTCATATATGATTAGATGAAATCACCAAAATTGAAAAATTTCCTGAAAATATGGAAAATGAACTTGGAACTAAATTGAAGAAGATAAGGAAATATAAAGGATGATTAGAAGGAAGATGAGTAATGAGTCCACATCTAAGTATCCAACATGACTAATGGTGGCTCAATCAAAGTCCATATGAGGGATAAATGGTTGAAACAATTTTATATGGACGAGGTACTCCTAGGAACCTCTCCTTCTATGTATGGGTGGACAATTTGAGCCTCTCCCCAAAATATTAAAAGCTTTGCCTCATTTTTTAGAAAATTATCATGGGATTTAAATGGTGAAAAAATTAAATATGAATCATTCAATTTTTGTGATTTCCCTCCTAGAAGAAAACAACTACACGTTGTGAATAGGGTCTGACCAACTAGGTAGAAATCATGTATTTAATTCAAATCGTGTAATTGGGATGAAACCATGTTACAGTCCCTATAAGACCATATTCAAAAAATAAAACTGACCTTCCTTAATTAACAATATCTTGTTCAATTGAAACTAAGAATAAAATGTAACTCACTGAATGGTCGAGTTATTACAACCTCCCATCCTTAAAGTAACTCATCATTGAGTTTCCCTTCTGAGGGTAAAGAGGGATAATCTAAAAAATACATCGACTGCAGACTATGTATATCAACTTTCTGCTCCAAGGTCTTATCATTCACTAGACTATTCTACTATGGCACATGAAATAAAGGAACTAACCTTTCTCGTAGATCCTTCACACTCCGTTCAACAATATGAACTATATACTCCTCAAAGGAAGTATCTATATCTTAGTCATCCTCATTGGGATTTTGAACTAGTGAATAATTTGTATAACACTACAAAAGCTAAGACACATGTGAAATTTATTACATAGACCAATATATATAAACATTTGCAATCTGGTATTCCACTAGTCAAATTTTATCCACATCCTTAATGGATCTGATGTATCTTGGTGAAAGAGTACTATGCCTCCGGATTCATTGATGTCCTAAACGTGGAGAAGTTTGTAACATAACCTAATCTCCTACCAAAAACACAAAAAGTTATAAATATAAGTTGTCATATGACTAATATATAGACTGATCTATCGAAATATTATTCCTAATTAGGTAGACATTCATTATAGTATTTTGTATAAGGGGTGGTATAAAATCAACCTCCCATGCCTATAGACAACATAGAGTTGATCAAAAAGGACTTCCATATGAGGGCTTGTATGAATACATATTTATGGTATCCTGAGAACTATTATTATAATTCAACTTAGATATGGGTATGTTTTTCACCCAATACCCCTCAATGATATGGAAATAATCATGGAGAATGTCCTGTAACACCTGAATCATGTGCCTAGTCTGTTCGTCACTCTATGGGTAACATGTCATGCTCACAAGCACATGTGTATCTAATTCCTTCCATAACACTTTCTAAAACCGAAATGAAATTATATTTTTTCCTTATTATATGATAGACTATTAATCTCCATGATTCCATTCAACTTCTTTGTCATATATCCTTCCTAGTCCATCTATTAAAAAATACTCCAGTACAAGTAAGATGTGTGTTCCATTTTTGAACTAATCAAAAACTACACAAAAATTATCGTTTCTTGGAAGGGATCATGTAAAACCTACCACAAATTTAATTGAGACATCATCCCATATACACTTGGGAATGGAAAACATATGTAAAAATCATTCCATTCACTAGTGTTCCACCTTGTCCTACTATTATGTGGAGCACTGAGTGATAAAGCTGACTATATCTCACTTCATAGCAGGACACTAATACATCCAATCCAATTATTGATAAATATTGGTGACACTAGGATGTACTACTTGATATTCCTCATGAAATTCCCACATCAAATCCTCTTGGATGAATACTTGGACCCAAACATACCCAAAAAAATGTGTGTTCTCAACCATATCAATGGTCCAACTAGTAGATGAATTTTCATATAATATAATATGATTTAGGACTAATATATAAGAATCTAAGAGATAATTCATTATCACTCATTCTATAAGGGTATAGGTCACTAATAATGTTTTGAGTAATGTTTTTTTCATTATCATTCCAAATATCAATATTCATCTCTAAAAGAAAGGCCTTGAGTTTCAACTCACAAATGAAAACCTTAACTATATCTATGTCAGTCATTCATCTTAGAGAATTATCCATTTCATTTTTTCTTTCCAGATATAGAAGAAAGTTTTAATTAAATGTATTTCAGGTAATCATCCCATTTTCACCTACTATGTTTCAGATCATTCTATGTAAAGATGTACTTGAGGATTTTTTGGTCTGTGAACACCATAAAAGGATCCCAAAAATCCCCAATATTAGACACAATCAATGACAACGCCTAGGTCAGAGTTGTGCATCGGGTAATTCCACTTATGATCCCTCATAAGAAAATATTTATTCTCCATGACCCACTTATCAATATTCATAAATTATTCTATCCTAATACCTGATGTTTCCTGATAAATAATATATATCTTTCATAGATTATGTGGAATCAGGATCAACACAATTGAAAATATTCCTTTTAAATCGTGAATAGACACTTCATAAGATACTGACTATAACCACATCCTTATTATTCATGCTCATGAGAGGATTTATTATGTGTGTTGAATCATATATGAAGGATCTGTAATACTATAGTATCCCTAGAAACTTTGTATATCAAAGATCTTCATGGTATTATTACATGAAACTACAAATCTCAATTTATATTTTGTATATTGGTACTCCAAAATCTTGGATGATGTGACCTAGGATGTGATAATTGATGATCCAAATGTGGAATTTTATTAGATTATATAAAGATTCAGTTATCTCGGTGTATTCAAAATGATGTCAAGATTTTTGGCATTACCCTATAGAGAATGGGAATACAATATGATTTTTTCCATAAATATTTCCATGAATGAATCCAGATACAGGGGGACCCAATTCATCAGATACATGAAAATTGATATTGTGTTTATGAGACATAACAACATCACTAGGTTCTAATAAAGACCATATCTACTAAATAATGCATTTTGGGGTATGTTTAAAGCCCTAACATGCACCCAATGATAGCCTATACTAAAATTGATCTTTGAAAACACCCTCTCTCCCCATATCAAATAGAATAGTTATTCTATTAAAGGAAATAGATATAGGTTCTTGAATGTCAGTTGGTTCAACAATCAGTAATCCACATAGAGGTTATTTTTTCCACCTACCTTATTAGAAAAAAGGACCTACTAACCCCCTGGCGATGTGATGGTTCTTATAAATCATTTAGCTTATAGGTCTTCTAACAATTTATTAATCTGTAAGATATTTTTAGTTGTAATACTATAAGGAATAATTGAAACTAGAGCCCCTCCAAGAACTAGCTATGTGTTGAATTCTATATCTCTTACTAGAAGAAGCCCAAAAAATTCATAAGAAAAGATGTTAAAAAATTAATCCACGGCGGTATGAAAAATAGTGTGATGTAAACCTTTATCATATAAGAAATATATAGAAATTTGGACTATCACTCAACCCATTGCATGATTCTCAGGTCTAACTCAATACACTTGGATATCACATTCTCCCTTTTGATTATAACTACCACCCTCTTGAGATGAAAATTTCACCCTCTTGAGACAAAAGAAAATATGTATTGTTATGGAATTAACCGGTCAATCCTGATAATTATGTCTAGACATATCATATTGAGGAGGAAATGATTCCATAGGAATATATACCCTCATATTTCATGAGGAGAATACATATATCAGTTAATGTTCTCTGATCAGATACCCAACATATTATCATGTTTAATGACTCCATACAAATACTCTATATCTATGAATAGACTCTCCAAAATTTCCTAAAAAATAAAAGAGTGTGTTGAAAATATTTCAAAAAAGGAAGACACTGAAGTAGATGATACTAGAATAGTTCCTTTTGTGGTAGAAGGTCTAGCACTCTCCTCCTCCTGTAAATGCTACACAACATATAACAGGCCCATACCGCAGCCCTGAGTCAGAAACTAACTTTCCAATGCAGGAATACTCTACCGAACCTATAAAACACGAGTCTAATTACCTCTAAGTTGACCATTATCAGGGCCTGAACAGCTAGTGGTATTCAGGCTACCTACCAAGTGACATAATACTAGTCTCACTATTGAAAGTGTTGTAGATATTGATCTCTCTCACTAGGAACTATTGGAAAATTCATTCCAATGTGCATGATATTCCTCATCCCAACACAACCTCTTCACTCCATCAGATCTCCATACATTAAGGTTTCATGTGGCTCGGTTTCCAAAACTGGTGAAATATATGGATGTTGTTGGTAGGATTTGTCTGAAAAATGATACCCCTATGATAACCCTTTAAATAATACATCCATATACTAGAATAATCGCTAACTGTATAGGGTGATGAACCTCCCAGGTTCCCAACATTATATTACCTCATATTCCTCTCAGAAATGAGTGCCATGTTTATTATCTTAGAAATATTGGTCAAAAAATAGACCATACCACCCGGTCAGATGGCATACTCTAGCCCACCCTCAAATCACATTGAAGTTATAATTTCATCCCTAGATAAGGCATGTGTGATATATTATAGCTAAGTGAATGCAGAAAAACATTCCATGATATACATGGATCACTGTTGCGGGTTCATAAACACTCAAGTACGGTAATCCCTCAATGTCTGTGGAAAGAGTTAATCATAAAATATCATCTGAAATTATTTCTATATCATATATTATTTTTGTCTTCCTAGTTAGTAACATCACCCCATCTCTTTCAAGAATAACATAAAAAATAAGTAGTGATCTTGACCCTCAACATTGTAGGAACATATAGATGCTTGAAGACAATAAACATACCCATTATCCATGACTCACCAGCATGTGATCCTCCATTCCCCAAGAATGTGGGAGGATGCTAATGCTGGAACTCTAGAGTCAACTCTTCCATAGTTTAGGTAGGCTGAGAAACACCATTCATAGACTACATCATATGAATAAATCCCTCTCTAATTTTGTAATTGGTTCACATACCAAGAATACTAAGCAGTTCCATATGTGGTACTAGTGGAGAAATTACAATAATTTCAAAGACCACCACCTCAGGTGCATGGATATCATAGCCTTCCTAATTTATGTCCCAAAGATATCATGCTATAATGTTTTTATAATTAAAAACCATGCCTTAGAGAATAATTGAACTATTGGAGAATGTTGTAGATAGATCACAAGATTGGTACACAACCATCCTATAAAAAAGGTCACACCACTCTTCTTGCTCTAGAATATAAACCTAGGTGGTAAAGGAAAATCATAACATTCTATAAGAACATAAGAGACACCCAAAGCACCCACAAATAAGGCCGAGTTTGGGTCTACTTCTCATACTTCAAAGTATATTTATCAGTATATGGAGTTTCAATCATAAGTAATAGAAGAAAACATAAATTTATTTACAATTTTCATTCCATTTATGATAACAATTTCATTTATAAGATTTTATCCAATTGAGTATATAATAATTTAATTATAAAATAGATTTATAAATCATGGTTCAGTTTTATTCATCTCGATTTATTATTTAGAGAAGTCATACTCTTTATAAGTTGAAATTGTCACATCATTTAACTGCTACCTATCCATTACAACTAGTGTCACGACGTAACATGTTATATGAAATAATTTTATTACATGAATCACCATTCTAGATTTGCAGATGTAGTTTCTCCAGAAATCAAATTTTAAATACAGGTAACCCAACCCACTAAAATTGATTCAGTGCATATAACATGTAGGAACATAACTAACAATATGGTATAATCATAAAATTAAGGTGTCATCATAAATCTATATGGGAGAAAACTATTTAGGTTGATGTAGACACCCAACATAAACCAATTATTCATCTCTACAGAAGCATTAATAAATTTTAATATATTAAAATCAAATCAATAGATTTATATAGTAGGAAAATGCATTCAAAAAAAAAGACCTGTCATGGAAACATGCATTGCATGTTTTTTTTAATATGCCTATAATGATGAATGAGATGATAATTCCATTACTTTACTTGCTAAAGAAAAAAATACATAACAATAAAAAGAAAAATGTCAATAAAATTAAAAAAAATTTGTTTCCCCCAATGGAGAAATCATATCAATGGTAACAAGAATAATACAGTAATAGAAATATCTTATCCCAGGTAATTTAGGATTCCCTTATATGTGGGTTAGCTACTCCTGGTGACTTTCCCTTTACTGAATTTCATTACATCATAGTTTCCTTTTTAATTACCAAACATTAAGAAAAAGATAAATAGGATCTGATATGAATTTGTAAAATTCTAATTAGGGAGAAACTTTAACAGTTCCTTGTGAGTGTGGGTCACATGGCCATAATTGTAACTACCCATATTATAGAGCCTATTGACTAGTAGTGAGGGTATAATGTGGAAGAGTGAGGAGAATATATGCTAATACTAAAGTGGTATAGTAGATATAAAAATTTATAAGAAAACATTTATTGAATAATAAAATAGATAGAAAAGAATAAAAAATAAAATAATAGAATTTAAAAGTGTAAAGAATAAAGAAAATGTAAATGAAATCAAAACCCATTGGTCGATTCATATAAAATGTATCCATGTCAACAAAATTTACAAAAAAATAAGGAAATATGGTATATATGGGATATGAATATAAAAAATTATATTAAAAATTACAAAAAAATAAGATAAAATATTGCTCCACTATCATCATTATCATATTTTCAATCCTATACTCCCATGGATTATTCTATAAGAATAGTAAATCAGGGATCTAGAGTCGGTTTATTGCCCCTATATATTCATGAATACATGAGATATACGTGGTATCCAATGGTATACTATGTAGGGAATGAGATAAACTTAGTAGGCCACCACCAACAGTGACTATAAATAATCCATCTAGTGTGCATAACTTATCATTATGCAGGTAAAATGAATAGTGAAATATTCTAGAAAAAAATACTAGATATATCAGGTTCGTATATGACACATGGCTGGCTCTACTTTCTTTAGTGTATGATACTATATGTTTGATCCTAATTACAATATATATGGCAATAATGTATATACATCTAATAAGAATACATGTATATGCACACTATATTTGTGGACATTTAGAGACATAAACATTGATAATATGTGTTAACTAGACTCGGGGAATAACTCCAGGGTCAATAAATAGTCTAACAACCCTACATCTCTAAGAGAGGTAAAATCCCTTAGTTTCATATGAATTTCAGACATCATTCCTATCTTTCGAGATGATGGGTAGAGTCATCATGCCCAACAATAAATGGAAGCGAACATGAAGTGCCATTCCAAAAGTCCACATAAATGTATAATAGAGTGAGACTTCATGACCAACACCCAATGTAAGGGAGAAAAAAATTCAATTATAAATAGAACCTTTAACCATCATTCAATATCCCTTAACCATGGAATACATATAATTATAATAAAAAATGATGGATTTTTTCTAAGAAATTTATATCCTTTCAACCCAAATAATCATGGGTATTATAATCA
This sequence comes from Viscum album, assembly GCA_963277665.1. Taxonomy (NCBI): domain Eukaryota; kingdom Viridiplantae; phylum Streptophyta; class Magnoliopsida; order Santalales; family Viscaceae; genus Viscum; species Viscum album. The sequence goes on along the minus strand of OY728151.1, from coordinate 1,248,294,110 downwards.
TCAAATCCATAATATGGTAAGCATGCAACACTTGGAAAGTACTTTACACCCATTTTTATTTTCTTTTTTATATACATTAAATTGTAAGTCATGTCAAGGCTACTTCAGTTCAAGAAAAACACATAGAAGGTCCTTTATTCTATTCTGCATTTATATAAATAAGGGAAATTAATTTCGCACACCCAAAGGGTTTGGAATCACTAAAGTTGACATCTTGTAGTACATAACATGGATCTACTAGGGTGTATAATCATGGTTCAATTAATTAATGAAGAAACATCACATTTTAAGAAAATGACATAAAATTTTCAGTAGGCATCACATTGGTTGAAAAATAAAAAACACACAAAAATTGGAGGAAAATTACTAGACCAACTACCATAATTTCATTGATGACCAATTGTATAGTAATATCCATTGATTCAGAGAATGGGGGAATAAATTTCCAAAATAGAAAAATCCCATGGGAATAAGGAAAATGATCTCACACAAAAATATTGTAAGATACGGTAATAAAAATGATGATATGATGGAATAGGTCTTGAGACCATACCTCTATAGATCCAAATTGACTAGCATCGACTAGATCAGATTCTAGAAGGTGAAGAAATGGTAGAACCTAGGTTAGGAGGAGGAGTTGGGACTCCTTTGCGCAACTCCTATTTCCTGTGGGAGGAAAATATTATCCGCTAACTATACTAAAAGAGTATCTTCCTTATTTTTATGAAATTGTTTCTAGGAATCTACATGGTGTATAAATGAATTACATGTTGTGTAATTATCATGATTTCCCTCCCCTAGTAAAAAATACCATGTCATTAAAGTTGTCTGACCAACCATATACACAACATATATTTAAATACACACCATGTATTAGTATTTATACATGTTTCAACCACTCTACTTCCTTCTTAAAAAAAAAACTAAACCACCCTAAGGTGTTTTCTATGATTTAAGTGAAAATAAAAAAGAAAATGTACATAACTAAAAAGATGTGTCATTACATGATGGGTGAATTGAAAACCAGTCCTTTTCATTGTGCAGTTGATAGATCTAGTGGTTTTGACTTATGAATTACCTATGTGACTGTGAAACAAATGATTTAGAGATATAGATTACACATGTTTCTTGGTGATCCGTTCCCACTTCTCATATGGTAGACATATAGAGAGATCATGATATATAAATAACCCATATGGGTTGGACACCTTATGATGGTTGTCATTGTGGAGAGACTTTTCTTGGGGGATATGAAGCATCAGTCGATCCTTGAGTGGGTCATATTCAATGTGGATTTGAACATGGAATATTAATGGAATCTTCCCCCCTCCTTCGAGTTGTGTTCTTGTGATGTAATTCCAAACAGTGGGGGGAGTTAGTGCTAAAAATGATAGTTTTGAGGTTTTGTAGATGTGTTCCTTGACTTGTATGTTTGAGTTCATTCTTATGGGAAGGTTTTATTGTGATCCCTTGTTATGGAGAAAATAAATGAATAGATAATAAAGGATTTAAGCGATGGACACTTTTGAAACATAGTGTATGGGGGTATTTGAGTTTTAACCCATGTATTATATACTCCAGTTGCAGTTTTAGTGTGCAAATGAAATCCACTTTCCATATAAATAACCCTTATTTGAGTTATAGTGATTACAGTGGGGAATTTGTTTTTCAGATCCTTGTTTTGGAGGTTCCGACATAGTAGATCAGTGATCACACATTTTCTTTGAAGATGTGACATAAATATATGAGGAGAGAGATACCCATGTAAAATCATTAGATAGAGGCACTGGGATCCTAAGAGGGTTTTCTTAGTATGATCTATTTCTTTACAATCCATTCTTAGATGAATTTTATCATTGATTTTTTTGGTGTTTCCTGTTGTTTTGGGGTGTATTTTTCCTTCATTAATAAGGATTGACCCAAAGATGGTAGGATGATCCCATTTTTAAGAGGTTATAACTATTTCCCTTTTAATTTGTTAGTATTACCATCAGATTAGTGTAACCAAGAATCATTCAATTTACTTTCATGGTTTAGGATTATGACGTATTCCATATTAATGATGTTCCAGTTTTACCACCCTGTAAAGAGTTTTTTTCAACAAGGAATTTCACCGGGGAAATTTTTTATCTAAACTACTATATAAGATAACCCCATGTTACTATAAGATTTGGGGTTGTGGATGATGGATTCCAAAGTATGGGGAATTTTTAAGACTCGTTGTGTTCACCTGGGAACCCCAATGTTGTTTTTCTAGAAGAGAATAAGATATTGAGCTTGTGTGTGGATTAGTGTCATCCAATCTAGATTACTATTTTGGAGGAGAATCCACACACATGGATCAATGGACTCTTTTCCCAGTGGTTAGAGGTGAATTTGAACTTATAGTATAACCTTGGGATGGGTTATCACTAGATCATGGTTCAATAGGTGTATATTTCAAGCACTGTTTCCTAAATCCATTGTGTTTTATCTGAGTTATTGGTCATAAGTTTTTTGTGTTGAACACCCTAGTAGTGTTTAAAATAATTATGTGATAGATCCTAATAGTTAATTATATAGGTTTATGGTAGTATTCTAGGATTCTACCCTCATGTCCTTAGTGTCAGATTTGGAGCACGTGAGTCAGAGGAGGGTGGTTCTACACATACTCTGGGACTGCTAGTCATATATCACCTCTCATGGTATCAATTATATATTTAATGTTATATTTCATGGGATGAGACTTCTCAAACATCGGGGTGATAGTGGACCGGTGATGACATCACGATCTTGAGTGCCACACATGGTGTTTTTATAGCCTCATATGCTCATAGTGATTTTTTCAATCCAATGTCTTCATGTGAGGTGACAGAGTAGTGATATATTTTCAGTTGTCCCTAGTGTGTTAAGATGGTGAAGCATACCTTCATTAGATGGTTTTTACCCCCACCTATTATTTTGAGAGTCTAGGAGGCACAACTTGGTGATATAGACTCTGAGATCTTTCATGATGATACATCTGATGGATATGTTACTGAAGAATTCTCTGAAGGTGGGGAGGATGAAAACCTTGTAATAGGATGTTAAATGGTGCTAGTCATAATATGATAAAATGTGTGGAAGAGGTTATTTACACATTGTATTACATCTAGTAGAAGGTTGATTTTACTGAGAACCTTTTGATTTGGGTCTGGTGGACAATGATTTTGTATCTTTTTACTGAGTTAAAATATATAAATTTCACCTACCTATAGGTGGAGATAGAATTGTTGCATGGAATTGGAAATCTATTGGTTTTTTTCTATCATGATTGGGATTTTATGATTAATGATAGATCTTGATACTTTTTGAGTCATTATATTACAACAAACCAAGTTGACCCACAATAAACCCATATAAGAGAAAACTTTAGTAGTGATTTAAGGAAACCTATGTATGCGGGAGGGATTCCATATTTATGTAATTCCCTCAATGAACATTTAGCCTGTGATTCTCACATAACATCATGATTATGGAGGGGATATCAGAGGCCTTTGGGACTTAGCTACACTTGACCACAATGTTTCTAGACTATAAAACTTTTGAGGCAGAGTAGACCATTTAGCTTCATGATAAAAAGATTTAGGATTAGTTATTTACATTGGGCCATATATATAAGGATTTCATACCATCAGTGGGTTTTGTATCACATCATTTATTACTCCACCATTAGTGTAGCGCCATTTTAAGCCATGTATGGGAGACCTTGTAGGTAACCACACATTTTTCAGAGCCAGTTTCATCAACTGTTTTGTGATTATAGTTAGTTATAGTGGTGGTTGTGAAAGGGGTTCATTTCATTTAGAGATAAATGAAGACCTCATGGAAAACATCAAGAAGATATTGTAAAATGATGATGGTATCCTTTTGAGTTCAATAAGAAGATCATATATTCTGTGATATCTCACCATGTGGAAGATCACAAAGATTTTTCCATAAAAGTATTCTATCTATAAGGATCATAGGACCTTTTTCTAGTTATTATGTTGAGTTAGTGTGGGTGTGAAATGCGTTGACCTATGATTTCGATTAGACCTAGTGTTTAGCATTTTTAGTTTTAACTACTGAGGAGACATGTGCCTGATTCATTACATAGTGTCAAATCAGATGAGTTGGGAATACAGTGTGGAGATACCAATCAAGGTACTATATGGTGGATGTGAAATTTGTTGGAAAGACCCATCATGGGAATGTTTTTCCATTGGGCTCCTATTGGAAACAACATAAGAGCATGCATGTGATCTTCATGGAGTGGGAGATCTATATATTGGGTCAGTGTCACCAAATTGTTGTTTAGTTTGTTCTTTTCAAGAATGAAAAGACTTGATGATGGGAAAATTATATACACACTAAGATTATTGTTTACGTATTTCGATTATTCCAATTAAAATTATTGGATAATATAATTAATAATTTGTAAGATGTAAAATCCCAGTGAGAACGAAATTGATAGTATAAAAATATCAAATATATTTATATTATTCACTCCTAGTATTCCAATACAAATTGGAATAACTCTCAAAAAGAGTCTCGGACATTAAATATGATACCAAAAATGTGTTTATAATGTGTGGTTTACCATAGGGTAGACTTGAATTTGGTCTGGGCTAGATGTCTTTTTAAGGAATCTATTGGAAGGTACATTTAATTAAAATAAATAAATAATTTATTTATTTGGTTTAATAAATGTTCTAAAAAAATAATCTTTAAATATCCTCTTATGATTTTTTATGGTCATCTACATAAAATAATATATATATTAGATGGGGAAGAAATAATTATTCAATGGTGGATTGACATTGAACGTTGAACAACAATCAGATTGAGGTGGATCAAATAGTATAAAACCTAGCAAGTCTTCCTCATCACTGGCCAATGAACTCTTCAGTGATGATTGATCCATAAGTATGGAAGGGTTCATAATTTTATATTTTTTTCCCATTTCATTAAGTTTTTAATAATATATTATTTATCTTCATTTTATCTTTTATGTATTTAATTACTTCACATGATCCCTTACTACCCTATTTTATTATCGATATGTTAAACCCCATATTCACTTAATATCACCCAATTTTTATAATCACTATCCCAGAAAAATTTTCTGATGATGGATTATTTTTTATTGTCTTTTCCCACTTATTTTCATCACATAATTCACCATTTTTTCATGGGTACATGGTTCGACTTTGTCATGGTGGACACAAGCATGATTGAACCCCCATATTCGTTATGACAACACACATGGAATTAAAATCAATTGTTTTTGGTTGGATTGATTAATTACATTGGATAATGGTAATACTCCATGGATTTGATATATTGAGGGGTTGAAATATTGAGTGGATGGGGCATTGGAGTGCACTTGATGGATGTTTCATTTATGCGGATGGATATGGATGGTTTTTTAGCGAACAATGGATCCAACTGGACATGGAGGGAAGTCTGTTATTGTTTTTAATAATAATATGGTGAAATATTTATAATAATAATAATAATTAATATAAAAATGATTTAAAGTGGTTGTGACACCCTTGGTTGTAGTGATGAAAGGTGGATCATGCATGGAAAGAGCTCCATGAATGAAATCCCCCCGCCTTATACAATTAAATTATTTTTTGTGTAAAACCAACAATGATAATAGTAATATAATTTTTATTCTAGTTAATTGAATTGTCGGGAGTGATGGTAGTCCTTTCATAGAAAATGGATGTGTGGAGTTCCACTACAATCAATTGAATAATGTTAATATTATTAATAACATAAAATATAATAATAATTGTTTTTGTTGTGGAAACAATGATTTGGTTAAAACATATTTATGTGACACCGAATTAACAATCCATCTTTGGCTTCATGATAATGGTACTAAGTCATATGATAAAAGACCAATGAAGGATATTTTATTCTAACATATGTCTTAGTCCCAATAAGTGATGTTTGTATGTGTTATGTTGAAATTAGTTTTTTATTAGGTGTCCATTTTGGGCTAGTGAATAGCCTATCTAATCTGTCATTCCATGAGGATTAAAACATTAGGATCTATTTAATATTTAATTGAAATTTTCAATTATATATTTGTGGATTAATGTTTTATCCCAACAATCAAATAATAAACCTTGTTTTCTCCTAAAGAGTTTGGCTACACTCATATTTTGGCCTTGGAACATCCTATCACGAGTTCTTTTAAACATAGAACGGCATATGGGCCATCATAGTTGATTTTGAGATAAGATGAATGATTTTATATGAATGAATCTTATTCAGGTTATTTTTTATGAATGTGGTGATCGAGTGTGATCATAATTGTTTTATAGGGGTCAGTACTACCCTATAAAACCAGTGTGTGGGTTCTTAGTATCCTTTATATAGATGATTCTAGGGTGATTAATCTCTTATAACACCAAGTAATGGGTTCCCCAAAATCCTTAACACATTTTATACCATGGTCAGTACTCACCTTTTTCACTAGGGCACGGGTTCCCCATATTCTTCACACTGGTAGGGTTACCACACCCTGCACAATTATAGTGCACATGTTTTATATCTAAAGAGTGGCACTACCATGTGTTGGAAATTATGTGGCATGTAGGTCCTACATGGGAGTTTCGGATCCCTTGAATATGGATATCAATTGTGATTTTCCAACCCTTCCATTCTATTCATGTTGTGGTTAAATGGGACACATGGTTCAGAGTCATCGATCCCTCGATAGTGGTGTGTAACAATGAATGGATGTGGGCCCCTACATAAAATATTTTTGTGGTTGTTCATGATGTTGGGAATCAATGATGGACCATTTGAGATGAATGTATACACATCATCCTAGGATTGTATATGAGATAGGGATCCCATTTTACTCTTATCTAGGTTTATTATATGAGAATAAATATATATTTTTTGGATTCAATTCCATATTACATTTGTTTTAGATAAGTACTTCTATCATTCCTCATATCTCTCCCTCATTTGTTTTCTAGGAGTTATACTTGGTATCTATATACTTAACCTTATATGGAATTTTCTAAAATGTTTCGTGTATTATATTGATTATTGAAATATTAAGGGTGATTTCATATGAGAATAAGTTAACATTCATGAATAGGTCATGTACAGTGGTTGGCCTTGGAGATGAAGAGTTGAGCTCTCCCATATTTACTTTATTACAGTTGTTTTCATGATATGAAATATATTATTTCTTGGGTGAGTATTTTTTACATTAATTTTGGGATTATATTATCATACTCTTCTACATTTTCCCCGTTTAAACTTTGGTTATATTCTATTGTATTATAATGTATTCCCTTGATTCTATTACATGGGTAGTTTATCTCAAGATATTATAGTATGTAATATTTATTCCTATAAAATTATGTGTGGAGGTGTTTGGGTTTGTTGGTATAGGTGCATTAGGAAATGACCACACATTTTAGATATGCCTTCTCAGTGCTTGTCCCCCACCCCTAGCCTATAGAGGAATAATTTTTATTTTAGCGGCATAGACTTCCTCCACCCAAGTAGGGCCCGATGGGTTGAATCAATGAAATATATGATATTTGTTTTACCCCAATAAGGTTAATCACCCAAAGAGGGGTGAATCAGGTATGAAATATTAAAACATCTACCTCTTCAGATCTTGTTTCATTATTAAACAAAACAATATTCCTTATATTTTGTGTTGCAATGTATAAATAGAAATTTAATCATGCAAGAGACACAAAAATTTTACTTGGTTCTCCCTCACTAGGATCCTTCTAAGGAGAATACAAAAAAGATTTTTCGATTTACTAAATCCAATAAGGCTCACTAAAAAATTTGAAGGATTGGGATAGATCATATATATACCCAGTGTCACTGCCTTCCTAAGGGTCACTACCTGAGTCTCTTTCTATAGCACAATGCTAGTGGAAAAGATCACCTTATTCTACTTCTTTTCCAGACTGATCTTTTATAAGATTAAAAAACAGTTTATAAACATCTAGGACCTTAATTAAACATAATTAATGCGTCCATAGTTTTAGATAGATTTTCTTTTGAAGAATAACTTTCATCCAGTTGATGAATACCACTAATACATAGGTTTACATGGAAATACCTTTTCAACAATTTCGTGATTTTCACTACCTTCATGAAGAATACCTCTTTAATAAAGATAATATATCCTTCGTGATGTTTAGTACATGATGTTGGATATTATATCCTTTTTGATCATCAATACATTCATGATACTCACTATTTTTTGTCCACGTTTATAGACTTCTTGAAACACTGTTATTCTCCAAATTTTTTTCAAAAACTAACTTCACTAACCACATTCAAAAATTCAAAGTCTTATATATTTTTTATGACATATTACTTTTATGAAGGAAGTAGATGATTATTTATAGGAATTTCCTCAGATTCTAGTAACTTCTAACCATGTCATCACCTTTTCACGATGCTCCCTCATTTAACTTGTGATGCTCTCTATCTTGTGAAGCCCCATTGGAATTTACCATCAGTGATTCTTTTCATATATATGGTTATTACTATGAATGTCATTGTTCATTTTTGAAACAAACATCACAAAACCCATTCATCAAGAAACACATTCCTTTTCCATATTTGTATATTTCATTCTTGGAAATCATATTTTCATGAAGCTGTAAATCCTCCAATTTTTTAACCCCAAAATTTGGAAAACACTAGAAAACAATGTCACATAGTGTACTCAATTTTATTTTCCCACTACTAGGGAATCATTTACTTGGTTGTGGAAATTTTTAAACACTTTTTGTGAAAACAAAATCTCTATAACTCAATAATTGACCATAGAAACCTCTCTTTTTCAACAAATAGAATCAACCCCAAATAATTGAACTATTTCCTTGGGTGTTTTACCAATATATTTCTAATATAATAATTCTCATATAATTATGAAATCACATAAACCTTATTATATTATATTCCATGAGGTATATGATCATGTCTCTCATGTTTATAATGGACAACCACCTCAAGAAGCGATGTGATAAGATTTTCAACAATGATTTATATAGAAGGTAACAAGGATAAAATTAGTTAATATATGTGATATATATGACATAATAATTATATTAAGGACATATTGATCATTCCTAGAAAATATTTTTTATTTTTTTACTTTTCCAGACACGGAAATGAAGAACATTGTTCATCTATATGTGTGGACTACCGCCACCCCAAAGTTATATGATATTTCTAATTACTACATCACATGGATAATATATATATGTTTATTTGAATAAATAATTTATATTTATGAAATTTGTATCATTTTCAAGGAGAAAAAATGCTATAGTCTTTTCTATATTGATCATTGAAAAATGGAAGTGGGACTCACATGTACGTACAACCGACCATCTACATAATTGTAACATAGTTCATTTTTCATAACCATTATTCATGGATGATTTTAACTGTTTAATTTATTTATAAAATTTATAATTTTTCTATTATTATTATTCCATTATTGATGTATCATTTACCTCTTTGACCTCGATCATCATTCCAAATCCATTTCAAGATAAAAAACCAAACATCCACAAAACATAACATATCGACTTAACTCACTAGGTATTTAAAAATATAATTAATATAAATAAAATACATGAATTAACTATATGTTATGAAATATATTAAATTTTTTTAATAAATAAATTCATTGATCTTAACTTATTATACATTATATAAAGGAAATAATAGAAATTTGAACTCATGGAAAGGGATTTCTTCTCAATTTCGATTCATTGACACATATTGTAATGTTATACACCTAATTTCATTTATATGTGGAATATACTATCAATTTTACATGTTATATTAGTGGAAATTTATACTTCAAGGTATTTTATGTTTTCATTTTAATTATTTAATCTAGGTGGATTGGATGTGAATGATACCATGTGGTAAAAGGTTTCTAAACTGAATTTACTTTTATTGGGTTATAAATTATTTTCATGGAATTTGTTATGAAATGATTATGTTTTAATTATTCTCTAACTTTTATAGTATGTATTTTCAATTTTTTATTTAAATTATTTAAACATAATATATATAGTGATTAAATATCAATTCAATTATATGATCTTTATAAGGATTATTCTCAAATCCAATTTCATTAAGATATATATCTATGATATGAAACTATATAAATTTATGAGGTGTATAGACTTATCTATTTACATTTAGAGCATGAATATACCTATTTTAATGATATTTAATGTTTCATCTAATATTATTATTTCTTGGGTCTTATGATTAAAAGTGATAATTGTGGAAAAGGATTTATATTACAATATACTTTCTTTTGAGATTGTTTATGTTCAAGATTCCTTTAGAGGAAATCATATTCTGTAATTTTCATGAACCAAATTGCATTATTATCCACTATTTTTTCATTTGGATAAAATTATTTATTTCCATTTCCTCCCATAGTAATTAATGAAACATCAATATATTTTTTCATAAGTGATACTGATCATGTATTTTCTTTTTGATTGGTAATCATTCTCTCAAATAACCATATTTTATAAAATGAATTGAAAATGTTCTTTATAAAAATAAATAATTTCATAAATATATTTTTCATATTATTAGAACATATCTTAAAATGAATAAAATGCAATTTTTATGAAGATATCTATATTGATCTCATTTTATTTCCTTTATATATTTTCTAAAAAGAATGTTTATTTGGACATTTACAACATGATCATATGTTCCCACTATCATGTGTATTATTTTCATTAATGATTCATTTATGTATTTATATCTTTTTATTCATTAAAATAATTTTCACATTATTTTTTTAAAATTTTTAAGTGATTTTCAATGTGAAATGTTTATATTCCTCAAGAATTATTTTAATTTTGTTGTAATTGTATTTCTATTCATCATCAATAGAAAATATTGATGTTATTAACAATACAATGGGGATATTTTTTATTAATACCATATTTAATATTTATCCTGAGGGATTATCATATTGATATGAATTTTTTTTCCTTTCAATGGGTCAATTGAGAAATGAAAAAAAAAGATTATTATTATTTCAGAAATTAAATTATTCTAAATGTTTTATTCATAAGGTGTACTTTAATAATATTACATACCATGGGTGATCCAGATATATCTTATAAGACTAGTGTTTATGGATACCATTGGGTGATCCAAATATAGCTTATATGAGGGTTTCACATAGATAGTTCTTGGTGAGCCCGATATATATTATACAATGGGTCTACTAAGAGACTACTCTAATGAATTGAGTAATATTCTCTGTATTTAAAAGGAAATAAGGAGGGAGTTACCGAATGTTTTATCATATCAATTTATATGGGATCAATTTATTTATTTCATAGGCTTAAATCAATTCTATGAAGATAATTCTCCTGGATACTAACACATTTTTGTTATTCTATCTATGGGTTATAAATATTTCCACTGATCAATAGTGACATCATATTGATCAAAATTATTGATTCTTCTGAATCATTCCCTTATTAATGATTTATTCTATATTTTATTATACATCATGTTGGTATTGATGGGTCAAATTTCTCTTATGTTAGGATCATGTAGTTTGAAAATGTTAGAATAACTTTATGATTACCTTATTATCACTGATGATAACTGTTTTTTAATTATTATGTTTAACCTCGAGGAGCATTCGAGCTAACCATTTTAAGCTTTCCTTTTCTACAGGTTTTCATGAAATATGGTAAATTATTTATTCATATATGGTTTTCATATGGATGATGTTGAGGACATAATATGGAATATGAAAAGGAGGGTATAGTGGGAATGATTATCTCTTAAGTTCATTAGTGTTTTTATGTAGTGGTTTGTCCTAATTCATTAAGAATCATTACCAGATAAGTTATTTTGAATATATTTTTGCAATTATTATCATTTGATGTTTTATGTTTGGGATTGTAAAAATTGGGCCACCTTTACTTTATAAATTCTAGAAATGTAATTTTTATGATTTTAGTACCATATCTTAGAGTGTGGTTATGGGGCTGTTATAGATTGTATCAATGATGGGTTTAGATATGTTTGTAGATTATGATGTTATCATGAAATGTTTCCATAAGATATTGTGAAACCATCATGATATTATGTTATTATGTTTGGTCATAATATTAATGTATTAAATACAAGTTGTATGTTTTGAAGTGATGAGATCTAAAAATGATTAATTACACTATAGGAGATGTTTTATTGAGTTTATGTATATATAAATCTTTTGATTAAGGTGAATTATTCCATTAAACAATTTTATATAATATTTTTTGTATTTAAAACCATTAGGGTTTATATATTTTTTGATATTGAGGTAATTATGGGGATCAGGTTTTATATTATATAGAACCATTGGATTTAAAATAGATTTGGTGAATAAGTTGTTAATGTTATTTTAGAATAAGATCGCTATATTTTTGGGTATGTAAGCTAAAATGCATGGGAAAAAAATTGAATGTAAAAAAATAAATAATATTGAGATTAATTTTTATATATAGTGATTTATATATGGAATGATTTTGTTTTAACATTTGTTATTAATATTTAATTATAGATATTGATGTATTATTTAATAATAAAAATGTTTATTAATTTTTGGAATTATCATACCATATGATTACTATTTTTGGTTTTTTAATGAACAAGTATAGGTGGAAAATCATGTTTATCTCTTTTATGGTTATGTAGTCCTTTATAATAGATTATTTTAGTGCTTCTTTGTTGAAAAAAAACATCTTAAATACTCGTAAATTGGAGAAATAGATTAGATTGTTGTGGAAATTGATTAAAAGAATTAATTTCAACATATAAAGTAAGTATCGTTCATTATTTTATTATTATAGGTATAAAATAATTAATTAACCAAAGGAAAAAGATATTTAAAATGAAATATTTATCCTATTACCTTCATATCCGATGAATCAATAATCTTCTAATACATTATTGATTTATATTTTTATTTTTATTAAAATTCTCATAATCAATCACATTATTTTGATAAATTATCTATATCAATCTCCATAATTACATGGACACTAAACTATTCTTCCATGTCCAAAAATTAGCTTTCAACCAATATTCTCCTATTTGGAAAAATAGTATGAGTTTTTACTAAGGAGCATTATTTTTCCTTATCTCTCTTCTCAAGAGGATGTTTTATTAACACTTTTTAAGCTGTGGGTTTCAAAAAAGTAATTTTGAAATTTCCAACATTGTATTACGGAGATAATATTAAAATTATGTTGATTCCGTTATTAAATTGGTTAGTATATATCATAATAATATTTTAAAAGAAGATCATTATGCTCGATATTATATTTGATATAAAAAACCTAGCACAAACAATTCATAACAAATATGATAATTATAAGATATCCCCTAAATTTTTAGGTATAAATAGTACTAACTACATTATGATATATATATATATATAAATTCCTAACTAAAATAAATTAATTGAAAAATTGTTACATAATTGGGCTACTGCCACATGAAGTGATGTGATGCATTTTTGACTCATGCATTACATGGAATGTAATACATATACATTAAATAAATAATATATATATATATATTAAATAATTATTATTATAATTAAATATTAATCATTACTAAAAGTAAATATTTGTAATTTGATTTCTTACCATTTCACTCACTAAAAACCGATAATGTCGTTCATGTGTAGGTGATAAGTACAGTGTCCACAAAGAGACGTGAATATATATTAATCCCCACATCTCATGGATTGTATATATTAATGAATTTGAATAAATAATATTAAATATATGATTTTTTAATCATTTAGTAAATAAAAAATAATACTTACCTTCTTTTTATATAGATAATTGAAAAACAAAAATGTTGTTCATGTCTATGTATGACCTACCATCTACATGATTGTAACATACTTCATTTTTCATAAATATTATTCATGGATAATTTTATAATAATAATTTATTTATAAAATTAATAATTATTTAATTATTATTAGTCCAGTAATGATGGAATAATTCCAACATTTACATTATTTAATGAACCTAAATCTTTCTAAAATAATTAACGGAGTATCCCGAAAACACATGTTATGCATATAATTGAATATATATTTAAAAATGTCATTAATATAGTTAAATTAAATTAATTAATAAAGGATTAATACACAATAAAATTTTATTAATAAATTTTATAATTGATATAATAATATTATATATGAGTTAAACTATATACATGGAGAGTCTATATTTGAGTTAAGGGACATCATCTCAATTTCCATTCATTGAGGCATATTGTAATGTTATGGAATAATTTATTTTATATAGTGACATAGTTCCATTTTTACTTATTTAATCATCTATAATTTATACTTTCTATTATTTTATATTTTTATTTTACTTTCTTCATCCAAGAGGATTTAACTTAAATGTTATTAAGGTGCAAAATTTTTCTCAACTCTAATTCATTTTATGGGGTTATAAATTTTTTTCATTGAAATTATTATTCGATGATTATGTTTGAATTTATCTATAATTTTTTATTCTATATTTAAGTTTTTTCTTATTATTTACTTTTATACACATAATATACCCATGTATTAAATGTCAATTCAATGATATTATTTTTCTAAGGGTTATTTTTCTCCCATTCTCTTTCTTTGGAACATACATATATGATATGAACATATGTACTTTTATAGGGTAATCATAAAACCCTTATGACATGTATTCATGAATATCATTATATTATGGATATTTGAATAATTATTTAATGTTATTAATTCAGAGGGATTATGATTAAAATTTTACCAATGTGGAAAGGGTATATGTTACAATATATTTTCTATATAGATTGTTTATACTTATGCTTCCTTTGGAGGAAATCATATTATCCTGTTATCTTGAACCACATATCATTATTATCCATATGAAATGAATATATTTCTCATATTTGATTTCTCTTTCCAGCCTTATTAATTAAATAAACATCAACAAAGCTGATTGTATGTTATACCAATCTTGAATTTTTTTTAGATCGCTTATCATTATCTCCCATATCCATGTGTTCCAAAATGTTTTCTAAATTTTTTTTCAAAAAATAAAATATTTGATTAATTTATTTAACATGGACTTTACCATTTTTTTAATTGGTTATGAAAGTAACCTTATTAAATTTTTCAAATGGGTATCATTTTACTCCCTTTACAGATTGTATAAAAAGAATATTAATTTTAATTTTTAAAACATGAAATGATTTTCCGATCATTGTATCTGTTATATTTCTTAATGTTTCCATAATATATTACCAAGGTTGTTTTATGAAAATTATTTTCATAATATTTTCTGAATTTTTTGATATTAAATGTTACTTTAAATGCTAAAGGGTTATTTTTCTCAAAATTTGTTTTAGTGATATTTTAATGGTTTTTATATTCATCATTGACAAAACCCTTGATTTTAATTATTCTCCACATGGGGCATGTGGTATTGATACCGTATGAAAGAACATCGCATATTTTTATATCTCAAAGTGGATGATTCTAATTTTTTTTCATAAAGAGTAATTTTAAATTATTGATGATCATAAGTTATTCCAATATATCTTATAGGATGGGCATGTTTAGATAGAATCAGGTAATCCCAATATAGATTATATGATGGGTGTTCCTAGATAGTGTTGGGTGACCCTATTATAGCTTATATAGTGGTTGCACTCATATATAACACCAATACGTTGGGTAATGTTCTTTTCCTTTAAAGTAAATATGGAGGGAGTTATTAGAGGGTTTCTCCAATGGATTAAACAAGGATATAGTTATTTTTATGGTTTTAAAATTAGTTATAAAGAAAATGTTCCATAATACCAGTATGTTTTTTTATGAAAGTTTTGGGTTATAATTGTTTCCATTAATCGGGATTGGCATCTTAGGGATCATAATTATTGATTATTATGACTCTTTCCTTCGAAAAATAATTATTCTATTTTTCATGATTTATGATCTAGGTATTGATGTGTATAATTTTTCGTATTCTTTGATAATGAAAATTTATTAATTTTCTATAACATTATGATCATATTATTCCCACTAAGGAAAATAATAATTTTATGCTTAAATTTAACCTTACTGAATATTTGAGTCCACCCATATTATGTTTTATTTTCTAGAATTAATCAAGAAAGAAGGTAAATGAATTATTTCTATAATAGATTAATATGGATGATGTTGATTTCCTAATATGGAATATGAAAATTAAGAAATAGTGGGAATTATTTTCTCTTGAATCCATGAGGGTTGTTTATTTAAGAGTCCATCCTAATCCGTAAAATCTGAAAACCTGAATTATCATTATGTATGTATGTGATCCAATATTTCCATTTCACATTTTATGTTTTGGATGGTGAAAACTTGGTCACCTTCATCGGTATAAAAACATAAATGATTTTTTTTTCATTTTACCATAGAATCTCAGAGTGCATTCCAGGGGTTATTATATATATCATCATTAGAGTAATCATAATATAATCTGAGGATATAATGCTTGGAACTCTATCATGGATATTATTAATCACGTATAATCGATGGTGACCATTTTCTTGTGTATTAGATTCTAATGAATATTTCGTTGAGGACTATGTGATTATCTATAGAAAATCATATTTTTATTCATTGCAAAAAAATTGGTTTCATTAGAATAAAAAATTATGATTTAAAATATGTAGATTTTCCTGATTTTTTTTTAAATATACGTTCATGGGTAGGTTAGTTTTATTTGTAGGGACTAGTACTCATATATATAACTGGGAATTTATTTGAGTTGATTAATGCTTGAAAGTATCTATATTAGTGAATTAAAACATATCACGTATCAATATAATCAATAAGAATAGCCTACTCAGTGAAGTTGAGTGATGTTTTTTGGGATTACAACACTCACATAGCTGATTTCAGTTATCAATGATTATATAATATGTATATGGGGGAATTGGAGCCCTATGTGGTGATGCATCAATCCATACATATGTTTCTTTCTTCAATATCACTATAACATAAATAATTACTCATGAATTTTACATTAGAGGATAATTACTAAATTCTAATTATAAGATGTCTTGGAAATGAGGAATTATGTAATGTTATGTGTCTAGGGTAATACATTTATTAAGGCTCAAAAAAAATTTAATTAGGAATTTTTTATCTATACTATGAATATATAAAGATGTTCTATTCATTTCATTGAATCATATGGTTGGAATATATGAAAAACAATCTATATGTAATTAGATTTATTTTTATTTTGAATGTGAGAAGATACGTTGAAAAAGAAATTTGAGGCAATATATAATGGTAAAATATAATTATAAGTATGGATAAGATTTTGGGTTAGTAATGGGGGTTTCCCTCAATGAGTGATATGCACTTATATGATTTAATATAAATACTCATTATTGTTGATGGGGAGAATCAGAAATTCCTCTAGATGTATTATTAATTTATAAAAATATTATAAGATATGTTTTAGGTAATGGGTTATAAAAAAGAAAAAATGAATATTATGTGATGTGAAAATGATAAATCATTGGTAGAAGTTAGTAATTTAAAAAAGATAAGAATCATTTGTAAAACTGATCAATAGTACCAAATATTTGTTATTTCTAAGTAGCATTTAATCTATCAAGAATAATTTTTTAGTTGACGAAAATATGTGTTAGGTGTTTTTTGATACTCAACCAAGTAGGACAATTGGATGAAATGATAATTGGTACAAAAATTATTCATGGATTATGTTTTTTTATTGGAGTTCGTGAATTAATATGTGAACAAGATAATTTATAATTTTTTTAATCCTAAAATAGTGAATGAAGATTTATTAATAAATTTAATTAATTTATGGATCACTTGATATAGTGTCCCATACCATATATACATGATTATTACATCATATTTATAAAAATGGAATAAAATATTTAAAATACCAAAATTTAGAGGTTTAATGGCTTTGGAGAATTAGGTGAATACAACATAAATCAAATATAAATTTAAACATTATTTTTAGTAAATTAAATAATTATCCTATAAAATTATATAATTATCATCATAAATTTAATCACCTAGAGTAATATATCGAGGAAAGGATGAGCTAAAAGCCTAATGAGGGAATAAAAAATGAGTAATAAGATATGTGAATTAATATGAGCACATGGGTGAGAATATTAATAATCATAAAATTAAAACAATATGATCATAATCACAAGGATATAAAATTCATATGAAATAGGCAACTCATTTTCAAGGTTAATAAATGTGAAACATCATAAGTGAATGTTCATTGTTAATACATCATCACATTTTGGAAAAAGCTAACTACATTATGTCCATACATTAGATTTCTGAAAAATATAACCACATCATGCCTATATAGAACAATATTAATAGGTACATTACATTACATAATTCATTGTTGGAATACATAATTCTATTTTGACGCATAATATCATAAAATTCTCCAAATAATTCACCCCATAATGAATGACAACATACATCAAGAATACAGATAAAATAAAAACATGTCAATGGAATGAGTTTCAAAATAATTACAAAAGTATTAATTCAATGAAAAAACATTTATATTTTAAAATTAGGAAGGGAGAAATAAATTTAGACATTAAATAGTAACATAAAATAAAATATCATTGGTCATGAAGAGAGAATGAAATGATGTTATAATAATGAATGAGAGGTTTTATGAATAAGGTTATTATCAATAATGATGTAATCATTACTATGAATACCTCATAAAGAATTAAAAACATAAATATCCATATAAAAATATAATTAAAGTGTAAATAGAGTAAAAATTTTATATATTAAAGATGGAGGATAGGTAAAAGAGGGAGAAAGAGGGAGTAACCCGCAAATAAAATGGAAGGGTCAAGATTCCCATTACCTTAAGTATCATTTGGGTTGGTCGTGTTTACACCACCTATATTATTTATATGTTATCATTAAAACATTTATATAGAAGTATATTAAACACATTTATGTTATTTATTATATTTTATAATAATTGGATTTTTTGTTTTAATATTTCATTTAAGATGAAATCGTTCAATTCCATGTTTATTTAAATATTTCAATTTTCATTTCAATTAATGGTTATAGTAATGTTTTAGCATAATTACGTCCAAAATTATCAAAATAAATAATATTATTTATTTATATATTATATATAGTCTACTCGAATCATTAATAACTATAAAAACCTAGAAATTCCATGTATATGTTTTTAATAAAATGAAATTATTACAAGTTTGCGAAAATTGACGACACGTGAATATGAGGCCCGGAGATCCCAAAACGAATTTTTTGAACCTTTCTAAGGTATATTCAGTAAATTTATGGTTGATAACATCTATCTTTTAAACCGGTACTTAGATTACAAATCTAAAGGCACCGTTCAATTTGTAGCGCTGGGATTCACTTAAGATGAGATTAACTTTGTTCAGAAAAAGTCAGATGAAAAAGATAATTTTTGGAGTTTTCAAAAAAATAATAAAATAACTCAATATGATATTTAATTTCATTCTTTGTAACCAATAAGCGATTTTGGTGGGGCCAATGGGTTGTATGACCATTTAATGGCTGGATAGACTACCTTGTGTGACCGCACCATTAGAAGATTAATGGGTTCATTAATTGAATTCATTAATGAACATCCTTAATTATGCAGTGAGTTAAAATACTCCCATCATCTATTTAAACAAATACTGGGCATTGGTCGTGTTCACTCATGACAAGATACTCTGACAAATTTTCAATGATGACTTCCTCCAACATATAATGGAGCTTTGATGCCTTAGAGGATTCAATCTAGTGTTCAATAAATTCCAACGAACAAGTTACAAATGTGGGCCCGTCTTTCACAACCACACTATCTACCAACATGTTCAAGGTAGGGTATTTATTAAAATATTTTTTAAATTATGATAATATTGTTGATGTTTGAATTTCTTCTATGTTATAATGCTAACGCGGAGGGTGTGGGCCAAAGAAACAAGTCCTGGTCCCTCCACCAATCTCTGTATTGGTTGCATTCTTCATGGGCGACAGAAAAATATGGCTGAAAAGTGAATCTGAGGGCCACATAGTTTAGGTGATACCCCAGGAGGCCTGTATGAAAATACAAGAATGAAATTAGACCACCAAAGCATCAGCATTGGCCCGCAGAAGCATCACCGTTGCGGAGGCATTGCCGACCGGAGGAGGCGGCGGCACCCGAAGGCGCTGCGGTGGAAGGAGGAAACCTGCAAGTGTCGTCTGCGTTAGAGCTAGGTGGCACATTGTGGTGGAATTCCATGGAGGAGGGTCATGGCTTCGATTTACAGTAGAGGGAAGACTACGGTCTATCGGTTCTACAGGTGACAAGTCCAGCGGACCGGTCTGGGGGAGCGGCGCCAACCGGCCCCGCGGTTTGATGACACCCGAATGGATTGGTTGTTCGAGGGGGGAGAAGACTTGCATCCAACTGTCGGGCCACACCACGCTAGAGGGCCAAGTGTTTCTGTGGCCTGAAAGGCCACACCCAATTGAGTGGGTTGGGCCGAACCTGCAGCCCAACGGGCCTAGCCCGTGGCTAGCAGGCCGGGTCAGACCAGACCTCTTCCCTTTTTGGGCCTAGTTTCATTTAAATGGGTGTAACTCCTAAACCAGACATCAGTTTGATGAAAATTATGTGGGTATGTAACCCTTAGTACGAGATAGTCCTTTTGAGAAACTCCACATGGGTTTTGGAGAAGGTTTTAGTACGGATGGGTTGGATCGGACTCGAATCCAACTAGGAACCCAGCACTAAAATGCCTATAACATACAGATCGAGAGTCTGATTAATGCACCGTCTGTTAAGTTGGGACCCCTATGACATGGAGTTTAATTGTAATACTTCTTCATGGGACATAGGAGATGTTGAAATTCGACCGATGGTTTGTGGAGCAGATCCTTCGGAATCAAGCCTACTAAGTGTGGGAATCCAGTGGCAAGCTGTGACATGAAGAAGAAATAGTGATCCTATGTGGTTCAACACTTAGAGATACTGTGCGGGTTATCACCTAGAAATACAGTGTGGGTGAGCACCTAGCGATCCTCCTTGGGCCATCACCTAGAAATC
The DNA here is from genome assembly GCA_963277665.1 of Viscum album. Taxonomy (NCBI): domain Eukaryota; kingdom Viridiplantae; phylum Streptophyta; class Magnoliopsida; order Santalales; family Viscaceae; genus Viscum; species Viscum album. The sequence goes on along the minus strand of OY728151.1, from coordinate 1,248,272,889 downwards.
TTGTGTGGTTTTGCACCTAACGATCCTCCATTGGTTAGCACCTAGCGATCTACTGTGGGTCAGTACCTATAGATCCTTTAGGGGTCAGCACCTAGAGATTGTCTATGGGTCATCACCTCTAGACACCTTGTGTGGTCTATCTGCAAAAGCCTCTCGACAGAATCAGTTGATCTTTCTTTATGACTAATCATCTTTATTCCAATTTTTATGTTATATACTTGGTTTGAGCTAAGTCTTTACTTGTCCTTTGTGATTGGGATAATGATTTATGGTTATTCCATTATGGATTTCTGAGAGACCGTCAAGGGTCTCGAGGTCCCTACTGGGTATTTCTATATTCACCCTTTTATGGGATTCTCCTACACCTTGTTGTGTCCTGTGCAGATGACGAACAACTTTGATCGAGGTTAGGTAGTCTTGACCAGAAGGTGAACAAAAGAAACCGGTTGACGTGGAGAGCCGCGTTGTCGAGCTGTACCTACCCTTTAGGTAGGATCCTTGGCAGATGACCTTAGGATCCATTTTTCCTTTTTTATGTATCTCTTTTAGTTGGGATTTTATTCCTTCCCCTTTACACTAATTACATACATTTACACACAGTGGTGGTTTGTAGTTGTGGTTGTAACTTTCTTCTTCTAATGTGTTATAATTGTGTGCAGTGTGCCCTGTCTGTGTGGGGTATATGCTTTTCTGGTGCTAGTCTCGAACACCTGGCCTTTTAAAGGCGGGATTGGGGTAGTCAGGGCACATGCCTCAGGGGACGGATCATGACAAATTTGTATCAAAGGGTGTCCGGTTCTACCAGAAGAACCATGAGTCAATGTTTTCAATGGAGAAATAATTTTAAGTGTCTTGACATTGGGTTTCAGTTTGGGGAGCCCATTGTTAGTGTGGTGGCTGACTTATCCGTACACTAGGTCCCTGAATTCTGATTTCCTGCTCGGTACCTAAAAACACTAGTTGTGTGTGTTTTGAAAATGTAGTTTTCTTTTTTATCTATTTGAGTCATCTCACCAGGTATAACTTATTGACTATGGCGCACCTATTTCATTAAGGATTTCACCGCATAGACAGCCATCTAGGATTCCAGAGAGAGATCATGATGATGGACCACCATGTGATGAAGCATTGGTGGAGGGCCCTCTTATAGTGAAAAAACCATCGAGTGGTGTACTAGCAGCACCACCACCCATAGGGAAAGAGTTTCCACCACCCCCACTAGAATACCATGGATGCCGACTGAGCACATTTCATGAGTTCCAAAAACATAGGCATCCGATGTTTCATGGTGTGTTAGACCCACAGGTGGCTGAGGACTGGTAGGAGGCTGTGGCATGGATTTTTATCCTTGTTGAGACACTGAAAAACTAGATGGTGATCTTAGTTGCTAACCTCTTTCATGGCATAGTTGGGAGATGGTTGACTCTGATGTTCAATACACATGAGGAGGATAACCTCACCTGGTAGGACTTTGAGATCCTCTTTAGGGTAGAGATCATACCAGCGACCCTATTCTTTGTGAGTATTCAAGATATACAACACTTATAGTAGGGAAGCCTGGCAGTTGCCCAGTATTCAGCACGATTCATTGACCTCTATCACTACTCAACCGACATGGTACGAGACCCATTATTTAGGTCCTAGACCATTGAGCAGTGTCTCAAACTAGAGTTCAGGGTGTCGATGATATCGCTCAACATCCCGATGTAGGCAGGAGTGCTTGAGCGAGTGCTATTGGTGGATAACTTCCTAGATAAGCAGACACCTACAGTGAGATCCACCACCGGATGAAAGGTAACTGAGTCATCTTCTGTTGGTAGTAGTTAGATGACACATAGGTCTAAGTGGGCTAGACCTTCTGGAGGACAACCCCAGGACGCAGGATCAGATGTGCATAGCATGAGAGTTCGAAGAGGTCATCTAAGACTAGATTCTGTTTCTCCTACAGTTGATAGGGTTAAATGGCTTGTGACTATAAGAATCCCTATTTGGATGATCAGAATATGATCTAGGGACCACCGAGATAGTTTTAGAGGTTCCGGCTAGATGGTCCATAGGGAAGAGGACATGGTAGAGGGGTGGGCCTTGCAGTAGGCGGTGGATGATGGTTTAATGTTTTACCGCCACCACCTCTAGGAGGTCCATCCCGACCTCAAAGAGAAAGTCGAAAAGGATGATCTCAACTTCAGGAAGCTGAAGCCTATGATCACAGTGTTCTAGAGACGATTCTATACCATCTATGTCAATTCCACCATTGATATAGTACTTATAGACACAGGTTCCAATCAATCTTTTATTACCACATCTCTTGTTTGGTGCTCGGGGATTTTGATGGAGTCATTGGCTTTATTATTATGATTATATAATCTTATCGGAGAGGGTTCGACAATTATGAACTAGTGCCGATAGTGTGAGAGTACTCTTGGAGGAAAGATATTCGGTTAGGATCTTTTAGTAGCAACGTCAAGACATTACGATTCCATCTTGGGTATGGACTAGTTATCCACAGTCTATGATCAAATCAACTATTTTAGGCACAATGTGTGGTGTGACCACGAAGATGGGACCAGGTTTTCTTTCCCCAGTTGGAAGGGATCCTTTGCTGCTCAGGATGGACTTTCTCGGAGGATGGTGCAATTGATCTATCATTAGTTTTCTATCCTTATCCTCGAAGAAGTTGATGTGAGAAGTCTGAGTTATCCTATAGTGGTGTACTAGTATGCTGATGTCTTTTCTGATGATGTTTCGGGAATACCTCCTCATAGAGAGGTAGAAATTACATCGAACTATACCACAGGATGACACTGATATCTACACCAGAAAATATGATGGCTCCCATAGAGCATCATGAGTTGAGGGTACAATTGGAGGACTTGCAAGTTAAGGGGTTCATAATGCCCAGAATATCTCTATGGGTAGCCCCAATTTTGTTCTCCAAGAAGGAAGATGTGAGTTTGAGGATTTATATGGACTATCAGAGCATGAACTTGGTGACTGTGAAGAACAAGTATCCCCTACTAGGGATTGATGACCTCTTCAATCAGCTGAAGAGAGCTTAGTGGTTTTTGATGATAGACCTCAGATCAGTATATCATCTACTCAATGTACGAGATGAGGATGTACTGAAGACAACCTCCATATGCCAGTATGGCCACTATGAGTTCTTCGTGATGCTTTTCGGCATGACCAATGCTTTGACGGTGTTCATGGGGCTCATGAACTGGATCTTCCAGACTCACCTCAATCGCTTCGTGGTGGTTTTCATTAATGAAATCTTGATATACTCAGCATCATATAAGGAGCATGCTATGCATATACAGATATATTTTAATGTACTCTTAGAGCACCAAATCTATGGAATGCTCTCGATATGCCTTTCTGGATACTAGAGGTCCACTTTCAGGTATATGTTATCTCAGAGGCTAGAGTTGTAGTGGATCTGGAAAAGATAGAGGCAGTTCTTTCTTAGGATCCACCCAGGAGTGTGACCACGGTGTGGAGTTTCTAGGGATTGGTTGGGTTCAACTCAAGATTCGTACTTGACTTTTCCAGAGTAGCAGAACCTTGTTCAGCATTGACATAGAAGGGAAAAACATTATTATGGACAGAGTTATGCCTACAGTGTTTCCACGAGCTAAGGCATAGATTGAAGAGTTCCCACATCTTGTGGCTACTAGAAGAGAGTGTTGGATAAGTATTCTACTACGATGCATCGGGGACCGGACTAGGATGTGTCATGATGAAGGAGCGAGAAATGATCACATACGGCTCAAGACAACTGAGGCAGCATGAGAAGAACTAGAATACCCATGACATGAAGTTAGCAGTAGTGGTCTTTTCCTTGAATATTTGGCATTACTACTTGATGGGTGAACAGTTTTCCGTCTACTCTAATCACAAAAGTCTCAGGTATATCTTATCACAAAAGGAACTGATCCTGAGACAACGACGATGGATGGAGTTCCTCTAGGACTATGAATATGCGATATTATACACTCCTAGGGAGGAGAATGTGGTGGCAGACGTACTCAGTAGAAGGTCTGGGTTACAGTTGCTGGGTGAGGCAATAATTCAACTAGTCGCATTATAGTTATCCATCGTGGATATAAATAGAGCTGCATACCTTCAATCTATGACTGTCGCACCCCACTCCTTCAACGAGTACCAGAGGCATATATTGGGGATGTTGACTATGCGGCTTGACATGCCCAGATATCATCTGGATGGGATCCTGAAGGAATTTTTGATGTTGGGGAGCATGCAATCCTTTTAAGAGGACGTACCATGGCACCAGTGAAGCTACGAGAGGAGGTGTTGAGGGAGTTCCACACATCACCTTTGGAAGCACATCCTGGTGTGGATAAGATGTACCATGACCTCCGGAATTAGTACTGGTGGCCAGAGATAATGAATGATGTGGTGGATTTTGTTTCACGATGCCTCATTTGTTAACCAGTGAAGTTTTAGAAACAGGTCCTAGTAGGTCGGACATAGCCACTTGAGGTACCAGAGTGAAAGTGGGATGGAATCTCCATGTACTTCATGAAAGGGCTACCATGTATGTCTTGGGGACAAGATACCATCTGGGTGATAGTTGAATAACTCAGAAAGTCGGCACACTTCCTACCCATTCGAGAGTAGGGATCAGTAAATGGATTGGGATGCCTCTCCATACAAGAGATTATACGGCTTCACAATGTGTCATCGATGATCGTTTCAGATTATGATGATCATTTTACATCTCGGTTGTGGATGGGATTACAGGAGGTCTTTGCGACTCAGCTATGCTGGAGACCAACCTTTCATCCTCAGACAAATGGTCGGATAGAGCGGACCATACAGACGCTTGAGGACATGCTTCATGCTTGCATCATTGATTTTGGCCATAGTTGGGAGGATTACCTGTCCCTGATGGAGTTCACATATAACCATAGTTATTACTCCACCATTTACATGACAATGTTTGAGGCCTTGTATGATAGACCATTCAGATAACCTCTATATTGGACAGACCTAGGGGAGTAAGCACATATGTGTCCAGAGTTGGTACGAGCTACCATTGAGAAGGTGTAGATCATCAAGGAGCAGATGAAGAATACACATATCTAGCAAAAGTCTTATTCTGACCAGAGACGGAGGCCCTTGGAGTTGGATGAGGGGGACCATGTCTTCATACAGGTCTCACCCCAATGAGGATAGCAGAGATTTGGTATGGGCGTCAAGCTATCTCTGAGGTTCATCAGATCTTTCCAAATCCTCAACAGAGTAGTCGATGTGGCATACCACATAGATATTCCCCCACAGATGCACTGAGTGCATATTTTTTACATGTTTCACAGCTGAGGAGGTACGTGAAACCCATCATACGTTATCAACTAGGAAAATTGGTACATTGACGATGGGGTGTCGTTCGCGTAGTTCATCGGGGAGATAGAGGATATACATGAGCAGGTACTACGTGGATGGTTGATCCCTCTAATGTGAGTTCGGTGGAAGTATGAGAACCTCTAAGAGACAACATGGGAGCGGGAGGCTCTGATATGTGCTTAGTACCCCCATTTTTTCCTATATTTTGTTGTAGCTTTCGGGGATGAAAATACCTAAGGTGGGGAGAATGTAAAGAAATATAAAATCAATGTTTATTTATTTAATTAAATGGAATTATTATGAGTCTATGAAAATTTATGGCACATGATTTTGATGCTCAGAGATCCCAAAATGATTTATTTGAACTTTTTTTAGGTATGATCAGAAAACGTATGGGTGCGAATTTCTATCTTTTAAACCGGTGTTGGAATTAAAAATATGGGGGCACCGTTGAATTCACAATGCCAGGATTCTCTGAATGGAAGCATAATTTTTTTCAGAAAAAGTCACACGAAATGTTAATTTTTGGAATTAAAAAAATTTCAAATTAACCGAATGAGTTATTTTATTTCATTCTATGTAATCGATGAGAGACGGTGGCCGTACAACTTGATTTTCAGACCATTTAATGGAAAGTTACACTTGCTTGTGTAACCACACTGTCAGGAGATTAATGGGTTCATTGATTGAAATCATTAATGAACCTCATTAATTATGTGGTGAGTTAAACTCTTCTATTCATCTATTTAAACAAAGCACGTGCATGGGTATTGTAAACTCATGAGAGGAACCTCTGATGAAGTTTCATTAATGACTTCCTCCAATGTATAATGGAGCTTATACGCCTTATAGGATTCAATATGAAGATCAACGAACACAAAAAAACATACTACAAATACGGACATGTATTCCTCATCTGCACCTTCAACCAACATCTTCGAGGTAAGGATTTTATTCAAATAGTTTTATAATTCTAATACTATTGTTGAAGATTAAAATTATTCCAGGTTATAATGATAATGTTGAGGGCGCAAGCCGAATGTACTACGCCTAGAACCTCCGCCTATCTTGGTATTGGTTGATTTCTTCATGGGAGACTAAAAAATAATAGGACAAGGTGAAACCGAGGGTTGTGCGGTGTATGAACCATCCCAGGAGGCTCGTAAGCATAGGTAGGAATGAAATAGGATCAACGGAACTTCACTGATGGCCTGCTGAAGCATCGCCAGTGCAGTGACACCTGTGGCTGGAGGAGGCAGTGAATGGTAAATGCTGGCTGTGAGAAGGAGGTGGAGCTTGAAGGTGCCATGGCAGAAAAACATGCTATGGCAGAAAAACGTAGTGGTTGGCCAGCGTCGGCCGCGTTGGAGCTGGGCAGCACATCACGGCTTCGAGCTGCTGCAGTGGGGGGTCTAGCAGTCCGCAGGTTCGGTAGGTGACCAGTCCAGTAGACTGATCAGGTGGAGCAGTTCCAATCAAAACCACTATTTGATAAAATCGACATGTCTTGTCCATTCGGGAGGAGAGAGGACCCTGACCCAGCTGGGGGGCTGCGCCCAGCTAAGTGGGCCAGGCTGAACCCACGGCCCCATGGGCTTTGCTCACAACTAGTGGGATGATCCCGTAGCCCAACATGCCATCTTGGGTCCAGCTAAACCAGGTCAAGCCTAGAAGGACGTGTTGGGTCAGTCCGACCGAGTCGGACCATACCTGGATCCTTTTTGGGCCCGGTTTCATTTAAATGGATCTAACTCCTAAACCAGATGTCCATTTGACGAACCATCTACGGATTTGGAACCATTAGGATGAGATGCACCTTTTGGGATACTCTTCTTGGGTTTTGGAAAATGATGGAGTTTGTCAGGGTTGGATCAAACTCATATAAAATTGGGCCCCATACACTGAAGTGTATATAACTTATAGATCAAGCATTTGATTTACGTGTTATCTGTAGCATTGGATGCCTTATGTAATGGAGGTTCATTATGTTAATTATTACTGGGAATTAGTGGTGGTAAAAATATGGTTCATGGAATTTGGAGTAGATCCTCTGGAATAAAGCGTACTAAGTGTGGGAATCCAGTGGCTGGCTGTGACATGAAGAAAGAATAGAGATCCTCCATGGGTTAGAACCTAACGATTTTGTATGGGTCAGAACCTAGTAATCTTGTGTGGGTCAGCACCTAGGGATCCTCTGTGGGTAAAAACCTAGAGATCATGTGTGGGTCATCACCTGTCGATCCTTCGTGGGTCCACACATTGCGATCATGTGTGGGTCAGCACTTAACTATCCTGTGTGGGTCAGCACCTAGCGATCCTGTGTGGGTCAGCACCTCTAGATACCTTCTGTAGTCTAACATCAGAAGCCTCTTGATATAATTAGATGATATAGATATATGACTAATATTCTTTATTACCTTTCATTAAGTTATATACCTGGTTTGAGCGGAGTCATTAATTGTGCTTTGTGATTGGGATCATGCTTTGTGGTTTTTCATTTGTGGAATATGGGAGACCATCGGGGGACCTGGGTTCCCAACTGGGTCTTGTTATACTCACCCCTACATGTGATTAATTCATACCTTGTTGTGTCTTGTGCAGACGATGAACATCTATGATCGTGGTTACGGATTTAGGACCAGACGATGCACGGAGGTGACCAGTTGACATGGAGAGCCGCAGTGATGAGCTATACCTACCCTTTAGGTAGGATCCTTGGAGTACGAAATCAAGAGCTATTTTCCCTTTTTTATATATCTCTTTTAGTTTTTCTTGTATTCCATACCCTTTACTTTTAGTAGTTACTTTTACACTCAGTGGTGGTTTTTGGTTGGGGTTGTACATTTCTTCTTCCATTGTGTTATACTTTTTCACATTGTTCCATGTATGTGTGTGCACAGGTTTTGAGGGAATGCCTTCCCATTTTAGGGTTATGCCTTTCCGGTTCTAGTATCCAACCCCTAGCCTATGGAAGGTGGGATTGGATTTTTCACGACACGGTCCCCAGGGGAAAGATTGTGATAATAAATGCAGTGATAAGTAAGGTATTGAAAATGTCATCGAATACATTAAACTGGCCATTAATGATTCTTTCTCATGACAATGAGAGGAAAAAATATACATATATTTTCGATAATTTATAATAACTTTATAGTACGAGATTAAAAAATATATATTTATAAATGACCTATACTAAATGTTAATAAATTATGTGATACCTATTGAATTTACTACACCCTCATAGATAGATAATTGTCTATTAACAGGACATTGTCAACAGAGGGTAGAGAATATATACATATATGTATTTATGTATATATATATATGTGTATCCACACACACACACACACACATATCTATATACGAATATATATATTTTATATATTTTATCATAATAACATTTAATATTATTATATAATTTATATTTAATTATTTTTTAATGAATATTAAAAGAAAATGGTATTCCAGGAGAGGTGGATGAAAATGAAATTAAGAGAATGATGGAGTTACCTCTTCATTGATTTTTATGTTGAGTCAATAAGGTTTTCCTTATGACTTTTCCATTCCTTCTTGTTTTGAAAATCACAAACATCTTATCTTTAAGGAAAATTGCTTTCTTAAGGAAAATTGCTTTTATAAGGAAAATTGCTTTCTTAAGGAAAAATGCTTTTATAAGAAAAATTATCCTTATCATATTTTCATCCATATTTTTCTTAAGTATAAGTTTTGGATTCATTTTATCGGAATCATTGAAACTTTGATATAAAGAATTCTGTTTTAGGGTTCGGATTCTGGATAAGAACTATAAGGAAGTTTCATTCCGAATTCCGGATATGAACTCTGACTAAGTTCTATTCCAGATTCTGGATACGAATTCTGAAGAAGAATTCTCATTACGAATTCTAATGAATAATTCCCATTCCAAATTCTCATTACGAATTCAGAAGAAAAATTCTCATTACGAATTCCAATAAATAATTCTCATTACGAATTCTGATAAAGAATTCTCATTACGAATTCTGATGAAGAATTCTCATTACGAATTCTGATAAAGAATTCTTATTACGAATTCTGATGACGAATTCTCATTACGAATTCTGATGATGAATTCTCATTACGAATTCTGATGACGAATTCTCATTACGAATTCTGATGACAAATTCTCATTACAAATTCTGATGATGAATTCTCATTACGATTTCTGATGACGAATTCCTATTCCGAATTCTCATTCCGAATTCACCTATTAAACAGAATCTGATTATCATTGTTTTATACACTCTGAATTTATTCATTCCGAACCTTCACTCCGAAGTTTCTATTCCGAACCTTTATGTTAAAGTTTAAAACGATGTCGTACATTCTGTTACACTTACTTTGTTATAAAACGATGTCGTCCATTTTGTTATAAACTAACCGTTGTCTAAGTGACACGTGTACAGGTCCCTCCGAACATTAAGGAAAATATGACCATTGGAGAGGAGCCTACCTTACCTATAAATAGGAGCTCATTAGAAAGAGCTCGTAGGTGATGAATAGCTGATTAATGCCGATTGTTGAAAAAATGCTTACACGCTGTTGAAGTGATTTCTAGAGAGAGAGTCTCTTATTAACTCTCAAAGCTTCGTGCGACTCCGAATGTTGGTGATTACATTCGAGGGCTTCCGGGGATAGGAAGACAGAGGTGCCGACTACCTTAAAGATCGAGGTCTTTCTTGCTAAGAAAGACAGAGGTTACCAACTACCTTGAAGTTGAGGGCTTGCGGGGATAGCAAGACAGAGACTCCGATCTTCGTATCGAGGGCTTACCCTGGTGTGGGTAAGACAGACTTGCTTGAAAGTATAAATCAAGGGACCTTTATCCAAGGTTGTTGGATACCCTTCTCTTTGGGTTAAAAGACTATTATCTTGTTACTAGTAGTTTTACTACTTGTCTTTATTCCGCTGCAATTTGTATCTTAAGGAAAGTATAACTTTCTTATACTTCCTTACTTACTCTGATTCATTTAGATTCTATACGCTTTAAGGTAGAATCTCATATTGTAACTTTTGTTAAGTTTCAATTTCCGGAACCAAATTTCCGGAACCTACTTTTGAATTTCTTTTCAAGTTTAGTTCGGTGTTAGAGGTGTTGTGAATTTACTTAGTTTAACTTTGTTAAACTTAGCCCTTTCCTTTTCTTAAGGAAACTATAGTTTCTTTACTAACTTTAAAGGTTACAAAGGAATTTTTAAAGTATACAATTCACCCCCCCTCTTGTATATTGAGCATCTCATATTATATTTCGATCCTACAATTGGTATCAGAGCTTGGAAACCTCTTACTCTATACCATTCTTACATTTGGTATCAGATCCAAGGTTACTGAAATACTCGTACTCACATACAAGTTTTTCTTGCTCACTTTTCCATTCCGGACTTTTCCATTCCGAACTTTTCCATTCCGAACTTTGTTATTACGAATCTTTGCTACTAACAAGTTTGTGTGCAAAGTTATTTTTAGTATGGCAGGAATTAATGTTGGTTCAATTGACAATATGAATCCTACAAGGCCACCAATATTTGATGGTAATGATTATGAATACTGGAGAGATCGTATGAAGACATTTGTTATCAATACTGGAGTAGACAACTTTGTCATGCTTACTGGTGATTATAAAATTCCTGACAAGGAAGTCAGAACCTTTACTAACAAGGAAAAGCAAGAATATCAACTCAACTATAAGGTACGCAACACTTTACTATGTTCAATGACTAGAAATATATATAGCCAAATTTCTTCTTGTGAAGCAGCTAATTGTATATGGAAGAAGTTAGAGGTTACACACTTTGGGACTTCTAAGGTGATTGAGACTAGAAGAGCTATGCTTAGAGCTGAATATCATGGCTTCAATTTTCCTTATGGAGAACCTATCTGTAAAGTTCAACAAAGATTTATGACTATCGTCAACAGTCTACAATCTATGGGAGAGAACGGTTTAGATGATGAAGCTCTTGTGGACAAGATAATTGACATTATGCCCAATGAGTGGGAATCCAAGAGAACAGCTATAGATGAGAACAGGAAGGTTACACAAATTACTCTTGATGAGCTTTTTGGAACTCTTCTACAACATGAGACCATAATGAAGAGAGATGCTGACAACATCAAGAAGAAGAATGGAAATGGTACTGTTGCTTTTACTACAACGTCAAATCAGATGAAAGCTAAGACTCCTGAGATAGTAACCATATCTAAGTCTAGGAAAGTCATTTTCCAATCCGAATCTAGTGAGAGTGAAGTCTCAGAAAATGAATTAGCCAATCTTGCTCGAAGGATGAACAAGATAGCTGGACAGAGAAACTTTCAATCCAAGTATAAGAAGAAGGATTGGAAAGATAAGAAAGATGGAGAAGTTACTTGTTATGAATGTAAAAGAGCTGGACATATTAGACCAGATTTCCCTATGCTCAGAAAGAAAGAAAGGAAGGAAAGGCATTCAGACAGGAACAGAAAGAAGTATTATAAAGCCAAAGCTAAGAAAGTTCTGAAAGCTAATGACACCTGGAGTGCCAGTGGTGGTGACTCTTCAGATGAATCTTCTGAATATGAATCTTCAGGACAGAAGAATCTTGGTCTTATAGCCAGATTACCTATTGACAATCATTGTCTTATGGCTAAGGTACGAAATGTTGAATCATTGACCAATGTTTCTTTAAATTCTAATGATAGTAAGTATTATAACTCTTCTGATGAAGAATCATCTTCTGATGAGGAAAATACTTTACCTACTTTTGAAGAAGTCTCTAGGTTTGCTGAACTTCTTGAGATTGAGAATTCTAAACTCAGTAAGAAACTTGATAAGGAAAATTATAGGAATTCTATTCTTACTAAAGAAATATCAGATCTTTCTAAAGATCTTGATAAGAAAAATGCTGATTTTGAAAATATTTCAAAAAATCTTGAGGAAGTAAGTTCTGAGAAGAACAAACTTTCTAAAGAATTAGAAAAAGTAATTTCTAATAAAAATGTTTTCGAGCCTAACTCTAGTTCAAAAACTAATGATTTTGAGAATAAAAACTTGGTTATAAAACTCAAGTCTGAAATTTTTTCCTTAAAGAAGTGTTTATCAAACTTTACCCATGGTAAGGAAAATTTTGATAAGATGTATTCCCAAATACGACCTTTAAGAAATAAATCCGGATTTGGTTATACCCATGCAAAACCAGTTTTCAGTAACAATTATTTTGTTCCTCAAAGTGCCCCATTTTGTACTAAATGTCAATGTGGAGGTCACTGGGCAAAAAGTTGTTCCTTAAACAAAACTAAATCTCTAGGATTTCATAAAGCCTACTTTTCTAAGAAAATGTGGGTACCTAAAATTTTATTGTCTGGAAATCTCGGATCCAAGCAAGTTTGGATTCCGAAAATCCAACTTTGTTCTTGATTTCAGGAAAATAAAGAAAGTTCCAGCAACAATATATGGTACATGGATAGTGGATGTTCCCGGCACATGACTGGTAACAAAAGCTTTTTTGAAAAGATTATCAAAACGAAAGGATGAAAGGTAACTTTCGGAGACAATGCTAAGGGAGAGATTATTGGTATTGGTAATATTGTTCTTTTAGATAAAACATTGATTTCAATTGTTCTTTTTGTTAAAGATCTTAAGCACAAACTCATTAGCATAAGTCAGTTATGTGATGAAGGTTACCTTGTGAATTTTAGGAATGATAAGTGTTTAGTACACAATTCCAAGGAAGAATTTATTCTCTCAGCCAATAGGCAAGATAATGTTTACACCTTAAACTTAGAAGACCTAAGAAGCCAAGATTTACCTTGCCTAAGTGCAATGGAAGATCACTCTTGGTTATGGCATAGAATATTAGGACACTGTAATCTTAGGAACCTATGTAAACTCTCTAAGAAGAAACTTGTTAAGGATATACCGGAGCTTAGATTTGATTCTTCTAAAGTTTGTGATCCTTGTCAATATGGAAAGCAACATAAATCTAGTTTTAATTCAATCAGTGAAGTCTCAACAACCGATGCATTCCAGTTAGTGCACATGGATCTTTTTGGTCCAACACAAACTGGATGTATTGGAGGCAAATACTATGTGTTTGTTCTAGTTGATGATTACACTAGATTTACTTGGGTATATTTTCTAGCAAAGAAATCTGAAGCTTTTTCTTATTTCAAAAGTTTTAGAGCTCAAGTTAAAAATGAGAAAAACCTTCCATTGAAAACTATTCATAGTGATCACGGAGGAGAATTTCAAAATTCTGATTTTGAAACTTTTTGTAGTAAGAAAGGTATTACTCACAATCTTTCAGCACCTAGAACTCCTCAACAGAATGGTGTAGTTGAAAGAAGAAATAGAATTCTTCAAGAGATAACTAGAACCATGTTGAGTGAATATTCTATTGCTAGATATTTCTGGGCTGAAGCTGTAAGTACTGCTTGTTATACTATAAATCGAGTTTTGATTAGGCCTTTTCTTAATAAAACTCCTTATGAGTTATGGAATGGTAGAAAACCTAGACTTTCCTACTTCAAGGTTTTTGGTTGCAAAGTATTCGTTTTGAATACTAAAGATAACTTACATAAATTCGCACCAAAGTCTGATGAAGGGATTTTCTTAGGTTATTCCACAAACTCTAAGGCTTATAGAGTTTTTAATAAAAATACTTGTACTGTTGAAGAAACAGTACATGTAAAATTTGATGAGTCTGATCCTTTTGTTTTTAAACCATCTCAACCTACATCTTCGGATGTGTTTTCAAAAACTGATTATCAACCTTTGATAGAAGAACCTTCTAATAAGGAAATTGTTCTAGAAGATACTTCTGAAACATTTACCCCAGAAGACTTTCTACCCTATGTTGATGAACAGGTTTTACAAAACTCAAATCAGGTGTTTCTTAAGAATCATCTCGGTGATAGTATCATTGGTGATGTAAATCAACCTGTAAGGACTAGAAGTTCCTTAAGAAATTATGTAGAACATCTAGCATTTCTTTCCCAATTAGAGCCTAAAAGCACTGATGAAGCTTTAGGTGATGAGGATTGGATTAAAGCCATGAAAGATGAACTAAATGAATTTGAAAGGAATAAAGTCTGGACCTTGGTTGAAAGACCTAATGAAACTTCTGTTATTGGAATAAAATGGGTTTTCAGAAATAAATGTGATGAAAATGGAGTCATAGTAAGAAATAAAGATAGACTTGTTGCTAAAGGCTATAATCAGCAAGAAGGAATAGACTATGAAGAAACCTATGCTCCAGTAGCTAGACTTGAATCTATCCGTATTCTACTTGCCTTTGCAGCATTATTTAATTTCAAACTTTTCCAAATGGATGTCAAATGTGCTTTTCTTAACGGTTATGTCCATGAGGAAGTTTTTGTTGAACAACCTCCTGGCTTTGATGATACAAAACATCCTGATCATGTTTTTAGACTTACCAAAGCTTTGTATGGTCTTAAACAAGCCCCACGAGCATGGTATGATAGACTTACTGGATTTTTGCTTCAAAATAACTATGTTAAGGGAAATGCAGATCCAACCCTTTTTATAAAGAAAGATAAGAAAAATGTTTTGATTGTTCAAATTTATGTTGATGACATTATATTTGGTTCAACTCAGCAATCTTTGACTGACTCTTTTTCTAGTCTAATGAAATCTGAGTTTGAAATGAGTATGATGGGTGAGTTAACATTTTTCCTTGGTTTTCAAATTTCTCAAAAACCAGAAGGAACTTACATATCTCAACATAAGTATATTAAAGATCTTCTTAAAAAGAATGGTTACGACAACACTAAGAGTATAAGTACTCCCATTGGTACCTCAAACTCTTTAGATCTTGATGAAGCTGGGAAACCAGTAGATCAAACATCTTTTAGAGGTATGATTGGAAGTTTACTTTACTTAACAGCTAGTCGACCAGACTTAATGTTTTCAGTATGATTATGTGCAAGATATCAATCCAATCCTAAGGAATCTCACCTAAAGGTAGTAAAAAGAATTTTTCGCTACCTTAAGGGAACCATGGATCTAGGATTATTTTATACTTCTGGAAATGATTTTGTTCTAAAAAGTTTTTCTGATGCTGACTTTGGTGGATGTAGAATGGATAGAAAGAGTACATCCGGAACTTGTCATTTCTTAGGAGATTCATTAGTTTCTTGGTCCTGCAAGAAGCAACATTCTGTAGCACTTTCCACTGCTGAAGCTGAATATGTAGCAGCAGGAAGTTGTTGTGCACAAGTGATGTGGATGCAACACACACTCACAGACTATGGCTTGAGTTTTACTAAAACTCAAATTTTGTGTGATAACACAAGTGCCATTGCCCTAAGTAAGAACCCTGCACATCACTCTCGTGCAAAACACATAGATATTAGGCATCACTTTCTTAGGGATCATACACTCAATGGAGATATTATTCTTCAATTTATCGGAACACAAGATCAGCTTGCTGATATATTCACAAAATCTTTTCCTTCTGATAGATTTGAATTTATTAAACAGAAGTTAGGAATGATAACCGTAAGGTAATCTTTCTTAATTAACTATCTGCTGAAAAAAATCTCCTTACAGTAATAAACTCCTTTTCATAGGGGGAGTACATTGGATTGCTTGATTAAACAAAGTTTTTCAAAATTTGTTTTCAAACTTTTCGGAACGAATATTTCCGGAATGAATCTTTCGGAACTACCATTTTCCAGAATGGATATTTTCGTACAGAATACTTCTGGAATGAAAGTATTCGTATTGAAAATTTCCAGAATGGAAAACTTTCGTACTGGGACTTTCATAACCAGATTTTCATTCCAAGTTTTTTTTTACTTTTTCGTATTGACTTTTTCGTATTGACTTTTTTTCGTATTGACTTTTTCGTATTTACTTTTTGAGTTTTTCGTATTTAGTCTTTCGTATTGAGTTTTTTGTAGTTGTCTTTATATTACCCATTACGAATAACTTTCCTAAGCTAATCTGAAAGGTATGATTTCCTTACTAAAGTTTTCGTAATCATATTTTACTTGCTGGCAGTTTCTTATATTTTGTTTTCGGATTTTAGATTTCTTAATTCTTTACTTTAATAAAAACCTCAAAAAGATCGGATTCAAGCTCTCAACCGTCAGATCTGATCACAGCTCTTTCCAACCGTTAGATCAATTATGGAAGTTGAACCGTCATCCCATTGCCTATATAAAGGGGACCATATTTTCTAGTCCCACATCGGTTTCAAGCTTTCGCGTGCTGAAGCTCTGACTCTCCGATTTAAGGCCGTTCCGAACCACAGTTTTCTCCGCTCCGATCTTCAGTCTTCTCCGTTCCGAATATCTCAGAGGACTTCTAATCCGAATGTCTACAGAGTTAGCATCTCAAGAAATGTCTTCAACCAAGCCTATATCTCAGTGGTTAGTATACAGAGAAATGTTAGTCCATCCGACATTCTTCAGCAACTACGATTCTATCATTTCGAAGAATATCAAGTTGAATGGCTGGGAGGATGTTGCGGTATCAAAAACCGGCAACCAGGATGAAGTGTACTCTGATTTGCTTGTTGAGTTTTATGAGTCAGTTGCTTTCTTCGAGGAAGATAATAGAGAAAAATTTTCTTTCAAATCGTATGGCAAGACATATAAGCTTTCTTACACCAAGGCTGCAAGCTTGGTAGGTTTATCTTATGAAGGTGAAGCTGAGTTTATTTCTCACGTATTGCCGGACTCCAAGGGTATTTTCAACAAAGAAAAAGCCTTAGAAACTCTCGGATTGGATGATGACAAGGCTCCGAAAATTTCAAGCCTATCTACAAACTTCCGGATTCTGGAATTATGGGTGCAAGGACTTATCGTACCGAGAAAAGGTGATAAGGACAGCTTGAAGAAGAGTGAGATATATATCTTAGATTTCCTGATAAATCTAAGGAAGTTTAACTTGATGAAGCATATTCTTCTTTATATTGAGAATTTGAAGAAGGGGAATCTGAGAGCTCAGATCGTAATGTACCCAGCAATATTATCAAAGCTCATAGTTCGGTGCCTACAATCTTTCAAGGTTGCTTTTAGTTCTAAACCAAGGGTGTGTAAGATCATGTTGCTTAGTGATGGCACGCTTAAAAGGATGAATGTAGCTTTTGACAAGAAGTTTGGTATGTTTATTGATCTACCTCCTCAAGTAGAAGTGACTCCGAAATCTACTGATCCGGAATCATCCAAGCCGGTAAGGAAGAGAAAGCTGAAAGAAGTGGTAGTCGAAGCCGAGGAACCCAAGTCTAAGGAAGTCCACTCCACACCTCCAAAGCCTAAGAAGAAGAAGACCTATCCTGATGAGGTTGTTACGAAGTTGAGAGCTGACAAAGAGAAGAGGAAAGAAGGGGATCCGCAGTTCGGATTGGACCCTGCGGAGGCTAAAGCTCTGAAAGAAAAAGCTGCTAATGAGCTTGAGAAACAAGCTAAGGAAAAGAAGCTCAAGAAGAAGATGTCTAAGGCTGAGGTAGCTCAGGCCCTGTTAAAGTTCAATGAAATGGTTTCAGCAACAATTCCAGTTCCGAGATCTTTCTCCCTGGAATTTCTACCCGAGACTCCAGGAAGAAATTTTGTTGCTCCGGAAGAGCCTGTTGCTACGAATACTGAGGAAGAAGAGCAAGTGGAACAAGTTGAAGAGGTTGATGAAGGAAGTGGTGAGACATGAGATGTGCTAAAACAAGTAGATGAGTACAAGGGAACTCCTTCGGAACACTTATCGCTCCGGACTTCAGAAGCTGAATCTTCGAATTTAGTTACTCCTGCGATGGAGGAAGAGAAAGGAGAAGAATAAGTTGCCTATCATGGAGAAGAAGAACAACTTTTACATGATATTGATCAGATGGGAAACGTAGAGGTTGGTGTTCAAGAAGTTACTGATGAGGAAGATTTGGTTGTTCAAGTTTCTGACAGTGAAAAGAAAACTCCGGAACAGGATTCTATTCCAGAAAAAGATAAGGGAAAGAAAGTTCTTACCGAGACTCCGAGCTCAGTAGTAAGAAAGAGGAAGGAAGCTGGTAGTTCTTCTAAGAGGAAGTTGGAACTTATTGAGGAAGAAAATTATCCGAGCAAGATTTCAGATTCAGAGTCATCCTCGTTGGGGCATGACTTTGTTGTTCAGTCCTTAAAGAAGTTGGTGGGAACCATTCCAACCATCTCTAGTATTGACTCTAGATGCCAAATGCTCCAACATGCGTTGAATCAGAAAACCGACTCCGTATCGATGGTTATGGATAAGTGTGTTGAGATTGAAGCTCAGTCCACAAGAATAGTCGTCTTAGAGAAGCAAGCAGAAGAAGACCACAAAGACTTAAAGAAGATCAAGACGATTCTTAAGGGGCTCATGTCAAAGGAGAAAGATCCGAAATGATCAATCCGATCTTTTTGTTGTAATTCTTTTGTTGCTAACATTTCAAATCTAATGAGAATTGTGCTTGTTGTTTCTATTGTTTTCATTACTAATTTTTCAGGTACTTTATTTTTTTTCCATTCCCTCCAATTCTTTTTGAAAATCACAAAGGGGGAGAAGGAAAAGATCCTTAAGAAAAAGAGGAACTCTAATAAGAGTTTATCAAAGGGGGAGAAAGAAAAATACTCAAGGAAAAATAACTCTACTAAGAGTTTGTTTAAGGGGGAGTTTTTCTTAAAGAATACCTTCTTATGAAACATCACTCCGGAAATATGAATACGATCCTTAGAGTTTCAAAACCTAAGGGGGAGTTAGTTGTATTCATCTATATCCTTAAAGCAAGGGAGATAAGCTTTAATGTGTTTTTTTCTTCTTGGAATATCTTTTTCGTAAGGATGTTTGTGCTTTCCAAAAAGGGGGATATTGTTGAGTCAATAAGGTTTTCCTTATGACTTTTCCATTCCTTCTTGTTTTGAAAATCACAAACATCTTATCTTTAAGGAAAATTGATTTCTTAAGGAAAATTTCTTTTATAAGGAAAATTGCTTTCTTAAGGAAAAACGCTTTTATAAGAAAAATTATCCTTATCATATTTTCATCCATATTTTTCTTAAGTATAAGTTTCAGATTCATTTTATCGGAATCATTGAAACTTTGATATAAAGAATTCTGTTTTAGGGTTCGGATTCTGGACAAGAACTATAAGGAAGTTTCATTCCGAATTCCGGATATGAACTCTGACTAAGTTCTATTCCAGATTCAGGATACGAATTCTGAAGAAGAATTCTCATTACGAATTCTAATGAAGAATTCCCATTCCGAATTCTCATTACGAATTCAGAAGAAAAATTCTCATTACGAATTCCAATGAATAATTCTCATTACGAATTCTGATAAAGAATTGTCATTACGAATTCTGATGACGAATTCTCATTACGAATTCTGATAAAGAATTCTTATTACGAATTCTGATGACGAATTCTCATTACAAATTCTGATGATGAATTCTCATTACGAATTATGATGACGAATTCTCATTACGAATTCTGATGACAAATTCTCATTACAAATTCTGATGATGAATTCTCATTACGATTTCTGATGATGAATTCCTATTCCGAATTCTCATTCCGAATTCACCTATTAAACAGAATCTGATTATCATTGTTTTATACACTCTGAATTTATTCATTCTGAACCTTCACTCCGAAGTTTCTATTCCGAACCTTTATGTTAAAGTTTAAAACGATGTCGTACATTCTGTTACACTTACTTTGTTATAAAACGATGTCGTCCATTTTGTTATAAACTAACCGTTGTCTAAGTGACACGTTTACAGGTCCCTCCGAACTTTAAGGAAAATATGACCGTTGGAGAGGATCCGACCTTACCTATAAATAGGAGCTCATTTGAAAGAGCTCGTAGCTGATGAATAGCTGATTAATGTCGATTGTTGAAAAAGTGCTTACATGCTGTTGAAGTGATTTCTAGAGAGAGAGTCTCTTATTAACTCTCAAAGCTTCATGCGACTCCGAATGTTGGTGATTACATTCTAGGGCTTCCGGGGATAGGAAGACAGAGGTGCCGACTACCTTAAAGATCGAGGGCTTTCTTGCTGAGAAAGACAGAGGTTACCAACTACCTTGAAGTTGAGGGCTTGCGGGGATAGCAAGACAGAGACTCCGATCTTTGTATCGAGGGCTTACCCTGGTGTGGGTAAGACAGACTTGCTTGAAAGTATAAATCAAGGGACCTTTATCCAAGGTTTTTGGATACCCTTCTCTTTGGGTTAAAAGACTATTATCTTGTTACTAGTAGTTTTACTACTTGTCTTTATTCCGCTGCAATTTGTATCTTAAGGAAAGTATAACTTTATTATACTTCCTTACTTACTCTGATTCATTTAGATTCTATACGCTTTAAGGTAGAATCTCATATTGTAACTTTTGTTAAGTTTCAATTTCCAGAACCATATTTCCGGAACCTACTTTTGGAATTTCTTTTCAAGTTTAGTTCGGTGTTAGAGGTGTTATGAATTTACTTAGTTTAACTTTGTTAAACTTAGCCCTTTCCTTTTCTTAAGGAAACTATAGTTTCTTAACTAACTTTAAAGGTTTCAAAGAATTTTTAAAGTATACAATTCACCCCCCTCTTGTATATTGAGCATCTCATATTATATTTCGATCCTACATGTTACTCTTCTGCTATGAGACTAAGGTCCTACGATCATGGAGGTAGATGAAAAAAATGTCTTCACTAATCCATGGCTTCTCCAATGTTGTGAATTGTTCAAATATTAAATATTTAGAAGTGTTTGGAAATGTATTTTCCAGGGTAGAATGATGAGGTATTTAATGTTTAAGGGTTTGTTTTAGGAGAAAATAATAAATAAAATATTATTTGACGAAAAAAAAGTTATTGCTAGTGGAATTATTTTGGACAATGAAAAATATGTGATTAAAAATAAAAAAATTCAATATTTTAAGCCATTAAATTACCAAATTTAGTAATTTATACCAAATAAAATAATTTAAAACGAATATAGTTTTTAATGGAATATTTTATCTTTTTTATACTTTTAAAAATTTTCTTTTTGTGTTTAAAATTTAATATATTATTTTTAAATTAATTTATAATTATATAAAACATATTTTTGGTCGATCATTGTACTTTAGAATATATTAGATCATTATTTATTCAATATTATTCTAAAAACATGGTCTATTTATAGGATTTTATTTTTATTATTTTCTCAAAAAATAATTTTTTTTAATAAATTACTAAAACATTTATCTTAGAAAATATTAATGTGCTAATATTAAAAAAATAAAAAACAGTATATCTAAACAAATTTTTATGTTACATAATTTTTTCTATTTAATTATTAGTATAAAAGTTTTTGTTTTAAAACTTATAAGTTGCAATTCATTACTAAAAATATTCACATACAATTTCTCTTAGATTCTTAATTTAATTTTTTATCTTATAACATTATAAAAAATTTATTTGACTAATTAATTCATATTAGATAATATATACACATTATTCTACTTTTATAATGCTCATGTTACTATTCTTATGACCATATTATTATTTTAATGATCATGTTACTATAAATAAAGACATATTATAATTCCAATTGTTTTATTACAATTCCAATAGTAATATACGTTTTATATTTCCTATAGAATCCTCTTATTCCCAAAATTTATTATTAATTTTATATTAACTCAATTTACTATATATCATTAATAAAATACTAATCATATTCCAGAATATTTTTTATATTTTTTGTAGTGTTATAATTTGGTATGATATCTCCAGCTGACCATGTCCAAAAAAACATTCAAATACTTATGATTTTTTATTTGCGTTTATTATTCAACTATACGACATTTAATATTACTGACTATATTTATTATTAATATACATATACCTTTATTAATGATTTTATTAGTTTTATTATATGAATCCCATGTTTTTTATTATACCTTATACCAATATATAAAACACATATATATTATAAACGAATTGGACTTATAAAAATGTCTATCTTGTTAAATTCTTCCCCCTTTAACAATTTCATCCTTCAAATTTCATCTTATATCACTCTAATAAAATAAATGATAGTAAATTTGTTTCTTTACATATTGAAGATACCATACTACCTTTGTTTAATTAATGTTTCTCCAATGTACATTGACTTGGTGAGTCATCTTTTTCTTTAGAACATTGTCTCCATTTTCTAATATATTAATTATTTTCACCTCATAATATATGTCATTCTCCATTTGTACAACCATTGGTTTTAGTACATGTGTGGAATCAGATATGTACATCCTACCTATAGATTCCATGAACATATTATGAACTTCATAAAGGTTTTTTGGGAGTGATAATTGATAAGTAAAATAACTAACATGATTGAGGATATCAAAGGGGTTAATCTATTGGGAGTTGAGTTTCAACTTCTTTCCAAATACCATTAATATCTTATATGGTTATATTGAAAGGAACATTTTATGTTCATCGTAAAAAAATTCTTGAATATTTTGAACATATCTCTTCTATTAAATGTATTTTTTTATTGTTTGGTTTTACAGCTTAATCCTAATATATCATCTCTTCCAAAATATTAGATCATAGTTAATTTTGTTAAATTAATTCATCTCAAAACAATAAATATCTACATCACATACCATGTAATGATTATTAAGGGGGCATCAAAATATTATTGGAAACAATTCTTGTGTGAGAAAATAGATAAGGGAATATTTTTATTCAAAACTCCATTGAATTCCAATGAGCATGCCCCTAGTACATCATCTAGTGTCACAATAGTCTTTTTATATTGGATATTAGTCAAGGGTGATGTATTTTTTTAAATATGAAACCTATATTCAAGGCTTGTTGAAGACTCCTCTATAATGTAGAGGTGAAATTTGGATCACAAGTAGTGATTGTCAAATTTGTGTCCCAATTATGCCTCCCCACTTCATTGATATATGGCTATGAATGTTTATATAGTGACAAATAGTTTTGAATAATGACAATGTGGGATGTATTAATGACATGAAAAACCATACTAAAAAAAATTAACTTATTTTTATATCATATGATGACCTATGGAAATGTTCATGGTGATATTTTTCCACTTCAATGTAGGTATAGGTGATGATTTCATCATCAAATTTTATTTATAAAGGAATTATTTCACTTTTTTCACACCATAAACATTAAGGAGTAATCTAAATACTCATCCCCCGTGTTGTCCCATAACAGGTTTTCCCAATGATCTTAGTACATATTAGTACTTCCAATGTTTTTAGATAAATAAAAATTTTCTGCATATTCCAATAAAACCTTCATTATCAATGGTTAATATGTCACATAGAGTTTAGTTACCAAAAAAAAACTCAAACCTTTTTAAAGTCAAAATAATGTTTATTAATAACCATTATTACATACTATAGTTATTTCATAGCACTAAATCAACCCATCTTACTTCCTTGATATTCTATTATATAGATGTTTGGAAAATCATTTATTCAGTCCATCATGTCTTCCAGACATTTATGATTTTCATATCCATCATTTCCATATGATTGAATACACATACATTATCAAACTTTATCATAAATATAGATAATTGATTCCATTATTCTGAGAGAATCCCCAACCATATGATCCATTCCATGATAGTGATTTATTTAGGAATTCATAATCATCAATTAAATCAATATATATTCTTTAATGAGGGTTTGTATCTTTACATTTGAATATATAATCAGACCATTTTTTCCCAGTATACATGTCTCTCATTTTAGTAATTTCCTATAAATCATTATTGAAAATATCAAAGTATCTTCCAATAGTTTATGCATTTAGTAATTTTGATAATGGGTTTTAAACTATCATATTGAAAAGGATGTAACTTTATTATATGTCAATTGTACAAATATCATTCCCTTATTTGAAACATTATCATATATCAAATAAAATTTACCACATTAGGGTATTGTGTGTATTAGTGTAATGACTCACCTCTTCCTATTCGCCTTATGATCTCATCACATTGTTATATGCATCCATGCTTCCTTATATGTTAAATTGGTCAGTGTGATATATATTCAAGAGAATTTTCTCATATTTGTTCCATAGATCCTAGATAATCTAAGATATAAATGGATCTCTATGATTCTTATGGGTCTTAGACATTATTAAATTACATTTTTCTATGAATGTTTCACCAATATTCCCTATAATGTGATCACCCACCCCTATAATGCAACATTCTATATAAAAAATTCAGGATTTCTAAACCTATAATAAAACATCACTTTCCTTAATATCCTCATATGAATCATTATATATTCCTCATGTTATTCTTTGATCATGATGCATATTATAATACCATTAATAAATAATAGAATGAATTTATCAATGTGTTACTAAATACATTATTAATAATGTTTATGAATATAGTTAGAATATTTTAATTCTAAATATAATAACATTGAACTCATAGTGTTTGTTTCTTTTATGAGATTATATAATTTTTAAAAATGAAGATCCAATTTTGAAAAGTATTGAGATATTTGAATTTGGTAAAATATGTCTTCAAACAACCATACATTATACATATTCACTATTATGTTTTATTTTTTATATTGGTAATCAATGAAAAGCCGTATTCAACCGTCATTCTTCATAAAAAGAAGAACATGTGCACCCCCATGATAATAAACTAGGGTATATAAATCTTTTATACATGTAATATTATATTTTATTTATTAAATCCTCTAAAAAATCACACTATCCTGTAAGGGATCTTACATATAGATATTACACTATGTATATTTTCTATTTATAAATATATCTATAATTATAAGGGAAATCCATATAATTATTCCTGAAATGCATCATTATATTCCCTTGTAAAAGTAATTAATTAAATTTTTAGTTTCTCCATTACCACATGAATTGCAGTATTATATTATTTATTATTATGTATTAATAACTGTAACAATGAAGGGTTTTATCAGGGAGATCACAATATTCCTTATATTTTCATTGGAGCATGGTATTGTTTGATATGTTGAAAGATATTAATTTTTTATTGTAATTTATAATGTCTATTTATAATGAGAAAAAATAAATTCTGATTATAGTATCTAATTCCACCAAATAAGGTAGTATGGGATTAACAAGATTAATCCTCCCATAAATTATTGTTATTGTAGAACCCCACACAATGGTTTCAATTGTTATGATATAATATGTTTTTATAGATATTTCTTATTTAGGGTAACTACTAGGGATTCAATAGTTCAATAAAAAAGTTAGAATATAAATGAATGTGTTGACCTAAAACAAATAAAACATTCTCCATTATTAAGTGAATTTTATTTTTACCTTTCACCATATAATTTTCTTTCTTTGCATCAATGGTGTCGATGGCATCAGATTTTACGTACTCCATTAGCTTAGGTGGCTATTATAATTTATTTACATCAAATACCCTTGGATTGGTCGACCATAGTTTACATTGAATGTGTTCTTTTTAGTTTAATCCTCAATCCACATGTCTCTAATTGGGCGATGTCTTAATTTTATCCCAAATATATTTTTCAAGATCAAACCCAATATAAACCTGAAAATTGAGCCCAAACAAGTCCATGGAAAGTCCCAAAGGTCAATATAGATCTCTGGAGGTAGAAAACTAGATCCTTGGATTTATTAAACTTGACTTATGAATTTTTATTTCCTAATAAATCCCCCGAACATGTCATAAACAAGAACCATGCATCACCACATCATATTTTTTGAGAGTCATGATCTAAAATAAATAAATTAAACTGAACAAAATTATCATGGTATAATTATTATTTATATCTAAAAAAGAAACCAAACCAACCAATATAATAAATTCATCACGGAGACATATCCAATGGTAGGAAATGAGTTTATTAAATGTGGTAAAATGGGATAGGATCCGAAATTGAGATTCATGAGTAAAAATTAAAAATTAAAAATAATAAATGAACCAAAAGATTGTTAACTATCATTGTGTAACATAATGGATAACTCCCTGTCATGTCACCTACTCCTTCACCAACCCAAGATCATCTCGAATGAATATCCACCACCACCAAGTGATGCCTCTCTGTTACTTTGGTTAGTCAAGACAAAGTCTCCATACACCCATTAGGTGTTTTAGGTGGTTATCATAAAGATTCAAAAAATATCCCACTATGTGTTTCATTATAAACCCCAGTTGAATAAAAAAGATTTTTAGTTTTAATAATAGACAATATTAGATTATTCTTTTTACATTCTAAATATTAATAACACACAATAATTTTTATAATAGTTTTAATATGAAATTAAAATTCTTGTAATCAAATATTTTAAAATATTACTATATGAGAATCCCTTGGACCACTAATGTAAATCCACTTGTGATCCTCATACTTACTTATTTCTCTAACAAATCATATACATCCATAAATTGATAACTAAGGAGATCTAAACCTTGGACTTACTAAGTGGTGACATAAAATTGAGGTCACCACAACTATATAATCTAAATTTTAGAGAAATTATCTTAGAAAGTGGAAGAATACTATGATATGGATGGTGTAAATTGGCCTCTGAGTACTTATCCTTAGATACCACCTAAGAATTTTGATTTTATATATTCCACATCCCTTTAAATTGAACTGTAATTTCGTGATTAATATCATTTGAATTTCAATTGCTATTTTTCCAAAAACATAATGGGAATAATTTAATTCTATATACAAAACATATATTTCTAAACACATTAATTACAAATATTAATATAAAATAATTCTAAAAAATTATTAAATATATCATCCTTTAATATTTTATAACATGATTTAAAAAAATTTAAATAATATTTTAAAAGTAACCATTCACTTAATGTTCACCAAATAAAGCTAACTTATTAAACCAAATGCATTAAACAAGAGAAACACTAATGAATGGGTATAATTAAAAAGTTATGAAATGAAGATAACATTTGATGGAAAGGTAATGACCTAAAAATACATCCCCTATATAAAAATCAGATTACATATACCCAAAGACATCATGGACATAAGAGAGGAATAAATTCATGGGGAAAGAATAGAATGAACCATTGAGAAATTAAATAAACAATTTAATAATAGATTTGTTAAACAACTAAGGAAAAAGACCAAATGTAACCAAATAAAAATGGATAATGAAGAGGTGATAGAATTGACTAGTGGATAGGTGTTCAAAATGGGAATATATAAATGTTTTTGAGCTTAAATATAATGAGGGGTAGTCTAGTAAGATAAAATTTTAATTAACATGGGTATTCCTTTTTGTTTGGAAACATTGATTACAAAAATATACTCCAACCATGAAGATGTAACTAGAAAAACTCATTAGATCCATGTAGTTTTAATGCATGATTTGAAGAACTGTGCACCAACTATGCACACTCCACTAAATAACCCACCTTCACCTCACATGGTTTGGGTTTACAGTTGTAATTATCCACGTTCTAAACATGCTTCCATATCAAGATTCTCCAATTTATATATTTTAATGAAATAATATAAGGAAATGATGAAAAAATTAAACAATTAAACTATTAACAAGATTTGTGACTAAATTTACACTATAGATGTGATAATAAAGCCCAATATTCCAATTTCTAAACACATAATTTCCACCAAAATGTGACATTACAAATTTTAAATGATAATAAAATGATATTTTATATTCAATTTATTTAACTGTAATTCTCAAATGAAATTTATATTATAAATTATTTAAAGGATTTATGTATGAGAAAAATCACATTTCATATATTAAAATATTTAATGGAATGTTTTGGAGATACACTAAAAGTCATCATAAGAATTTGGGACTCGTAGAGCCTTAATATTGATATAATTAAAATTTTAAATATATTATGTCACTCACACATATTTTTTTTGAAATAATTGAATATCTCTTGAATGGGGAGTTGTAGGGAAAATCTAATTTTATCATTAATATAAGAATATTTGTTTTACCCTAGGTTAACCAAAACCATTTTACGTATCATATTTTTGGTAAAATCTTATACCCATGTCATTAATTCAAATTTTTAATATTTCATGATTTTATTAAAAATGTATAATATATGATTATGATGAAATTTATCAAATTATTTGATTAATGGAATGGATAAAATTAATTTTTATAGGAATTTTGGTTATGTATTTGAAAATATTAATAAAATTATTATTATTATTATTATTATTAAAAATGATAAAGAACGTATTTTTACATGCATACTTAATAATTGTATTTCAGTGGGAATATTGGTCGGGTGAATATTTTCATTAGCGCTCAATGTAATAATAGTGATAATTTTTTTATGTTAATTAAATTATTTTGTGTCATTAATAAATATTTATTAGTCTATATAAATTATTTAATGAAAGGTCTTATTTAAAATTCTATTGTGGTAAAAATGGGGTTCATTAAATAATAATATATTTAATTGTTAATAATTTCATTATTTTAATTTAGGAAAATAATTATTTTCTCTATACAAATAATTGGATTATATATAGGTTATATATATATATATATTAATATGTGTGTCAGAGAGAGGGATATAGTTATCTGTATATATATGTCACTATATATATATATATATTTGTGTGTTTATATATATAAATATATGGAATATAAATATATATATATATGGATGAAATTCATTAAATATTTTGTAAATAATTTAATATATTTATAAGATGAATTTTAGGAATAAAAGTGTAATAAGTAATATGGTGGTGTGATGTACCCACGAAGAGGGTGAAATAAAAATTAAAGTAATGAAAATAAATAATAATTGAAGTATGAGGGTCCATGTTGAAACTATATAAGGAATATGGAGGAGAGTAAATATTCAAGGTCAAATGCATGGATGAACAGGAAACCCAATATTTAATTTGAAATTAATAACTATGGGAAATGTTTTTAAAAAATAAAAAATGGATGGTGGGTCATGTGCCTACCAACACTATAATTCCATCCCACTCTATCACTCACCTCTCTTCCTCTCCAACTCTATATTAATTCATTATTATTATTATTCTGAACTTAACTCTTCAATATCTTCTCTGATACTAATTGCATTAAAGAACCATCATTATCAGTGGGTTGTTTTGGTGAGTTTTAAATTAATGATATGGTTATTTTCAAAGGAAAATCTTTATTTCATCCATATTTAATTTAATACATTTTATTCATGTTTTAAATATTAAGGATAATGATAATTCTAATGAAATTTTCATTTACTATGTAACATTTCTTGTTATGTAATTGTACTCATCTAACAACCCTTATTAGCAAAAAATTACACATATGGAAGAATGTTTCATAACATGTTGAGGACATGGTTATGATTTATTACATGATATAGTGAGGTATGTTTATGGGATTACAATGGAAAGACTAGATCAAACGAGTGTGTGTTTATATTTATTAATAGTCATGATATTATATGTGTTCCTTGATATAAAAACATTGTGGCCTTGGGATATTCATGGTTTACTATATGTTATTATTATATTGGTCATGGAAACAAAGTGATGGGTGGAGTAGTCATTGGTTAGTATCCTTAGTGGGGTATCTTTTTTAAACACTGAATTATATATTATGGGATAACTAAGATATACTATGGGGAATGATGGGTTATTATGTCATGCCATTGAAGGTGGAAATCATGTGTTACATGACCCATGTGGTATTAGTGGAGCATGATGGCCAATGTGGCCTGACCTTAGGGCATAAAGATCATGTGTGATTGGACCCGTGTGGCTATAGTGGGGTATAATGGTCTATATGGTATGAACAAATGGTATGAAGATCATGTGTGATCAGACCCACATTTCCATATTGGGGCATTATGGTATCTGTAACCTAAAATGAGAAATATAGACAAGGTATGATGTCCTAACATGGATTTTTATTGATGTATAACACCACATCCCAAACCGTCAGGTCCATGTTATAGGGTATCCTGATCTCATGTGTGCCTCCCCATATGATAGTGTTTGTCAACAAGTAGGGAGGGTCAATGTCCATCAATGTGTAGATTATACCCTCATTATCATGTCATGGAACAAATAATAGGAATAAAATATTGTAATTAAAGAAGGGTACATATTGAAATATAAATATGAAATACATTTTATTCAAATAAAATGGTTCCCAAAGTGGGAATCCAATCAAAAGTAATAAGTGTAGTTAAACAAATTAAATAAAAATCATGACCCTCTGAAGTCTATCCCAATCCACTACAGCTCCATGCTCCAATTCTCATCCTTGAACCACAAGGAACATTCCCTTCAAAATAACGCTTTCCAATAAATATACAATAACATCCATATTCTTCTATGTGGGTGATTAAAAGACTTATTGGGACACCACTAATGTATCCTTTAAATTTGGGGATAAGCGTATGAGTATGTAACATAAAAATAAATACATATTTAAATAAGTAGAAATTATACACAATGTCTCTACTCTAATGAAACCACCACAATCCTTATTTGTACATACTTCTACAAATTGTCATAAAACATTGTAATATTCATGGACATGTCAAAATCATGGGAGATAACATCAATTTTTCCCAATAGTTTATTAGTCCCCTTGCCTCTAGGTTGGTCCACACTAGGACAATATACCCTTTATTTATTTCTCACATTATCTCATATATAACATCATTCCCCACTAATGTCACATGGTTATAATCACACAAGATCATCATTCCAAAATGCAATTCCACATAGACAATCATGGCCCACTAATAATACATAGGTTAGATCCCAAGTGATCATCATTCCCAAAGTTTTTAACACATAGGCCAATATTCCCCAGTAATTCGAGCATATCTTACTACAAATTATTTTCTTTCCACAAGGTCATCCCACACCATTCCATCATGATCCCATCACCGATCTTCATCCTATCAACATATATCATGCAGTTTATGAACATGCTCACTCTCTAGGGTTTCCGATCAATGATGGTTCAATATTTCACTTTTGTACCATGTACAATATAACAACAAAATAGAATATACTAAGAATACCATATAGAAATAGTGGTGTCTTGTAAAGGCAGTCATTGAAAATAACATGTGTGAAAAAATAAAAATACACAGAAATATGATCAAGTCATCATAGTCTAAGAACATTAATGAAACTCATTATATCATTCTTATAATCTTAGTCATTACCTATAAATGGTAAGGAACATAAACCCTTATGTGCACCAATGCTCTGATGATAAGGGTATCTAACGGTTTCCAATTTCACTTCTAGGAGACGTTTCCTATTGAACCAAAATTTTATTATAATTCTTTCTCTATTTAATATTTAAAATGTTAATAAAATTGATTAAATTGTGTGTAAATAAAATATACTTATTCCTTTAATAAAAATTTGAAATTTCGTTTCAAAAAAGCGAGAAAACCAAACATCAACAGTTTCACGTCAATCCGATCATTATCGAAGAAGATATCAAAGAGTGATATTCATAATAATAATAGCAATGATGATGAAGATGATGAAGAAGGTGTGATGATGATACAAAAATAATACATATATAGGGAGAGTAAGAGTGTAAAATGAGAGAGAGGTATGGAATTATCTTGGTAGTAGGAACCCACCCCCCACCTTCCAACATTTTTTTAATTTTTTAAACAATTTAATTATTTAATTTTCCCATTAGTTTTTTATTTCACCTACCTCCATGGATTATGAATGTAACATTTAGTCTCCACCATATTCCCTATGTGTCACCCTCATGGGGCCTCTCACTTGAGTTTTTATTTATTTTCATTATTATCATTTTCATTTCTCCCACTTGTTGTGTTCAATGCACCACCATATGACCACTTAGTCAGTTGTTTCCTAATAATTCTCCATTAAAAAAAATAAATCATTCATGAACTATATCATAAATTTCATCCGTAATTATATGTGTAAACACACATTACAAATAAATACTTCTCCACATACGAAAATAAACCCACACACAAAGACACGGAAATAAACACCCATACTCACACCCATATATATATATATAACCCATATATATTCCCATTATATATATACACACAAAAAATATATTCACAATATAATAATCATAAAAATAACAACAATAAGTTTTATTTTTATTAAATCTCAATCATTATTACAACTATAATCATTTCAAAAATAAATTTCATTATATACTAATAACATATTAATAAATTTTTACTAATCACAAAAAAAATAATTTTCATAGCTCACATTATAAGGTCACAAATATGATTTTAACGAGTAAACAATATATTCACCAAAAAACAATTTCAACCATAAAAAATTATAATGTTTTCATATAAATTCCAATTATTTTTTTTATAGTAATAATAATAATAATAACACAATTATCAATATTATTTCTAATCACACAGAAAAATTATGATATAATGTTTTTTATTAATTAAATTAATCAAATTATATTTAAATTACTTTGCAAACATATATTATGACTTTTTTTCAAAATCCATTAAACTGGAAATTCAAAACTAAAAACATAAGAATGTGATTTATCTTGAAACTTGACACACATAAAAGATATGTTTCACCTTGGTTAAAACCCTCATTACGTATTTAACGGTAGTATAAAATTTTACATATGGGAAAATGTTTAGAATATAATCAATTATTTTACAAAAAATATTTGCGGGTTAAATAATATATTTAAATAATTTATAATATCTAATGTAAGGAAATATATGTCTTGAAATATAATACTGACTTAGAGATTGACTTGAAAAATATTCCATTAAATATTATTAAGTGTTAACATGACTTTTATTCATATGTAAAGACATTAAATCATTTATAATGTGAATATTATTAAAAAAAATACAATTTCACATAAAAAACTAATTAATTATAATAAAAATAATATTTTACTATCATTTAAAATTTTGAATGACAAAATTATCCCCCTCCATTGACTTCTAATCCCTAGGAGGCACTTCCAATAATATTTCTCAAACCACTCAGGGAACTAATTTTGAACATCAGACTACCACTCCAATGGAATTGAGACATCGTCACTCAAAAAACAAGATAATAGTTATAGAATTTATGAAAAATCCTAACCAGTTTATGAGATCATCAAATGTTATTCTAGGTTTCTACCTATATCCTATGTTATACTCTCCCAGAAGATACCTAGATATCTTTATTTATACATTAGTCACAACCAAAATATATACACAAACAAAAAAACCTGATTAGTTCAAAATAATAAATTCCAATAAATATATATAATGACATCATGAAAACACAAAAATATCATATGATGAGAATCATTTTTTAAAATAGATCAAAAATCTTAGAATTTAATTTATGAACTAATATTCAGTTCAAAAGTTGGTATATATATTCCATGTAAACCTAGGTTTCTATTCATGATCCTTGAATGAAAAAAATATATAACAAATCATGTATAACATCATGTGTATAACCCAACATATATTTAATAAATGGTAATAAAAAAACATAAATTCCCCTACATTATAAAAAATCATAAGCCTACAATATAGTGTTAGCTTATAATTTTCAAAGTTTCAATGATTGAGTCCCACCCATATAAACTCCCATAAACATTTTCACAAATAAATGCAAATAAAAAAACAATTTCGGTGATCCTGGTCCTATGATACCCTTCATAATATCATTTCCTCATTGGGATAGAGGTGCGGGGACCAAAACAATGGTGTTGTACATAAAATGGGGGGGGGGGGGCTTATGAGACCCCTATAAAAGTGAGACTTGAATGAATAAATTTTATTTACCATTATAATAAGGTGAAAATTTCAATTTAGGAACCAACTTGAATAGAACTCAATAGTTATGCATGCTTGTCCTAGAGTAGTGTCGTGATGGGTGACCCAATGGGGTGTTTTCTATGGTTTGTGTGAGTAATGAAATAGAACACTGATAGAACAAGTGTTTTCCTATTAGTAAATTCCTTAGTATGATAATTTACCTTTTTTATAATAAATTGTTGTGTGTTAGAAAGGAATATAATATATTAATGGATACCCATGGGGTTATATGACTTGGTTCATATCCCAGAGAGGTTGTTTCAGGATTGGTGGCATGGGAATGCATAGCTATTCTAAAGATTTGAGGCTAGATCAAATGTTTGTTACTTGTCTGGGACTATTATAATATATTACTAAATGTTTTTATGTATAAAAAAATTAGTTTTATGGAGTCTTGGTTATAACATATATTCTTGGTATTATATTTAATTATGTGAACATTTATTTATAATCATTTTAGACACTTTAATGCATGTGCATGAGTGTTATGGATACATTTTTGGTCTCCAACCATGTCTTTCACTAACACCTTACTCAAAACCTTTATTGTACATGTAGATTTCATGACTAGAGATCAATTGAAGGTAATGTTTACTATGGTAGATTACTAAGAAGAGGACCAGGGAGTTGCAGTAGAATTAGAAAAATGCCATACAGTCTAACTTTTTATCTACATGTTTATCTTCAATTATTAAACAGGATTTTCTTCCCATAGTGGGAGACCATTAACTTATAGAACATAAATTGAATTAATACAATTTTTCTGTACTTTGATTAAATTTATTTAATTATTTTATTATTTTTTCCATGACATGGTACTAATGGTATAGTTTAACCATTGATGGATATAGACCCTTGATGCTAGTCATCAGCTTCTTATTAAGGGCTCGCATTTAGGAAATTATATGACCCTATGTATAATTACCTAGTATTTTATAGAAGTACAATAAATACTTTCAGAATAATATTTAATAAATTACAAAAATACATGCCTGAGGGCCATAATATTTTAGTTCATTTGATACTATGTACAAATATTCTATGTTTCTGAAGGATCTTCACTATATCCTACAAATGTCTTCTCGAATAAAAAAAATCACAAATGTACACTAACAACCCGTTCATTATAACATGGGGAAGTGAAACATAAAAAATGGAATGCTCATATTCACTGTAAGGGTAAATAAGGGAGATACGTAGTATACCATGAACATAGGGGTACAGTAACATTAAAATAACATATGAAAACCATTCACTTCCGATAAAATATGGGAATTCGGATTCATGACATAATGATTGTTAGATTATAAGACAGAAATCATAAGGAAATAAAATAACATGTGAAAGGAGGGAATAAAATTGCAATAAGATATAGAATGGTAGAGTACATATATGCATAGAAAATCATTTCAATAGTAGTCAATGATTACAAAAAAAGATGTCATTGTAGAATGGGTTCTCTCCCCAAACCATCATAATAGTCAAGGTTCACTCCAAAGACCATAAAAGAAGATGAATTATTTTACCAAACATATTTGAATAACCTTTCATATCTTTTCTATCTCATGCGATATAAATTTTTACCCAATTCCTTGGATGGATATATATGTCCCACCAATCATATTATGAAAATAATATATATGTTTTTAAAATATCATATCACATTAATAATATCATAAACCATGAAATGAAATGGGTTTCATTAACATTTCATCATATCTTAAACTGTGTAAAATAGACAGGTGTCATTATAATTTCATCTTTTCATTATAGTATAACACATTTAAAATAGAAGTGTGTTTCATAATAATATTATCTTAGTATAACATTTGGAAGAAAATTGGATTCATAAACATCTTTTCATCATAAAATATTCATATAAATAATTATAATGGTATCCTTGGTTTATATCCCTAGAAAATCATAAGTTGAATTAAAGGAATCCCTCTTAAATGGAGAATTATTTTGAATGAAAAATCACTTCAAATTTTTATTGAGGGATTTAAATTTAATTTTAAAATAACTTTTTAACAATAAAAAGTCATAAAATTTTCTATAAATATTTAAATTTTAAAATATCCTTGAAAAGTTATAATGTATGATTTAAGAAAGAATTAAAACAATTTTCGATTAAAATAGCCTTTCCTCTTAGAGATACACTTTTTAAAATATTTTCAAAATACATTTTTTACATTGAAATAATTTATATAGAATATCCATGTATTAAGGAAAAATATTCTTTCAAAATAAATATAAATAATAATAAGGAATTATTGAAATATCTGAGAAATAAAGAGTTAAATAACTAATAGTCATGTTGTTAATGTTTAGAAACAAGTATTCCTTCCATATTTAAAAAATATATATATAGGGATTGTTTGGAAAACGACATGTATATTTATTTTAGAACATTTTATAA
This sequence comes from Viscum album, assembly GCA_963277665.1. Classification (NCBI taxonomy): domain Eukaryota; kingdom Viridiplantae; phylum Streptophyta; class Magnoliopsida; order Santalales; family Viscaceae; genus Viscum; species Viscum album. Next base: position 1,248,236,232 of record OY728151.1, on the reverse strand, counting down.
AAATTGAAAATCATGGCTAAAAAATCATTTATCATATCATTTGAATAATATTAAAAATATATTTTATAACATTTTAGAAAACAAGGTTTTATAATAAAAATATTTTTCAGCCGAAGAGTGAAATAAAGATAACTTTTTTAAATAAATTATTTTGATTTATTGTTTCATTAAGAAAAGAAAATAAAGGGAAATATATATTCTCATTAAATTACTATAGAAGAACAAACATAATTAGTTTATTTATCTATAAATCATAATATTTAATCTTAAGAAACATAATCATTAATAATCTTGATAAATGGTGACATTTTAAGATGAATTCTTTACCGCTTTTGAAATTTTGAGTTTTAAGACCAATGAAAAGACAAAATTAAATATAAAATAATTTATCATTAGAATAAATAAATCCAATTATAATAAAAACCATTGGGGTTGTATTTAAACCTCATAAAATAATATAGTTTTATAACATGGGATAATTATCAAACTAGAAAAATATAGACAAAAATACATTACCAATTTATTAAACTTTTGAAGTGTAATACTAAATAAAAAAATGGAATTATAATTATCATTAAAATAATATAATTCATGACGTGACATTTGAATGGAGAATTATAATCGTGAAAAAATATAAATGAGTAGTGAATTTTTATATGTCCCCTAGAAATAAAAGTGAGGCTAGAAATACCTTACCTTATGCCTTGACTTCCTTTACACACATTAAATCATCCTTTATAAAAAATATAAATTTTTTATTCATATATTTCATCAAAAAAATTATATATGTAATATAATATAATATATAATTATGACATTCTATTACTTGTTTATCACTGACCGTTAGTAAAAATTGTGTTTTTCCTAACAACTATTTTGTTTGTTGGTATTATTTTTTATTAGTGATTTTCAGAACTCATACATTGATCATGGATCCATCATCTACAGAAAAGAAATATTAATAAAATAATTATCATATTTATACACAAGTTATGATTTTCATAAAAATAATGAAATATATTTTTGATAAATGAAGTATGTTATGATCGTAGATATGGTAGGTCATGCATAACCATGAGTAACGTTACCATTTTTGAATGATCATTATTGAAATAAGAGAAGTAATATTTACTATTTATATACTGATAATAAAATAATAATTAACAAATTATTTACTTAAATACTCATATACATATGATCCATACGGTTTGGTGATTAAAAGATTCAGTCATATCGATTCGTGATGGCGGCGGTCGATATGTACACAAACAACATTATCATCATTCAGTGAGTGAAAAGGTATGAAAGAAAAATGATTTATTATCCTTTTAGAATCCTAAATTCTTAATTAATATAATAATTATGTAATCAATAAAAAATATATTTATTAACATTATCCTTATTATATTTCATGTAAAGTGTTAGTGAAAAACTAATCAAGTCACTTTGGGATGAGGTAGTCCAGAATACACAAGAGTGTCATTATCATATCCGCTATAGAATAGAACGCAAATGGGTGTATATTATATAAATACATAAAATTTATAACTATTTGAAAAATATGTTATATATAATTTAAATCAGTCATCATACCTAACTGTGATAGGTGGTAACAGAAAATTTGATGACATCAGTTCGTGTGGTGGCAATCTGTCGAACACACGAATAATGATTTTTTAACCCATTTGATGGAAGTAATAATGGATATAGGTCATGAAATTTACATAAAAACATCAAAATATATGGAATATATAGATTTATCTATATTTTTAATGTTTCATCAAAATTTAATGTGGTGGAAGAAGAAATAATATAAAAATAAACATTGAATAATGTTACATCTTTTTTGGGAAACCTCCTTAGTTTTGAACCAAAATTCTTCCAATGTTGGATTTTTTCCAAAATAAGGCCTATAAGATGAGTGGATTAATTATTTTATATTATTTGGATAGTTATTGATCTATTTGAAAGGTTTTTAAGGTGTAAAGTGGATTAGAGAGGTGATGTCGTTATATAAGTTAGGTGAGGAGAACACTAACAATTTGTGAAAGGAAAAAGGAGTATCCACATTATTTACATTTCACAAGGGTCCAAAATGGAGTATTATAGATACTTAGACATAATATGGTGGAAATATATCCTTAAAATATATTATGGAAACGATTTTTTGTTAATTTAATACTTATATTTTTAGTTTAACTTCCATTAAACCGACTTTTACCATAAACACATTAAACAATTTTTACTCTATTTATATTTAATTATGTTAAAAAATTAATTTTAAATGATCAGATAATATCAATTAAGAATATTTACAATATGGAATAATATTTCTCCTAATTCCATTCACAAAACTTTATCAATCTTTTATTACTAATTGCATAGATATGATCAGAAAGCATTTTTTAAAGAAAGAGTAAACAATGGTTTACAGAGTTTTGGTATCAAAAATCAAGATAATCCAGATTAAAATTTCATAAATTGGATAAATTGATTCATAATTGAAATAATTTTATTTTAAAATTAACTGACAACATAATTTATCCATATAAATAATTTTAAAAAAGGTAGTTTTCAATTAAAATTCGGTATTGTTAACTATTCATCTATAAAGTAATATTTTCAGTATATTACCAAAAATGCAGCCTAAAAAATTATAGTTGGTCATTCTAAAAATTAAAAATATTTTTTCAAATAATTTTTTCAAGTGGTTAAATTGTTTTGAAATATGTTCAGAAAAAAAAGAAAAATTAGTTTGTTAAAAAATATAGTTTGATGCGTAAAATTGGATTTATTCTTATAAGTTTTCTAGAAACAACATAAGATAAATTTTAGTAATTTGATTGAATACAAAATATAAAAATATAGTTTAAATCATTCACCCAAATTGTTATTCATAATATATTTAGGTTAAACATGTTTGTTTTCCGGAAAATAGTTTTCTCATAAAAACATTTATTTTATTTTAAAATTGTTTTTATTTTCAGATTTAATTAATTGGTCACAAAATAATTCATTATAAATATTTATTTAAACAATATATTTTCAATATTTATTTAATCATACTCATCAAAAAAATCAAACATCTAGGATAAAACTATAATTTTAAATAATAATATTATAGTAGTATGTCACATTTAATTTAAACGCAATATTTCATGTAATGCAAGATAAAAATGGTGTTTCATGTTAGAAAATGTACTAAAAAGTGAAAATTTATTTTAATTAAAATATTTTAAAAAAATCGTAGGGTGTAAAATTCAAACCCCCTTAAAATTTATTTATCAACTACAATTAATCTCATCCAACAAAAGTTTATGTTTTAAAATTCAATTATAAATACCCAAAAATCTAAAAAGGTTAATAAAACATACATTTGAAAAAGGTAAAAATATGTGAAAACATTATCTTGAATAACACATAATAGTTTTACCAATAGGATAAAGTTTTTAAAAGTTAAGAAATCGATATAGAATAAGATCAAAAAAAATAATAGAGAGTGATAGCGATCATTAATCAAAATAATGTGGGTGATCTAGAGAAGGTTAACAACCATAAAACCGTAAACAAAAGAGGCATGAGAAGGAAATTAATATCATGAAAAATGATGATAGAATGATGAAATTTTATTTCATGTTCCTTTTAATAACATCGTGAAATTAATTTTCTATCTTGATTGCGAACATATGATGATATATATACTTGATATATTTTTAATCCATAGTCCCAATTTCTTACTTCAGTTATGAATTGATGAAATTCCAATTCATCCCTTACCCAAAGAGTTGAATTTTTTAAGGTGTGAATAACTAAATAAAATCCTTAAAATAATGATATTTCATTACTTTGGTATTTACATAAAAAAGGTAAACATGAATTATCAAATATGGATAAGTAATCATATGGTGATGTAATAAAATAATCTAAAAACCTCATAAATTTTTTATCTAAAATCATTCAATAAAAGGTTAATATTATAACCCTTCAAAATTTCAGAAACTATAAATAAGGTCATTATATGTCTAAAAATATAAGTAACGTTATCCCCCATATATCATAAGGTAGCTATTTATTTTCATATTCCATGAATGTGAATACCATCATCATATATTCTCTTAAAACAAGGTAATAATCTAAATTACCATAAAATTGTATTTAAATCATACATGATTCTTCCATCCTTCAATAAAACATATATTATTTGATATATTTATTAAATCCTAAATTGGTTCAAACTCTATAAAAGAAAACATAAACTACATGTTCAAAAAATCATTAATTAGTTCCAATTTAATCAGTACTATCCAATTTACTTATTCATATCTGGCATCTCTTAATCCCATTATCTTTACCTCAACATTTGAAACATATTAGTGGTTATCTTTCATTAATAAAATTATCTCCATTACATTGAAGAAAATTTCTATATATCATCACCATTTAAAATATTATTACAAATCCATAATAAAAATTATATAAAAAAAATCATAATTTGTATCATAATTCATATATCATAATCCATGAATTGTAAGATATACATTCTTTAATTATCTAACTTTCTTCACAAAAACACAACTTGGATTTATTATCTTATTATTAAATAATTTTTTTCTATAATATCATATATTGATCAAGTATTTAGATACATCAACCTAAATTTAAGGATTATTCAAATGTTTAGAAAAAAATATTACTAGAACATGTAATATCTTTTATATATCATTTGTAGTCTCATCATCATCAACAATATGACCATTACTCGTACAACCTTTCTTATTTTCTTCAAAATATTCTCTACTATTAAAAATATTTTTTCCATTCCCATACTATCCACTTTTAAAAGAGTCCACCATTGATAATTCTGTAGGGAATCAAATATTCCCATCCATTCCATTAAATGAAAATTTACTTTTCCCTAAAAAATTTCTTAATTTCTATCCTTCTTCTCCATGCATAAAACATCTCCTCATTAATTTCAAACAATACATAGAAGGATTATTAAAAAATTCATGTCTTATAATAAATGAAATATTATTTTCTCCAAGGTCTCCGCTAACCAAATTCTCTTAAACCATTATTGTTATGTTCTTTTGGGAGTCTAAGTGTTGGTTAGGGTACTTTTGATTAATCATGTTTCGTGATAACTATTTTTCCATAATCACAACATATTTTACTTCCTTAATCATCCCATTTTACTTTTTATCATCATTTTTTATGTCATATTCAATGCTAACCTATTTTTACTACTTCCATCCCACGAAAAAAATAAAAATCATATGGTGGTCAACACAAGTATTAGTGTAAAACCACGTAATAATGAAAATCACTTATAGGATTTCTATATCATGAAATATTATTTTTAGTCTAATAAACCTAAATTTTTTCCAAAGTCATTAAATTTCATCATAAATTTAAATAAATCGTGATTTTTAAAAAAGAGTTAGTGAATTTCCAAAGCATGTCACATGGGACTGTCAACGTATGTGTTCATTAAGCCCCATTTTCATACACCAGGTGATGATCAATATCAACTCAATAAAAAATATTATAAGTAATTACACATAGGTACTTATGTTATAGAGAAACATATAGTTGTATTATAGATACAAAAATGTAATTTCATGCTACAACTTGATCTATCATTTAAAAAAATTCTAGGGCATTCTCTTATACACTGAAACATCCATAAACATATTATTAATGACATCACAGGACATAATATTAAAAATATCCCAAGGTGTATCACTAAATTATTCTCATCCATGGTTTCAAATGATAAATATAAATTTTCTATAACACTAAATATAATAACCTAGGATTTTCAACCATGGTTATTACAAATTTTTAGATTAGGATTCAAGACATTACACAAAAAAACATCCGAGTATCATTACAATTTTGTGTATTTAGATACTAGGTACAAAATATTATAATTTTTTGAAATTTATTTAACATATACCATAAAGATTTTCTCCTTTAGTGAAATTCACCAACATACCCTACAGAAAAACATTTTACATAACTTGTGGAAATAAAACATAAGAAAGAGTGATCCGAGATTCCTAGTAATGGTAAACAAGGGAGAAACCTAAGAATACCAGGAAAATATTTGTACAAGAACATGAGAGTGAAATATAGAAACCATACCTTTCGCATCTATGATTAGAATCCTTCTTAAAATAATAATTATTGATGTTCATGTAATTTAAATTATAATGAAATCGAGAAACATGTTCCTTGATAGAAAAACCTTGGAATAAAACATGGAATTTTTTTAACACAAATAGGCCTAGAAAATAATTTATTTACTATAAAATATCACTACCAAGTTTATCAAAGTGGAATGGTTTCACTCCCCAAACCAAAATAGTAGTCAAGGTTTACTCCCAAGAACATAATAGAGGAAAACATCCATTACTGAACCAGGAACACTCTTCATTATAGTCATGTAAATCTCATGAGATTTAACTCAATACCCAATGAATAGATGGGAGTTATAGATCCCACCCATTACATAATGAAAATAATATATATGTAATCCAAAAATTCATAACAAATTCATAATATCATAACCCATGAAATGAAATGGGGTTTATAAACACTTCATCATATCAAAGCCTATAGAAAAGTGACAGGTTTCATAATAATTTCATCATCGAATAACACATAATAAATGAAGAATGATTCATAAAAATTTCTCATTCTATAAATCATGGATTAGAAATTGGTTTCATAAACACATTTCAATTAGAAAACATTTATAAAAAGAATAAAAATGGTATCATTGGTTCATATCTTAAGAAAATCAGTAATTACATTCATAGATGATATCATAAATAGAGAATTATTTTTATATATAAATCTCTTGGATGGTTTCTTGAGAAACATAACTTTAATTACTAAATCACATTTACAAAAAGCATTAAAATTAGTTGGAAATAATTTTAATTGATTATATCCTTGAATGAAAAGAAATGAAACTTTAAAATTCATTTAAATCATTCATTGATGAAAATTTTCCTTTCCACATTAAGAAACACTTATTAAAACTTTTTCAAAATCATTTTCTACCTTAAAAACATTTATAATTAAAAATCATAAATTTTAAGGAAAATTATTTATTTAAAAAAAATTGAGAAAATTTAAGGGATTCATTAAATATTTAAGCATTCATGATAGTATGAAATACTCTTCATATCATGCTTGTTTGAAAACAAATACTCTTTTCACATTTTTTATAGAACCTAAATAGTTATTATTTAAAAAAATAAATGAGTAATGAATTAAAATAATTTAGTTGAAAAATTAAACTATTGGTAAATATTTATTGAATAAATAATTTTAATAATGTTAAAAATAAATTTCAAAGCATTTTTATAAAAATGGTTTTAGGATAAAAATAATTTTCAACCGAAGAGATAAATAATGATGTTTTTTAGGAAAGACATTCTTTGGAACTCTTAATAACATATAGAGGGTAAAATTAAGGGAAAACATTGATTTTTATGAAATAACCCAAGAATAGTAAAATTCAAGGGTTTCATTAGAGATGGATTATAATATTTCATCTTTGGAAATATAATCAATGACAATCCTGATAAATGATGATATTATAACATAAAATATTTTCCAGTTTGGTATATTTTAATCATAAAGACCATGAAAATATAACATTAAATGAGACTTGAAATATCAAATGAATAAAAATAATCAATTTCATACATGTAAATGGGTATGTATGTACACCTCATAATTTAATATAGGTTTATGACATGAAATAAGACTCAAATATGGAATATTATGCTAGAAATCCCATATTGTATTTGGTATCATTTTAACTATAATAAAAAAAGAATAAAATAAAATTAAAAATTAATTATAATGTGTTTTTTTATTCATGATATATTTTTTCAATGGATATGTATATACACCCCAAAAAATAAATGATTGGTGATCATTCAAATGTCTCCCAGAAATAAAAGGTATATTAGAAATCCCTTACATTAAGCCATGACTTCCTTGGTAAAAATTAAAAACTCCATTATAATAAAAATAAATTTACTATAAATATATTTCAGAAGAATACTTATATATATCATATAATATATTATTTTCTATGGCCTTTTATTACTTATTTATTAACAATTCCATTATAAAATCATGATTTATGTAATAACAACTTTGTTTTTTTTTTCATATTTGTGTGGATATGTTATTTTTGTCCCCATACTATGATCATGGTTACAAAATATCCAGAATAAAAATAATTAAATATTTATAATATTTATACATTATTTATAATTTTATGACCAATAAATAAATGTGGTTTTGAAAAATAAATCATGTTATGATTATAGAGAGGGTAAGGAAAGCGTACGTAAGTATAGCGTTTCCATATTTTCCATGATTATTATATAAAGGTGGTAAGTAATATTTTTTCATTAAAATAGATTTTAATATAATGAATAAAATATTAAATATTAAAATATAATAATACATATTATCAATGTTGTTTGAAGATGAAATGATAGAGTCAAATCACTCCAGGAAAGCGGTACTCCAGACTTACACAAAAGATATTGTCTTCTTTTAGTGAGTGAAAAAGTATGAAATAAAATGATTTTATTTTTATTTTTATAATGTAAAATATTTTATGAATGTAATTATTATTTCATTTATATCAAACATATTAATTAAATTTATCCTTATTAAGGTCCATGTAATGTTTTTGTGAAAACCAAATCTTATCACTTTGCATGGTTGTAGTCCGTTGTACACTTGAGTTACGTTACCATATCCTATAAGGAATGAAATTTAAAAAATGATATATATGATATAATGACTCAATAAATATGTTAGTCATTGAAAACTATTTCTCAATATCTAGATCATCCATGTTGAAAATATGGTAGGGGTTAGGATGAAATTTCTTTAATTGAGAACATGTAAGATAGTATTGATTGATGTCAACTAATGTGGAAACACCAATCAATATGAAACATTCATAAATAATTCCTTAATTTTAAAGGGTCCAAAAATCCTCAGAATTAATTTACCATTATTCTTGAGACATTGGTGATCCAATCTATGTAGCACATTTGAAGACACTGGTTCAATAACTAAAAACTCAAAAGGGGAGAATATATGTTTTCATAATATTTTTGGAAACTCTAAACTACGAGAACAAGATTCCAAATAATATTAATCATATGCATAAAATCCTAAATGATACTCCCTCCTACTAAATAAGTATGACCCACCCCAACAAAATATAAGAGAGATGACACTGTTCACCATATAATTCATCAATGTTAGTTATTACGATAGAGGACTGGTAATTATTATTATATGGAAATTTATCCATCGTGAGATGGTAATCCCATGAAAAATTAAAATTTATTATGTAAGAATGAAGTAAATCCTACAAAATCTAGATCAACCACTATATCCTTCTCTCAATTTTTTTGATGATATTCTATTCTCAGCTTCACCCATTATCTCATAACATCTTTATGATTTTTATAAAATCATGATGTGAAATGAGGATCTCTATATGAAACTATAGTACAAGGAACCATATAAAATCTAAAAATATCCTAAATTTATATATTATCATGATCCTCTAACTTATTGGTAACCTTTATGGGGATAATATGATCTAATTCATTATTCAATCACTAAAAATCCTAAATTAATTCTTATCTAATGGGTTAAGAGTTAATCCAATTAAGAAATACACAGATATCCCTTCCCAATTTTAGGTGGGTATGTGAATTGGATAAATCAAACTAGAATTCCTCTGATATTCCACATTATCCAACTAAAATAATATATATTATGAGAAAAGTCAAATATTTCACACATCATCGTAGTCCACCAAGGAAAGTAGTTCATGTCAAAATACTTCTTGTTTGATCTTTGATGGATTTCCCAGCGAGGGTGATGAAAATAATTAATTCATAAGTTCATGATGGATGCAAGAATTACTTATCAGTTTCAAAGTTATAAAATACTCACATAGGATTTTAAAAATTCATTGGTGTTCTCCCTAAAATATATAATATTCAATATATACTGACACTACTCATGTTATTGTTTCTTCAAATGAATAATCTTCTGAAGAGAAGGTTTTGACTAAATATTAGTAAAGAAAATTACCACCTTATCATTCTTAAATTTTTAGTGAATATGAGTAATGATTCCCATATAATTCCATTCATCACTAAACTCCTTCAAACATTGAATCAATAATTTTCTTTTATGTATTTTGGTAACCACATTTCTCTTTCCCAATATATTGGTATTGTAAATTCAAATTATTTGAGGTATTCCACTCATCATACCTATATGAGATTAACATACTTTTGATAGAGGATATAACAAACAGTTTTATGATCATAATACATAATGAATCCATCCCCCAAATTATAGCTCGTCCAACATATTAGAGTTCACATAACAATTTCCATCTCCAAGTATTTATTTGGGTAATTCAAATTATATATCCAAAGTGGATGATAAAAATATTTCCCAGAAAGATAACTATTCTTAATCAAGATACCAAATATTATAAAATATGTATCATAGTAGACAATAATTTATTGACTGGCTTTAGGTAGAATCTGAATAGAGTCTTGTATCAATTTTCACATTGAATCATCAAATGATATTTCAAATTTTGCGATCTATAGAAAAACATCTCTTTTATATTTGATATTATTCTAGGGAGAAGTAAGGATAGATATGATTTTAAAATATTAATATTAAATATTTTATAGACCCAAGAGAGTATATAAAATATAAACAGTTTCTATGGTCCTTCCCAAGACATAACAGCTATCACAATTTCTAGGTCAACTGAAATTTCTTGTTTTGACAAAAAATGTCCATTGAAAATGACATCTATTATTTTGAAACTACACCTTGAAAAATGTTAAATATATTCCATAAAACCTAATAAAAACACATAGTTGAATAAAACCATTTTTTTCTAGGTATAACAATATAAGTTCCTACCCATTCAGATTACTATATTCTATTAGATATTAAGAAAACGAAATTGGATACATCCCAGAACCAATTAAACAAAAAACACTTCCCAATTTATAGGTAATCATAATAGGTCATCTAGAAATATTTTTAAAACCACCCTATCCAATAAATTAACCTCACATTCCATTTTCCCGTTATTTTCCTCTACTAGAAGAGACACCATCTAACATATCAATCCACTATCCTCAAGAAGAGGAGGTCCATAAAAACTAGAACATGGGTTCCATTCACCATTAAAAAAATTATATTTTCCATTTAGGGTTGTAAAGGTCACCCAAAAAATTATATTATTTAATATGAGCTTCAAAATTGGTCATATAATCAGTCCTAGTAATAATATCAAAAACAAAAAAATTTCACGATTAGGAAGTCCCAAGATAATTATACCTTAAATACAATGATAACAACAAGACATAAAAACCCACACTAATTGTTCATCACAAGAGGATTAGATATTTCTATTACTTAACTATTAAGATTAGATGTGAGAATCAAGAATATTGAATACATTTTTGAAATATCACAACCACTATTCTACTTCATGGGAATCTTTCTTCATATGGAAGAGATGACTCTTGTTCTGAAATGTTCCATCACAACATCAAGGTTAATCATCCTGATGGACACATGCAGTTAAAATCACACATCTCCCTACAAATATTAAATAATTACATTATGGGGGTTTACTCTATAATTTATGAAACATAAAATATATTCAAATAGGTTTCTAAACTAAAAATAAGATAAAACTAAATAGTAACACTAAGAGAATCTCAAAACACTAAATTAAATATATTATTAAAAAAACAACACCTAATATATTCCTCATAAAAGGTAACAAAAAAAATAAACTATTCAAACACTTCTTATAAAATCACTGTAAATAAACATTTGGAACACTAAAAAACCAACAAAGGTCCATTAAAATTTATCAAATACCACATAAAATTATTAAAAATATTCTAAAACCTTTTAAAAAAATTATTTATTTTCATTAATAATTGAACCAATAAAGTTCTCAAGTAAAAAACAATTTAACCATTGTAAATAAATTCAATAATAATGATAAAACACCAAAAATAATCCAAAATAAAAAATAATACATAATGAAAAAAATTAAAATCTCAAGGAATATAAATTATTATTATTTTAAATATTTACACTTATGAACAATTTAGATGCAAGGTTTATAGAACCATGTTCCAGCCATGTAGGTCATACTAGATGGGTGAGTTTGGATATATTTTTTGGTTGTATGGTACTATAAAATATTTTCTATGTATATAGGTTTTACCACAACTCCTATAATAGGGTCACATTTTTCACAACAAAGCCTACATCCCATATGATTAGTTTCGTGCCTTAGTAAAATCAACATTCCCTCCCTTTTCAATATAAAGACATTAAAAGTCAAAAATTGAATCATAATACCTCAAAAATTACTCAAATCTTGAAATACCATGGCTAATAAAAACTCATTGAAATTATTTTTTTCTAGAAACTCACTTGTAACCTAAAATTAAAGACTTATAGATCATACCTATACTCTACTGAGACTTCCCAAATATCGTAAAATCAAGAAGTTGACTTTGATAATATATTTTATGTCTATCAACAGTTACCCCTAACCAGAGAACCCAATAAAATATATTTAAAGTCCAAAAAACCATTATAATCACTATGAACTGAAAAATAGTAGTTGGGAATTAAGAAACCCAATATGGTAATAGTTTTCACAAATAAACCAACCATGTGAATCCGAACGAAGGAATCGACATGACCATACCAAAAGGTGTCTAGTCATGATCTAAAATAAATAAAAAATATATCAATGATTAAAATGTCCAAATAAAAAACAACAATTTTTGGAAATTAACAATCATCTATACCAATTGTTTTCAAGAACCATTGTTATAGATTCCCTTATTGCAACCTATACCAATGGTTCCATCAAAACCATTGGTATATAGGTGACAATACAACTATATTTTAATCCATTATCATATACCATAATATTGAAATGGTTTTTAAAAACAATTCATATTTGTTCTTTACATAACATCATTATCCTCCCCTAATCCCCTCCCCACCACTAGTATTTAATCTCATCTAATTCTTAAGGTTTTTTCATGTAAAAATACTTTTTCATTGTCCATGATGCGTTTAATTCTCATGACCTATGGGGAGATCTCTTATGGTGCAAGGATCTATCGTTGAATTTATTTTTTCTACAATGGTATGTTTTAAATTATACCCTACCTATAGACGATAACATTCAATGGAAGGGTACAAGATTGTTGTCTAAATGAACCTGTATTAGGGTTCTAGGTGTTGAGTCTATTGGAGGCCTATTCTTTTTAGAGAGTGGACAAAGGTGGTCTTGTAATCCCCTGTCCATTTTTCTAGTGTAATTGACCAGCATGCAATAGTGGATATATTCCTCCATCATTAGTTCAATGGAGTTGGTAGTCACAATCCAAAGAGGAATGATAGAGTCTTTATTTTTACTATTGGATGTTGTGTTTTATGGTCCACCCTAAATCAAATGAGGTTCAAGATCCCATATTTTTCTGTAAGGTATGTTTTACATACATTTCTATTTAAAACCTTTATTTTAGATAATTTGATTCTTTCCAATGTCCTTATGGAAGATCGGGGGTGTTATGGTGGTATGGGGCACAAAAAGGGGGGAAGGAGTTTTCTGGGCTAGCCGCATGGTCTTCACATGGTTACTGATAACCATGCATGCAACCTAGGTAAAAAATGAAAGAGGTGGATTTTTGGACAGTGGCGTCTGCACAGTTTCCACCCGGTTAGGAAAACTATGTGGATAAACAATGCGCCCCCGAAACCATTAAAAAATTACGAAATTTTCACGCTGGGATTTTATATCTCACTCAATATTTTCCTCATCCTCCTCCCTTGCAACCCTAGGAATTTTCCAAAGGGACCAGGAGCTCCCATGGATCAATCTCCTTCGATTATTGGCCATTTGGAGGGTCATTTGATGCAAATATAAGATCCGGGTTGAGGCTTCAAATGGGTGTTGGATTAGGATATAAGGCACTGTTTGAGAGTGCGTTCATCAATGGATTCAATGTAGGTGGTCTAAAAGTTATATCCGTTGGTTTTTGTGTAGAATTTTGCTTTTAGGGTTTTTATTCGTGACCTTTTTTGAAGAGTTCTTTGTTCCATTGACATCATGAGATGTGCTATGTAAGTGTATGCCATTGTATGAAACATAGATCCTATGATGAATATGTTAATATTCTTAAGTGATGTGAAATTTGTGTTTAGTAAAACACATAGGTTGGTTAATTACCTAAGAGGTTTTTTGGTTGGCATGAAAAAGGTTTTAAAGGATAAATGGGAAAATTCTAGGGATTATATTTATACTAGAATATGCTTAGGGAGATAGGAATGGAAAATGGGAAGGGGGATAAAGTGGTTAAATAACATGAATAATAAACATGTTGATAGATTGGTGGAAAATTTAATTTCCCATTTATTGAGATTATTGTGATGTTGTATAAGATGTCGGATATGTTGTTGTGATATAGTTTTTTATGGTGAGTGATAGATAAACATGTACACATGTCTTGTTAGAGTGGGGTATTGACTTGAGGTTCTACGTCCATAGTTTGATTTGGACCTAGGTTCTAGGTCCTCCCCTAAATTCAAGGTTTAGGCAAGGGGACAACGTTCTATTCCCCAAATAGTTTCATTCCACCCGGACTGAGGCTTCGAGGTGAGGATATTGGGAATTGTTGTCAAATAATTCCTATTGAGATAGGAATTCTTAAAGTCTCACATGTTGAAAACATTGATCATTCCTAATACATTGAAAAATTGAAAAGGGTAGCTTGATAAGTGAAATGTATTAGTAATAAACATGGGATAATTGGTAGGTTAACTTAGAGGAACAAAAATAGAGATATCGTACAGAATATTTTACCTTATCTTGCATTTATTTATCATTTTCATGCACTATATACCTTTATATATATTCTATTGACACCGTTGGTGGTGGCCTACTATGTTAGGCTCACACCCTACTCAGGCCAACGTTGGTTACCTGAGCAGATTTCATGCTTGGAGGTCAGGACAAGGGAGAGAGACCATGTGCTAGGGTGACGAGTTGGACATGGGAAATGTTTGGGTGAGGTTCCAAACTCGGAATCTAGAACATTTTTGGGATTCTACTATTTTCTATCTTTTTGGTTTTATTCAAATGACACTATAGCATGGCATGGAATATTTATTGTTGTTTATGGTTGTACCTAGTTTGGGGATTTTGTTATTTATTCATGTTATGGATTGTTCTCTTTTTTCTAATATTTAAATTATTATATACTATATATTACTATAGTATTGAGGGTATAGTCTCCCCACATGAACTATTGGATCCTCACTGCTAGTTGGAAACCTTTAGCGTATAGGGATGTGCGCTTGAGGACATGTAACAACCTGGCTCAAAGCACCAGATTAGTGGCTCGTGGGTTGGTAACATTACAATGTGGTATAAGAGGGGTTATTCTCGGATTATTACTATTTGGGGATGGTAGATAGGATATTGGGAATGTATGGGGCCTTGGTAATGATCTCATTCTTGGGAGTAGTTGACCCATGTATGGGGGGAAACCCAAGTCACCCTAGGAGGGGATTGTTGTACTTGTTGTGTGTAGTTACATTTGATCATATTTCACCATTGGGTGAGGCAATTTGTTTGGGATTTTAAGGTTTAATGATATTCCACTCATGCCCAGAAATGTATGGGGTTATGAATTCATGCATCATTCTATGCACCTATGTAGGAAAGTGACATGTATTATGATAGGAACAAAAAAAAGATGTGTGTGCGGGACGTAAAGGATAGGATGAATATGTTAACTTATAAGTAATGAATTGTGCCTAATAAGTTGATATGAATGAGTAAAAAAGGGAAGTAAAAAATTTAATGTAGTAATTAGGAAATGGATCTTGATAAAGAATTAAAAGTGGAATAATTTTTTGTAATGGTAAATTAGAATAAGAAAATGGTTTGAATGGGAGTAAAAGATAAGGCTTGTAACAATGATAATTAGAGAATGTGTCGGCCATGGACATACGAAGATGGCTGAGGGTAGTGACCCTATTTTGATTGGGCTATTTTGGGTATTTTATTCAATCTGGTTTGGTTATTACAAGTTATTATCCTATTTATATATCTTAATTCTCATAAAATCATTATGGTTGTGTTTTAAAGCTTGTGTTTATAATTGTAGTGAAATGCCTCACCGAAGATGTGTGCCAGTTGGGCGACATGAAGAAATTTCTAAGAACTCTCCTCCAATAGTGGAGTGGGAGAACGCAGTGGTCCAAGGATATAGGATGATCAGTTCCATGAGAATTTTTCTCATTTAATGTATAAGATAGAATGAGACCTTGGGAGCGTTGCACCGAGTATGTTTGAGCTGACCACGGATTTTCAACTGCAATACCCTCCAAAATTTACTAGAGAGGGTGGGCTAGATGTAGTAGAGTTCTGGATAGAGTACATCCAAACTATTCTCGACCATCTAGAGACTCCTCTTGAGAAGTGAGTCATGTTAGCGGCCTATATGCTCAGGGGGAAAGAAAAACATTGGGGGGGGGCATTTTGGTTTAGATGGAGCATGCTAAGGGGATTATGTTGAATAAATTTCATGACATGTTTCTTGAGAAAATCTATCCAAAAACATTTATGCATGAGAAGGCTACAAATTTTTTGAGGTTGACTCAGGGGACAATGTCGGTGATGGACAAGTCTTGCTATTTCACTAACTTGAGACACTTCACTCTGACATTGATGGGAGATGAGGCAGCTGTGGTGAAGCATTTCCCTGATGGTATGAGACACGATACCAGATATAAAGAGCATATATTTCTTCTAAAAAGGTGTATTGAAGTGGTGGATCAAGCATGTACCTTAGACAAATAATTGAAGGGAGGTTTAGGTAGTGAACTAGTGGTGCTAGCTGGGCGAGAAAGTGGTGCATCTTTTGATAGTAGGAAGAACCACTTTGGAACCTTCACCAAGGTAGAAGTTCATAGAGAAGTCAGAAGAGGGGGACGACAACTCAGGGTGGTGACTAGGTCTTCTATTTTCAGTGTGGTAGGTTGGGGAAAATCTGATAATAGTCCCCACCAACCAATTGAGTGTCGAGCATGCGGCATTCTAGGACACATGCATAGATTCTATAGGAACCCACGGCCGTCGGGAATTGATGGAGGTCATAGGCACATGCCAAGTGTAGAAAGAGGGTCAAGTACCTCAAATCAGGTAGGTAGTTGGAGCTCCACAGACCGTGCTAGTAGGGGCGATGGACGTGGAACTCTAGGGAGAGAACATAATTACCATCATTCCAGTGCAGTGTAGGGTACATGGGCTAGATCCTAGGGAAACGGGGTAGGTCATCTCCATGCAGTTCAGACTGCACCTGAAGGTGCTGAGGTAGGGTCGTCTACTATGCAAGTTATGATTCTTGTATCTTCCATGTTCGATAGTGCTTTATTTGATACAGGTGCTAAACATTACTTTATTTCTTCTCAGTTTATAGTTCTTTTGGGATCAACTGTAGATACTGCATGTGGGGTAATGTCTCTTGATACTCCACTAGGCACACAATTCGAGGACATCAGATAATGTAAGGGTTGTTCTCTAGAGGTTTGTGGGTATCATTTTCTGTGAGATATGATTGCCCTAGAGATTTCAGGTCTTTAACTAATATTGGGAATGGATAGGTTTGTGTTATATAAATCCCATGTCGACTATTACTAATGACAGGTAACATTCACATCTCTCTATGGGAGAACTCATGTCATTAATTGGGAGTGGGATACTCAAGTGGGCTGTATGGGGATGTTATGCCATCATAAGGGGGCGCTGACAGCCCAGCCTGGATTATGGTAGACGAAGGGGAGAAAAGGCATCTAGTTTCCCCTTTTTGTTGTGGACCAGTTTTAGGATGTTTTCTCAGAGGACTCCTCAAAGTTACTACCTGAGAGAGATGTTTAGTTTACAATCGAATTGTTTCCTAGAGAAGAGCCAGATTCCATTCCACCTTATCGAATGACACTAGTAGAGCTCCAAGAACAGAAGGATCAGTTAGATGAATTGGAGCATAATGGGTTTATACCACATTGTACATCACCTTGGGGATCTCCTGTGAAGTTTTTGCAGAGGGATGATGGATCACTAAGGCTATATGTAGATTATAGGAAGTTTTACCAGATTATAGTTAAGAACTGATACCCTGTTCCTAAAATTGATGAAATGTTTTATCTGATCCATGGTACCTTAGTGTTTTCCCAGATTGATTTGAGACCAAGATACCATCAGTTGAGGGTCATACCTTTTGACATACCCCATATGGATTTCTAATGATGGTACTGGTTGTATGAATTTTTTATTCCGTTTGGTTTGAATAGTTTAGAAGTTGTGTTCATGGACTTAAGGAACTGGATATTCCACCCGTATCTGGATTAGTTTGTAGTTTTGTTCATTGTTGAAATCATGGTGTACTCCAGAACTCATGGAGACCATTCCAAACATCTGGACATCATCTTGAGTAAACTAAGTGAGAATAGGCTTTAAACTATGATATCAAAAAGTCAGTTTTGGATTAATGAGGTGAAATATTTGGGACATATCATATCCGAGTCAGGCGTATGGGTGGATCCAAAAAAAGGAAAAGTTGTGGTGCCTTGGGAGAAACCAAATAACGTCTCTCATATTCGGAGTTTTCTTGGTTCAGTCGGTTATTACCAATGGTTTATTAGATAGTTCTCTTGTTTGGTAGTGCTGCACACAGGACAAACCATGAAGGGGGTTATGCTCGATTGGTTAAAGGCTTCTGAGAATGCCTTCGAGGAGCTGAATAAGTGGCTGAAAACCACATAGATTTTGATCTTACATGAACTATGTAAAAGGCACACCTTATTATGTGATGCATCTGATGTTGGAATAGGGGATGCTTTAATGCCAGATAATCAGGTTGTGGCTTCTGGGTTGAGGCATTTAAGGCCACATGAAATAAATTATCCTACTATTGACCGGAATCTAGCTGTTGTTGTTCATTCCTTAAATTTTTGGAGGAATTATATCATAGGATCCCAATTAATATTTTTTACTAAAAAAAAAGGCTCATATACCTATTCTCTCAGTGGGATTTGAATCTTTGACAGTGACAGTGAGTCGAGTACCTGTAGACTTTTGATTTTGAATTGGTTTACACATTGGGAAAAGGAAATAGTTTTGCTGATTCTCTGAGACAGAATACATAGAAACAAGTAGATCAGGAATCCAGTTCAGAGAGGGTGATGATGGACATGTTTTTGGAGATGCATTTGGAGGTACAGGAGGGGAACAAGCAGATGACCCTGGCATATATAGCAGTTGAGTATGTGCTTTTGAGCCGAGTTAAACAGTGTCAGTTGGTAGATCCGAAGTTTTTGTCTATGAAAAATTGTCTTAAAGGTGTGGAGTCACTTTCTGGTCGGGCCTTCGGCACTGATGGATTTTTTATGTTCATGGTCATGTAGTGGTGTTAGCATATGTACAAGAAGTGTTGATGTGTGAGTTCCATGCATCAAATTGGGAATTGAATACAGGCTTGACTAAGATGTACCGCGACCTTTGTAGGCTGTTTTACTAGCCGTGAATAAAGAAGGAAGTGGTGAGTTTTGGGGCATGTTTCCTTATAAGTCAACAAGTGAAGGATGAACATTAACACCCAGGTGGATTATTTCAATCAATACATATTCCAAAATTGAAGTGGAATGACGTCACAATGGACATCAGAGTGGGTGATCCGATGAAACCCCAAAAGAATGATTTCATTTGGGTGGTGGTAGATCAGCTGACCAAAGTGACCCAGTTCATACCGATTCAGGAGACCTATACAGTCGATCAGTTAGGGGAGTTGTGTGTTCAAGAAACAGTACAGTTTCATGGCATGTTGAGAACCATAGTTTCAGATCATGATCCACATTTCACCTCGTGCTTCTGGAAGGAACTTTACAAGGCACATGTTACCTAGGTGTTTCTGGATACATCATTCCACCCACAAACTATTGGGTAGTCAGAGTGTATAATTGAATTATTAGAAGATTTGTTGAGAGAATGTGTTCTATATTTCGATGGTTCAGGGGAAAAGCACTTGTTTTTTGTCGAGTTATCTTATAAAAACAATTTTTAGGCTAAAGTTTATATGTATCCTTTTAAGGCACTTTATGGGAGACTATGTAAATCAATATTGTGATGGTTAGAGGTCGGAGTGTCTGATCTGTTAGTGGTGAGTCTTGTGCATGAGATGTTTGAGATGGTTCTTTTGATTCAATAGCTTATAAAAACATATTATAGTAGGAAGAAGTCATATAAAGATCAGCATCCTAGTCATCATGAGTATATGGTAGGTGATAATGTGTTTCTTTAGGTTTCTCCAAGGTTGGGTCACCGTCGAATTCAAAAACAGGGCAAGTTAGTGCCTATATATGTGGGGCTATTCAAGATTGTGGAGAGGATCAGACCGGTGGCATACCGATTGGCACTTCCATAGTTTTATAGTGGTATGCATGATGTTTTCTTAGTTTTAAAACTCTAACGGTATCCCCCTGACCCATCTCATGTGATAAATGCCGAAGATATCCAGCTCGAGGCTGGTGCATCCTTTGGGGACCACCTGGTTCGTATTGTATATCATAGAGAGAATGTTCTTTGGTGTAATTTTGTGACTCGAGTTCATGTTATATGGAAACATGGAATCATTTAGGAGGAAACATGGGAGTTTAAATATGATATTTGGGCCTAGTTTCTGGATCTATTTTCATTAGAAACTCAATGATTCTCAGGAAGAGCGGCTTGGGGATGAGCCTTTATAAGGTTGGGAGAACGTAAGATCCCAGATTTCTATGTAAGGTATGTTTTACATATGTTTCAGTTTAAGACAATTATTTTAGTTAATTAGGTGATTTACAAAGTCCATAAGGAGGCTCGGGGGTTTTCAAGGTGTTTGGAACATGAAAAAGGGGGGAAATGAGTTTTCTAGGCTTGCCGCACTGTCTGTGTACGGTTAGTGATAACTGTATAGGTAGCCCACGTAAACTGTGCAAGATGTGGATTTTTGAACAGTGGCATTGCACAGTTTGTGCATCATCTGTAAAACCATGCGGGTAAACCTTGCAGCCCATAAACATTTAAAAAATTACCAATTTCCACTCTTGGATTTTATATCTCTCGTCAGACATTCCTCCTCCTCCTCCTCCTCCCTTGCAACCCTAGGAATGAGACAAAGGGAACAAGAGCTCCCAAGGATCATTATCCTTCGATTATTATCCATTTGGAGTTTCGTTGGATGCGAATTGAAGATCCAGGATGAGGCTTCAAAGGTGTGTTGGATTGGGATATAAGGACCTATTTGAGAGGGTATTCATCAAAGGATTCAATGTAGCTGTTCTACAAGTTATATCCCATGGGTTTTCTATATATTTGTGCATATAGGGTTATTATTCTTTCCCTCCATTGAAGATTTCATGGTTCCTTTTACATGATGTGATGTAATTGTGTCAAAATGCTTAATTGAACCCCTCTTGATCGCTATGGGATACAAGGAGGATGACTCAACCAAATTAGGGCGATATGAGGGGCGTGACGATATTCCCCAGACTAAGATCTAGCTAAGTATGTATAGGATGTTTTGCGAGAACATAGAGCCTATGATAGAGATGTTAATATGATTAATTGATGTGAAATTGGGTTTTAGTAAAACACTTAGGTTGGGTAATTATCTAAGAGGTTGTTTGGTTTTCATGAAAAAGGGTTAAAATGATAAATGGGATAATGCTAGGGATTAACTTTTTACTGCAATATTCATAGTGAGATAGGCCTGGAAAATAGGAATGGGGAAAACGGGGTTAAGTAACAGGAATAATAAACGTGTTGATGGAATGAGGAAAATGTAATTTCCCATTTATTGAGATTATTGTTATTTTGAAATTGATGTTGTCTATGTTGTTGTGATATGGTGTTTGTGGTGAATGATAAATAAGTATGTGCACATGGCATGGTAGAGTGGGGTATTTGTAGACGTTGAAAAAAGTTCGCAACTCCTAGAGGATGTTTCCAATGGACGAAGCGAAGTCATATTTGGACTCAGAGGCCCAGTCCGGAGGACCTGGAAGTGGTGTGAAAAATTAATGGGCACCTGCACGAAAAAATTTTGTTCGCACGAAGGGCTCCCAGGATTCACGAAAGGGAACTGGCGCGGTGCGCAATTTTGCACGCCCGGTTCCGTGCGGGGAAGCCTTGCACACTGATGGGTCCTGGCGTGAAAGATTTTTTACGCCACACTGTTTTCGCGATGGTAAATGTGTATAAATAAAATTCGACCTCAACTGTTTCAGAGGTTGAGAAATTTGGACCACCTCACATGCACGCAATTCGGACTCCCGTGCGCACAAGATTTCTTCCAGGTAATCCCCCATTTCGTGCAATCTTTCCTTAGGGTTTGCCTTTGCACACAACCCCACTGGCTTAAGTGAATTTTCTAACTCCTTCGGGTTCTTCGTTTGCGTGCAATCCTTGCCCTTTGCGCGTATTCCCTTCCATTTGCGTGCAATCCCTTCCAAATTTTGCGCAATCCATCTGTTAGGTTTCACCATGACTTAGGGATCTGTCGTTGCCCCCCGTACGCACTCCAAGCCTTTTGCGCGCAATCTTTTAGCCGCTCGCAATTCCCCTACCCCAATTGCGCACCATCCCGGAGTTTTGGACGCAAACCTCCTCTTTGCGTGCAAAACCCAGGATCCCTCACCTTGACGCCCCTGGGGGCCTCTTTGCGTCGGTGCCCGATATCTTCCATACCGGTCATGCACGCCATGTGTTGTTTTCCTGTACGGCCTTCCAGGCTCATACGAAGTATCCTCAAGGTCCCTTGGGCGGTGTTTCCCATTGTGTTGCTTTTCCTCATGCTTCTTCTCATAGGCATGCTAACGGCTATTGCTTCTTCACATACCCACCTAACGTGGACCCCTCAATGGTTCGACCTGCAACCCCCCTTCATCACAGCCTTGCCGATGCCTTACCTCCCACGATGGGTAGAGGGTGTTGGGAATGTAATCCCTAGGGGTGTGGAGTGAATCCACCTCATCCAAGCTGCAGGACGTTAAACTGCCAAGCACCTCGTCCTGAACAGATGACATTAAACTATGATCCAACCCTGTGAATCGCACGTAGGGTCCCCCCGGCTCAGATATTCTTTACGCATCTTGTCTCCACGGGAATGGATTCTTTCTCACATGGAATGATATACTCCATTTGAAGTGAAGTTTTTCCATGGGGGAAGGGCTTCCATAGAGCGTAATCCCCTAGTCTCTCTTGCAGAAGGTTGCACCCATGCACCTCCGTACATCCCCACTGCCAAGGCCAGTGGAGGGTGTGATTGGGAATGAGGAATATCCTTTGTTCGGTCCCAAATCCCTCTCCCTCTGTGCTTTGTCGCACCACCAGCCTCCATCCAGGAGTAAGCCCCGACACCAAGGCAAGCTAACCATGCACAAGTCCTCATTTCCTCTTTGGGCCGCTCAACGCGTAAGCCCCTCTCCGCTTTTCATGGATGCACCCTTCGTGACGTGATTGTCTGGTCCCTGCTGTCTCTTGTTTCTCACACTGAGCACAACTCGCGTGAGCTTAGAGTGAGAATCGACCATGACATCCTCTTATGGGCCGCCTCAGATCATAAGCTCCATCCCAGTGAACTACAAGGACTTTGATCCATGCCAACGCATGGTACGTAGGAAGCCTCCACGAGGTTCAATCCCACCACCAGGTTGTTCCGACTTCTTCATGTCGGTTCGCCAAACACATTGGGCTGCCTTAGAGCATAAGCCCCAAATTTCTCATCCTGCATGACGTTAAACTGTATTCCCTTGTCCCGCATGACGTTAAACTGTATTCCCTCGTCCCGCTTGACGTTAAACTGTATACCCTCATCCCGTATGACGTTAAACTGTATTCCCTCTTCCCGCATGAAGTTAAACTATATGCCCTCATCCCGCATGAAGTTAAACTGTATGCCCCGAACTATGTGGACTTTGATCTTTGCCAATTCTTGGTACGTAGGAAGCCACCACGAGGTTCAAGCCCCTCTTCACTCCATCACACATCCAGATCCTTACCCGGGCTGCCACATCCCGGTGGGATTCTGCCATCTCATTCCACTCCGTAGTATCGGGGAAGCCACCCACATGATGGCCTAAATATCGGTGTTCTCCCTAGGGGGAACTTCAATATGATCCACTCTCAGTGTTCTTATCAGTCTGATCCGTCTCATCCAGACGTTAAACTCGCGGCATACCCCATGTTAAACATGGGAAGCATAGGAAAACCTCAGATGGTACACAATTCTCCGCATTTGATGTGGGATTCCTCGGGATTCTGTGCCCTCAAGAAGCCCTATAATAAGGGAAAGAAGACATACACGCCAATCCCCCAGTTTTAAGGCGCACCAACGACACCCCAACATGACCATTCTCCTCACCGAAGTTTGCTGCCCCGACCAGACCCCTTGGAGCATCTCAACGGAAGCAGCGTAATTAACTGGAGTCCATGTAGATATGGCATCAGAGACGAGCTTCACGAACCTGTCTTAAATCTATGAGGGAGACCCGGACTAGGTGATGAGCTCTAAGGAGGAATCCACGGAAGGAAGAACTGACATCCCATCATCCCGGATTCGATCAAGGAGCAGACGTCCCTGAATAAGGAATGAATGCCGCCCGCCTTTGGAAAGCAGGAATGCGGGGCCTCAAGCTGCGCGTCCTCCCCTGCATGACGGATGTACGCGTGCCCCGGCGAAGACATCTGAAACAGAAAATTGTGAACCCGACGTGAATCTCTTCTCCTCAACACAGAGACTAGTAGCATTCGGGGTGTCGGAAGATTAGCATGTCACCAGGTCCGGGCACTTAGCACCTGGACGTGAAACCCGCTGGGGGTTGAGGCTGTGAGGACGTTGACCACTCCGTTCTGCGTCGTCATTAGCTTGGATCCCTCTCGCCGACCACAAAATACGGAATGGTACTGGGCTATTGGTTATCGATTTCTCTTTTTTTTCTTTTAGCGCTAATGGGTTCAACTCCCTGCTTCTAGGAATCAGATCGCTGCATCTGGAGCCCGATCGCCACCTTCCCACCGGTGCAAGGGTAGGGGCAGTACAGATTCGGCCACCCTTCTTGGCCCTGTCTTTCCCACAGCTGCTCCGACTCCAACTTCTTCGACTGCCAGGCGCTCACGCCCGCTCTCCCCGTCAGAGATCATCCAACGAAGGGTGATCAACAACCTGGTTTGTAGTTATGAGGAGGAAGGGGTCATCCCCACCAGGGACATGGCATGTTTGGATCTAGAGGCAGCTGCGCCTCACCGTCGTCGCCTCCCCCGGGGGCCGTGCCGGGAGCCATTTCTTTTCACACCAATGTTCAACCGTTTCAGGATCCTATCCCCGGAGCGCCTTGACACCTCCCTTCCCTACGCCGATGAGTTAGGGGATGTCTGGGTTCACCTGATCGGAGACCCGTTCTAGGAGTTCATGGCAAGGGCCTCCGCTAGGCTGCGTCGACGCCACTGCCCAACTCCCCAGACCGAGGAGTAGGAAATATTTGTGCCCACACCATCGGCTCCAACCCATCTGACCCGACACCAGCTTCGGGCACGAGCGGAAGAGAATGCCTGCCCTGGGGCACCAACATCAGCAACCACTATGGCCATAGCCACTACTGACCCCTGTTGTTAGACTCCCGCACACACTGAGTAGGTTTAGTTACATGCCCAACCCGGATCGAGGACCTGACCGCCCCACATGTAGGTTGGGTCGACTCTCTCAGTCACTGGCATATGCAAAGGCCACTGCGGGCCAATTCGCGGTAGTGCCATCCATCTTGAAGGCCCACTCCGTGCCACTGATCTGGAAAGGAAAAGACTTTCCCATGACATCTACGCTCCGGGTATGGCTCTTTCCAGCACCCACTGCATGAGGTATGGGGTCACTTCCCCTATCTATGGCCGTTAGTATGGAGCCGTTGCATATCTGGTCACTCACCCACATGGAGGTCCTCCCCATGTCCTTTTTGACATCTGTCCCGGTGTTTCTCGCACCCTGGCCTTCAGTCCTCTCTGCATCAGCACCATTGCGGCCAGAGGACTTGATATAGATCAGACTTATCCCGAGGATCCACCTAGGGGTAGGAAGGCGGGACATCGTTGCCGTAAGAGGAATGTGAGGGAAGTCCGTACGGAAATCAAACCAGTCCGTTTCTCAGACTCCGAGGCGGAGTACGACTTGGTGATGAAGCCCTCCCCCCGATCATATGAGTCATGGGAAAGGGTGGGAACACAGAGTGTTAGCCTCGTACTCCCTGATTGCGAGATTTGTATGATCCATGCCTCCCTCCAATGGTATATCCAGGAGGACGAGGACTTGGCATACTCCCAGGGGTCAAACATGCAGTTACCACTGGCCTCCCCGGAAGCACCTTCCACCTCAGTCAGAGAGGGTGGGGAACTTTTTTGGGGACCGATGGAAGAGTCGCGACATGACACACCCTCGGAAAGCGCCGACACTGTGACAGGAGGACCATTCGCCGGCCCATCCTATCGTGACATGGCAGCCAGGACACTACAACCCCTGGAGGAAAACATAGGATTCAGCGGCCAATCGGCCTGCTCACCGTATTCTCCACCAGCCATCCCACTGGCCCCACGGCCTGCCTCAGCACCTATTCCAGTTCCCTTTCCATTCTCGGTTGATAAGCAGGGGTAGCAAGGGCTGGATCCTGAAGCAGAGTCATGGAGCTTCTAGACCGTCCTCGCAGAACGCCACTTCCCTGAGAAGTTTTGGCCGGTCACAGGATTGGATGTTGATATGCTAGAGTCGCTCACCTTGGGAGAGTTTGAATGTTTTGACCAGACTCTCCGGGTGACTCACTCCCATATTCTCCATCAGCTAGTGCCTTATCCCGGGATTCAAGCACATCTTGAGGATATCGGCGAGCAGTGTCATCGGGTTGACCTTGTCGCGCTCCATACGGTTCAGCACCCCGAGACACTTGGCCACCATAGGGCCCTCCAGCAACAATGTGTCCAGATTTTTCAAGTACTCTGTAAAGTTATCGAGGAGGCCACCCCCATGCGCATGTTCGTGGATGGGGGAAGTACGCTTCCATTCATTTCAGTACAATTTTTCGACAGCCCAACTCACTGGGTGGTTCTAAAGGGATGCCACCAAGGGCAATGGTGGTCAACATGTCCGACCTTTTAGGTGAGGGAAACGGTGTTGAACATCTCGATAGGGACTCAACCCCTGAGGATAGGTGACTACTGGATCCATCAAGGAGAATTAGTCACCAACAGAGGAACCTCTTGGGCCTCCCCATACCCACTGAAGCCTTAACACTAAGCTGAAACGTCGGCAAGGGTAAAGAGCATGTCGGGGCTGTCAAGCTCACTGACCCATCTTTCTTAGTACAAAAGGCAGAGGAGGATCCCGAGATGGCCACACTGCACCAAGAGCTTGCTATGAAAAAGAGGCTGGTTGATGAGCTCCTGGTCGAGCGCATTGCAAAGAGGCGGCCTGACTACGGTGATCCTAGGCAAGGACAGCAGGGGCAGGAACAACTACCCCTTGATGAGATTCTTCCGGGAAACCACGATCATGCCATGTTCGCCGACAGATGATATGTTGGAGCTCATGGCTAGAGGGCGTGATAAATTTCTCCAAACCCTCTTGAGCGACGTGATCACCCAAGGGACCCCGCTCGGGTCCTCCTGCTGCCCCGATAGTCGCTCCGCCAGTTGCTCCGCGAGCTGCTGAGCTTGACTACCTGATTGAAGAGCCCGACAATGCTCTTCTGGTTAGGGATCCCCATCTAGACAGGAACCCACATTCAGACGTTCCAATGGAAGCACTCATCGCCCGCTTATAGGCTCTGGAAACTCGATAGGTGGCAATCCCACCGGACGGTAAACCATACCCAACATGGGTGGATGATATGCCCGCCCCGCTGGGATTTGGGAACCCCAATTTCGGCCCCTTTAAAGGAACTGGGTACCCACCACAACACTTGGACCACTTAAACACGAGGTCCAGGCCTATGTTAGGAACTTCAGCGCAGTAGGAGGCTGCCAAGCTCCGTTGCTTTGTTCAGACACTAGAAGGACCAGAATTTGTCTGGTACAACCAAATCCCTATCGGATCTGTGACTAGAAGGGAGGACCTTCATAGGAAATTCCTCTACCATTTCAGTTCCACATCCTGGAACACGAACATCGCAAACCACTTTAGGTGAAAAAAATGGCCCGATGAGCGAGTCGTAGACTTCGTCGCCAGGTGGAAGGGGCTCACATACTCCCTTGACATGCCACTAACTCAAGAAAAATTACTGACAATGTGCGTAGGGAACGCCATGGCAGAGTTGGTTCCTTCTATGATCACTCAGAATTACCCCAGAGGATTTCGGGACTTCTCAGACAAGGCTCAGCGCCTCGAAGAATCCCTGTCACTGGTTGGTCAGGCACGCTCGCTGCCTCCTGTAATCCCTGCAATGAGAGTCGCTAGAGTCGAGCCCGCTGATGTGGCCCAAATAAAGGCCACCAAGAAGCAAGAGTTGCTACCAGTGAGGCCAGCTCTGCAGCACTATAGGGGTATGCCCCCAAAAGCAAAACCTTTGACCCAGCAGTGACTGCCTCAAAATCGGCAAGTGCCTCCGTGCAATGTACTGCCACCACCTAGGAGAAATGATCAGGTTACATATCCTCGGAATTCTCCTCCGGACCCGTATTAGGGCCAGCCTCCAAGAGCCCCTTTCTAGATGGAAATAATCGGACTTACTCATTTGACGAGGCCCAGGTCCCCGATTATTTTCATAGTGCCTTGGAGAAGAGAATCGTGCGGTTGCTAGAGTGCCGGAATCCAGAAGAGGCGCGTCTCACTGATCACCCTAACTACTGCCCTTATCACCGAACCCTGGGGCACACCATCCAACAATGTTACGTGTTCAATGGCTAGCTCCAAGACCATATTGACAACAATATAGTCAGGTTGGGCCCACCCCCGACACAAGTAGCAGGTGTCTTTGTGAGACTACAGGGGGGTAGTGGCAACAAGGATGAGTGAAAACAGGTTTACGACCGTGGGTCCCGAAAGTATAATGATTGGATGGCCCACAAGACGGTCTCCCTCCCCCATGTCATCATCCGTTCCCACCTGAATCAGACAATGCTCTCAGAATTTGCGAGCGCTACCTCAGTATCATCGTCCCAGCTGAAATTTTCCAAGAAGACCAAGCGGCATCTCAAGAAGAAAGAACATGCCCTGCCAATACCATCATCATCCCACACTCTTGGTGATTTTATGCCCCCAGAAATGGGGATCCCTCCGAGACTCCATCTGGTAGTGGATGACTCCTCGAGTGATGGATCGAGGTACACTTCCATTAACACCGTAGAGTTGGTAAATCCTTTTTTGAATCCTGACGATGAGGAATTCCAGGTGGACCTTCCCAATGTCCCCAGCCATCGCCAATGTCGGTGGAGCCGCAACTACGTGAATCATCAGGGCACAGAATTTGGTACCTCTAGCCAGGCCGTGAACGCCACTGAGACTAGGATGTAGGCCCAATAAAGAGCTCAGTGCACGCGACCCCTTCATCTGGTGTTGACAAGTTCACCTATACCACCGTTTCTGTTGTTGGATCAGGCAGAACCACCTTAGTCGTGCAACGACCAGCTCTGCCTTTCCACCAGCCGACACCTGCCTTCCGGTCCTAATCTGGCAGCAGATCTTCAGGCTTCGACTAGTGAATAGCAAGACGTGTCTAGTACCAGTCATCCACCAGTCCCACCGATAGGGCCAGTCATGCCTCCATTCATAGAGCGACATCCTATAAGAAGAAGCTCGCGTTTGGCCTGAAAGTATGATGTCATGAAGCACCTGGCCGGTATTCCAGCAAGGCTCTCTATCCTTGAGGATCTTCACCTATCATCCGAAATTACTGAGGCACTCGCCGAGTCCCTAAGGATCCCACTAGAGTTTGAGACGGAGGTAGCAGCAGTAGAAGCCTTCCATGCCATGTTGATTGAGAATGCTGAATGTCAGGCGGTTATCTCGTTCTCTGGTGAAGATGACGACCCACCCCCCATACAGGGGCACATTCTCCCACTGTACATCACTGACCAGTTCAATGGTGTGGAAGTACAACGCTGTCTTGTTGACACAGGTTCTGTGATTAACCTAATCCCAACTTGGACATGTGGAAGTTAGGGTTGTGTGAGGATTATCTAACTCCGTCCGACCTCAGGATCTAGGGGTATGACAGGACAGAGCAAACTCCACTTAGCAATATTTGCTTGAAGACCCAGTTTGATGACCTAATTTCCAGCACCGAATTCATGGTTGTCTCTCAGGACACCGCCTACAACGCGTTGATGGGAAGGTCGTGGCCCCACCTTCACGAAGCGGTCCCCAAATAATATCACAAATTCCTAAAATACCCCCTTAATGGTCGAGTAGGCGTGCTCCAAGGAGATGCGTCTCCTTTTGCCTCTTGCGAAGCCCATTATCTGGACGCCATCTGTTACAAGAGCAAGGAAAAGCAGATCCTAGCAGGTGAGGTCGATCCCGCCACTATTACAAGTGTTTCATGGGTAGGTCTGGATGACCCTTATGTCTTCCCAATCCATCGGTTGGAGGCCACAACCCCCGACATGGGGAAATGCTTTGTTGTTTCGAGTACCAGAGGAAGGCATATTTCCGGGACCAAGCGACGACGGAAAATCACCTCATACTCCTACCCCAACTAGGCCCAAGTAATTCCTGAACCTTCTACCCCTGTACGATATCGGGACGTCAGGCTCATGGTAATGTCGGTAAATCATACATGTCTGTTTCACTGGGTCGGAATCGACCATCTCATGCCGAAGCGCCACTACTGCTTTGATGTCATAAAGCATGTCCCCTTGGGCCAAAGACTAGATGGGATTGGATCAACCACCATTGTCTACATGGTCTCTGTAGTGTGTAATTTTCATGATATGATGACCACTTCCGCCCAATCCGGCACCAGGTTCCCGTCAGGCTCTGGTAGCCCCGAAGATTATCCCCCCGCGAATGATCCCTCCACAAGTAGAGAGGACATGGAAGATGCTCCCCCTTCCTTTTAGGAGGTCGTCTCCACCATGGTCGACGGGTTAGTGCAGGTGAACCTCGGTAGAGTGGGGGACCCTGAACCCACATTGGTTAGCGCCGCTATACCCCCCAAGGAGCGGAAACATTACGTAGACTTTCTTAGATAGCACCGCAATGTGTTTTCCTGGAGTTATGATGAGATGACAGGATTAGATCCTCAGGTAGCCATCCACCACCTTGGCCTTATGGTAAACCATCACGGGTTCAAAGAGCCTACAAAAAATATGCACCCTTCTCATGGTGCCCGGGTTGAGGATGAATTTGATAAGCTCATCAAAGCCAACTTTTTCAAAGAAGTTCAGTACCCCTGGTGGCTTGCCAACATTGTGCCAGTCAGGAAGAAGAACGGACAAATCAGGGTTTCTATCGACTTCTACGATCTCAATAGCCACTATCCGAAGGATGATTTTCCCTTTCCAATGACAGAGTTGTTGATCGGTGCCATGGCGGGGTTCCAAGCCCTCTCCTTTATGGATGGGTATTCCGGGTATAACTAGATCCAGATGGTCCCTGAGGATGAAGAGTTCAATGCCTTCAGCCCCCCACCAAGGTACTTCCTATTAGCATGTTATGCCCTCTGTAATGAAAAATGAAGGTGCCACCTATCAATGGGACATGCATAGAATATTCAAGCCAATCCTCGGCACACGGGTGGAATTCTACGTAGAATACCTGGTGGTTAAATCTCTCCAGTGCCAGGACCATCTCAAAGCCCTTTAGAAAGTGTTCGTCTTCCTCCGTTCTCACCACCTGAAGATAAACTCGTTGAAGTGTGCCTTCGGGGTCACCTTCGGAATGTTTTTTGGCATCGTTGTCAGATACCGAGGCATCAAGATCGACCTGGGTAAGATCAAGTCCATCAACCAGATTCCTCCCTCGAGTAATATTCGGGAGCTTAGAGGCCTCTAAGGACACTTATCCTATATACGTAGATTCATTGTGAATCTAGCGGGCAAGTGTAAGCCCTTTTCCTAGCTCATGAAGAAAGGTGCCACCTACGAGTGGGATGAAGAGTGTCAGATCGCCTATGAGGAAATCAAGTAGTATCTGCTCCATCCTCTAGTCTTGATGCCACCCGTTTCTGGAAAGCCTCTGGTCCTTTAAGTAACTGCCTTGGAACGGTCCCTCGGTGCACTTCTCGGCCACAAGAACAACGGGGGAACAGAGAACAACCTCTACTACCTCAGCTGCATGCTCCTCGATATGGAAGTTCGGTATTATCCCATCGAGAAGAGCTTCCTGGTGCTTTTATTTTCCATACAGAAATTGCAGTACTACTTGCAGCACCACGAGGTACAACTGGTCTCTTGGGTAGACCCGTTGAAATACCTCCTGAACTAAACTATGTTGACTGGCCGGCTAGCGCGGTGGGAAGTGATCCTCCAGCAGTTCGAAATCAGGTTCGTACCTCAGAAGGCTATCAAAGGATAGGCGTTGGAAGACATCTCAGCTGCTCATCCAACCTCCGCAGATCAGCCACTGGATCTAGGCTTTCCTGATGAGGCAATCCTCTCAGTCGATCATGTCATCCCATACTGGAAGTTTCACTTTGATGGTGCCTCCCAAAGCCCCACAGGTAAAAGGCTCAA
Source organism: Viscum album (assembly GCA_963277665.1). Classification (NCBI taxonomy): domain Eukaryota; kingdom Viridiplantae; phylum Streptophyta; class Magnoliopsida; order Santalales; family Viscaceae; genus Viscum; species Viscum album. The sequence goes on along the minus strand of OY728151.1, from coordinate 1,248,203,336 downwards.
CGATCCTAGGCTCAACAGAGTGGGCCTGGGTGTCGTCCTCATCACCCCGGAGCAAGCCGTTCTACCGTATTCATTCCTATTGTCAGAAGGCTGCACCAACAATGAGGCGGAATATCACGCCCTCATAACTGGCCTCGAGCTGTCTCTCAAGATTGATGCGCCCCATCTTCATGTGAAATGGGACTCCGAGCTAGTCATCAAGAAGGTCAATGGTGACTATGTTGTTAGAAAGCCATAACTCATGCCATTGCTAGAATGCACCCTCCGTCTAATGGATAAGTTCTCCTCTTGGCCAGAGGTCGTTCATATCCCTCGGTCACAGAACAGTCGAGCAGATGCTTTGGCCAGCCTGGCCGCATCACTTGTGGAGCCCGAACAGGACGAACTAATTATCCACATGGCACACCTGAGAGTCATTTCTCCTATTATTCCGGAGGATGATTTTGGACCGCGGGTGAACCATCTCACCACTGGTGCCCCGACATCAGGATCCCTGAGGACTTCAGATGTGGTAATCAAGATAGTTCTTGACTGGAGGACGCCCTTGGTTGAATACCTCCAACATGGAAATCTTCTGTTGGACAGAGCCGAGCACGAGTGAATCCGACGCCGAACACTACAGTTTACCCTTCAGAGCAGTCCCGGCCTTGAGAAGGTCCTTTACAAGCGCTGATTTGATGGTGTTCTCCTCCGTTTCCTTCAAGGAGTCGAGATCCCATAGGTCATGCAAGAAGTTCATGTTGGTTCCTGTGGTGCCCACCAGGCCGGGTCAAAGTTGCCTCAACAGATTCGGAGGCTGGGGTACTTCTGGCCCTCCAGGATCTATGACTACATCGAATTTTCCAAGAGATGTATTCTGTGCCAAGTTCACGCTAACTTTGTTCATCGGCCACCGGAGCCTCTCCACACTACCAATTATTCTTGGCCCTTTGCAGTCTGGGGGTTGGATGTCATAGGACTTTACCCGCTGGTGATGGCCCGCTAGTTCCAGTTCATTCTGAATGCTACAGATTTCTTTTCCAAGTGGGCAGAGGCAATTCTGCTCAAGGAAGTCAAAGCTCATTCTATCTCTGACTTCGTGAGTTCCAATGTCATCTATTGATTTGGAGTACCTCATGCTATCCTCAGAGACAATGGAACCAACTTCTGAGAAGCCAAGCTAAAGGAATTGTTCACCATGTACAAAATTCTCTCTAACCACACCTCCCGCTATCATGCGCATGCGACTGGACAGAACAAGGCATTTAACAAAACCCTCTCTAACATTCTGAAAAAAAATGGTTGGTCAGAACGAGATAAGTTGGCTGGAAAAGCTCCGCAATGCTCTCTAGGATTATCATAAGATGACTCGTAAATCCACCCAAGTGACTCTGTATTCCCTGGTGTACGGAGCTGAGGCCGTCCTGCCCATCTAGATTCTGTTTCCCTCATTGCGCATGGCGGTCTACGGCCAGCAAGCACCGAATAGTGTTTCCGAAATCCGTCTAGCTAAATTGGAAGCGCTGGACGAGAATAGGCTTCGCACTTTAGATAAAATGGAATGGCATCAGAGAAGGATGGCTCGAGCTTTCAACAAGAAGATTCACGTTTGCTCTTTCCTAAAAGGTGACCTGGTATTGGATCTCATAGCACCAATGATTCCCGGCAGGAAACCACCCAAATTGGAACCCAAATGGGAGGGGCCTTTCATCGTCCATAAGGTCTATCCCAATGGCGTGTATTCCCTGGTGACTATGGATGGTGAGCGTGTCACTCCTCCCACCAATGCCAGGATCCTCAAAAAGAATTTTTCCTAAATCTTAGGGTCTGATTTCTAAGACCTAAAACTGAGATCCTTTCGCAGTCCCACATGACCCTAAACAGCACCTGGTCCTACATGACCCTAAACTGCAACCACGGTCCCCCATGACCTTAAACTAGATTGTGGTCCAACCTGACCTTAAACTACACATGGAACCATACTTGGGACCCTTTGGCCCACGTTCTAAGACCTTAAACTAAGACCCTTATGGTCTAGCATGACCTTACACTGCATGCCCGTCCTCACTGCAAGACGTTAAACTATAGGCTGGTTAGGCATCCCTGACTGAGGCCCAGCCTCAGGTCCCTTGGCCTTCTCAGGCCTCTCAGCCCCAGCCTTCACCCAGAGCGTGTGGTGTGGCATTATTCCCTCATTCAAGATGGGTTACCCGCCACACCATGCACACTCCCTGGAACAAATACTTCTTATCGTCCTACATGACGTTAAACTGTACTTCAAGAACTACATGTGGCTTCATTCCCATCCGTATGAGATACATAGGACTGCCTAAACACCTAGATTTTAGGTCCATCCCCATATCTTGAGAGATCCCACGATCTCCCGGTCACCTCGGTCTTTTGGACTATCCTTCCCCGTGGGGGGATATATAGGTGTGATACAGGTTCTTTGGCACCATGCCCCCCTCCTCCCTGGAATCCTCCATTATTTGGCCACTCTCAAACCAAACCCTTAGACCCTTTCCAATGGTCTACTAATGTGTTCAGAGTACACTGGTCTAGGACCTGGAGTGTCAGATTCGACTTAGGCATGTTTTCTTCTACTCTACAAGCATCACGTTCCCTTTCATTAGGGCCCCCGTTATGTCTCACACCCAGAGGGACCCCCAAAAAATGGCCTGGATACAACGCCTAAGGGCTCTCCGACCGTTACGGGCCAACACCCCAAAGGGTTCCAGGAAACAAATTGATACAAATCCCACATTGAGAATATGGTCAGCGGTTGATGCTCATTTGTTTGTCCCAATCTTTAGGCTAACGCGACTGGATGCTGTGTTGCGAACAAGGTCAGCAGTAATCCGCAGTCGTCACGCCGGTTCCTTAGGGCCCAGAATGTTGGTTACATGATTCACATTACGTTCCACTCCACCGTGTCAAGGTGGAATCTCGACACTCCTTTCACTAATCCTCAGTGCACCCCCACACGTCAGACGGACAAAGCTGCATGACAGTTTCTCTCAGGGCTCCCGCGATCTGAGCGCTAGAATATGTGCTTGGGTTTTCTCTAAGGACTGTGTGCAGCTTTACCCTCATCCCCATGGGGAATGAGGAGTCACCCATACATTGCGTTTCGGGCCCAGCTTAGCTAGTAGCTAGCATCTACTGCCCCCTGATTGTTGAACCCTCGCCGGCCCCTTGGCCCGAGGCTCATCTCTCAGAGTCGCACGTAGTGATGGCATGGGATTATGTCCTCGTTCACATCGGGTATGCATCATCGCATCATGCATATTCCCCAGATCCATTCCATATGAACGTAAACTGTTATGTTTGTTCCTACCACAAGACCATAAAATGTGATGATATCGTCCTGGTCGCACAACGGAAAATGACACTGCATTGTGGTGACCCCCCATAGGGGACATCACTTCGGGTATTGGTAAATTTCCATACCATTTGTCAACGACTATTATGGATTGATTATTGTGGCGACGCCAGGGATTTCTAACCTAGTCTGGTCACTCCACAAAAGAATAACCATTCACCTTCAAGGAAAAACAAGATATATCAAATGCCTCTTCTTTTGGCGCGAGGGCTAGACCCACATGTCTCCTTCGTCCTTTGCGCAGGTGCCATGTTGTGCCATGCTACCTCTCAAGAACTAAGTATGGCTTGATTCTCATCCTTATGAGATACGTAGGATCACCTAGGAACTTCCCCATGGGCCCAAACTAACTTTTCATGTTCGGTCCCTCAGCCTAAACACGTCCCCAGGAGCACATAGTAAGCAGGGCCTTGCCCTCATTCACTTTGGGTTTCGCAACCACTTTACCGTGTGTCTCCCATTCCCCTTATCCTTGGGTCTGAGTTCAAAACCTAAAACTAAGATCCTTTCATGGTCCTACATGGCCCTAAACTGCATTTTTTCCTACATATGGGCCCTCGCTGGTCCGAGCTCTAAGACCATAAACTAAGATCTCCTAAGAACTACGTCTGGCGTTATTCCCATCCTCATTGGATATGTAAGAACACCCAGACCTTCTGTCTTTGGGTTCAACTAGAGTTCAGCTAGTTCATCTCTTCGGCCCTACTTTCGGGACCCCAACTACGGGACTGCGTGGCATAGTACGAGATTATGTCCTCACTCATGTCGGGTTTGCAACAGCTGCACCCTGCACACCTTGTTCTAAGAATTAGCCTTCTTGTCTTATAGTCCTACACAACGTTAAAATGTGCTTCATGAACTACATGTGGCTTGATTATCATCCTTATGAGATACGTAGGAACGCTTGGACATTTCTTCTTGGGTCCCGCCCCAGGTATTACCAAATCCCGTCCCTCCTTACTGTCGAGCCCTCGGCCTGGCTCTTGGGAGAGCGGTGTAATTGCAACATCTACCCCAAATAAGTTCGGGATGCCCCATAGTAATGTTAGGAAGCGGCACTTATCTCTCCATAGATGTCCTATCTGAAAATTGGGACAATCCGTGACTAGGTTAATATGTCCGCCTAATACGCCTCCGCCACGGTGGCACCATTTTGGGAGTGTTGGAATCTGTTCGAACAAACCACCACTGGACTTTCCACGCTTTGTGTTCCCCTTTATTCAGATCATCATCCTCTTTCATGTTTTATGGGACCCCCTAACAGTATGGATGATAGAATTTGGTCTGCCTACTGCAACAATATGGATGATAGACCTTCGGTCCGCCTATTGTAGAAATATGGATGATTGACCTACGGTCCGCCTACTGTCCTGGGCCAATGTCCCGTAGGACTGGTCATGTTTGATGGGACCCCCTAACCGTGTGGATGATGGACTTTGGTCTGCCTTCTGCGGCAATATGGATGATAGACCTTTGGTCCACCTATTATAGCAATATGGATGATAGACCTATAGTCTTCCTGATGTCCTGGGCCAACGTTTCGGAGGACTGGTCAGCGATATTTGAGTTAGGCCCCGTGTTTTGAACATGGTCAGCGGTCAGCCCTCATTTATTGTCCCCATATCAGGCCGACGTGATAGGGATGTTGTGTTTCTGCTATGGTCAACAGTTATCCTCCATCACCACACCACCTTCATAGTGTTCCGAATTTGGGTAACATGATTCACCTTTTTCATCTCCCTATGGTCAGATAGATTCCAATGCACCTGGAATTTCCCCGCTCATGTGTAAGGGCACGTTGAGGAGACGATACATAGATCAGTCTGAGGTTCCCCCACCCGTCGGCTGGACCTCACTCTTCTCCTCAGAAATCCAGGCCCGATTCCGGATGCCTGAAGCCTGATAAATGCCCCATCGTTGGATAGAATAATGACACGAGCACCCTTTATTCCTCACGTTGGGTGCGACCCACAAGAGCTTAGGGGTGAGTTTTTATTCATTTCAGAATTATGGTGAGCATATTAAACCAAAGGTATAGATAAATAGATTGGTCCATACATCAGATAAAAATGTTAAGCAGTGGAAGAAAAAAGTTAATGAGATAGCCAAAATAGAGCCCTCTGGGATCAACGTGCTGGATTGATCTTTCCAACGCTACTACCCATTGGATGGTAGCCTCCAGGACTGCTTCTCGCTCCTTGAAGACCCTATCTTCATCAGCAGTCACAGATCGCAGCTCGCCAACCCTAGCTTGTGCCTGCGCCCGCACGGTTTGAAGTACGGTCACATGGTGAATCGCCTCGAGTAGTTGTTCTTGGCCGTCAGCCAGTTAGGATGCCATTTTCTCTAGAAGCTCAGAGCACGATGCAATGAAGACTTCCTTCTCTGTCTCCTTCCCTTTGAGGTTCCAGACCATCTACTCCGCCCTAAAAAATGCTTGACTGTTCTCCGATCTTTCCCAACACTGGGCAACGTCAGTGCACTGGCTGCTTTCGCTTACATTCTCATCCATGTAATCACGAACCATCAAATGAAGGCGTTGAGCATCAGCCCCTCTAGCGCACAGGAAGCGCAACCAGGTCTGAAGTGATCCCATCCACCTCAGCCAATCTGACTGGGGCTGCCTGAGAAAGTTCTGGATACACTTCCACCCTTTGCGCCATGTCATCCGGCTCTCCTCGGCTGCTTCTGAGTCCGAGTCATCTACCTCCTTGGGATCAGTGGGCCGATATGTGGGAAAGGAAACCAGCAGGTCGATAGTAGGATCTGCCTTAGGGATATCTTCATGAGGAATAGGATACTCGACGTTCGGGCGACCTTCCTTTCTCGCCCCAATAGCGACGGTGCCTCCGTCCGCATCCTACCTCACCTCAAGGACAACGCCGCTGATGTCCGATGCCCCTACTCACCAATTTTTGGGGCCGACACAGTGTGGGAAGTATGTTCTAGACAAGGTGGTATGTCTGCCACTGGTCTACTCACGGACGGCCCGGTCTCAGCAGCCTGACGATCCTCTAATGTTGAGATCATTGCGCAAGGCGTACCCTGATTAGTTGGGATCTTTTGATAGAAAGCGCCAGTAGTGAAGCATGGGACTTACTGGAACCCAAAGCGTCGACATCCTGTGTTCTGGATGCTACAGGAGCTACCATGACAGGAGACCCCTCTACACTTTTCAATTCAATGATGGGTGTCAGAGCCCCATCGTGTCCCACCGGTTCCTCTCCTCCCTCTATTGGGGACGCCTAATCATCAACTAGGTTCTCCTAAGTGAGATAGAGAGATGGGATAGAAGTTTTAGATGAGAATGGAAGAAGAAGGAAGATGGATAAGGGTAGAGACAGACCTCAAGTAGTTTGGTTATCTCCATGTCAGAGCTGAAAATCTCACCGCTCTCCTGCTATTTCCTTTGGTGGGATGCCCCCTATGACCCCACACCTTTGGGTTCTCCTTCTCCTTCACCTTCTCTGTCATCTTCCCCTTTGCCTTAATCTTCTCCAGTCTCCTCCTCCCCCTCTGATTTATCATCACTGTCGCCTTCTCCCGGTGTCATCACTTCCGGATCATTCTCTTGGCTGAGCATCACTTTCACATGGAATGGTGGCTCCGAACGCCGACCCCTTTGGTGCACGTATGTGTCCATGGACATCAGATAAGTATGCCGCCGATGGAAGTTCACTCTGTCGGTAGCTCGAATGAGCCCGACCTCTGGCAGTTGGATCCCATTCTGCATTATCTTCTGCCATATGGCTTCAACAGCCAGTGATTGCCGCAGGGTCATCCAGGCCGACCATAGTGCCATGAAAATTGAATCTTGGGAAGGTTGGAGTAGGTATCCTATCTACTTCCCGGGTAGTTCTCTGGCCGCCTCATGTGACCCCCCTACGGGAAACGAGGTCTTGGCGGCACCGTGTGATGTCCCCGCCGCTGAGGTCCCAGCCTGCGCATGCCTCACTACCTGACTTGCCCCTGGTTCCCCCCTTCTAGTATCACCTTTCCTAATCCCCCGTCGCCCGGTTTCCGCGTGGGTAGTCTTGAGTTTCCGGACTCTCTTGTGTAAAATCCCCTCAAGGTACGCAATGGTCCAGTGCTTGGCATACTTGGTTTCTAGGCCAGCATCAACCCTGGTGGGAGAAAGGGTGATAACGTCGCTAGAGCCGAAAGTGGTAAACATTAACCACATCTGGCGCAAAATGCAAGGATTCATCTCCTCCCGGATATCCGTAACTACTTTCTTCGGCATTCGTTGGAGGAAACCAAATTGTCTGGCGAATTGGAATGGCACGTAAGTCTCACAGATCACCTTCCCATCAATCTGAGCCATGAGTACCCCACCCCAAATGCTCTGAAAATACTCCTGCTTCTCCAGTGAGCCTCGCCCGTTGTCCACCATCTAGCCGACTGGGGAGGGGAATGGGCTGAAGTTTAAATTGGTGTGGTTACTGATTCGGATCCTTAGACCCTCCTCATTGAGTATCATCGGTGCCACCCCGGTGATGTTCAATAGAGATGGTCGCAGGCCGTTGCCCAGAGGATGGATGGAGTTTGGGAAAGTATACCCACCGAGATGAGCCTCCACCCAACCGTGAAAGATCTGGAAAGGGCCACATACCCTCTGATGCGGCCCCTCATGAGATGCGTCCCAGAATAGCATAAAACTTGGCCAGAATGGGGACCCCCAAGTTGAACCTTTTGTTGGATGCCATGGTGCCCGCCATCACTAATGTTGTTGGACGGACACCCATCCTCGTGTCTCGCACCGGTAGGAGCCACCTACTCAGGAAGGTGGCGAGGAACCCGGCGTACCGGAAGTTCAAGTCCCGGGCCTCAATGACGCGATAGCCCCATTATTGGTATTGCCCCGTCTCCAGGGTCCTTTAATACGACCCATCCTTGCTCCTCTGAGCCACGGTTGGGAACCGTTTACCCAGTCCCGACATCTTGATTACCAGATCCTTCTTTAGGAACTAACTGAACCATCCCTTGTAGGCAATGTCCTTCAGGAAGTCCTTGACCCCCAGCCTCTCTTTGGCCAGCTCCAACAGGTGCCACGTTAGCATGGGGGTCTGTGAACTATCTTCCCAGGTTTTATTTGGAGGAAATAACTCGTCGTATTGGTATCCCTCCAATGGGATACCTCTGATACAGTGAACAACCCAGAGTCTAATGCCATCTTCCCCATAGTGAAGGTCGAAGGTGTAGGTATCAAGGGACCACCAGGTGAATAGATCCGGACCGAGATCAGGTTGACAGTAGAAGTGGAACTGTGATGTCCATATCGCCTCGAACATGCCAATATGCCATAGCTCGACCCCAAACTGGTCGCAAGTATGGTGAACCCAGAACGCCCAGGCCCACTCATCAGTAAAGTTGCCCCCGGACCGCAGGTCCCAATCTTTCAGCTATCCCTTAGTGTCATCCATGATTCTCTAACAGAACATGCTCGCGTAGAGGGCTGGAGATTTCTCCGTGACAGGCTTATCCCCAGTAATGGTCCGGGTCCTCAGGTTCATGACATATACATCCATGTTCCTGGTTTCCATGGCAGGATGGCCGTTGTGGGTAATGTTGTAGCGTGGAAGATCGTCCTCCAGGTTCACCCAAGACCGCATTGTGTCAACCTCAAATCCTGGCAGGGGAACCTCCTCTAGGATTACGAAGTTCCATAGTGGGAGGTTGTTAGATAAGGGATATTCCTTTTGGGAGGGGGTCAGCAGGTTGAACAAGGTTAGATTTTTGGAAACGACCACCTTGGCGCCACAAACCTCCTCATTCGCCACCATTTCTTCTCTACGAGCGACAACTTCCCCCTCATCAACTTGGTTTACAGCCATCTCGAATATTGTAGGAGATGTGTGAAATCAAGATAAAGGGCGCGGAATTGAAGAGAGTTGCACAAAATCTGAAGCTGCAGTGCAAAATCTAAGAGTTGGGCGCACAATAAGCACACTAGGCGCGGAATATCCCGAGTTGGCGCAAAAATACGACCGAAATTAGGGGAGATTTGTGCACTGGAAATGAATTTTTGCATGCAGCTGCGAAAGCAATTTCATGCACGAGAGCATTGAGCCTATCACGTGGAAAATCTTGTGTATGGAACGTAAGACCCGACACCCCTTTTTTAGGCAATTCCAGGTTTCTGCGCCGCACGGAAAGAGAATTCCGCATCGAGCCAGAGTTTTGCACACCTGTCGGTTATTTGTGCGTAAAATGGCTAGGAGATCCATGGCTGTGGAGTTTCCCTCAGAATCTGATCGTTGCGACCTCTCACTGATCCAATTTCGAGGGGGGGGGGGGGGGAATTTGTAAATTCCGAAAAAAGTCCATAACTCTTAGAGGAAGTTTCAAATGGATGAAGCGAAGTCATATTCGGACTCAGAGGCCCGGTCCGAAGGACCTGCAAGTGGTGTGTGAAATTAAAGGGTACCCACATGAAAAAATGTTGTTCGCGTGAAGGGCACCTGGGATTCCCGAAAAGGAACTGGTGTAGCGCGCAATTTTGCGCGCCCAGTTCTGCTCAGGGAAGCGTTGCTCGCTGATGGGTCCTGGCGTGAAATATTTCGCTTGCTGCCCTGTATCCATGATAGCGAATGCCTATAAATAGAATGCGACCTCAACTATTTTGGGGGATGAGAAATTCGGACCAGCTCCCATGCGCGCAATTCGGACTCCCGTGCGCGCAAGATGTCTTCCAGTTAATCCACCTTTTCTCCCAACATTGCCTTGGGGTTCGCCTTTGCGCGCAACCCCACTGTCTTAAGTGAATTTTCTAACTCCTTCGGGTTCTTCCTTTGCACGCAATCCTTTCCCTTTGTGCGCAGTCCCTTCCAATTGTGCGTAATCCCTTCCAAATTGCACGCAATCCCTATGTTCAGTTTCACCATGACAGAGGGATCAACCGTTTCCCCCCGCGCGCACTCCAAGACCTTTGTGCACAATCCCCTAGCCGCATGCAATTCCCCTACCCCAATTGCATGCCATCTCGATGTTTTGCGTGCAAACCTCCTCTTTGCACGCAAAACCCAGGATCCCTCACCATGACTCCCCCGGGTGACTCTTTACGCCGGCGTCTGATGTCTTCCAAACTGGGCATGCACGCCATGCGTTGTTTTCCTGTACGGCTTTCCAGGATCGTACGAAGTAACCTCATGGTCCCTTGGGCAGTGTTTCCCATTTCATTTTTTAGCCTCATGCTTCTTCTCATATGCACGCTAATGACTATTTCTTCTTCTCATAGCCACGCTAATGTGGACCCCTCGATAGTTCGCCCTATGGTCCCCCTTCCCCATGGCCTTGCTGATTCCTTCCCTCCCACAAGGGATAGAGGGTGTTGGGAATATAAGCCCTAGGGGTGTGGAGCGAACCCACCTATTCCGAGCTGCAGGACGTTAAACTGCCAAGCACCTCGTCCTCAACACTTGATGTTAAACTGTGATCTGACCCCGTGATTCGCACGCAGGGTCCCCCCGGCTCGGACATTCTTTATGCCTCTCATATCCACAGGAATGGATTCTTCCTCACATAAAATGATATCCTCTTTTTGGAGTGGCGTTTGTCCACGTGGGAAGGGCTGCCTTAGAGCGTAATCCCCTAGCCTCTCTTGGGAAAGGTTACACCCACACACCTCCGTACATCCCCACTACCAAGGCCAGTGGAGTGTGTGATAGGGAATGAGGCATCTCCTTTGTTCGGTCCAAAATCCCTCTCCCTCTGTGCTTTATCGCACCACAGGCCTCCATCCTGGAGTAAGCCCTGGAACCATGGGCCGCTAACCAAGTGTAATCCCATGTTTCCTCTTTGGGCCGCTCAACGCGTAAGCCCCTCTCCGCTTCTCACGGACGCACCCTTGATGACGTGATTGTCTGGTCCCTACTGTCTCTTGTTTCTCACACCGATAATCACTCATGTGAGATTAGAGTGAGCATCGACCATGAAATCCTCTTATGGTCCGCCTCAGAGCATAAGCCCCATCCTAGCGAACTACATGGACTTTGATCCATGCCAACACATGGTACGTAGGAAGCCTCCACAAGGTTCAAGCCCATCACCCGGTCGTTCTGACTTCTTCACGTCGGTTCACCAAAAACTTTGCACTGCCTCAGAGAGTAAGCCCCAAATTGCTCATCCCACATGATGTTAAACTATGTTCCCTCATCCCACATTATGTTAAACTGTGTGCCCTTGTACCGCATGATGTTAAACTGTATGACCTCATCCCGCATGACGTTAAACTCTATGCCCTCATCCCGCATGAAGTTAAGCTGTATGCCCTCGTCCCGCATGATGTTAAACTATATGCCCCGAACTCCATGGACTTTGATCCGTGCCAACGCATGGTTCGTAGGAAGCCTCCACGAGGTTCAGTCCACTCTTCACTCCATCACCCATCCTAATCTTTACCCTGGTCGCCACATCCCGGTGGGATTATGCCATCTCATTCCACTCCATAGTATCTGGGAAGTCGCCCACGTGTTGCCCCCAATATCAGTGTTCCCCCTAGGGGGTCCTTCAATCTGATCCACTCTCATTGTTCCGATCAGTCCGATCAGTCTCCTCCAGACGTTAAACTCGTGGCATACCCTGTGTTAAACATGGGAAGCTGAGGAAAACCTCAGATGGTACATAATTCCCCACATTCGATGAGGGATTCCTCGGGCTTCCACACCCTCAAGAAGCCCTATAATAAGGTACATAATCCAAACATGCCAATCCCCCAGCGTCAAGGAGCACTAACGACACCCCAGCGTGACCATTCTCCTCACTGAATGTTGCTGCCCCACCAGACCCCTTGGTGCGTCTCGACAGAATCAGCATAATTAACTGGCATCCATGAAGATATGGCGCCGGGAACGAGCTTCACGAACCCATCTTAAATCTATGAGGGAGACCCAGACTAGGTGACGAGCTCTGAGGAGGAATCCACGGAAGGAAGAACCGATATCCCATCATCCCCGTTTCGATCAAGGAGCAGACGTCCCTGAATAAGGGGCAAATGCCGCCCGCCTTTGGAAAGCGGGAATGCGGGGCCTCAAGCCGCACGTCCTCCCCTACATGATGGATGTGCGTGTGCCCCGGAAGAAGCGTTAGAAATAGTATTGACATGAGTTTCTACACCTATGGGTTGATTTGGAATGAGGTTCTAGATCCTCCCCTAAATGCACGGGTTAGGGAAGAGGATAGAGTTCTATTCCCATAATGGTTGCATGACACCCAGACTGAGGCTTCTAGGTGAGGATATTGTGAATTTTTGTCAAATGATGCCTAGTGAGATAAGACTTGTTAAATTCCCAAATGTTGATAACATTGATCACGCCTAATCTATTGAACACTTGAAAAGGGTGACATGATAAATGAAATTTCTTGGTAATAAACATCGATTAATTAGTAGGATAACTTAAAGGAACATAAATAAAGATAGCCTATTGAATTGTTTACTTTAAAATTACTTTATTTATCATTTTCATGCACTACCTACCTTTCCAGATATTTTTTAGACACCATTGGTTGTGGACAACTAATTTATACTCACACCTTGCTCAGGTCACCATTGGGAACCCGAACAGATTTTATGCTTGCAGTTCAAGACTATGGAAATGGACCAATGCTAGGGAGATGAGTTGGACATGGAACACGTTTGGGGTGAGGTTCTAGATATAGAGTCTAGACCAATTTCAGGATTCTACTATTTTCATTATTTTGGGTATAATTCACTAGTCACTGTAATATGGCATGACATATTTATTGTTGTTTATGGTTGTACCCAGTTTTGGGATTTAGTTATTTATGCATGTTTTGGATTTTTCTATTTTTTTCCTATAATTAAATTATTATTTACTAGGTATTACACTGTTATTGAGGGTGTAGTCTCCCCACATGACCTATTATAGCCTCAATACTAGTCGGAAACCTCTAGCATATGGGGAGGCACACTTGAGGTCATGTAACTACCCATCTCGGAGCACCAGTTTAGTGGCTCCCGGGTTCGGGACATTACATGAGTAATCCATACTCAACAAGGACCATCATGGGTATTATTTTTAATATAAGGAATCTACTTCGGGATTTTTACAGGTTGTGCGAAGAATCAGTGGAAGGCCCTTATCTCAAGACAATGAAACCTCCAATCCACTAGGCTCACCATAGCCCACCTGCTCCGGGATAATGAGTTAAGTGGCAGATTCCTCTCTCAGGGAATAAAATAAACACTAAGGGTTCATGAATTATGGGATCTATGAAGGGTGGTAGTGTTTTCAAAGACCCTAACGGATCTGTTGTGGAGGCTTTATATTCTATATTTGTTGATGAAGACTCCATTTAAGCGGAGTCCCAAGCTATTCTAACCGGCACACTTCATTACAATCAGAGGTATATTATAATTAGGGTGATTGAGACTAATTCTCTCACAATCAATAATGAAATTATAGGTATGGGTAATATTCCATGGTCCATTGAATATTCCATTAGAAGGTACAATATGCTTTTGAGCAATGACATGACCGTCCACTATACATGGAATGAGGGAAACACTGTGGATGATATCCTCACCTCTAGAGTGATCGGATATGAGAATTGTATTATCTTCTCTAGTCTTCACTCCAACCCCACAAAGGTTCTGAACTTTGTTTGGGTTGATTCCACCGGGGTCCATTATTTCAGACCTCCTTAAGTTTACCTTTGAAGGTTTTCATGAATTCTCCTTTTATTAAAATAACAATACTTTTGTGGTTAATCTCTAACAACCTAGATTATGGCCTCCATCACTTATACTCTACTGAGATCCCCTCAATCATGGATTTATATATTCCTTTCTTCTTCAATATCATGTTTGGGAAATCCACAGCCCTCATCCCATCCATCAATCTTTTTTCCATTCTTATCAATGTATCAGAACCTAAATGAAATCCCAATAGGTCATGATTATTTGAAAAAAGGTTCATTTAGATTTCAAATGTTTCCCAACCATATATATTTTTGTATGTATCCATGCCACTTATTGTGAAACATAATTACGAGATACTCTCTTAATATTTCAATATATCGTAAAATTATTTCCATTATAATGATTGATCATTATAATTGTTGTACTAATGTTCATAATAATGTTATTACTTATGATTAATTATTATTGTATTTTTATTCACTATGTATGATTATGAAATAGAATTTAAACTATATTTTAATTTTTGATAATATTTTACATTGAAAATTAAGTGGTGTTTTATTAGAAATTATTATTTCCACTTATCCCATTGTAGTTTCTATATGAATCAAAATGTGATCTCATATCTTGATATCTCTTAATACTCATTAACATTACCTTTTAAAGAAACATATCCATCTCATAAATTAAATTAAATTCCTTCATATTCACATCTTTCATTAAATATATAGAAACATATTTGAATAAATATTTTTAAATGGGATAACTCGCATGTCATCAAACAGATGTAGAAAGGTTTCCTCTTTGAGGAATCTATTTTTCTATTGAAAACTATATTTTTTGCATTTGTAGTTCTTTTTGAAACTAGAATAGCATGAATTATATTATAATAGTTAGGAATAGAGTATTTATTGTAATTATAGAAGAATTTATCTTTTTTTCACAATATATTCACACTCTCTGTGTAAATAGACACAATTTACATAGATGTTGGTAGTGGAAATGTACTATTTAAGTATGTGGACAATCATTGGATATTATCTGAGCTCATGCAAAGAGGAAAGTGATTTATTTTTTCTTTTCACTTCGATATGGGTAATTTGTAGTATTTTTTTATTGCATTTCATATATCATACAAATTTATGATTTTATCTCATTTATCACATTATGGATATATTTTTTTATTTTATACTTCTCTGTTTCCATTATATTATGATTGGATGATTATTTTTATTTATTTTAATTATTATAGAATTTCTATTATATTTGTATACCATGTTTTATTATTTTTAAATTTAAAAATAAGAAATTTATTAAAAATAAAAATAAAAATACATTTTTATTTAATTATATTATTTAATTGTTATTTCCCATTACATGTATTTTACAAATGTTTGTTAGTTATATGTGAGATTTAGTTATATAATTTTTCCCTTTTTCTTAGTTTAGATTGCGACTAGTATGCTTTGATGAATTTCAAATTTTAATTTATTATTATTATTGTTGTAATTATGATTTATAATGTAGATTTTAATATAAATTTTTCCTATAATAGAATGGATCAATGCTGAATGATTCATACCAAATGAATTTAAATGATGTTTTAAAATGATTTTGGGTTTTGGAGATTCCTCATTTGAAAATTATTCAATATAGAGTTATTATAAATTTTATATTTTATAATGGTCTTGGAAGGCCATTTTAATATTACAATAATGTTATATACCATATAACATAAGTGGAATTTCCTAATAACTAATTTGTTTGGTATCACATGGGTGAGATCAGAAAATATTATATTGTTCATGGATGGAATGTAAGGAGTTGTGTATGAATTATATATTTTAATAGTTTCCATTATTTTCATCAATATGAGAATGACTGTATTCCATTGCTGTAGAAAAATTATATCAACAAATAAGAGGAATATAATTAAAATGATGATATTGATAGAGTGAAAAAATTAGATGATGATACAAATACACCTGATTATCTAGAATGTACTGAAATTAAAAATGGGAATTTTTAAAGAAGTTATATCATGGAAATACCATGTGTAGAATTTTTAATACATCTAATGATTATATTTTTACCTTATTGAATATTTCCTGATAATACAGATATTCCCTGAAATCATTTTATGACATGGATGAAAGTTTTCCATCTTGGATATTCTGTTTAAAAAATTCATGCATGAAATAAATAATTTTTCTTATTAGGGAAGGAATTATAGTCCATAATGATGGTAAAAAATGTGGAATATTAGGAATGAATCCAAAAAGATATGTTATAATATCTCAGGATCCATTGAATTTTATGTGGTACTTTCCATTGAATCCTATTATTCAAAATATATTCATGTCTAGTGAAATCTAAAAATATACAAAGAAATAATAAAAAGATAATTAATGATAATTATGAATTTTTTCATCCTATTGATGAATTAGTATAAATGAAATTTGATTCATGGAATCCAAATTTTGCTGGAAGGGTGTGAAATATTTTTTTGGGTCTATCTTGCGATGTTTTTAATCTATTTGGTCTTATTCTTATATACAAAAGTACATTGTTTGTTGTTTCATATTTATAATATCCCACCATGTATGTGTATAAATAAAATATTAATTGTATTTATTATAAAAATATCTAGATATTTTATTCCATGAAATGATAATGATGTCTAATTTAAACATTTAATAAATGAGATGAAGAAGCTTCAATATGTGTGTGGGTGAACATTTGATGCATCCTCAAAAAAATATTTCAAATGTGTGTTGTCCTTCTGTAGACAATAAGTGATTTCCCTTCAGATTCATTGATATATGGTTGAGTAATAATGGGAAAACTATCATATCCAAATTTTATGAATAATATAAAATACATAAGACTTAATTATCATTTTAGTTTTGGTTTTAGGGGGAATCAATTTTTTTTTTCTAATGGATCATCTATAGAAGAATAATAACCAGTTGTTTGATATTACTATTAATACTAAAATTCCACCTCCAAATTTTTAGAAACTGGTTTGATTAATTAATTTCAAGTTATACATTTTCCATTTGGTAAAAGACATATAAAATATAAAATGTTGGAAAATATTGGCATTGAATCCAGTTACGATTCAATAATGAATCCGTATTTTGTGATATTGAATTTTCAACCTGTTTGTTATGTCATTTTTTTTGTATTGCACATTGAGAACAATATATGTGAAATTATGAATTTAACTCTTTTAAATATTAATTTTAATACAAAATATTACTTACAATCTCAGTGTGAATTATTTTATTGGGGTATTCACCCAGTACTGAATCCTATGTGTATTAATGAAAATAAATGGAGTTTTGTTTTTCTTATTTTGTTATGAAACCATTAGAGGATAAAAAATTCAATAAGTACAGGATAATATTAGGATTATTGATGGATATTAAACCAATATATCTAAATCACTCAAAAAACGAGATTTGAAACTAAAAATCTTTAAAACATATGATTACAAAATATTTATTCATGAATTTATTCCAATAAGAATCGATTATTAATCATCCAAAAATGTAAGGGTGAGGGTGATGGTGATTTTTCCATTTTTATAGATACTTTTGTGATAAAATATTATACATTTTTTTCTTGATAAGAATATAGGAAGACACACCATTTATTATGTTTTGAACAATAATCATATGGATATTTCCATTGTGAGAGGTTATCTGGATCAATAATATTTTTATTTTTATTCAATGTAAATTTCTAATGTGAGAAAAAAATACATAAATGGACAGTGATAAATGAAGAATACCAAAATGGGGAAATTGATCCATTGCTTCCATATCTTACCCAAATAGTATGAATTTTTAAGTTATAAAAATTGGCTATATTGAGCCTTGTAGATTTGGACATGGAACATTACGTAGTCTTGTTTAACCGTGGTTTGTTAGATCGATATATCAAGTATCTAATTTGAATATGTATATGTTATCATAGTATAAGTCATTTAAAATATACCTTTAACATTTATTATAATTTTATATAGGTAACATAAAAAATATATGTAAATTTTATCATTCATTACAATAAAGTAGGAGAGATACAATAGAATGCAAAGAATTTCCTTCATGGTTGAAATCAAAGGAATAACTATTACATCAGTCACCCGAAGATATAGATATTACATTAATTATAATAGTTATATATAGTCTAGTTATTGAGTTTACCTGTTGATTATGTATGTCAAAAACTAATAGTGTTCTTTTTTAGTCCCAATTATTTGGTTTTTGAATGAAAATATTTAAAAATCAAGTGTATTAATTTTTTACAATTAATGGAGATATGAATATTAGAAAATTACAATACTATGTTATGATAACAAAAACAATGGATAATAATGATTGTGTATCAGATAGTAGAAACTCATATGAAAGTGGGTTTTATTATATAGTTGTTGAGAAAATATTTTTAATTGATTACTACTCTCATTGTAGTGTCGCTATAATGAAATTAAAACGTTTTTATTTAATGATATGATATGGTAAAAATTTTCTTTATTAAAGATTTAGAGTAAATGACAAAGCTCGCTTCTTGGATAATAATGAACCATATATTTTATCATTAGTGGAGAAATATGTCTTATAAGAAAAATATAATCTGATACCTAAATATGGTTTCATTATTGAAATAATCCCGTGAAATAATTTTTTTATGTGTATAAAATATATACCATCAATTCCAGCATTGGTGTTGATCAAAACTTTTTTTTGATGACTGAAATTGTCTAATTGTGATAAGTGATGTTGAACCTGATGTAGTGGGGTAATATTTAGATGAAACCATATATGTTCACAGTTTATTGATTTTAGGTTTTTGTTGGATTATTAGTTTCTAAATACTATAATTAATTTAATTTTTTCAATTATTAATGGTATGTCTGTTTAGGTTTTTTTATTTTCATTATTCAATTTTAGATATTTTAATTTAAAACACGAGGTTGGAAAGTAGTTTTAAGGAACATATAATTTTTTTTTAAAATTATAATTTCTTAATCGTGAAATGATTATGTTTATGTTTAATTTTACTTATAATATTTATGAATAAAATATAAAATCTATTTTTAAAAAATTTACATTTCATTCATATATAGATTATGAATGATAGTGATTAAATTTGAAAAAAGAGTTTTTTTGATAATGATTGATGTATATCCCAACATATGATACCTCTTCTAGTTCCTTAGTGAGTATAATAATTGTAATATATTCCTTCTACATTATACTTAATATCATTTCACTAGTAGAAGTTTGTTTATAATGAAAAAATATCATGTTATTTATTTATAAATGATGTGAAAAATTTATTTTCCATGAAAATTTTTGGGTAACCATCAAGGTAAATAAAAATAAAATATTTATGAAATCTATGATTCAATGACTAATGTGAAATCAATGATATTTATCATTTATTACTTAATAATAAATGTGAAAAAACACTAACATTTTTAAATTCAGTTATTCAATAAACATCATGAAAAATCAATTGTGTAATGTTACTAAAAGAATTACAGAACGTAAAAGTTTATTTTTTCATGTCAGTTAATGAATTAAAAATTTTGAACAGATTTATGGTTTTAATCATGATTTAGGATTTTTAATTTTGGTTTCATTATCTCATTATAAATCCATAATTTTTCTCTCAGGTAGAGATCCGTAACAATTATATCCTTGATCCATGGACTTGAATAACTTCTCTCTTTGAACCATGTCTTGAAATATCTTCATTCTACGATTTGTACCCTCATCTATCATCATTATTTAATCTGGTGGTCTTGAATATAATCTTGTTGGCATCTACCACCTAATTCTACCATCACCCATTATCTTTCTCATCTTTTTCATTTTTTCCATTTGTGTCACCTTCTCAATCATTCTGATTACAATAAAATAAATGGTTTTTTGTTTCTATTTTCCTTCCATCCAATATATTTTAATATGTATTTTATTTTCAATGTTTCATTTTTGTCACTTTTTCTTCGATGTTTATATCTATAGTTGTTATTATTCTCACATCATAGGAATTTTTTAATTGAGTAATGATAGTTTCTTTTATTAATGATAATAATTTTTATGAGATAATGATAATTAAATAAGTTTAATGTTATAATTTTAATTATCAAATATGTTGTTTTTTCTTTTTTAATTAAATATTTTATACTATGTTATTATTTATAAAAAATGAAATAAAATTTAAAAATATATTAACAATTTTTTAATATTTTATATTTTCTATAGATAATAAGAATTCAAAGTATGGTTATTTCACTATGACAAAGTGCTGAAAACGAGAAAGGAATATTTGTTTTTAGGAATTTCTAAACCAAATATTCTAATGAGAGACATATTTTTCTCTCCACACATGATTTATTTAAACATATAGATGATAAAAAGAAGAGAAATTAAATATCAATTAAATTTTCCTGGTTTTAATCTATGTTACATTAATTGGATAAGAATAGTTAAACTTGGTGGAATTAAAGATCAATAGATGAGGATGAATTTAAAGATAATAAGTCTAATGAAAGGGAATAAATGATTCTTGGTATTGAAGTAGAGGCAATTTGGAATGAACAGACAATTGAGCGCTTAAATTATGATGTTCAAAACTCATTTTATCCTCGTTCTATGTAAATTATGATTTTATCAACAGTGATAAAATTAATTAATAAGATGTTGATAAATGTATGGAGTTGTATGAGTTTTATAGGGTTTCTAAAACTATTGAAAGTGATACTTATTAAAGGTAATGATATTCCAGATTAACATTATAATGTGAATAAATTTTATTCCTGATGTGTTTGGGGTATAAGTGAATACATTCCTTCCTGAATGAATTTATTCAATATAGGTAGGAATAAAAATTTATGTCATATTGAAATAAATGTGGCACATCATAATATATGTTGAAATAAAAATATTAGGTTGATTTATAATTTACATATACTCCTTCAATGAAAATTAGGTTTCTTCATACATTTCCTCGATTAAATTAGTTTTTTAATTAAAATAATAAAAAAATTATTAAGATGGAATGAAGATAAATGGATTTTTGGAGAGAAATTACATCATCCAGATGATTGTACATAATAGATGAAATTTATCAATAGTTTCCCATAGATGGAAATTAAATTATAAATCCTAGACATTGATTATTCACATATGATATGAATCCATATCATGGAAATATTTTCACACATATTTTGTGTCCTATTTTATTATTAATTTAATGCTTATATGTATAATTTTTTATAAATAAATTTTTTTTAGAGTTTAATGATCTATGGACGAAAATTTCCTAGAAAGGATATTGATATTTTATTATCATAGCTGATAGATGATTTGAAACTTTTATAAGATATTGGTTTTACATTGTATTATTTTTATAATATAGAACATTTTAATGTTCATTCAATGATTATGATTACTATTAATGGCTTCCCAAAAGATAGATATTTTTTTGGTTATAGTGTTATGATGAATAAATTCTGTCCAATTTTTGAACATATGACTTCATATTATCAACTACAATGATGGACGAAAACAATATACATAGGTCATATATTTTTATATATA
This sequence comes from Viscum album, assembly GCA_963277665.1. Classification (NCBI taxonomy): domain Eukaryota; kingdom Viridiplantae; phylum Streptophyta; class Magnoliopsida; order Santalales; family Viscaceae; genus Viscum; species Viscum album. The sequence continues at coordinate 1,248,181,699 of OY728151.1, read as the reverse complement.
TACCTCTCTTATCAGTGATTTATAAACAAATTCAATGGATTAAAAGAATATTAAATTTATCCAAAAAATACCACTGATTAGTATTTTTAGAGGGAATAACATAGAGGTCACATTCAATACGACAAAAAAATATAATTGTAGAGATATTTGGAACCACCAATCAATATTTTGTTATCTATAATAGTAAAGATATCATGAGGTTAAAAATAACATTGGTTTTATTTTTGTAGATAATGATATCTATGAAAATTTAATTAGACCATTGTTATATATTAACCGAATGAACCAAAATTGGTTAAATACATTATTTCACTTACACTCAATTGGAATACATTTGCATTTACTTTCTACTTCTTTTGAAGGATGAACACACCCACATTCTTCTTGACATGTAATATCCAATATCTATAAAATTATTATTTTTAATGTCTCAATGGTATTAATGTTCATGAGGATTAATACTAAATTTCTAGAAAAATATGTCACTAATATATTTAAAGCTAACAGACATCAAATATTAAAATTTTCTCATCATGATGCAATACATCCTATAAGTTTCATTGAATTGAACATTAAACAACCATTTCTGAATGACTGTCATGGGGGTTCATTATTTTTTCAATTATATTTATAAAAAAGTGACATATTTTAGTTCATTGAAAAATTTGTATAACAATGTGGCTTCTATACAATATTAACTGGAAATGTATTTTCCTCTCTCTATTTTGGATACCATAATGTCTTTAATGGTGTTTTTGGTGTTAGAATTAAAACATTTCAGACCTATATATCTATGTTGGATATATATTTTTGAAACATACCAGGAGATATTTAAGGGATATGTTATGAATTCATATCTACTAGATGCCTCAAATGTTGAGAAATACATTTCTATAGAGGTTTACCAGTTATATAAAAGACACTTCTCAACAATGTAGAACATTAGTTTACCCAAAACCCAATATAAATTATTAAATAATAGGGGAAATGAGATATGAATTTTGTCATGACCCATCCCCTGAGGCCCATGTGGTAACTACCCCAAGCCCGCCTTCAATAGGCTAGGGGATGACAACTATCACCAAAGGCGTAAATCCCTAAACTGGGAAGACATTGCCTTTATAACTTCAATCAAACACAACTACAGAACAAGAAGAAGAAAACTCTAAGTAATAACTAAACAAAGAAGAAGTGTTTGAAAGTACAAGGGCTAGAAATACAAGACCAACAGTAAAGTACAAGGAAAGGAAAGACATGTACAACTAAATAGACAAACAGCTGGAAGGTGCCTAGCAGCTCCTGGATCATCCACCACTGATCCTACCTAAAGTGTAGGTGCAGAGAGCTTCATCAGTGATCCACATTCGTTTGTCTCCTCCAGGTACCAACATGTCGTGAGGTCCACCTCTGGGTATCATCCAGTCCTCATACAATCAGCCTTGGTAAGCACTGGCTGTTGTCAGCATCCAACACAATGAGGTGCAGGCATAGCCCGTGCAGGGGTGAGTATATCGATACTCAGTAGGGACCCCGAGACCCTCAAGGTCTCACAGAATGCATAAAGGATAAACCATATTATAAAGATACAATCACAAATTATCAACCAACCCTATTTCGGTATATGCACATACATATACCTAAGATGTAAATCACAGTCTGGCTCCAAATCTTGAGCCCAAGCAGAAAACATTCCACAAATGAGGTAAAGTCAATCACCACGTTAATAATAGTAGAAATACATGACTCAGCTCACACATGTATACAACTCACAAATAGCAGAAGAGATGATTAGATGTAGCCTCTGAATCATCTCCTCTGTTGAACCCATGTAGGATCCTGGAACAATATTAGTGATGTCAAACCCACATAGGATCCTGGCACAGAAGTCATCACTGTCGAACCCACGTAGTATTCTAGTACAGTCTTTATCGCTATCAAACCCACATAGGATCCTGATACAGAAGTCACTGTTGTCAAACCCACAGATGATCCCAGTATAGAAGTCATCACTGTCGAACCCCCATAGGATTCCAGTACAGAAGTCATCACTGTCGAACCCACATATGATCCTGGTACAGAAGTCGTCACTGTCGAACCCACGTAGGATTCTGGTATAGTAGTCATCGTTGTCGATGCCACGTAGGATCCTCATACAGAAGTCACTGATGTCGAACCCACGGAGGATCCTGGTATAGAAGTTACTACTATCGAACCCTAGGAGGATCCTGGTACAGATGTCATCACTGTCGAACCCACGGAGGATTTTTTCATCTCAACCGCAGCCAGCCCTAGGGTTCCCAGACACAGCAAGCTCGATTCCGAGAGGGTCCTCTCCTCAAGAAAAGTGTTGATACATTAACTATCACTAAGTCCTGAGTTTATGTATCCCGTAGTTCTGTCTCTTCATATGGAACCAAACGCGAAAGACGGTGCGTCAATCGGACGCCCGGCCTCAGAGTTATTGACATTTCTGTTCCAAGGGGTCGGTTGGATTTCGGGTACAATCCATCCTGAACATACTCCAACCTTATCTGAATCCTATTTGGAGTATGTCAAAAGGACCGTCCCATCAAAAGTAATCCAACGTAGTTGATGACACGTCAATCAGAGGTCTAGTCCTTATGTTATAAGCGTTTTCGCTCCGAGGTCCTGGTTGGTTTCGTGTTCGAACCAACCCGTCCATACAAAAACATCGCCCAAACCATCATTGGGATATATCGAAATGACCGACTCGATCCAAGGAATCCTACTCAACTGACAGAGTATCAATCAGAGTTCTGTATCTCATGTTATGGGTGAAAACCCAAAAGTGGTCCGAAGAGGGGGGTCTGTGTCCGATCCGACCCGGCCCATACTGCTCTGTGCTGGCCCGAACTGGGTTGACCCGACCCAGATCTAGGTCCATCCCAGCCCGACGGGTATGGATAGACCCATGCGGTAGGTGGCCTGGCCCGTGCGGCAGGCCACGGCTCGGCCTGTCCGAGAGCGTTACGTGCATGGCGCGCGGAGTGGGGGGGCCATGTGTCCTGTAACGCCAGCGCCAGCTAGCGCCGCCCAGCCTTCCCGGAACCCACATATGCAGGTTCCGCTCCACCACCACTGCTGGGGCCATAGCAGCCTTCCTCGACTGCGTGCGAGGGTTGCCCCCACCCCCAGGCGGTGGGCCGGTGCCGGCCGCTGCCTCCAGTCGCCGACACCCCGCGCCACCGCGCTCCTCCGCGGGCCACCAGAGTCGTTCCGGTGGTCCATTTTGCATCTTGTATGTGCCTACAGCCTCCTCGGGTCCTGTTCTTCACCGTGACAACCTAAAATCAGATTTTTCGTGCCGTTCACCCATTGACCATCAAACAGCGCAACAAAAACAAACTTGCGAAGGGTCCAGACTTGTTTTTTAGCCCGTTCCCTCTGCGTTAGAGGCTCAAATAGTAATCCAGCATATAATTGAACAAGAAACAAAACCCCATATTAATCTCTAATCCATCCCGCAATCAACATCCGTTCTATGGATTGACATGTTAGAGGGGTCGATCCACAGTTGTTGTTTTTATCCAAGGGAAAACAAGAACTTAAAAGAAAGGAATTAAACCTCGAATTCAAAACCCTACCTCGATTGTCGTTGACCGTTGATGAGTCACGGAAAACGGATGCCACGGAAGTGGGATGTCGTTCCATCTATATTGGAAGGAGTAGAGCCCGGTGTAGTCGAGTCGAGTTGACACCGTCGGTATACTTCATAAGTGGCGGTTCCTCCCTTCCTTTCTCTGATTGAAGAAGGTTGAAGGTGTTTCTTTACGTTCTTCAAGACGTGGAGCTTTCTTCATTGAAGAACAACGTTCTTCATCGAGAGAATATTATTTTTCAAAGAATTCCTCCCAATTCCTCTCAAAGTTCCACACCCAATCTAAAATAATAGTCTCTCATATTATTTTATTGTCGATAAGCTTTTTCAAAATTCAAAAGCTAGGATTAATTAAATTGAATATGTTCAATTCATTAATTAGATGTTTGGCCCACGTAATGAGAGGATGAAGGTGGAGATTTCACCCAAAATAAATGAATAGAGGTGGCTTTAATAAATTCAAGGGGAGTTAAAGGGGTTCAATGGGAGTTGAGGGGTGTGGTGCTTGTATGGGCCCCGCCACATAATATCCTCCCATGGGAGGTTATGTGGGGGTGGGCCCCACCTCCAACTTCGCTTTGGAGAAATTAACCACCACACATTTAAAAAAATTATGCTACACATATTGTTTTTAAAAATTTAGAAATCCCCCAAAAATTATCTTCCACTCTTGATCAAACACAACTTTGGTGAAGGTATCCTTAAGCGAATACCAGCACTACGAGTTTATCAGTGTCCCCATATTTCAATTCCGAGCACCGGTTCAAAAGATAGAAAAACCCACATGTACGTTTACTGAACATACCAGAACAGAACTTCAGAAATTGATTCTGGGCAAACTGGGACTCGGAATCAAGCGCCTCCAGAAACTGCGGACTCGTAAAATTGAAATGTATTTAAAAAAATCAATGGGAATTCAGGGTATTTAAATTTTCCCCACATCCGGGATTTACGTCCCAGAAATCTAAAACTCACACTAAGGAAGAAAAGGGGGTACTGAGCACGTATCTGAGCCTCCCATTCCCCTGCTTTCTCCTGGAGGTTCCCGTGCTGCCAGCGAATGTGCACCAGAGGAATCAACCTTCCACGTAGGACCTGCTCTTGCCGATCCTCAATCTCCACTTGAACCTCAGTGAATGTTTCCCCATCATCTATGTCCATCTCCCCATGGTCTATGATGCGGGATGGTTCGTGCACGTATCTTCTCAGCTGAGATACGTGGAAGACATTCGGCACCTGGTGAAACTGAGGTGGAACAGACAAGCGGTAAGCCACCTCACCTACCCTACTGAGTACCTGAAAAGGTCTGAAAAATCATGGAGATAACCTGTCGCCTTAGATAAATCTCCATAGACCTTGTTGAGGTGATACCCATAGAAATACGTGGTCTCCATCCTCGAATTATAGAGATCTTTATCTCCTATCAACATATTAATTTTCTCAGTTCTGCACAGTCTTTATCTTCTCCTGGATGACTTGCATCTCTTCCATGGTGTCTCGTACCATCTCTGGTCAGTAGGAAGTTAAAAGACTTGGTAAGTTGGTCGATGATCACCCAAATCGAGTCATGTCCCCTAGACTTACGTGGAAGACCCGTCACAAAGTCCATGGATATCTCATCCCTCTTCCTCATTGGGACCTCTAAAGGATGAACCAAGCCTACTGGTTCTGATGCTCTACCTTCACTTGCTGACTTGTGAGGCATCAGGAGACAAACTTTGCTACTGCCTTCTTCATACCTGGCCACCAGTGCTGTCATCGAAGGTCCTAGTACATTTTTACCACTCCTAGATGTACACCTAAAGGGGATGTGTGGAACTCCTCCAACACTTCCTCCTGAAGTGCAACTAGTACCATGGTACGTCCTCTAAAAGGAATGACGTGCTCCTCACATTCAAAAAATCTTTCGGGTGCCTTCCTTTAGGATATCTGAGCACGTTGTGTCTCGTAGTTAGCATCCCCATGCTACGCCACCCTGAATCGCTGAAGAAGTGGGGAAGTAACTATGAGAGACTATAGAAAGGTTTCTCCATCCTGATCCAAAAAGGATATCTACAATGCGGTCAGCTGCTCTGTTGCCTCTCCTAGTAGCTGAATGCCTGTTCTCCTACCGAGATAATCGGATACAACATTCCCCTTTCCAAAGGTATAGATTATCTCGAGGTTAATGTCCTAAAGGAATTCAAGTCATCGTTGTTGTCTCAGGTTCAGGTCCTTCTGAGAGAAGATATACCTGAGGCTCTGGTGGTTAGAGAAGACTATAAAGAATTCTCCCAGCGAACTATGGGTGAGACTAGACAATTTAAAAGAACTCATCTACAACCTACATTGCCTATGTCCTACAAGAGCTTCTAAGATTTCTCCATTGAAGAAAAGAGAAATCCGGTCTCATCCCTTGGATAAACCACACCCATTTCCTAATACGGTCTATCCTAACATGAACGTAACTAATCATGCCATGGATGACGTCATAAGGCCTCGACGCTACTACCAAGATATCCAAATGTTACACTCGCCTCTAAGGGTTGAGTCACACTGTCGGCATCAGTGTGTTCTCACTGGGTCTCCTCTAGTAGGAATCTCGAATGTGAGGGTCAAGTCAACGGTTTTATCTAGAATCATTTGTATTATCAACAAAAAAGGCTGGAAATGAAACGTCACAAAGACAAATGTCTTTTATTAATTCAGCAAAAAGTACATAGACACAAAGAAACCACAAACATCGACATCAACGAAGCTAGAAGCTTCATGAACAAAGGAATCTATGCCTAGAACTAGTCCCACTCATGTCCACTAGCTCTCGGGGCACTATGGTCGTAGGCCTCAGCTTCTTGAAGATGAGCTCTCTCCTGTCCACCCGTTCCCTACGGTCGGGGTGGACCTCTTGGTGGTGGTATTGGTAGGGCCTCGAAATGTAAACCACCACCTACTACTTGGCCCTCTCCTTTGCCACGTCCGCATGCTCCTAGAAGACCACCACAGTTGAACCTCTGCCTCTTCCTGGGAGGTCCCTCTACCACCTACTGCTCATCTGTAGTGCGGGTCGGGCAGTCTCGAGCCATGTGACCATGCTCGTCGCATGCCTAGCACTACCTACTCCTCGTATGGCTAGATCTGTCTCGTGTGCCTTGCACAACCAAACCTGAGTCGTTCAGTCGACCACCTATGGGTCTAGTCCTCTTGGACCCCTATGTCATCTATCTAATTCCATCTACAGAAGACTCTGGTGCATGTCGAATAGTGGTGGGTCTCGCTGGTGGAGACTGCTCAGCAAAGAAACTCTCCTATAGGAGGGCTCTCTCCAATACCCCAGTCTGCGTCGGGATGTTGAGGGAGATCATAAAAGCCCTGATCTCATTCCTGAGTCCCTCCTCAAAGGTTCATTCCTTGAAGAATGGGTCTTGTACCATATCCGTGGAGTAGTGTGGGAGGTCGGTGAACCTCACTGACTACTGAGCTACTGTCATGCTGCCCTGCTGCAAATGAAGTAACTCCTGAATACACACCGCACTGAGGGTGGCTGGTAAAAACTCTGCCCAGAACAGGATCTCGAAGTCTGTATAGAGTAGTGATGCCTCATCTTGCTCCTAGAGAATCAGGCTCCACCATCTTCCTGCTACTTCCAATAGGAGACTCGCGGCAAGGATCACCATGACGTCGGCTGTTGTCCCTACCAATATGAAAACTCCCACAACAGCCTCCATCCAATCCTCAGCCACCTGTGGGTCTATCTCTCCCCAAAACCTGAGTAGTCTCTAGTCCTGGAACTCCTGCAACACACTCAGATAGCATTCACTCTCTACTTCTAGAGCTGGTGGTATTGGTGGCCCAGCGGGTAGTGGTACTGCTGGTACCTCTACTGTGATGGGGCCCTACACCGAAGTCTTGTTGCGTGGTGGGCTACCATCTCATACGAAACTCAGAACCCTAGCTGGATGCCTTCGTGGCACCATCCTAAAAAAATAGGTGCACCATGGTCAAAACAATATAATTGGTGAGCTGACACAAATTAACCATGAAGAGAACTTTTTAAAAGGAAACACACATGCAATCAGTGGATTGGTGCACGGAGACTGAAATCAGAAGTCAGAGTCCTAGTGTATGGATACGCCGGCCACTGCACCAACTCCGATTTCCCTAAACTGATAACCACACCAAAAATAGATAACACTATTGCCATTAAATGAATCAGAGTCCAAGTTTTGCAGTAGAACCGACGCCTCTAATACAAATTATTCACGACTCGTCCCCCGGAGCCCGTGTTGTAACTACCCCAAGCCCTCCTTCCATAGGCCAGTGGCTAGCGACTACCACCAAAGGCATAAATCCCTAAACTAGGAAGGCATTTCTTGTATAACTGAAAAAAAACACTACCAGAGAACAAGCGGAAGCAAACTCTAAGTAATAACTGATTACAGAAGAAGTGATGGAAAGTACAGGGGTCAAAAATACAATCCCAACATTAAGGTACTAGGAAAGGACAAATATGTACAACTAAAAAGACAAATAGATGTAAGGTGCTTAGCATCTCCTGGATCATCTACCACAAATCCTACCTGAAGGGTAGTTATAGATAGCCTCCTCAGTGCTCCACGCCCGTCCGTCTCCTCTAGGTACTGACTCATCGTGAGGTCCACCTCCGGGTACCGTCCAGTCCTCATACACTCCGCCTTGGTCAGTGTTGTCCATCATCTGTATCCAACACAATGAGGTGAGGGCATAGCCCATGCAGGGGTGTGTATAATGATACTTTGTAGGGTCCCCGAGACCCTCAAGGTCTAAAAAAATCCACAAAGGATAAACCATATTACAAAGATACAATCACGAAGTATCAACCAACCCTACTAAGGTATATTCCCATATATATACCTATGTTATCAATCATATCCCGGCTCCAACTCTCGAGCCCATGCACAAACCGTTCCACAAAGGAAGTAAATTCAATCACCACATTCATAATAGTTGAAATACATGACTCAACTCACACAGGTATATAAATCACAAAGAGGGGTATAGATGATTAGATGTAGACTCTAAATCATCTCCTCTATCGATCCCACATAGGATCATGGAACAATATCAGCGCTACCGAACCCAATTTGTATCCTAGCACAGAATTCGTTACTATCGAACCCACGTAGGATTCTGGTATAGTAGTCATCGCTGTCGAACCCAAGTAGGATCCTAGTACAGAAGTCGCTGCTGTCGAACCCATAGTGGATCCGGGTATAGAAGTCATCACTTTAGAACCCACATAGGATTCTGGTATAGTATTCATCACTGTCGAACCCATGTTGGATCCTGGTATAGAAGTCAACACTGTCGAACCCAAGTATGATTCCGGTATAGTAGTCATCACTATCAAACCCACGTAGAATCCTAGTACAAAAGTCACTACTGTTGAACCCATGGAGGATCCTGGTTCAGAAGTCACTGCTATCGAATCCACGGAGGATCCTGGTATAGAAGTCATCGCTGTCGAACCCACAGAGGATTCCGTTATCTCAATCATAGACAACCCTAGGGTTCCTGCACACATGACGCTCGATTCCGGGAGGTTTCGCTCCTCAAGACAAGTGTCGATACATAAAAATTCACAAAGTCCTGAGTTTATGTATCCCGTAGTTCCGTATCATCATAAGGAAACCAATGCGATAGGCAATGCATCAATCGGACGCCCGGTCTGAGAGTTATTGTCATATTCATTCCAAGGGGCCAATTGGATTTAGGGAACAATACAACAAGGACATACTCCAACCTCATCTAAATCTTTTGTGGAGTATTCCAGAAGTAATTTCTCATCAAAAGGAATACAACGTAGTTGACGGAAAGTCAATCGGGCGTCCGGTTCTTATGTTATAAGTGTTTCTGCTCCGTGGGCCCGGTTGGTTTCGGGTTCAAACCAACTTGGGCGTACCAAAATATTCCCAAAACCATGATTGTGATATAATTAAACAACTGTCTCGATCCAAGGAATCCTATGCAACTGATGGTGTGTCAATCAGAGGTCTGCAGCTCTTGTTATTGGCGAAAACCAAAAGTGGTCTGAAGAGGGGTGGGGGTTTGGGTCCAGTCTGACCCAGCCCATCCTGACCTTGGTCGGCCCGAACCAGGTCGACCCAACCTGGATCCTGGTCCAGCTTGGTAGGGCGCGGACCGACATGGTGGGCGCGGCCCGACCCAGCTGCTACGGCCCAGTCCGCGCAAAGGCGGCCCGACCCACGTGGTATGCCGTGACTCGGCCTGGATGAGTGTGTTACGTGCATCGCGCGTAGAGCAAGGGGGGGTGTCCTATAACGGAGGTTCCAGCTGGCACTTCCCGACCTTCCCAGAACCCACAGATGCGGGATCCGCTCAACAGCTGCGGCCGATGCCACTTCGGCCTTCCGCCGGCGGTGCGTGAGGGGGGATGCCACCCCTAGGCAGCCGGCCGCTGCCGGCCGCTGCCTTCTGTCGCCAGCGCCGCCGAGCTCCTCCTCGTGCCACAAGAGTAATTTCGATGGTCCTTTTTGCCTCTCGTCTATGCCTACGGCCTCCTCGAGTCCTGTTCTTCACTATGACTGCCTAAACTCAGGGTTACCATTCCGTTCACCCATTGCCCATCAAACCACGCATCAAGAACGAATTTTCGGAGGATCCATATTTGTTCATTAGCCCAGGTCCTCCGCGTTAGAGGCTCAAATGGTAATCTATCATATAATTGAACCAGAGACAAACCCCAGCTTAATCTCTAACCCATCCCGCAATCAACATCCGTTCTACGGATCGACATGTCCGGGGGGTCGATCCACAGTTTATGTTTTTATCCAAGGGAAAAGAAGAACTTAAAAGAAAGGAATTTAACCTTTAATTAAAAAACATACCTAGATTTTAATTGACCATTGATGTATCGCGGAAAACAGACATCATGGAGGACAGATAACATTCCGTTTATGAAAAAAGGAGTATAGCATGATGTAGCTGAGTCGAGTCGACACTATCAGTGTACTTCATGGGCGGCAGTTCTTCCCTTCCTTGATCCGGTTGAAGAAGGTAGATGGTGTTGCTTTACCTTCTTCAAGATGTGGAGTGTTCTTCATTGAAGAACAAAATTCTTCATTGAGAGCATATTATTTCTCGAAGAGTTCCTCTCAATTCTTCTCAATGTTCCACACCCATACTAAAATAATAGGCTCTTATATTATTTTATTATTGACAAGATTTTTCAAAATTCAAAAGCTAGACTTAATTATATTGAATAAGTTAAATTCATTAATTAGATGGTTGGAAATCTTAATGATAGGAGGAAGGTGGAGAGTTCACCCAAATTAAATGAAGGGTGAGGGATTTAATAAATTCAATGGGAGTTAAAGGGGTTCAAGTGGAGTTAAGGGGTTGGGTGCTTGTGTGGGCCCCCCACATAATATCCTCCCATGGGAGGTTATGTGGGTGTGGGCCCCACCTCTATCAATCCCTTGGATTAATTAACCACCACACATTTTAAAAAAATATGCTACACATATTTTTTTATTAAATTTTGAAATCCCCCAAAAATTATCTTCCGCTCTCGATAAAACGCAACTACGGTGAAGGTATCCTTAAGCGAATACTGGCACTACGAGTTCATCGGTGTCTTCATATTTCAATTCTGAGCACTCGTTCAAAAGATAGAAACCCTGCATGTATGTTTGTTGAACGTACCCTAAAAACATCATAAATTGATTCCGGGAACACCGAGCCTCGTAATCAAGCGCCGTCAGAAACTATGGACTCGTAAAATTACCATGTATTTAGAAAAAATAATCCACTTGAATTCTGGGCCATTACCGAGTTTGAATGTAAAATTGTTGACAAGTGAAAAAATAAATAAGGAACATTTATACATCATGAATAATATATTTGATTCTAATCCATAAATAAAATTTCATTTTAAAGATTTAAAAAAATTCATCCAAAGAAGAATGATATGTGGATTTTGAATGGTCATGACAAATTTTTTCCCATGGTCAAAACAGACCATGCATGGTATATTAGATGTATACAAACAATGAGATAGTCAGAAGGTGGTCCATGTTTAAATTTTATATAATGATTTTTCTATGAGAAAAATTACTATACATTTCATATGAATGATCATGATAGATAATGTGTGGATCATCAAAATATTAAATTGGTGTTCATAAAGTAAATGCATTTTTCAAGTGCCAAAGGAAAAAACCCAATCTATGGATCATGTGCATATTCTGGAGTCACTAAAGAAATATGGGTGGTTGATAACATTAAAATTTGAGAACCAAGGTTTAATTGAAAAATGGGTATTATTAAAAACACTAGAATAAATGATTAACTAAGGATAACACTATTTTATATGAATATATCATAATAGAAAAATGATCATTTTTCATTAAAACACATCAATGAAAAATTATCTTTATGATCCATTCTATATGTATTGGTATATCATTTTACATAGAAAAAAATGATGATGATCTAAAACATGATGAATATGTTGATTTATATTAGATCGCTGCATTTATGGAAACCCTAATAGAGAATATTGATGAGCCTATTATAAACATGGTTTGTTTCATAAGGAAAGATAAAAATGGTAGAGTTTTCAATAAAAGTTTATTTATTATATTATTAATATTACTGGTAACATATATTTATTTATTATTTTATTTTTAAAAATTTTCATATTTCAAATATTTTATTTTTATTTTATTCATTAAAACAAATTTTTTAAGTAATATCTTAAATTATTTGCTTAAATTTTTTGGTTTTGTTTAGATTACCATTTCTACCAATACTTTATATATTCATTTGTTCATTTTATGAAAAAAATTGTATTAATATAATATGTTGAATAAAAATACAAAAAATTATATGAAAATTATATTAAAAGAATATTCTTATTTGTTTAAAAAATTGTGAAAGAATTTAGATCATTTTCACTATTCACATACCATTTTGGATTTATTTACTATATTATTTAATTTCAAGTATCATTAATGTTGTTATAATTTTAGTTTAATACTTTAAAAAATATGAATAAAATTTTTTCATTATTTATTACCTTTTCGGGTCATTTTTCATTTCATATTTACTTTTTTATGTAACAGTTTTAATTGAATACTTTGGTAATAATTTTTGTTATTATGAACCATTTTTCAATTGACTTAGTTAGTTAATGTAATATCATATATCATTAATATTTTAAGAATTTTAGTTCACTATTATAAATAATATGAATTAAAATATGTTCAGTTCAGTTTAATATTTTGTTTGTAGGTTTTTAATTTTTTTTACTTCTATGTGCAATTGATTGGACTTTATATTTGTATACTAATTGTTTGTTACTTTTATTTATATGATAATGGATTATAAGAATTCGTATCTTCCACAAACAACAAGAGAGGAATTTACACATACATCATGGGAGGACCATACACATACTACTATTGAGGTGCCTCCCCACCTTCCTATAGTAGATTCATCTAATTCTACAGGGGGAAAAATACTTTGAGGGTTGGTAAATTTAGAGACACATGTTTACCAAAATTATCAGTTTCTTATAGTCAAGACCTAAGGGTACCAGTTGATTGTGATTATAATGATATTCCATGCAGTCCAAATGAAAAACAATAGTACCTTTATTATAGTTCAAGTTCAAGTAAATGTTAGTATATTGATATATAATTGGAGGAGTACTAACAAAGTGACTATATCTCATTTATATGATATAATTTTTCTATTCTCAATTTTTATTAATTTACATAACATGAATTGTTTTTACTAATATTCGTTTTCCCGTTCTTATCAAATGAAATATGAAATACCTAACATAGGAGGATTGAAGAGGAATTATTTAGCTTTGGGTGATAGAATATTTTGGGATTTTATATTAACCTCATAATATATTTCATTTTTTGGAATATGGAAAAATTAAATCCAAGTGATATATATCCATTTTAAATTTAATGGTCATACTAATTCTCTTTTATCCTAATTATTAGCAAATGGGGAGACCTCATTAAGAGATCCAATCTGAAAAATTATACCTTCATGCTTCATCTCATGAAGGGTATATGTCATTGGATAAATAGAAGATAGATAAAATTTTCCAAACTATGAGAATAGTCTTCAAGCTCAAAAGAGACTAACACTCCTACCCCCATCCCCCTATATACATGTAAAAAGAAAGGGGCCATGGATGAAAACAATGGGAAAACATCTTATGAAAGTGTCGAGATTTATAACTAAAAGGATTTTAAGAAGTTATTTAATTTATTTACCTTCCTCAAGTAAAAAAAATTTATATATGATAATTCACTACTAATTTTTCCAAATATTCAATATAGGATTCCCATGAGGAAAAGGTAACATGGGGGACCTTTATGGCTGAAATATGGAAGGATATTTTAGCTAAGACATTGTGAAAGAATGAACATTTAGTTTGTTTAAGTGGATACTTAAAAGGTTTATTGGTAAAACAAGTTCTATTAATTCTGAAACATCATCATTAGAGGATGTATATAGAATAAAAATAATTGCCTTTTAAAAATAAAGTACATGAACTGTGTGTGATGATCGAAGGAAGGATCAAATATTTAGTATAGTCAATGTTTTTAGATATGAAAATATATTTTCATGCTGCTGATCCCACTCCTCCGCATATGCCTATTAATCCCAATCCACCCCCTCCTCCAACTTATCAAACACCTACACCTCCTCCAATACAACTTCCCATTCATTTTGAGTTATTTTTTGACAATCTAAAAACATCATATTGTAGAATAATGAATTATATATTATTCTAATGATATCTATAATCATAAATAGATAGATATAAATATTGATATGTTCACTATACATAATATTATAGAAAGATAAGAAAAATACTATTTCCTATAGATGAGTTCACTATAATTGGGAAATGTTTTAGCCATTTTGTTACCTGTCCATTTGGACTTGTTCATCAAATCAACATTGATGTATGTGTATATTGTATCCACTATTTCATATTTTTGTTACATTTTTATCTTTCATTTTAATGTTCTTATATTTATCAATTTTTTATATGAATACATTAAGGGTAATGACATAATATATAGAAAAATCCTAGTACAATTTTTTATGACATAAAATAAAACTTCTTCAGTTCTTGATAGATTATGAACATATTGAAACATTATTTTTGGATACTTATGAAATTAGAATAGAAACTAAAATTTTTGGGAAGGAAATTAATATAATTATTTAAAAAGTAGATACCATGGATCTTGTTTCAGTAGATGATTTGGGAATCAACACAATGCATGTATTTTCTCTATATGTCTATTTTCATATATCTTTTAGTTATTTAAATTTATTGATATTTTATAAATTGTTTTATATTAGTAATCATTGTAAAAATTTTATGCAATAGGATACATAATACGTATATGTATTTATGGATACCAAATTTTTTAAACTATAGTTATGATAATTAGTTATCTAGAAATAATAGTTTATAATGTTGAAAGACTTTATAATAATCCAATTATATATTAGATTCCTCCATATCTTTAAGAGTATGAAACATATATCACATAAATTTTTATATCACTAAAAAAAATGACATTATATTTTTCTATATATTATCATCCCTTTGATGTTGTGTGTTTTTTATCCAAGTGAGAAGATAAATTACTGGATTTTCACTATCTATAGTGACTTCCGAAATAATTTTAATAGTGTATTGGAAAAATATGTGTCAATATTTGAATCTTGTACATATTATATTATAATTTTGATTTATTTTATAATATTTTTTCAATGTGTTAATCAACTTAATTTATAGAGACACTAAGAATGAGGATCATAAAGATTAGTTATGTAAAAGAGCAGGCGAATTTTCCTTTATAATTAATAAATTTTGATTGTAAGTACATAAATTGTTATTTTAAATTTTAAAAGTTTGTTTCCAAAAGAGGAAAATTCTGCAAGGACTACCTGAATGTTGATAACAAATTAAAAAATTTATGTTAAAAATAATTTCAACTGGGATAGTTACAATGATCTAGAAGATTCGATTGTATTATTAACATTTCATTTAATTTGACATTTCTTTTTGTCAAAAGATATGTTAACTTGTATATTTATAATTTGTATATTTTTATGGACCTCAAAGAAATAATGAAAAATATGTAGGATATTGAATAGTTTAATTGGAAAATTTTATATCATGTTTGATTGGATTTTAGTTTATTGATCATAAGCATTTCTGTGTTTTACGTTGAAATTTAAAATTCTTGTGATTCTATTATTTTTCTATTTATAATATGATGTCATACTATTGTGAGGTTAGAATTCAATGATTTTAATTTATGAATTTATTTTTCACATAAGTTTTTCAAATAATCGATGTTTTAAATAGTTTTCCAGGTTATTATTTATATAGATGATGTGGAAAGCCACCTATAAATATGATTTTTAATGACGTTTTTAATGAAAATTTTGAGTAATATGATTTGAAAATGTGTTATAATGTTGGGTTTTCAACCAACTGATATGATAAACTGTTTTTTACTCCCATTATATTAAAAATAAAATTCAAAACCACCTCAGAATATGTATTTTTAGGATGATTTTTAACATTTTTTAAAAAAAATTTAAAACCCCCCTAAAATATAATCTATCACACCGATTTTCAAAAAAAGGTGTGATAATTGTTTTTTCACATTATTTTATTGATAACTACTGTGAATAACAAAATTTATATTTCTGTTTATAATGTCGGTTATTATAAACTAACATTAAAAACATATTTACAATGCCTCCAATAATAACAATATGAGCTAGATAACATTTAAAAAATAATGTGAAGAACCTTGTTTGACTAATGTGTTAAATTTTTTAATTTAATTACATTTAGGAAAATTATTCTAATCTAGAGTTGATTGCTCCTTAGACTATTAAACGTTGTCTACAAGATGTCCAATTTAGTGGGAGTTCTACTAAAACTACATGGAGCACCTGTGTAACACCCAAGACTTTTATGTGAAATATTTTGTTTTTATGTTATATAAATCATCAAAGGAATATTTCACTACACACAAAACTATCTTGGCTTTATTTACCTGCAACCGCAGCCTTCCTCGATAGCTTGCGTTGTACGCCATAACGAGTTTCACTAAACAACGATATGCTATTAAAATATTATTAAAACTAGACGTTATGAATAGTAATAACCACTTTTTGAAATTTTGTAAATTTTATTTTTCAAAACGGACTTCATTTTTGGATTCGGAATATCGAAATTAGCTTAGGGTGAAATTTTAGTACTTTTCGGATAACTTTCATATTCTGATGAATAGTGAAAATTATTAAATTTTAATTAAAAACAAATTTTTTAATCGAAATAATTAATAATGATAAATTATTAATTTGAGTGGTTTTAAAGTATATTTAGAATATATTTTTACAATTTAATACAATGTTGATCATTGGATGTAATTTCACATTTAAACCAGAGATAAACAAGTTTCAATCTTTTGATAGTTATTATCTCTTAAAAACACGCTATTTGTTTTGACGACGGGAATTTATTTTTAAATTAGTTAATGTAACTGATATGTTTTGAATTTGGTAAAATAAACAACATTTTTGAATTCATAATATCAAATATCGATTAGGCCTAATTTTTGGTATTTTTCAGGAAACTTTAATTTTTTGATGAATAGTGAAACCACTAAGTGGTAGTTAAAAATCTGAATTTTTTCATAAAACATAATTTTACCACTTATGTGAGTGGAATTTCAAAAATCTGAGAGGCATGGTTAATATCAAGGACTGAAATGTGGTTCAATGAGATGAAAATAATATTTGGTGAATAGTAACTTTTTACTTTTTTTTACCACGGTTAAAAGTAAATAGGGTAGTTAAGGGTAACAATGATATTATTATTACCCTAACACATGTCCTAATTCTATTGTATAAGTGTAATTCGACCAAAAACAACCTTAGTAATAAAATATGACCATTTAGGTCCACATGGATTAGATTAGGACATTTATTATCAATTTATTTAAAGAAGGGTTAAAATAGTTAAAATCAAAGTTTAATAACTAATGTATTTTTAATATAGGGTTATACACAAGATAAATTAGACTATAAATATTCATTAGAACTCTAAAAAGATTTCCTACATAGTGGTGTTTTATTTGTAATTTTTAGACTTAAAATAATTTAATTTATTTATGATACAATGATGATGTAGTAATTATCTTATTAATGAAATATTGACATAATTGATGTTATAAATACCCAAATAAATGTAATATGAGACTTTTTATGATTTCCAATAATTTTATATGTTAATATTACATGTTAGTATTTATTTAATTAAATATTTTCGAACTAATCATTTTGTTATGATTTTCACAAAAATCAATTCCCAAATAGTGTCAAAATTGACATAAAATAGTTTTTAAAACAAATACTATATTATTAATTGTTATTTTATTCATAAAAATCTATGGTTCGGCCAAATTACTTATATAAGGTTATATATATTAATAATAAACAACTTGGGGTTCTTTTGGCTTGATATTGTATGTTTATTAACCTTATAGTGTAAGAAAACAAGAAGACACGGTAAAAGTTAAATTATCTAACTTAAAGTTAAATCTACATTATAAGGTTAAAATTGATCTATAAACTTGTCTAAATTCTATTGGATGAGAGTATTTAGACCCATACCAACCTTATCTTCGAAATATATCAATTTGGAGCTATTAAAAACCGAATTGGACTTTATAATAAAATAATATTTTTAGTTATTCCAAAGGTGCACCTCTCCTCCCTTATAAAAGGGCACCTCCTCCCTCTCTTCCTCACACCACATTGAGCCTTCAAGCTCAGCAAACCCCTGAAAATATCTCCTCTACACTTTCCTAGAAACATACTAGAGGTCCTAGTCTTCTTCAAGGACCAATTTTAGTTCCCTAAGAGGAGGTCTCAAATAGGCGCTTCAAAGAAGAGGTAATGCCCGTTACCGATTCTTTCATCTTTATTTCTTCTTCCACTTATTCTTCATTAGTTGTTTCATTATGAAGTAATGACATCAGTATCACTCATATACTGATATGTTATTATAAGTATTAAACAACCCTATTTCACCATCTATCCATCCTGCGGAAAACGAAATCACCACGTGTGCGTACGTACGGAATACCGTCTTCACGCTGTGGTGTAATCTATTTTTCACCACCCCCTTAATCGGATGGGTATAATGGTGTAAATAATAACAATATATGATTATTGTAAAGTGATATTGATTATTAAATAGTATACATACACTCCAATACAATTCCATGATCATGGGAACGATATCATCGCACGTGCGTATGTACGGAGTACCATCTCCATGATGTGATGTGACTCGTTATACATGATCTTCATTGCATAATGATTATATAAATGAATTGAGTGAATGAATATGATATATATTACACTAATACCATTCTGGAAATGAGGTATCTATAACCTAAAAAGAAAAATAATAATTTATTTAGCAAAACATGCATAAGAACAAAAAGTAATAAACACCCGAATAACAAGTAGTAATGAAATATTACTAATAAGAAGATATAAAATATGGCCATATATGATATCATAAAAATAAGTATGATTCTTGAATAAGTCAATAAAATTATTTAAATCAATATACAAGAGGTTCAGACACTTACGAAGAAAATCGGACCTAAGGTAAGGGAAAATATCACAATCTCATTTTATCCGAGATTGTTTATACTTTGGTATTTACTGGGGTGTATTTTATCATTGACATCCATGTTTCCTCAATATGTAATATTGTTTCCATCAACCTACAATTTTTTAAATCCAATTTTACCCATTGGTGAGTTTTTAGTAAAAGATATAGAAGGAATATTTTGTCGTTTTTCATACGAGGTACTTTTTGACTTTTCCGAAAAAAGTACGGAAAGAATGTTTTTTTAACTTTTACGGCATGAATGGATTTTTAAAACATTATTTCCAAGAAGATTACTTTACATGTTTTCAAGGTTATTTTTAATCAACTTCTTTTAGTTTAAAATTTTATGACATGTCAAGAAAGGAAAATGTTTTTGAAGTAGAAAGGATATTTTCCTCAAGAATGGAGTTCAAGTGTTTTATCAAAATTATTTTCCATATAAGATAATATAGGGTTATGTTTCTATCCCTATTATTATATTTATTTTATTATGTTGTGATGGAATTATTTTTAATAATTCCTTTATCTTATATGAATTGTTTTATGATCTCATGTTGTTTAAGAATCCAATTTTTATTACATGGGTTATGCAATGATGTATGATTTATGATTTTGTGGCACACATAAGAATGGTATCATTATGAGATGGGTGGGACCTATATCTCCCTCTAATGAATTGGGTAAAGATTTTATATCTCATGAGATAGACATGGCTAGAATGGCAGGTTAAACCGGTTCAGTGAAACAGGACTGAAACGAGGAGTGAACTCGGTTCAGAAATAAACTTTGTCCACTAAGATAGTCTTGGCAATGAGTCTTGACTAATAAGAAATGATTCTCTATGATTATGTGTGTATGACACAAAGTTTCATGTTTTAGGTTGTGATTATTGGGATTTCATTTCACTACTATGACTTATCCCATTTTATGAAATTATGCTCTCTTTTCCAGGTTAAGATTTCCAAAATGTTATGTTCTTATGAATATGATGTGATTGATATTTATTTTGTATACCCTTACTGAGCATTTGAGCTCACCCTTTTGTATGTTTTCTTTCCCCAGGTTAGGAAGAAAGTTATTAAGTAAGATATGCCAAAAGGGACTGTAGATATGATGAAATAAATGGGGGACAGTGTAGACGCTTTATGAACCAGTTGTTTATGTTTCCCAGTTTCTAAAGACACTATACCTATACGGTCCTTTCATGGTTTTTTTATATGATGTAATAAGTATGCTTCAATTTTGAAGTAATAAAAATGTATGTAATGTATGGGTCATTATAGTTGGTATCAGAGGAAAGGTATAGTCAACCTTTGGAATCAAGGATGTGAAAGCCTTAGTAAGAACCCTAAGGATAATTCTAAGAATGGAATACAATATTAGTGTTTTAGAAATGACCATGAATAACCTAGGATAAGACTTTATGTGTGAAATTTTATTCTTGATTATGTGGTTTTCCTATTATAATTAGTGTTGGTGACACTATTATTCTTGGTTTTAGTCAATGTATAGAACCCGAAGGAACCGTGTTAATGTGGAATGCGACAGGAAATGCAATGATTGTCCCCCTGAGCAACCAAACATTATGGGAGCTGGAATGAAAAATATTGTAGCCATGCTCACACAACTTTCTCAAGATATGAATCATGCATGACTTCCAAACGAGCAATGTAAGGAGCAACATTCTGTTGAATCTTTCATGAGGCAGCGTCCACCTTCTTTCAGCGGGTCTACTAATACATTAGTTACTGAACAATGGATTAGTACTACTGAAAAGATATTTTCAGTTCTTCAATGTTCTGAACATGATAAAGTCATCCTAGCAGTGTATCATTTGGAAGGAGATGCTGATAAATGGTGGAATCTTATTAAGAATACGAGGCAAAGGGATGAAATTGAGTTCATGGAGTGGGACGAGTTCAAGAACTTATTTTTCAATAAGTACTTCCCTCGTATTCTCCGAACAAAGATGGAGAAAGAGTTTCTTGAACTGAAGCAAAAGGATGATGAATCTGTTGGTACCTATGAAGCAAATTTTACAAGACTTGCAAGGTACGCTTCTGGTATTATTATCCAACCTGAGAGTAAGATCGATCGATTATTTAGTGTCTTAAAACCAAGTCTTCTAAGGGCCTTAGCCATAAGAGACTTTAATAGCTATGAGGAAATCGTTCGATGTGCTCTCAAAGTTGAGATGGAGATTTGAGTAACCCATCAGTCATATGGGTTTGATAAGACGAGGAAAATGGAATTCAAAGAAAATATAAAGAGCACACTGAAAATAAGATGAGCTTTCCCTTATGCTCAAAGTGTGGAAAGAAACATGGAGGGAGTTGTCTTAAAGGTACAAGTAAATGTTTCAAATGTGGAAAGGGAGGTCATCGGGCATTTGAATGCCGCAATGATGGGAAGAAGATGTCTAATGATGCAAACAAAGGAAGGGACTCACAGAATGAACCTACTAAACTTCAATGTTTCAAGTGCAAGGAGATGGGGAATTATGCCAATAAATGCCCTATTCCAAGGGTTGTTGATGATCATCGACATCAACAAAATCTTAAGGCTAAAGACAAAGGAATGTCACATGAAATTTCTATCAGCGATGTAGAGTACGACAACGATGTGGTGAAAGGTACACTTACCATCCACTCTAAAGTAGAAAATGTTTTATTTGATTATGGATCCACCCACTCTTTTATTTATGATGATTTTTCTAAGGGTATCACCGTATTACCTCAACAATTAAATGTTGAGTTAGCTGTGACAACACCTAATGGCACAACAGTCACATCAAAAGTTTATAATTCTTCCCTAATTGAAGTTTCTGGGAAAGTGCGTCCTGCAAATCTTGTGATCCTTCCAATAGTGGAATTTGATGTGATTCTTGGAATGGATTGGCTTTCTTTATATAGATCTCATATCAATTGCCAAATAATGGAAGTCACATTTCATATTCCAGATCAATCTATGATCGTCTATCGATGTAAGGATGAACATATCCTTCAAGTGGAAATTTCTTCCATCTTATGGGTCTTGATTCCACTAAAGGAGGGTTATTTATCTCAAAGGATGGAGAGAAACTCACAATTAATAATATGGACGTTGTACGAGAGTTTTATGATGTCTTTCCAGAGGAATTGCTGGGTCTTCCACCAAATCTTGAAGTTGAGTTTTCAATAGAACTAGTACCGGGTGCTTTGCCTATTTCAAAGACACCTTATAGAATGGCTCCAATTGATTTGCAGGAATTGAAGAAGAAACTCCAAGAGAATCTTGATAAGGGATTCATACGCCCTAGTGTGTCACCTTGGGGAGCACCTGTTCTATTTTTTAAGAAGAAAGATGGATCAATGAGACACTATATTGATTATCGAGAACTTAACAAGATCACTATCAAGAACAAATATCCTCTCCCATGCATTGATGACTTATTTGACCAACTACGCGGAGCTCAATAATTTTCCAAGATTGATCTTCGTTCCGGGTATCATCAATTAAAGGTAAAAAGGGATGATATACCAAAGACGGCTTTCCGTACAAGGTATGGACTCTATGAATTTATAGTGATGACATTTGGTCTTACTAATGCCCCTGGTATATTCATGGATATGATGAATAGTGTCTTTAGAGACTATCTTGATCAATTTGTGGTAGTCTTTATAGATGATATTCTTGTCTATTCAAAGGTCAAGGAAGAAAATTAATATCACATGAGAATTATATTGAAGACCCTGAGAAAGGATAAGCTTTATGCCAAATTTACCAAGTGTGAATTTTGGCTTCAAAAAGATGCATTTTTGGGTCACATAATCTCAAAAGAGGGGATATCTGTGGATCCAGCAAAAACAGAGGTTATCAAAAGATGGTCGAGACCAAAAAAAGTAACTGAGATCTGAAGTTTTCTTGGTTTGGCTGGATATTATCAACGTTTTGTGAAAGATTTTTCACGATTATCTAATCCACTCACAAGGTTTACTCGGAAAGGAGTTAAGTTTGTTTGGAAGGAGGAATGTGAAGAGAATTTCAATGAGTTGAAAAGAAGGTTATCCAGTGCACCTGTGCTCACACTACCTTGTAGTGGAGAAAGGTTTGTGATCTACAGTGAAGCATCCAAGAAGGGGATGGGGTGTGTTCTTATACAAAATTATATGGTGATATCTTATGCCTCACGACAGTTGAAAATCCTGAGCAAAATTACCCAACACATGATTTGGAGTTAGTTGCGGTAATATTTGCATTAAATATTTGGAGGCATTATCTTTATGGAGAAAGGTGTGATATTTTTACTGATCATAAAAGTTTAAAGTATATTTTCACACAAAAGGAGATGAATATTCTCCAAAGAAGATAGTTGGAACTGATTAAGGATTACGACTGCTCAATTCATTACCAACCCGGGAAAGAAAACAAGGTGGAAGACGCATTATGTTGACAAGACCATGCTATCTTATCCATGATGTGGATCACAAAAGATCCAATATTTATGGATTTAAAAAGGATGGATCTTGGAATTTTAATAGAAGGGGGAAAATCTTATCTTTCTCAAATGAATGTTCAACCATCTATACATGTGAAGATTAGAGAGGCATAGAAAGAAGATGTAGAGTTACAAAAGAAGGTGAGAAATATTCTTGAATTCAACCTTGATTGTGATAGGATAATATATTTCAAGAATCGGGTTTGTGTTCCTCCCATCCCAGAATTAAAGAAGGAGCTGCTGGATGAGGATCATAGTTCTTCATTCTCTATTCATCCTGGAAGAACGAAGATGTATAGGGACCTGAAAGAGTACTTCTGGTGGGATGACATGATAAGAGATGTTGCTGAATATGTCTCTCGATGCTTGGTTTGTCAGCAAGTTAAAGCTGAGAGATAGAAGTCTAAGGGTATGTTACAACCATAACCCATACCCGAATGGAAATGGGAAAACATCACTATGGACTTTGTCACAGGACTTCCTAAATCATCCAAAGGAAATAATTCTATCTGGGTTATAGTTGATCGTCTTACAAAGTCTGCACACTTCATTACTATTAGAGAGGATTTCTCTCTGGATCAACGTGCTAGGATATATGTAAAGTAAGTGGTAAGATTGCATGGAGTACCACTTTCTATTATATCTGATTAGGATCCGAGATTTTCCTTGAAGTTCTGGAGAAGTCTTCAGCATAATCTGGATAAAGAGTTGAGTTTCAGCACTGCTTATCATCTTGAGATAGACGGTCAGTCTGAGAGAACAATTCAAACTCTAAAAGATATGTTGAGAGCTTGCTCTAAGGATTTCAGAGGTGGTTGGGATCAACACCTACCTCTGGTGGAATATTCTTATAATAATAGCTTTCACTCCAGTGTTAAGTCGGCTACTTATGAAGCTCTCTATGGAAAGAAATGCAGGACTCTAACTTGATGGGATGAAGTTGGGGAAAGAAAACTATTAGGACCTGATCTTGTTGATGAGATGGCAGAAAAGGTCCGATCTATTCAACAACACATAATAGCAGCTCATAGTCGATAGAAAATTTATGCCGACAACCGAAGAAAATACCTAGAGTTTGAAGTGGGTGATAAAGTGTTCTTACGAATATCTCCCTAGAAGAGGGTCATGAGATTTGGAATGAAGGGGAAGTTGAGCCCTAGATATATCGGTCCTTTCGAAATACTGGATCGTGTTGGAAAGGTAGCTTACCGATTGGCGCTTCCACTGAATCTCTCTCAAGTTCACGATGTGTTCCATGTATCTCTCCTGAGAAAGTACATACCTACTTAGCTCAGAAGTTGTACTGCTAAAGCAAGATCTTTCTTATGAAGAACAACCGATAAAGATTCTAGATCGTAGTGAAAAAGTCCTACGAAACAAGACCACTCGCTTGGTGAAAGTTTTATGGAGGAACCACAAATTAGAAAAAGCTACATGGGAGCTTGAGGATATGATGAAGGAGAGGAATCCTCATCTTTTTGTTATAAAGTGACGAATTTTGAGGGCGAAATTCATTTTAAGGGGGGTAGAATGTAACACCCGAGAGTTTTATGAGAAATATTTTGTTTTTTTGTTATATAAATCATCAAAGAAATACTTCACTACACACAACACTATCTTGGCTTGCTTTACACGCAACCGTGTCCTTCCTTGATAGCTTGCGTCGTACGCAATACCGAGTTTCACAAAACAATGATATGCTATTAAAATATTTTTAAAACTAGCCATTATGAATAGTAATAACCACTTTTTGAAATTTTTTAAATTTTATTTTTCAAAATGGACTTCATTTTTGGATTCGGAATATCGAAATTAGCTTAGGGTCAAATTTTGGTACTTTTTGGATAACTTTCATATTCTGATGAATAGTGAAAATTATTAAATTTTAATTAAAAACAAATTTTTTAATCGAAATAATTAATAATGATAAATTATTAATTTGAGTGGTTTAAAAGTATATTTAGAATATATTTTTACAATTTAATAAAATTTTGTTCATTGGATGTAATTTCACATTTAAACCACACATAAACAAGTGTCAATCTTTTGATAGTTATTATCTCATAAAAACACGCTATTTGTTTTGACGACGGGAATTAATTTTTAAATTAGTTAATGTAACTGATATGTTTTGAATTTGGTAAAATAAACATCATTTTTGAATTCATAATATTAAATATAGCTTAGGCCTAATTTTTGGTATTTTTCTGGAAACTTTCATTTTTTGATGAATAGTGAAACCAATAAGTGGTAGTTAAAAAACTGAATTTTTTCATAAAACATAATTTTACCGCTTTTGTGAGTGGAATTTCAAAACTCCTAGAGACAAGGTTAATATCAAGGACTAAAATATGGTTCAATGAGATGAAAATAATTTTTGGTGAATAGTAATGTTTTACTTTTTTTTACCACGGTTAAAAGTAAATAGGGTAGTTAAGGGTAAAAATGATATTATTATTACCCTAACACATGTACTAATTTTATTGGATAAGTGTAATTCGACCAAAAACAACGTTAGGAATAAAATATGATCATTTAGGCCCACTTGGATTAGATTAGGACAATTATTATCAATTTATTTAAAGAAGGGTTAAAATAGTTAAAATCAACGTTTAATAACTAATGAATTTTTGATATTGGGTTATACATAAGATAAATTAGACTATAAATATTCATTAGAAAGCTAAAAATATTTCATACATAATAGTGTTTTATTTGTAATTTTTAGACTTAAAATAATTTAATTTATTTATGATACAATGATGATGCAGTAATTATCTTATTAATGAGATATTGAAATATTTAATGTTACAAATACCCAAATAAATATAATTTGAGAATTTTTATAAATTACAATAATTTTATATGTTAATATGAAATGTTATTATTGATTTAATTAAATGTTTTATAACTAATCATTCTGTTATGATTTTCACAAAAATCAATTACCAAATAGTGTCAAAATTGACATAAAATAGTTTTTAAAACAAATACTATATTATTAATTGTTATTTTATTCCTAAAAATATAAGGTTCGGAAAAATGACTTAGATAAGGTTATATATATTAATATTAAAAAACTTTGGGTTCTTTTGGCTTGATATAGTATTTTTATTAACCTTATAGTGTAAGAAAACAAGAAGACACGGTAAAAGATAAATTCTCTAACTTAAAGTTAAATCTAAATGATAAGGTTATAATTTATACCTAAAATTGTCTAAATTCTATTGTATGAGAGTAATTCGACCCATACCCACCTTACCTTCGAAATATATCAATTTGGAGCTATTAAAAACCGAATTTGACTTTATAATAAAAAAATATTTTTAGTTATTCCAAAGGTGCCCCTCTTCTCCCTTATAAAAGGGCACCTCCTCCCTATTTTTCTCACACCACTTTGATCCTTCATGCTCGGCCATACCCTGCCAATATATCATCTCCAATTCCCTAGAAACATCCTAGAGGCCCTGGTTTTCTTCAAAGACCAATTTTAGTGCCCTAAGAGGAGGTCTCAATGAGGTAGTTCAAAGAAGAGGTAATGCCCGTTACCGATTCTTTCATCTTTATTTCTTCTTCCACTTCTTCTTATTTAGTTTTTTCATTATCAAGTAATAACATAAGTATCAATCATATAATGATATGTTATTATAATTATTAAACAACACTATTTCACCATCTATCCATCCTACAGAAAACAAAATCACCACACGTGCGTACGTACGGAATACCGTCTCCACGCCCTGGTGTAATCTATTTTCCACGACAACCTTACTCGGATGGGTATAATGGTGTAAATAATAACTATATATGATTATTGTAATGTGATATTGATTCTTAAATAGTATACATACACTCCAATAAAATTCCACGATCATGGGAACGATATCATCGCTCGTGCGTACATACGGAATACCGTCTCCACGATGTGATGCGACTCGTTATACATGATCTTCATTGCATAATGATTATATAAATGAATTGAGTGAATTAATATGATATATATTACACTAATAACAATATGTAAATGAGTTATATATAACCTAAAAATAAAAATAAGAATTTATTGGACAAAACACGCATAAGAACAAAAAGTAATAAACACACGAATAACAAGTAGTAATGAAATATTACTAATAAGAAGCTATAAAATATGACCATATATGATATAATAAAAATAAGTATGATTCTATAATAAGTCAATAACATTATTTAAATCATTATATAGGAGGTTCGGACAATTACGAAGCAAATCAGACCTAAGGTAAGGGAAAATATCACAATCTCATTTTATCTGAGATTGTTTGTACTTTGGTATTTACTGGGGTGTATTTTATCATCCACATCCATGTTTCCTCAATATTTAATATTGTTTCCGTGCACCTAGAATTGTTTAAATCCAATTTTACCCTTTGGTGAGATTTTGGTATAAGATATAAAATGAATCTTTTGTTGTTTTTCGTACGAGGTACATTTTGACTTTTCTGACAAAAGTATGGAAAGAATGTTTTTTAACTTATACGGCATGAATGGATTTTTAAAACATTATTTCCAAGAAGCTTACTTTACAAGTTTTCAAGTTTATTTTTAATCAGATTCTTTTAGTTTAAAATTGTATGACATGTTAAGAAAGGAAAATGTTTTTGAAGTAGAAAAGATATTTTCCTCAAGAATGGAGTTCAAGTGTTTTATCAAAATTATTTTCCATCTAAGATAATATAGGGTTCTGTTTCTATCCCTATTATTACATTGATTTGATTATGTTGTGATGGAATTATTTTTATGAATTATTTTATCTTATATGAATTGTTTTATGATGTCATGTTGTTTAAGAATCCCATTTTTATTACATGGGTTATGAAATGATGTAGGATTTATGATTTTGTGGCACACATAAGAATGGTATAATTATGAGATGGGTGGGACCTATATCTCCCTCAAATTCATTGGGTAAATATTTTATATCTCATGAGATACACATGGCTGGAACGACAGGATAAACCGGTTCAGTGAAACAGGACTGAAACAAGGAGTGAACTCGGTTCAGAAATGGACTTTGTCCACTAAGATAGTCTTGGGAATGAGTCTTGACTAATAAGAAATGATTCTCTATGATTATGTGTGTATGCCACAAAGTTTCATGATTTATGTTATGATTATTGGGATTTCATTTCACTACTATGATTTATCCCATGTTATGAAATCATGCTCTCTTTTGCAGGTTAATATTTCCAAAATGTTATGTTCTTATGAATATGATGTGATTGATATTTCATTTGTTTACCCTTACTGAGCATTTGAGCTCACCGTTTTGTATGTTTTATTTCCCCAGGACAGGAAGAAGGTTATTAAGTAAGATATTCCAAAATGGACTATAGATGCGATGAAATAAATGGGAGATAGTGTAGAGGATTTATGAACCAGGTGTTTATGTTTCTCAGTTTCTAAAGACACTATACCTATACGGTCCTTTCATAGTTTTTTTATTTGATGTAATAAGTATGCTTCAATTTTGAAATAATAACAATGTATGTAATGTATGGGTCGTTATAACTTGTCATACATTTTCACAGTTAAACCCACTAATATACCTCCCATCTACAACACATTGTACTCCTCAACCTCATACTCCCAGTATATTACCAAATATACCATTATAAACATATTAATTAGACTCTACTTCTTATATAGAATTTAAATATCCAGTGATTTTCCATCAATCTTTTATCAATATCCTATCATTAATTTTCATCCTATGTTTCTTACTCCTATATATCATTGATCTGATTCTTTCCCACATTTATCTTCCACACTACCACACATAGATGACCAATAGAATGTATTAGAATATTCACATGATTTATAGGTTAATGATCTTGGAAATCCCATAGATCCATTTGAGCCTAATAATGATCCTGGACTACGTGTATCATTATAAGTGTGTAAAATTATATCACATAATATTTTTCAGTTGAACAATGAATTCATTATATTTTTCTTCCATTAAGGTATTTAGGGGAATATTTGAATAGTTCATGCTTGATCATTCATATGTGTTAACAAAAGAAACATAAATCATAAGTAAGGGTATATTACAACTAACATAATCAAATGAGTGGTAAAAATTCTATACAATGCAGTATTCTTATAGAAACATTGGCCATGTAAAATAACATCATTCCATTACAATTAGTCTCATGGATGTATATCTGTAATATAATATTAGAGAATTATGGGGAGGAGATATGTGTAAGAAATTTTTTTAACGTGAAATAAATATTAATAGTTTATATATATGGATTAAGATGTTCGTTGCAGCATCGATTAAAATTTCCTAGCATTCAAGTTGTAAAGCTGGAATGAGTGTTGGAACTTTTAGAATTATGGTGACCATATTAACACGAGTTATATATTTGTTGGGATAGTATAGTAACCTTTGAGTTAGAGGGAGTACTGATCGTCAAAGACTGTCAAACTATGAAATATCAAGAAATTATCATTTATTAGAGAAGTGATGAGTTTAAGGAATTCTTAAACATTACTGGTTTGTATTGATATTGTTATTATTATTAATGTTATTGATATTTTTAAATGATGTGTTTGATTTAATAAAAAATAACAATGATAATATGAACCATATTCACACATTGGGGGACACTACAATGCATGTGAATGAGACACACCATCCACTTTTTGTGACTAACTCTGTTTTACTATGAAATAAAAAACTAAATGAAACCAAATATTCCTTGAACCTAACTTAATATAAGTATATCAAAAACAATGGAATAGAATCAAATAACACATATCTAACTATACTATTTTCCCCAATAGAATTATCGTCACTAAGAACAAATTTATTCAATCCAAATTAAACCAAATAATCCATATATAATAAAAATAGTAAAAAAATGTCCATTAAAACCCTCCCAAAAATGAGTTTGAAAAACGAATCCAAATAGACAAATATAATATTAATCCAAACTAAATAGAGATTATTCAATTTAAATAGAATAAAACAGAACCATCTATAAACAACTATATAGAACATCGACAAACATAACAATACAATTTTAATCTAAATGAATCAAATTGACCTGACATAAACATAACTCGACTATGTAGAACCAATCTGACCCAAACTGTACTAGCACATGTAGAATCAAATTGACCAAAAAAATATTTATTTGAATTGAATTAAAGTGAAACACTATAATCTATATCAATTATAACTAAACTTACAAAAAATTGATAAAATTGAATCAACATGTAATGGAAAAAAGGAAAATAAAACCAAGCATACAAAGTGGAAAGACTAAAAACATAATCAATTGATCTAAGAAACCCATAACCAATTTAAATTAGATGGTTAAGAACTAACTCAAACCTCAAAAAACTATAAAAATAAAACTAAATGAGTATCGATGTAAATGAAATGGATTCAAATAAAATAAAAAATAAATTTATTAAAAATTATCCCAACTAACACATACTAAATTGATCAAAGGAAATCCAAATAAACTAAAATTTAATTGAATTTATATGAAATAAAAAACATGAAAATTCATCGATTCAAGAAAACCAATATTATTTGAACTATACATAATTCTTATAAATAAAAAAGTTTTAAATAACCACAATAAATATTTCTTTAAACCAAAAAAATGAATCAGAGTTAAATTTATTTAAAATAAGTGGAATTTTTTAAAACTAAATTAAAAATAAAATCAAACCAAACTCAATAAATATTGTAATAAAACTATTTTGAATAGTTGATGATTGAAGTAATACAATTTAATTTATATTAATTTTTTTTTGTTTTTTTATAAATTTAATATTATTAAATAAAGAATTATTACTGTAATTATTTTATTTTTAATTAAGAAACGATCATTATCGATGTTCATGTTCCTCGAGAATAATTTTTCCTCATGTAGGAGGGAAAAATTTATATTTTTAGTAATTGAACAAACATAAAAAACAATTGTATGTTTTTTTCATATTTTGAATTTTGATACATAATTCATAATTAAATATCTAATTTATATTTTAAATAGAATTCTATATTGGTCCTTGATGATAAAGTGGATGGAATGTTTAGGCCACATGTTCATTTGAAATAGGTATTAAGTGAGGATAATGAGGTGAGAGTTTAATGTGGAACTGAAATGAGCATCATCTCCAAAAGGTATTGAACCACATAAAGTGCCTCTTAATGAATTGATAGAACTGAACTGAAAAATGATTGTATAGAAGTAGATGGGGAAATAATATATATATAGCGCATGAAAGAGGTAAAATGGTTACTAATCAATTAATGAAATATATGATATATATCTTTACATAACATCATTTAGAAGAGGCTATAGTTTTTTATTTTTTTATTGAAATAATGTGCTCTATATCTGATGCACTGAGTCGTGGAAATGAGGGTCCTAGTGTTGGTCTAGGTTATAAAACTCCTGGAAATGATGAAGGTGATAGTGGTGATGATGATATTGGTGAATAAGATGACGATACTGGTGAGGATGTTCTTGATGATATTGTTGATAATGACTGTAGTGGTGGTGTTGAATGAGATATTTATCAATTTAATTATTTGGTTAACACTAAAGATAAAAAAATAGATAATCTTTAAAGACTAAAACTAATTGATTTTAAATATTTTATATGTGATTAAAGTATTTTAAATGGTGTGAAAACTATTATTAAGTAATTAGTTAGTTAAATTATAAATTAAAATTATATGTACTGAATTGAATGTGTAATTTTGTTTTTAGTTTTTTATAGTTTATTCAAGTGATTATGTTGAGGTACTGTAATGGAATGTGTTACTGGATAGGGATACAATTCTATGATAATGGTATTTTAAAAAATTGGTATATATCATTACAAATGGTTTCAATTAAAACCATTATTATAGCCCATATTCGGTAGATCAATATATTGCAATGATTTATTATAACATTTGTATATATTTATACCAAGGGTTTATTAAAAACCTTGGTAATTCAGAATTTATTGTGATGTAAACCAAGGGTTTCAATAGAAATAGTTGGTATAGACCTGTTAAGGCCCTATAGTTCATTGAACTGTTTGTTATTTCTATAAATGGTAATATAAAAAATAATAATAGTAAAAACCCTTTTTATTGGGTAATTTTCTATATGTTATCAATGAAAGATCAAGTTGAAACCATGGAAACTTATATAATATTATACACATACAAACATAGAAAATATTTAGGCACATATACCCAACAACATGAAACAAAAACGGAAACCAAAGATGCAATTCATGAGTATAAATAACTGAAAATCGAAAATATTACTCCCCATATCAATGTGACATGAGGTTTAACTCTAAATCATGTCACCAAAACTAAAAATCTACGATTAACTAGAATTATTATCCATGAACTCCATGTAGTGGATTTTCTATTCCTATGTTTTTTTAAAAAAAGTTTCCATACACCCATTAGGTGTATATAGATTGTAAGAATATACATTCCTGGTATCATCACACCTATTTTTTCATCCAAAATAAATTTTAAATAATCAAAGAATTTACATTTGTATAACAAACAATATTAAAATAGGTTTTTGAATTTTTAAAGAAAGTAAAGAATAAAATTTTTTACAATGTTTTTACCCTGAAATTAAATTCCACATAAAAAATATTTAAATGAAGAACCGCTATTGAATACATAGATTCATTATGGTTATGAGACCAAATTTTAATTTTCTTTTATATTTCTCAAACCAATAATATCCAATCATAAATGAACAACTGAGGAGAGATTTTTCTCAGAACAATGATGTGGTGACACCCATATGATATAACCAAAACTATATAATCCAAATCATAGTGATGTTTGGTTAGTAAGTGGGATAAGATAAGGCTGGGAAGGGAATGTATTTGAATAGCATTACCTGTCCTAAATTCCAACCTAATCACCCTAAGTTATCATGTTTCGTAACAATTTATAATTAATTTTAATCCCACAATTGATGCTATTTTAAATGAATGTAGATTTTTAATAAGACAGATAGTGGAATTCCACTGGAGTCATATAAAAAACATGATTGTTAAATTAAAATAATTATTAATATCAAAAGAGAATAATTATAAATATTTATATCACATATATTCTCCTTCAAATTTTATAACATGATTTATCAAATTTAAAATTGTAATTTGAAAACAAGAAATAACATTAGGTTCATTAAGAAAAGACAACACATGAACCACATATATTAAAATACATAAATTACTAACTAATGAGGTGAATCCATAAGTACTGAAAAGAGTGAGTTTAAGTGGGAAATAAAAATCCCTAAAAATCGAAACCATATCCATTAAAAATTGATAACATAAATCGTGGAGCACTATATAAACTGGGGAAGAAAAATTCAAAGGGGAAAAGTTGAAGGAACCAAATAAGAAGGATTAAAAGCAATAAACAAGATATTTATCGAATAATAAATTTAAAAATGATGTGAAAAAAATATTGTGGGGGAAGAGAGTGGATCGATGTGTCTTTGTGTTTGGAGTTCTAAATGGAGAAGAATTAAATTGTTAGAAATATAAATCGAAGTAGTATTGTTATGAAAAATTCAAATTTTAGAAAACCTGGGTATGCTTTGTAGCATCGCCTCATGGTTTACCATCCCATTTGAATGGAATAAGACGGATCTTGTGGATCAACACAGTTTTTTCACATGGTTTGATAAACATTGTGTTGTCCACTAGAGAACCAACCACTCCCTCACATGGTATTAGTATATAGTTACCACTAACTATATGATGAATGTGTTCCCTAATCTGGATTTCCCATTTTATAAAATTTCAAGTAAATGTACATAAAAATAAATAATAAGGATATAAATAAACATGAATCATGAACTATACCTAGTAATTGAACTATGGGTGTGACAATATTGGTTGGATTTTTTTATCCCTTTTATATTATTGCATTTGATGCCCCTATTTTACAAAGATAACACATTTCATCATTCTAATGATGTTGTTTCTTGAATTATTCCTACAAGACCATTCAAATGGGGGTAAATAGAATTTTATTCCTTTATTTTCTTTTTGATTTGATCTTTTTACATAAATCTATATCCGTCATTTAGTGTATCAATTACCAAGGGTACCTTCTCCAAATGTCATTTATACTTGTAGATAATATCGTAAATGTTTCTTCACTACTCCAAAATAATTAAATATATATAACTATTCATATATCATTTTTAATCAATAAAATAATGTATTTATTTTTTTTAATCACGACTTACAATAAAATTAATGATTCACATTGAAATCCATTTATAAAATTTATTATATATTATAATAGATTCATTATACTTTTTATTTGGATTAAGAAATAATATTTCAATCATGGTAGAAAGGTTATATATATATTAATCATTATTATATATTCTATTGATGTATACATACTCTATTAATAAAAAAACATTTTTTTATTCTTAATCAATATATAACATTTATCTGTTTATTTTAAACAATAGATTATTAGTGTGAAGTTATCTTCTCACAAACAATGAAGCATTATAAATATATTTATCATAGAGGCAAGACATTATTTAATAATAAGAATGTAAGAAGATCTATTAATTTTTTTCATTAATACAAAAAATACTCAAAAGCTAAAAAAATATTCTTATTTGAAAGTGGAAATTTAAAAAAAGTCATGTTATTGTTCTTTACCTGGGAAGAGTGGTTTTGTACCACAATGAGGTTATAGAATCTATCACCCTTTTTCATCAAAAATATATTTTACAAAATAATTATATTGTCCATTATGTGGGTTGTTGTCTTGGTTTCTCTTGGTTCCCACTATTATATAAAATTTTAATGTTTGTAAAAAATTACAAATTAACAAAAAAATGGATAAAACAATTATTCATATATGTAAATCTACTCTAAGATATTAACTTATAAAATCCATATGTTTTTTTGGTTGTATTTTACTAGCCCAATACCCAAATGTAATTAACCTTTGGAAATAAAAAATCATTAGAAATTCATAAAATGCATACATGATTATTAGTTCATTTTAATATAAACATACTAAACATTAGAAATCACAAAATATGACCAGTTAGTATCAAGGGAAATTTTATTTACATGAAACATAAAAATACATTAAACAATAACTATTATTAAAAAACCATAAACAAATTCCTAATATATGATTTTATCATATTTTTAATATATGGAATTAATCAGGGATGTGAATCAATGAAACAGAGAGATAAAATTTTATTAAGGGGAATAATAATATGGATAAATAATAGAAATGACATAATATGAGAATATAGGTGGAAAAATTAATTTCCATCATCAAATTAGATGCCTAGGATCATAATAACAATCACATAGAATTCATTAAAATAATAAATATGACATGGAACATGTTTAAAAATGAAACATCAAATATCAATGCCCCCTTCCAATATACCATAATGATATTGGAAAATGTGTCAACATCATATCCCTGAAAAACATTATTGAAAAAGCTAACAGTGTCATTTCAAGGAATAATGATTTAATTAGATATAAGAAATTACCTAATGAACTATATTGATATACATTTCATTCCCAACACATTACACTATAATATTATTATAATAATTCATTCTATATCGAAATATAGTCTACATTATGCATAAACATCGAATAAGTCCATGAGAAAGGAATGAGTTTCATAATAAAGTAATGTGGAAATTTTTGAGTAAAAATATTTGGGGTTCCAAAAATAACAATGGTAAACATAATTTTATATATTAAATATTATTATAAAAAATAGAATTTTTTATGAAGTGTGGAATAAAAAATAAAATAATATTTAATGATAGGTTTTATGAATAATGTATTTATTAGTAATAATTGAATCACAACTATGAAACTAACCCAATGATGTATGAACATGTATGTTCCTAGAAAATGAAAAGGTAATAAAAATATAATATATATTTATAATATTTTTTATAAAATTTAGAAGGAAAACAGTTGATCTTATGAAACATGGTAATTTTATGTACTTTAGATACACTCTATTTTATTATTTTCCCTCAAAATATTCCTCAACCTTCTTTCAAATTAGAATCTATCGTAGTTTCTATGATCCCCACAAACCTACCTCATCATATCATCGACATAACCACCTCCACATTAGCACCTCCACTTCCCCCTCTGCACTTTTCCATCTCCACCTCACCACCACTACCTCCCCAGTCTAAAATAAACCAGTTTCCCAACATCTCATCTCTTTGCCTCTAACTAGGCCTCCCTAACCCCTATTCGTTCTGGACCATGCTTCAAAATTTAATCCCTACAATTTTTTATTCAAAAAAACCTATATAATTGATTTACCCACCTCATTTTATGTTTAGATCCACTATTACTATATCCCTATAATGTCCTCCTACCTTTTATCACAACCTTAATGGATAATCCATTAGTTTCATACTTAAGATCATTCCAAAGTATGATTTGTTTACATTTTAGGGAATTTTCTTTGCTTATTAATATATGTTTTATGGATGGGTTGTGAATGATTATTAATTAATAGATTTATTATTATATCTTTTTTAAATATTTTCACTTCAATTGTAAATTAGATCTTCTTTAATTTATATTTCATTATTTTGCCTCATATTTTTTTAAAATAAATCATTTGATTTTTTTATATTGAGTTTATGTGTTGTAGCTTAATTTTTATCATCATATTGTGATCCATTACAATAAATTAATTTAGAATTATTTCTTTCCACTTCATCCAGATCTTCAAGATTTTTCTTTACTCATATATTTTTTTAGTGAAGTTATTTGGGAGTTATATCTATATTTTTTCATTCTATTCTCAAAAAATTTAATTTTAAAAAATAATTTACTTGGGACGATATAAGGATACGAAATCATATGCGAATTGAGATAACATTTAGTCGTTATTCAAAATTTTGCATAGTTATTTTAAAAAATTTAAAATATAAATAACTATGGTTCATAAAGGTTTTTGATTTATTTTACAACATAATAATGATAAATAATTTTCATATTTCTAATAAATTGTATTACTTATCATTCTAAAAAACATTTAAATATATATATATTAAATTAATTTTTATTAAGACATATATATATAATTTTATGTTTCAATATTTTATTTTTTAATTTTTATAAACCACTTCTAGAATCCATCTATGGTAAATAATTATTTTCAATTTCAAAAAAAATTATTGGACCAATGCATATTCTCAATGTTGAATAATAAATGTAAATAAAACTTTTATTAATTATATTCCTTTCATTAAAACTACAGATCATATTATTTATATATATAATAAAACATATAAGATTATAGTCGCTAATGATAAACCATATTTCATTTTCATTCTCTTAATAATTATCTAATAGGTTTTTTATACTATATATTTTTTGTACCATGATTATATATTCCATTGATAACAGCCACTTTAATTTCTAATGTATTTAATGATTATAAATTAAAATCAAATGGTTTAAAAATATCCATTAATGAAGGAATCTGAAATTATTTTAGAATATATTACTAAGTAAAATAATTTTCATTGAATCTATTTTCATATAAATATATGAAAATTTTGTGAATAATTAATATTAAATTATATTCAAAAAATTATCCCATAATTTCATTTAATTTTTTTATTATATAGGATATCATGAACATTTTTTATTATGCATTCTATATTAGGAAATTTAACCATAATATCCTATATTTTTTATTCATTGAAACTATTTTTGGTTATTCACATTAATATATATTCAAATACATTAATTTTGATTAATTTTCATTCAATCTATATAGATATTTATTAATGATCTATAATCAAATCTTTTTATTTTTTTACAACATTCATTTAAGAGTTTTTATTATCATTTTTCAAAATTTGTTTCTCAATTTGATTTGAAAGAAATTAAGTATAAGGGGTGATATATGGCTATTAACTATAACCATATTTGGCATATAGATATTGATTTTTCTTTATTTCATTGAAATATTATCAAAAACATAATGCTTAAATAACTATGCTTGACGATAGTTTTAAACACTTTTAAGGAAATAAAAATCATACTTCATTTTCAAAATCTTGCTAAATGGGGTCGATTTTCATTCTAAAAAACACAAACACTTATAAGTGAAATTCATTTTTAAACTAATATCTATAATTTTATATTATCATATTTATATTAATATTTTTTGTGTAAAATATCCTGTTATGTAACATCATTAAGTGAGATATTAAAATTATTTTCTCATCTAAAATATATTCTCTATATGGAATACCAAAGGTACTTGCCTCCTCGGTTAACTATATTTCATGAAATCAAACTATGAATCATATTTTTTAACTATATAATAAATAATACCATATTGTTTCCATTAATTATAATCATTATTATAGTTCCATTAATTTAATTACATTCTAAAATGTTTTTATTTAAACTATGGTTTTGGGGTACCGTAATTATATATTCCTATGACATCATCCAATTAAATATTTAATAATTTTATTATTTATTAACTTATTTAAATTACTTTGGGATAATCATTAATGAATGTATTATAAGTGATTTACCAGTAACTGTACACACAAATTTTTTTCATCAAAACAATATTAATAAATCTGTATGAAATGTTTGTATATAAGTATTATGAAAATGTTTTCAACCCTGTATCTTGCATATTTTTTAATGATTTATTTATTACATATGACTCCAAATAATGTTTTCTCATTCATTCTACATTATTCTACTGAATTAATGTGTCTTCAAAATTATACCATTGTGTTTCCATTTTTAATTTATATATAAAAGAAATATTTTCTTCATATTATTGATATATTTAAATACATAAAATCTATTAATATCCCTAATTTTCATGTTTTTCTTTACATTTACATTATTTCATAATTTCTATCATATTTATGTTAAATATATGCCCTAGATATATTTTTTCAATCCATTATCATATCCTTTTACATTAACTTGAACTGGTTTTATTATTTACTATTTGTATTGTATTTAATTATTTATAATGAATTCTAAATCTATAAATATTATGGTTCACAGTTATGGTTTGATTAAATAATTTATAAATATGATGAAAAATCCACACATGGTAGTAGAAAATTAATAATGATGGTGTCAGGTTCCAACCATGGAATTATATTCAAATAATAATACTAAAAAATAAAATTTATTACAGATAATACTTCTAGATTTCAATATTATCTAATGTATTCACTATTTATTCATGATTTTAACATTTTTTTCAATGAATTTATTCAAGATTTTTTTTTAAAATCATTCCAAGACCTAATCTGACATCAAAATTAAAAATTGTTAACACTTTATGTTATAGGGAATTTTATTCAATATTACACATGTTGTATATTTTTATTAAATTATGGTCTTAATTGATTTATTAAAATTTAATTAGTATTTTTGGTTAATAACCTTATTATAAATAACTAACTAAAATTGTGTTATACGTAATAGACTATATTTAATCATTTTAATGGATAAACTCAATTTAACAAAGCGATTATTATTTTATATAGAAATAAAACATTAATATTTTTATTTCTAATTATTTTTAGTCCAAATAACCATTATAAACTATAAATTTATTAAAAATAAAAAAAGTCTCATCACAAATAATTACGTGACATGTGTATTGGAATGATATATTTTTTTATAAATTTTTATTAAATTTAGGTTAATTTTCAATTCCATATAATATCATATTCCTCATATCTTTAAATTTATAATTGTTTTTATTATTTGATAGAATTTTATACCTTTATGATCAAATGAGTTGGAAAATAATTGGGATTTCTAAAGGGTTCGGTATCCTATATAAACAATTTATTAGTCCTATATTATGAAATGTATAGTTTCGTAATTTTTATAGATTTATGTCATTAATTTCATATTTTTCATTAGTTATTAAACTTTTCAATACATTTTTCATGTTATTGTTTTTTAAAATAGTCAAATATTTTTCCATTTTAATATAATGGTTTACATATTTACACACCCTTTAATTATATAGTATGATAAGTCTTTTAAAGTCATTATTAAAAAGATTTCTGGAACATAAGGGTTTCTTATAACATCATCAGATTGTTATAAAATACTAATTCAAAATGGGGTACATATGACCTTCATTAAATTGTGACCCCTATAAAAATTGTACCACGGTTTGTGAAAATATAAATTTTCCCCACACATTAGGTTACTCGTCCTTCTTTGGGACAAAGTGAGACCTTTTATCTATCCCTTATTTCATTTCAAACACATGAGTTGTACTATGATATTTATTTGAAATAAATTATTTAATCTTCCTTATCGCTATACTAGCCTCAACAATTTTTTAAATGAATTTAATATGATCACCCTTATTTTTAATAGTATTTTACTCTATAATTTCCTAGTTAACCAAATAATTTTTCATAAGTGTTAACATGTTTTATTTTTTCCCTTTAATGTTATTATGTTTTATTTATTATATTACATGTATTCACTATTGTCCTGATGAATATATTTTCACATTAATTATTATTAGAATATTTTTATATATTAAAATTCATAAAAATGTTTTTAATATTTTTTTATCTATGGTTAAAATAATGAAACAGAACTAGAATAACAGTTTGAATCCATTCATATTCTTTTGTATATAAATTTACATGAAAACTACACACACACACACATATAAGTATAAATCATCAACAAATATTTATTTATAAAAACTATTGCTATGAAATAATAATTTTTTTATTTCTTATATTTATTAACATTCCAATAGCTAATTTTGTTATAGGAATTTCACAATGAAGATTCCGTTTAATTGGAATATACTACATCTATAAGTGGTTTTCAAATATTATTTTATTATAAAAAGGAAAACTAAATTAGTACACATATTTATATTACCTTCATAAAAAAATTAAATTTTTGTGACTTATTTGTTTTATATAATCTATATTTCGGGTATTAATGGTTTTTAGTTTAGTGTTTTATATGTAATCATAGCATAATCTACTATATAAAATTTATTTTTTAATAATACCATGGAAATCATAAAAAAATAATTTTTTTCTCATATTACTATTATAAAATATTTATAACATTTCTCTTTTTTTTAGTCTAACATGTGTTAATTTACACTGAATTTTATATTTTACATTTGATAAAGATATAAAACAATACAACAACTACAAATGATATATATATATAACCATTTTATAATAAAACTATGTATGCATAAATTATTTCTTTATTACAACATTTTACTTAATATGATGAATTAATAATACCTATTAATTATATTTCAACACATTTAGAGTTAAATCGTCAGTTATTATGATATTCTAATAGATAAAAATGATTAAAATCAATTCCAAACCTGATAATTATATATTTTTCACATTTTCTCTTTATATTTATATTTTATTATCTATAACCAACTAATTTTTTTCTAAAATAGAAACACAAATAAAATTTAGTGTAATTTCTCTAGGGGACATAATAATTTGGAGAAATATAGAGTAAAAAAATGAAAATAGATGAGTAGAGAGTCTAGTTACATAAGGTTCTATTTTTTTTCATTCTTACACCTCTTATGTAAAAAAAATTAATCTTATTAACACATTAATCTATAAGAATATAATATTTTATTATATTATCATTGATCTATTATATTCATTATAATTTATTTATGAAAATTTCTTGAATATAAAAAGTCTTGATGGAATGGTTGTTTCAATTATTCCATTTTCATTTTGATTTCCTACTTTTGA
The DNA here is from genome assembly GCA_963277665.1 of Viscum album. NCBI lineage: Eukaryota > Viridiplantae > Streptophyta > Magnoliopsida > Santalales > Viscaceae > Viscum > Viscum album. The sequence goes on along the minus strand of OY728151.1, from coordinate 1,248,138,995 downwards.
TTAATTTTTTTTATGTAATTGTAAAAATACCTACAGAAGTATATATATATATAATTTATTTATTATAAATTAAATATATGAAAAACAAAATATTCTTGAAGGATTTTACAGCTACAAAATTTATAACATCATTATAATTGGATAACCGACCATTTATGGGGCTTTATCAAGAGAGGTACTATGAGAGATAACATATATAAATTATAAATATTTTTTAATAAATATATATATAGACAATAACTATAACATATAGATATATAATCTATATTAATAATTCATAATGGTTGTGATACATAGGGAATTGACTACATAATCTTAGGTGGTAAACTGACCATTAATGAGAAATTTTCAAAAGATTGGAGACAGTATATATATATAAATATAATAAAAGTTTTTTTTGTATTTAAGTGGGTATGTATATAATTTAAAACATGTTAACTAACTATTTTATGGAGACTATAAAATAAATATAGAATAATAAAGTAAGAGGAAAATAAATTAAAAGTATGGAAGAGTTTCCTCTTTTTTTGACGCATACACCATTTTTATGAGAGTAAAGTCTCGAGGGATTGAGGTCGGATGAAATAAAAACATATCTAAGCATCATATAAGTAATATATGAATTGAATTGGTAATATAGTGTGAAATTATATGTTTTTGGGAATAAATTTTTATAGTGACTAATAGGGGGCATTTATACTTGAATGGGAAGTCTATTTTAGGTTAAAATAATGAATAAAATATTAGTTCAAGACCATGAAAAGTAATAGTGGTGCAATTTGTGAATATGAATAGTAGTTGATTAATATATTTGTTTTTTGGACTTCTAACTCATTCAAAAGAAATTATTCTTCATCCAAAAGAATATAAAAACAATGAAAAATAAAATTTAATGGAATAATTTATCGTTTTTGGGTTTGGAAATTACGTTTTAGGTCTAGAAATTAAATTTATTAATTATAAATATATAATTTTTTTATTAAATATATTTTTATTTGATTTTTTTTTATTTATTATATCAATGTCATATGGATATTATGTCATAAATTACGTGGTAGTTTAAATACTATATATTTAATAATCAAATAAAAATTATTGTTTTTTAGAAAATAATAAAAACATCAATCATATATAATTTAAATGTAATAATTAAAAAAAGTATGTTAATTTAAAAAAAAAATTATAACTTATATAATATAAAAAATTTTGTTTTATAAAAATTGTTTAAAATACACTCTATGAAAAATTTACACTTATATCTTCTTTTAGTTTCATAATTTTAATATTTATTTCATAACATTCTAAAATTTATATTTCATTACATTTTTTAAAATAAATATTATTTTAAAGTTATTTAAAAATTTTGATTTCCATTATGTGATTCAATTATCATATAAATATTTTAATATTTAAGTTAATATTTCAATAGTCATGTCACTATTCCAATAGTCATATTACAATTATACTATTCATGTTGGTTTTTATATCCCATAAATACCTATTATTTCCATCATACATTACTGAATTGGTTTTCTCCCAATGTTTCATACATATTTTAGATAATTCCAATAATATTATTAATGCCTAATTTTCTATTTAAAGTGTTCTTTATGAGTTTCAGATTTCTATGTGAACATGACACTTTTTGTTTTAAAATATTAATTCGTTTTTAGTTGTTTTTTTTAATTATACAATTTTTTATTTTATGGGATATATTTATCCGTTATATGTGTTAGGATAGAATTGGGATGTTTCCAACACCAGGGGTGAATCAGTGTTTTTATATATTTATTTGAAATGTACTTGTATACCATTATCTCTTATTAACATATTCACTATCTGATATCTCTTTCTATTTCGATCCATTGGTCAGAATACTAATATAGAAACATAATTGAGTGTATTGTAACTCTTGTGTTTCATATTAAAATTCACTACACTAAGGATTATTATTTACCTAGTATATCATGGTTGTTATCCTATATGAACAATATCCTAGTTATCATTAATGAAGGAATGAACAGGGTATAACTTTGAGATCATTACATTAGCACTGAATAGGTGAAAATAATTTACCATCTTGTTGTTATGAAACTCCCTATAGATTATAGGGTTTAACTTACTCCTTTTGAATAAGATAAGTAATCAAAAGCACATGTCCCTCCTGGATTGTGTGCATGAAATCTTTTACCTTAGATAAATATATCAAATGTGCTTTCTTATTGTTATTTATAATTTTATAGAATATTTATGTTTTATTATAGACATGTCAACTTATCATCATTTATGTGGTTAGATGTTTCATAACTGAACTGACATCCATCTCTCCATCTTGATTAGAATATAAGAAATTTATTTTGATTGCAACACTAGATCACTTATTCGGTTTTAGTGAAAAGTTAATATTTTCTTTAAACAACACTAATTCAATATATACATCTTTCCATGATACATTTAATATTCAACAAGTATAGTATCATCTCTCTCTTTCATTGTTTATTTTGAATTAAAAAAATGTATATTGGTTACATTCCATAATTATCTCAAAAAATTCATCTTCTTCCGCATTGAATATATATAATAATAGATTATGTGAGAATTATTTTAAATAATATTCAGTCATTAGACTATTATATGTCTTAGAATATCTAGATCCACTATTATCAAATATTCTAAAACTCAACATTCAAATATTTTCTGAAATTTCATCATTTTAAAACTCACCTTTCTATATATATCTAAAAAAACTCTCTAATAAATCTTAATAATGACCTAACATTGTTCCTCATGAGTTTTACATATTCTATAGTCTTCTTTCAATTCTATTCTTACACTATAACTCTATAAAATATGTTTGGAATAATATCATAATAAATTAATTAGTATATACATCAATAGTTGCATCAGGGATCCATTATTTTTATTATTGTTCTCCCCAAATTTCTTTTTATTTCCATATTCAAAAAACCGAAGTAATAATGACACATGCATTGTGATATTTTGGATCTAAAGAACATGTCCTTCAATATCAATAGATACATGACCACACTAATTTTATAAGGGTGTACACTCTAACGTTTCAATTCAATTGTATGAATTTAAAAGTCAAACACACGAAATTCATATGATTTAATAGTTATGGTATTCATCAAATATATACACTCATAAAAGATATACACTTCTAATAAAAATCATAAATTCATTATTGTTGTATCATTATATTGAATGAAATATTATCATCAAATATTTACACATATATTGACCCTCTACCATTGCCATGTGGTCCTCTATGACATAGAGTAATCACCCTTGTTTCTCATAGGTTATATTTACTCTCACTAAAATCATTATACCAATGTGGTTACCATTCAGTGCATTTTTTAAATAGTAGTATCACCATTTTCTGTACTCCATCTTAGCCATCAACCATTTCTTATTTCACATTCCCCTAATTCACAACCTTATTTAATTATTATAGTATTTTCTTATGTGTGAGTGGACCATGAATTATAGATATTACTACTATAATAACTAAGAAAGAATCAAAATTTTATTCTAATTATCATTATGTTTTTACATAATAAAAAATTATATAACATCCTCAAATTCATTTTTCATCTAAATTATTAATAATGTAAAACATAGGAGTTACACTTTCATAACATGTAGAAACTATAACCACCGTTATATAGACATCTAATACCTTTATTTTTCATCATATACTATGGTGATGAACCTTACACAATGTTCATGTCTCCTTTTATGTAACACAAAATTACCTTTATGAAACTCATTGAAATATTGGATTACCATAATGTAAGCTTCAACATACCATTATGAAAGTGCTATATTACTTTGATATAGCTCAATAATTTTTTTGTTACCATTATACGGAGTCTAGATTTTATCATTACCTTAAGATAGATTTTGATTTTCAAAATTTCCTTGAAATTAGTTCAGCTTTAACCTTACATATACCACTGAACATTAGTATAACACAGAAACATTTATATAATACCTTTTAGAAATAGAGTTGATAACCTTAACATAACTCAAATAAAAAATAATTACCTTTACGATAGTCTAGGATATTATAACTCCTACATAGCTATTGATTTTACCCTTATGGAGATAATGTAACTCTAAATATTTCTCCCATACCTCCTGAACCTTTTCACCATACCTTCAGTCCCTTATAATCACTAAAATAAATTCATAATATTGACCCATAAGTTTTTTTGTCATATGTTCACATCATATTTAATACTCTACATCATTTTTATGATTTATTCAATTTAACGTCCCCTTTCTACACAAATTTTTATGTAAAAAAAGATGGAACTGACTTCAATCACTTTCATGCATCAGTTAAATCCTTCAATCATTATTCATCATTCCCATCTCACCACAAATAATATTTCCTTACTTAAGAACAAAATTATTTTCCCAATAAATCTGGTTTACATCATCTTTATCTCAAGACCTTTTGTGATATAACATATTAACATGAAATATAAATAAATAAAATAGTATATATGGTGGCCACATTAGTTGACTCTTTTATTTTCCACCTTTTTAATATATTAATTTACTACCACATTTATGTTAAATTTTCAGTTATTTTCGAAATTAATAAAAATTAAAATGCGAACAAGGGAGGATGGTATAAATTCAGTTTTTATAAATTATCCATTATTCATCTGACACAAAGTGTATAAGATAGATTATTAGTTTATAAAAAAGTGGTTTTGAATTAGAAAACCAAGATAATAATTACACAAGGAATCTTACAAAAAAAATATTTATTAGAATTAATCATTAAGGATATATCCATATTCCATTAGGTGGAATCCAATTAATTTTAATTTAAAAAATTATTATCTCTTGAGTAAAAACACGAAATCATAAACTCATCTCAACACATAGGATAAAAATATTCAAGTACATATAGTAGTTTTCAGAAATCATCCATGAATTATTTTTTAATTTTAATATTTTCTATCATTGATGATATCAATTTCTCACCTTTAATAAAGTAAATAATTGCTTATAATTCTTTGTTAGTAGAATAATAATTCTTACATTTTTAATGAAAAAAATTTATATCTTCATTTAGAGTTCATATTTGTAATAATTTTAAACTTCTAACAGCTTCTCAAGATACACTAACCTTTACTGGATGATCTCCTCCTTCATTTCTTCAAGAGTGATCTCATAGCCAACTAAGATATATTTTTACGGTGGTTAATATAACAAAAAGATTATATCATTAATTAATTATTTATTATTTTTAAATCACTTATTCAAATAATGTTCAGGTTATCCTGCATTTCATTTATATAAAAATGGGTACTTTTATCACTCTTATATTCGGTTTTGATAACATATTAATCTTCATCATGGTCTGTATTTTTTAAAAATATTCATTAGAATAAAATTTGATAAATCATATCAAGATGGTGAAATTTATCAATTTGGAATGATTATTACTACATACATTTCGGCATGTGTTCCCGATTTGATAAAGAAAATCACCTTCAATTCATTTCAGGGTTATAAAATTAATACAACAAAAATCATATGATAAAAATATGGAACCTATTTTATCTTTAATTTGAAAATTTGGGTTGTGATTTTACTCTCAGGAAAATTTCCCTCTTTAATTTAGATCTATTTTGGGATAGACTCATTCAGATATCAATACCATTTTCAAAACAAGATTTTTCAATGGGTAGAATAGAATATTTTCTTCTATGATTGTGTAGAGTCGTTTTTTAACATTATCTTTAATGGCATAGGTATAACATGGTATAATAGTCATTTTAACCAAGATTTCTCATTGGGCTATAAAAAATTTCATGCAATCAATCATGTTTTATAATTTATGATTTCACATCGCACATATTTCCTTAGGTTATCCAAGGATATCATCTCATGATATTCTATGAAAAAAATTTGGATTCTTCAACTCATTGAATATTTTTTCCCTTTGTATCTTTTATTTTCTTTTTATATTTCTATTCCCTTAGTTTTTTTCACCATAAAATGGAAAAATAATTAAATAATCCTTAGGTTTATTGTAACAGACTAGGATTTTAAAATATATTTCTCTTCATATAAATTTAATTTCATTTATATATTTTGTTATATAAAACACTAAGTTTAAAACTATGTGAGATATATTATTAGGATATTGTAATTTAATCATGACAATTATTACCAAGCTATTACAATTGATCATATTAATTGGAATAACCAAATTATTAAAAATATATGTACTGGTTTAATATAATGAAAATAAATATTTTACTCTATATTAAATAATTAATCATCTTTCAATAAAGTCATTTTAAGTTTCAAAAATATATTTTATTCAAAAATTGTTTTAAAAATGATTATGAGTAAATATTATAATTAATTTATACAAATTATAAAAATTTAATTTGATATAATGGATATAGTTTTTAGATTTAGTATATTGAAATTAAAATAGAATAATATTTGGGTATTTTTATTAAAAGATTAATTTATCCATGAATATTAGAAAATACCAATTTTTATGTAATATTTTCATTTTGATACAAGAATTTATAAAGTTCATGTTTTTTAAATGATTTCAAAGTAATATTTGTTAATTTAAATTTTTAATAATATAATTTTTATAATTATAATCAATTTTAATCTTGTTTTAAGTATAAAATATTTTTACACATAGGAAAAAAAATTATCTAAAAAACCATTTTCTTTTCATTTTTCAGGTTTAATTTTAAATTAAATTCATCCACTTTGGTGATTTTATTTTGAAAAAATATATTACATATTTGGAATCAAGATGAATAAAATTCAGAAAAACCCTAGTATTATTTCTAGTCATTATGAATAATATAATTGGTAAATACATGTCACCTCTATAACAGTAAAATTGGTAAGATATGGATAAAATTTTTCACAAGGCTTTAAAAATTCTCTAGAACTTGGATTTCTCCTTTTGAATGAGTTTATTTCAACCATTATCATCTAATTACAAATCATTAGACCACATGGTTAGAATTTTCTTTGATATTGATCTTTATATTTTTTTTATGAAATGAATAAATAAAAAATTTCTCTCTATTGAATTTAATATCTATAATATATTACCATAAGCACAAAATGGGTACATGTTATATTGTAAATTTTTATTTGAAATATTAATTAATTGTTAATCATAGTAATTTATTTTTAATTTTTAGTGATTTAATAACTATGTTGAATTATTTTTTAGTGCCGACATAATTTCTATTCAATTAATTGAAAAATAGAATAAATTATTTTAAAAATATTAAGTGTAATATAATTTAGATTAATTATAGTGTTCGATGAATTTTAACATAAAATATAAATTTTTAGGGATGTTTGACGGTTCTATATTATAATAACTTTTGTATCATGTTTTTTTTCAAATTCAGATTAGTTGAATAATTTCAGGCATGATAATTATGAAATTTAATTATAAATAATATTTTATAAAATAATATAAATTACATTAAATAATATCTCTAGTCAATGGGATTTTATTTTAAAATTTATAAATTCCCCATTTATTAGTTTTTTTCCTTTTATTATAATATTCTTGATACTCCAATAGCATAAAAATTGATGGGGTGGTAATTGTCAAAAGGGTTTACTGGGGGTTAAAACTAATAATCAACGGTGAAAACATAATGGTAAAAATTATAAATTTAATTGGATGAGAGGATTTAAACTAAAACAACTATTTTATTTGTATTATACAAATTTATATCAATTTTTATGTGAAAATATAATATATGTTGATATATTAAATTAATAAATTCCAAGAATTGCCCTCCTCACAATTATAAAAGAACACCTATTATATATTTCCATTACACCACATTCAGATTCGTTTGTCATCCAAACCCTACAAAAGTATCATATACAACACCTTATAGAAGAATTCTTTGTGATTTTATTCATAAAATATCATTAGGAGGTTCCTTAACAAATGATCAAATGGAATTCTACTAAAGTAGAATTAATCACCTTTACCCACTAATTCAAGTATATTTCTTCTTATAATTTATCTATATCTATTTTACCCGTACAAATAAAAGAAATAAAATATAAAAAGATTGATTATATTTTATTATGATTATGTTAGAATGATTATCCATCTCCTTTCCATCCTATGAAAAGTGAAAACATCGCTCGTGTGTATGTACAACTTACCTTATCCATATAGTTGTGTAATCCATTTTTATTAAAAATTTACTTGGATGGTTATAAATATGGTTCCAATGAATATATATGATATTAATTAAATAAATATTATTCTTAAATAAAAATATCATATAAACCTTCTTTCCATATAATCTTTTGTAAAATTATGACATCCCTCGTGCGTACATGTGGACAACCTCCACTAAAAAGCGACGCGATCTATTATTGTTTACAATTTAAATAGATTTTAATAAGGATATATTTAATTAATATATGTGATATATATATATATATATTATTTTATAGTGATTCTTTAATGGATAATTATTAATTACCTTTCCTTTATTTCATACATCAAAAAGTGAATATATAATTCATGTGTACAAACAACCTAACGTCTCCATTAATTGTGTAATTCATTTTTCTATCAACACCTATTATGGATAAAATTAATATATAAATATTTAATATATATAATATTTATATCATGACTAATTTTTTGAATGATTCAACTATGAAAAATATTCATGGACTCAAACTACAGAATCAAAACACATAAGGAAAACAAAGAATTTGACCCCCAAAATAGTGATAAACATGAATTTTTTTGAAATAATGTTGATAGAATACTACTAAAATTTCATATATGATATTATAGAAATGTATATAGTCTTATTATTTAATTATAAAAAATTTAAATCTCTTATAACAGAGGATACAATCACCCATGAGGTAACTAGAACTCTATGTAAGGGGTTTCTTAACTCAGTATTTTTACCTTAAGTTGCATCACTTCTAAATTGACTATAATAGGACCAGAATGTGTGTGAAATTTCCTTTTTTTATTCATGATTTATATTAAAAAATTATATTTAAAAAAAATATAAACATAATAACTCCATTTATTAATTATCACTCCAATGATACAGTCATTGTAAGGGATTTCTTGACACAATCATCTTCTGTTTGGGTTATATCACTTGTTTGATTATTACAATGTGTCAAAATTATATGTGAAATGGATTTTTTTATTCATTATGTATTTATAATTTTATGTGACTTACAATTATTACAAATAATCTCTCCATTGGTTAGTTCTCACTTTAGAGATATGATCTCTATAAGTGATTTCATCTCAATTTCTACACAATTGTTAAATATTTCATATTATGAATCTTTGTATTATTATATGGGGTATATATTAACCCTTTTACTTACATTATGAGAATATATTTATGTTTATGATGATTAATGTTTCATTTCATGTTTCTACTTTCAAAATGATACAATTCAACAGTTACTAAAAAGATAAAAAATTACTTTACAATACCACATTATTTTTTGATTTATAATATTATCATTGAATTAATATAATAATTAATCCATAATAAGAACCAATAGTTTCCTTATCTGATTATTATTTATGTATTTTCCATGTTTACTTCCAAATATTCCTATATTTGGCACTTGATTCAAGGAAAAAAGAACTGAAAATTTGATCTTATTTCTCTTTTGATTTGGTATATTTTCTTCAATGTACATATTTTTTCAAATTGTTTTATAAAGGTAATTTTTATTTAAAAAATTATTTATTAAGGAAATTTTATTTTTTCTATTTCATTTTTCATTCTGTTAAAGGATTTTTATAATATTTTTTCCCAAAAGATTCCTTTTGAACATTCACAAAATAAAAAGACAATTGAAATGATTCTCTTTAATGTATATAATATTAATAGATTTTACATACACCATAAGTTTTTTACAATCGTTATATTCTTCTAAATGTTTCCAATTCTATAAAAAAGACAAATCATTAAGAAACTTTTTTAAAAATTCATTATTTTTAAATTCTGCTATTCTTTATGAGACCTGATATTTTTAAATAATTTTCATTTCTAATAAATTGAGGGTCATCCCTCAACTCTTTATTAAATTTGTGGACATTAAATTTCTATCGCAAAATTCATATTCATTTGATCATATTTCATTCAATGTCAAATTTATATTAAATATGAATATTTTCTATATCATGTATATTATTTTTTACATAAAACATATTCCATTTCTATATAGGGTGTTTCTTCATGAATGTTATTTATTTCCTTAGGATATATTGATATTATGTATTATTCACTCAATACAGATATTTTTTGATAATGAATATTGTTCATGAATTAAATTGATCATTAGATATTTGAGAAATTCATTGAAAATTAATTTATGGGCGGGTTTGTGAATTATATAGACCCTAGATGCATCAAAAATTATTTGGACACAAACTAGTTGGTTATCCATTATATAGGGGTTTTTGTTTTATACCTTAGTGCAAGGTCTTGATTGTAAATATATATTCTTTTTAGATATCATGAAATAAAATATTAATATTCTTCTAAATTAATAATAATAATATTATTATCTGTGATGTTCATTCAATGTTATTAAATTGATTATGAATTGTTTATTCATGATAGCTTTGGTTGTAAATAACCCTTATTGTGCATTTCAGCTTACCCATTTTACCTTCGATATAATGAATAATGTTATGAATTATATCAAGGATATAAGATCATTTCTTATTCTATGTATTTTATATTTACTATATAATATTATAAAATATATGTATATGGTTCTTCATGACTACTAAACTAATGAGTCATTTACAATGAGATCCCTTTTATATTATGATAGCATAATAAACTAGATGAAAATATTGGTTACTGGATATAGGGTAGTTATAATTGGTATCAACTATTGATTAATAGAAACAAAGGGAACCAAATTTTAGAAAACAAATATTACAGAATATTACCATATGAATGAATTTTTGGATTAGTATATTTATTGGATAGATTACTAATGTTTTGATCATGTGGGGAGTAAGAGATTTCACTAGAAATACACACATGTTTGGATTCTACACATGGGTGTTGTTTTGGAATATATCTATCTAGGGTTAATAAGCCTAAAAAGAGTTGGTCAACTATATTTCATCCATCATTCTATTTAATTTTGTGTGTTCCACTACTATGCCCCTGGTTCGACACTCTAAGGGGATATTCTTAGGTTAATTCATAATTTCATTTAGAACTATCGTGATTAATGAGAGAATAAAACCTATGGAAGCAAATAATTTTCCATTAGGATATGGGATAAACATAATGTGTCTTGGGATGATAAATATAGATTTGATCATAATTTTAAAGCCATATTTACCAATCTTTTTATTTAATGTGATTCCAGTTTAACTTGATTATGAATATTTCAGATGGATTTAGGTGAATAAAACCATTTTTCTTAGTATGTATTTTATTAAATATATTCTTTTAGGAATAAGTCTTTTATATTTTGTTTATATAATTTTAATTTTTTTGAAGATATTTATATTTAATATGATCATTTATGTTATGGAAATAATATTGATTTAATTTCATATGATTTTGTGGAATAAATGTTATATATTGAAGACCATAGTGGTTAATAAGTTATTTGAAGATAAATATTAGATATAGGAATGGTAAAAAAACTGGACCATTATAAGATTTATATTAATATAGTTTTTGAAAAAGGAAAACCTATAAGCCCCATGAAAACCCATTGCATCTGGGATATTAACAGTGCTTGAAACTGTAGGTGATGAGTGGAAAGAGTACAAAACCAACTAGTAACCTACAGTATATCCTAGTTAGAATGATGTTTTTCAATTAAATGAATTTATAAATAAATAATAAATCGACTTGGAGAAAAATATTTTAGTATTAAATCCTTCTGAGTTTTTAGGATTTTGTACTGATTAATGATATTTTAGATGATTTTTATTCGGTTGAGTTTTATATAAATATTAGGTGTAATATAAAATATTATTTTGGGATCATGATATTATAATTTTTGATGTGCAAGATATAGAGTATGAGAAAATGATTAAGGTTAAAATTTTATTCAGTTTTGAGATAATTATGGTTATCTATGATATAGAATAAATAATTTAATAAATGATCTATTTTAAAATTTTGGTTTTATTCTTGAACTTTGAACATTAATGCAATGTTTCTTCATATACGTGTTTATTAATTTTGGGTATTATCTTAAATTATTATAACTATTTTGGTTTTTTAAATAGGGTATTATTAAATTATTATTATTGTATGTATCATATGATCAATATAAATTTAATTTTAGTAAATCATGCATGATAAATTCACCATTATTTCATAGAGAAAAAAATTAATTGAAGGAAACCAAAGGATTAAATAGTGATTATGAAATAGAGATGAATTAAGTCAATATATTTTATTATCTTATCTATATTTATGGTAATATAATCTTTAAAAATTGAAAAATGAATCCTATAATAATAATGTTTTTGTTTACATTCATTCTTGGAGGATTAATGGACTTTTCACCCATCACAGATTTACGAGTTTGTAGTCATTAATGTTCTCATGATAATGTTCCATATCCATCTATATTAGTCCATTGAATCTAGATTTATCCTCTATGTCATAGTTTTAAAATAAATTTATTGTTATCCATATGTATTGACGGGATAATTCCTTATTTTAGGGAATATTTATCCTTCTTAAATCATTTTTTTTTCAGAATACGTTCTATTACCCTTTGTATCTTGTGCATTTTAAACAATTTTACTTTGAAATATTAAAACATTGATGACAAAAATAAAATTTTGAGGGTGAATTTTATTTAAAGGATTATAATGTAACACCCAAATATTATACAATATATTTCTCTTTAAAAAATTAATTTCTTTTATAGCCTTTGTTACACACAACACCATGATTAAACAAACCACAATATAATATTATCGAATTATTATTTAAAAATGACTCTTATAACTTAACCCTTAAAATTTATAGAATAAATAAGAATAACAACATTATAAAATAAATTTTTAATGGTTTCATATAATTAAAATATATTCGTTAATTTATAATAAATAAATATTCCATTTTTTTAATATAGTCATCTTTTGCTAAAAAATGTATTTTTTTACAAAATGGGTTTTTTTGTATTATATGTGTTAATATTACAATTAATTTATACTTATTTTATAAATTTTAATTTATAAAATTGATATATATTTTAGTCTCTTTATATGAGAATTTCTTTTGGATGACTTTTTTTTTTATTTTTCTGAAAATACTAATTTTCTGTGAATAGTAGAAAAGACTATTTTTATTAAAATATTCATATTAATTTCTTGAATTTAAATTTCTTTTTTAAAATGTTTTAGATGTATAATTAGTTGATTTATATTATTAATAATCCAATTGATATCATTGAATCAATTTTGTGCTTAATTTTTTTTATCAAAACTTATTACACTAAAGATGTTTTTTTTGAGAAATCGAATTTCATCAGATTTTAAGAGTACAATTTTTAATTCAATTCTTCCAATAATGATAATTTAATATAATATATTGGATTCTGTATTTGGAATCTTTTTGATAAAATTTGGTAAATAATACACTTTTTTTTGCATTACGATTAGTAACTATTTAATATATTATTCACCTCGATAAGGGTAGAATGGCTAAAATAATGTTAAAACATTGGGATAATGCATTTACATTTCTCTAACACTTGAATTTATCTTTTTTGATGAGTGGTTATATAATATTACCATACTAGTATCTAATATATTCACACCTGGTTCAAGTTTTCATTGATTTTGACCACTATTTTGTGCTTTGAAAAGATTAAATACAAAATATCACTCTATTAAATTTAATATCTCTTATATATAAAAATAATAGTAAAATATTGTATTCTAATTTTTCAATTTTTCTTCTAAATATTAATTAATTTTTTATCTTGGTAATTTATTTTTATTTTTCAGTGACGATAATTTTCTTAAATACCTACGCAACGTTGTCAAAATATGTATTCAATAAATATAGAAAAATAAATAATTTAATAAATATTAATTGTAATATAATTTGGATTAATCATAGTGTACCAAACATATAGTTGATAAATATAATTTATTAGGGATTTGGGAAATGGTTATATTTTAGTTAATTTTCTTTTATGATGTTTTCAAATTCCAATGAAATGAGTAGTTTATAAATGATATTATTTATATATTTTTTTTAAAAAATATTTCATTAAAATATTTAAAATTCATATAAATATTATCATCGACCAGGTGAATTGGATATCATTTAAATCATCATACATGTTCAATTTATGAGTCATACATCATTTTATACTAACATTCTTGATAGCTAATAAGTATATAATTTTTATATTGTTGTAGTTTTCAAACGGACTAGTTGGGTTTAAAAATAAAATATAATGTAAAATCATAATGAAAAAAAGTTTAAATTTTTTTTCTGAGATTATTCTGTCTTAATATCATCTTATATTTTAATTATATCAAATTTATAACATTTGGACTTGAAAAATATTTTATATTCATTTAATAAATTAAAACATTAAAGAATTCCTCTCACCTCACTTATAAAATGACACCCCTTCTCTATTATCATTCTAAAACATTGAAAAAATATCTTTATAAACCCATGAAAATTATGATATAAACTCCCATAACATTGAATTTGATGTGATGATATTAATAAAACACCATCCTAGGGGTCCTTGTGAAGGGATATAAATGATGTCAACCGAAGAGGAGGTAATCATATTTATTTTCGTTTTCAAGTTTATTTCTTTTAATACTTCCCCTAAATCTATTTTACACATACTAGAATAATAAATATGGAATAATAAATATATTGATTTCTTCTTATGAGTATGTAATACCATGTTATATCTCTTTTACAACCCAAATGTAGTGAAAACATCACCCATGAATACATATGGCCTATCATCTCAACGAAGTGGTGTAATTCCTTTTTATTAAAATCTTACATCAATGGTTATAAATATGTAAATAATGAATATATATGATATTTTTGATATAAATATTCTTTTTAAATCATATTATTATTTATACATTCTTACCTTCAAAACAATTGGAAAAATTATATCGCTCATGAATACGTGTGACTACCACCTCCATGAAGAGATGTAATCTATTTTTGGTTTATTATTTAAATATAATGGCTCATAAATTTCATAAATAGATAATAAATCTAAAATATATGAATATTATTTCCATAATATATATAATCCATTCCAAAAATATAGTTTAATTGTCATTGTAAACTATAAACATAAATAATTGATTTGTAAATCATCTAAACATTCTCCCAGTTATCCCTTCATTACAAGAACATTTTTGGACATAGCATACTTAATTCATTTCATCATATGATGAAGAAAGGAAACATAATAAAAGTTGAGAAAATATTATTAACATGGGTAAAGAAGGTAGATATCAATCATATCATAATAAAAATACATAATGACCTGAATTAAACATTTAAAAATTATATTATACTTATCAAAGATAATGATAGCATGTAATAGGATATTTCATTGAAGTAAATAATTAATAAAAGTAAAAATTCAATGAGATAATAACATAAGACATGGGATTTCTAAATACAAATATGTATAGAAAATAATATCCAAATTATTAAAGGCTCATTTCCAAGACAATCATAGTGGATAAAGGTCATTACTTAACCGGGTTCACTCCTAATACCATCATGGAATTACTAATCCAAGTTCACTCCTCATTCCGGTCATTTTTATCTCATGAAATATAAATATTTTTCCAGCTAAATAGATAGATATATTAGTCCCACCTATCTCATAGTGAAATCCATTAAGATCTATTGTATCTAAACGTAATTAATTCATCGAACCCATAAAGATAAATTTGTTTCATAAACATCATTGCATCATATTATATCCCATGGAAAAGAAATGGGTTTCATAAATATCATACCATTATAAACATAAAAAAACATATAAAAATAGAAATATTATACATGAAAAGTATCTCTATTAAATAATAAATATCATCATATAATGTTATCTTAGATTAAAATATTTATTTTATATATCAGTTGAAAATAATTCTTGACAAAAATATCATTTTATCTTTGAAAATGATTTATTTTCATAATTTTTTTTTGAATTTTAAAATTACAAATTTTCTTATAAAATAAACTTATATGATTTCATGTAAGAATTATGGAATTATGGATTCCATATTTTCATTAAAAAATGATGTCATATATGTTAAAAAAAATCCTCTCATAATTTTGTAGGAAAAGTGAAAAGTATATTGTTAGTAAGATGGAAAAACTTTCATTTCAAACATTAGTAAAAATTTATACTTTTGAAAAAAAATAAAATTAAATAATATTTAAGAACAGTAAAAATATTTTTGAAAACATTTCCAGAAAACATGTACCTAGAAGATAAAAATTTCCCAGTATATACTTATGTATAAATAATCTTGAAAAATAATGAGATTGTGAAATTAACACTTAACATAGGTAAAAAAATTTTATTTCATCATAAATCTTTTTATAATGGTTTAAATAATGATATTAAATTATATTAGATTCATATTCATAATTATAATATCATATATTATCCCTTAATATCATCTTATCACACATTTAGTAATAATATTTCATAATTAGAATTCTTTTACGTGTTAACAACTTTATATTCATATGCATGTTTTTAAGTATAATTACTCATTCTTATAAATAGGTTAATGTTAAATAATTTAAAGAATTATATTAATGTAATATATATCATATTAATTCATTATATAATTTTAAATTATCATTTTTTTTAATGGTGATCATGGATAGTGAATCACATCGTGTCATGGATATGGTATAAAGAACTTATACACGAGCGATGAGATCATTCCCTTAATGGTAAATGGATATAGAAGTGGATGGTATATATATTGTTCATGAATCAATATTACATTATAATTATTATATATATGTGTCACTTATATCAATATACCCATACAAGTGATCATAGATATGAAAATTTAATTACATAATAGTGTGGAAATGGTAAGTCATATGTACGCATGAGCGGTGGTTTTTTTAGTAGGATACAAAAAAGGTTGAATATTTTTGTTCCATAATCATAATAACATCTCAGAATATATATTATAATCGTTTTGTTACATTATAATTGAAATTAAACATGAATAGAATGTAGAAAAAGAAATAATCTTGAATGAGTTGGTAAAGATGATTACATCTTCTCTGACGAACTTCCATTAGATTTCCACTAAGGGACAATAGGGATTGTCTTTTGAGAATACAAAAAACTATGGAATGCGTTTAGGTATTTTGAGAATTTAAATTTATTAGCAGTGATCTATATTGAAGGAACAATTTGATTTCATTATTTTAGGGATGATATGGTCGTTTATAATTGAGGTTAGAGTCACTTTTTGGAATTTTCTCAAAATATTAACTCATAATAAATCCAGTATCCATAAAAATACACCAAAAAGGACATTTATTTGAATATAATTTGATATAAGGTTGTAATATAATCAACCAATATATTTTATATAGGGTTTTGTATTATTTAAAACCTTATCATTTTCATTAACAATTAGTTATCATATTTTAATTTTAACTATTGATACATATTTTTCTATATTAAAAGATTGTAAATTTAACCAATGTGATTTTAATAATAAAAATAATAGAAAATTTATAATTTTATGGGCCATATTATCATTGTTTTTTTATTTCCAACCATGTTTTAGTTTTTTCAATTTAATAAATTATTATTTGGATAAAATATAAGTAGTGTCAATTTGGACACGATTCATTACATATAAATTTAAAAATATCAATATAACAAGTTATCATCAAAAAATATATATTATTATATACCAAACAGTTCAATGTCATATATAAACTTATTTTAACACCATAGTTATCTAAAAATATATTTATTTTATTATTTTTAATAACATTTATTTAATATTTCTATTAATAAAATAATTACTACATCCGTATTGTGTAACAAATTAATATACTTATTTGTTCAATAAAAATTAAAATTGAAATAAAATTATGAATATAAATATTCTAGATTTCATAATAAAATTTATATTAGAATATAAATTTTTGGTAACCATATATTAAAAAATGATATAGTATTTAAAACATGAATGTGAAATATTTGAATTTTAATTATGTAAAATATTATAAATATCATAATCTAATATAAGTGGCAAAAAAAGTAACAAAATAATATTTCATCATGAAATTTTATTATTAAGTTAATAATTTACATTTATATTAATTCATGACATACCTCATTCCTAATGTGGATAAAGAAGGGATATTTAAGACAAATAAAGATACATTTTATGACTTTTATTTATTTGAATATTATATAAGTCGTCTTAATATATAAGTTTATATTAAACAAGTTAATTATCATCCTTAGGTTTAATGTGTTGAATTTTATTCATCCTATAAAATTTTGGAATTTTGTGGATCCATTTTATAGTCTTTATTATATCATTTTCTTCCTAAATTACCCAATTTACCCTTTAATATCGTAACAAAATCTACCATGGTCAATATTAACATTAGAAAAAAATAAGAGATACGTAATCACAAAATTTTAACCTTATATATATAAATATGGTATCAATTTTTCAGAATTCATATCATCAAATTTTCAAAATAAAATTTAAAATAAAACTGGTAAAAACACGTGAAAACAGATTTCAGAAAAATTTCCTTTAAAACATAACTTTTTCTTCTAATAAATTCATGTACAAAATACTATCCAAAAATCACATGTGGATTATTTTAAATAAAAATGTACTAATATAAATTTAAAAATAATATGAAAAATAATTGACCATGTATGTACTCTAAATGAAAACAATGTTTTTAATAAAAACATTATTTTCACTCTTCCAAAAAAATTGTTTCTAGAAAAGAAATATTTTATGATAATTTTGACATGGTGAATTAAAAAATTAAATTAATTTTTTTCAAATTAATTTTATAGAACTTCTAAAATCTAATAGAAAAATTCAAAAATGCATTTTTTTAATAAAACGTTCTTTTAAGAATAATTTTATTTTACAAATACATTGTGATTATTTTCTTTTTACTTACTAATACATTCATATTAGGTAGGAGATTTATATTTATTTCATTAATTATATATTTATATTTATTCAAACTAATTTCATAGCTATTTTATACTTGGATCATCTCACGTTTCATTTAAACTTATTTTTGCATGCATCCCAATATATTAAAAATTAATATTATTTAAAGAGAAATAGTTATTAGAATATATGGGTGTTACATTATACCCCCCATTAAATTAATTTTTCGATCAAATTATTTTCTTGGTTTCAAACATTTGAGGATACATTTTCCTTATCACAAGTTTAGGTTCCCATGTAACTTCCTCAAATTGATGGTTCATTAATAATGCTTTAAGAAAGTGTGAGGGATTGTTTAGTAGAAAATTATCTCTATGATACAGAATCTCTATTGGTTGTTCTTCATAAGAATGATATTTCTCCAGTAGTGTGACTTTGGAGTTTTTTATATGTTAAGCATCAAGTATTTACATTCTAAAAAGGGATACATGGAACATATCATGAATTTGAGTGAGTTTTAGTTGATGATCCAATATATAATATTTATTCCCAACATGACCAGGAATATAAAAAGGACATATATACCTAGGGAATAACATTCCCTTATTTCTAAATCTTATCACTCTGTTCGAAGGAGATATTCATATAAATAATTTTTTACCCACTTCAATATCTAGGTCTTATCTTTTATTGTCAACATAACATTTTTTTAACTCTGAGATTCCCTTATGTGATGTTGAATAGATTTAACATTATATACCCCCTCATCATCTAGAAAAATTCCCAATAGATTTATTTCAAAAACATCATTCTAGTGTGTTGGATTTCTACCCTTATTACAATAGAGGGTTTCAAAAGGAGGCATATGAATAGTATAGTTAAAGTTATTGTTTAAAAATTATACCAACGGTAGGTGTTGATACTAACCAACTTTTTAATCCACATTGAAGTATTAAAAATGTATTCTAGAGTTTGAATTGTCTTCTCAGACAAAGCATCTATATGAGGAAGATAAGAAATTTTGAGACAAAACTAAATATCTAGAGCTTTCTAAAGGATTCTCCATAACACTAAAGTAAACATCAAATCCTGATTAGATATAATGGAATGTGATACTCCATGGAATATCATATCTTCTTTAATATATAATATAGAATGTTTCCAATGAGACAAGTCTTCTATGATACCAAGGAAGTGATTCCACTTTGTTAGGTGATATAATATATCCCATATAGAATTCTATCATATAAATGTCTTGGTACGTGAAATGACCAAATCTGTACTAATGTCTTCAAATTTCTATTTTGGTATGGGTAATGGTTGAAACATCTGCTTATAATTCTATTTCTCATTCTTAACTTACTAAAAAGACAGGATCGAGAAACATACTCTACAATATATTTCATCATTATGTCCCACGAGAAATTCTCTTTTAGTTCCCCATAAATATTTATGCTTCCATGATGAATAGAAAATGATGAACCATAAGCCTCATCCAAAAAATCATTCATTAATTAATTAATGGGAGCAATAGAAACATGGTAGTTAAAACTTTTATTCCATCATAGTTAAAGTTGATCTCCGAAACATTCCTTGCATTCTTTGGTAGCTCTACCTCTTCCTTATGTGCCTCCTTAATTTTTACCTATAAATATTATTGAAAAATCATTTGAAAAACATAGAATTTCTCACATTCCTTTACATTTACAAGATCCATCCATTGAAAGTCCTTAAATATTAGATTTCTTTTATCCTTATCACAGATAGGCTAGAAATGTCCTTCTAACTCATGTCATCTGCCACGTTTCTTGCTTTCTGATAGTGATAATTTATTAAATAGTATTAATATTTAATCAACTATAAACAACTTCTTGGGTGAGGATTAATCTCTTTCTGAGTGAAAATATACTTTAAGATATTATGATTAGTATATATTTCACGTCTTTATCTATAAATATAATTCCATCATATCATTAATGAAAAACAATTCTATATCTAATGTGAAATAATTATTTGGGTAAATTATTTCATGTATTTTCAATTTTAGTGAGGAAAATATATCACCATATCATTTTGTATGAGAAAACATCCCAACCCCATATTTGATGAAACAATATTAATCACAATCCTTTTTCCACTATAAGGTAGTATAAGAATAGGTTCACTGACTAATATTATTTTCATCTCCTTTGAATTATCTTCACATTCATCCATCCATACGAAATTAAGTCCTTTTTGAAAAACCATGGTGTGTAGACTATATAAAAATGAGAAATATTTCACAAAAAATGATAATATCCAAAAAATCAATGAAAACATTGGATCTAAATTACTTTTTTTGTCTAAGACAACGCTCAATAACATCCATCATATCCAGATCCAGAGATATACCTTCTTTGGAGATTATGTCACCCAAATATGAAACGTTCTTAATACAAAATTCACAGTTGATAAATTTTTCAAAAATATTATCTTTTCCTAGGGTCTTCTATACAAACCTTGAATGATCTTCAATTTCATCCTTCCTATTCAAACATTAATGAATATTATCTATAAATACTACCATAAAATGATTATGATTGTCTCTAAATACTCTATACATTAAATCCATGATGATATAGGGGAATTAGTGAGACCAAAATGAATCACTATAAATTCTATGTCCATACTTTGTACAAAATTCTATCTTAGCTATATCAACCTTCTTGATCTATAAATGATGATATATATAATGAAGATAAATCATTGAAAGTACTTATATTAACATAGTTGGTAAAATAAGTCATATATATTTGGGGAGGATAATTTTTCTAGATAGTGATCTTGTTACGTTATTAATAATCAATATAGAGTATCGTTTATCCATCTTTCTTCCTAACAAACAATACAGGTTCACCCCAAGGGGATGAAATATATATTATGAGTTTTTTATGATTCCCTTGGAGTTGATTCTTCAATTATTTCACCTCTATTGGGGGAATTGTATATATAGTCTTTGAAATTGGCATAGAACTATGTGTGGGATCTATTAAAAACTCAAGTTTATGATTTAGTGGAAGACCTAAACATTCTTCCAGAAATACCTTATCTAACACTCATACAATAGGTTCATATTTAATGGAGTTTTTCTCCTCACAAATCTGAGATCGATAAAATTAATTTATTAGAAAGGAATCCCACAACATTGAAGTAATATTCACTTGAGGATCATATTCACACTTGAATTGATAGACGGTCATAGATTCATTCGGAAAAATAAATATGGCTTCCCTTCCAAAATCAATTTGTACAAGAACAATATAGCGAAATCTAATATGTTCCACAAATCACATTGAATTCCACTGAAGGAAGGATCACAATATTTTCATTAAAAATGTTTCCTAGATACTTTAAATTTAAAAGGATTATAAAATTTTCATGTGATAGTTGGTCCATTATGAGTTTTAATAGCTTCCTAAACATCTAATTGTTGAGGTAATATTTTAAAACCCTTATGAAATTTAGTAGAAATAAAAAGTGTTTTTATCTTGAATGAAATAAAACATTAGTTATTTTAGAGTGTATGGTAAGTTGAAATTTCACCACTTCATTGTCATACTCCACATTGCTAATAGTGATTGCATGGTATTTTCATTTATATTAGGTTTTAAGAGTTTTCTGACATTGAAAATCATAAATAATCCTTGGAGTAGGTAATTGGTAATAATAATGACCATTTTACTTGAACATGAAGCATTGAAGGGTGGATGATGAATTCTTTGTGGTATGTTATATATTCAAATCATTAGCTATGTTTTTTCCATTAGTTCAGTTTTCAATTTCATGATAAATTTAATTCCCAAACTTAAAACATTTACTAGTCCCAATAAGACAGTTTCCTCTATGGTTCATTCCACAATTGATCACAATGGGAAGCGCTTCTTCATTTCACTATGGTTTTAAAATTTTACATTGAATTCCATTTTTTTATTCTTTTCAAACCAATAAGACTGATTGGTGACTCAAATCACCTTATCAATTTTGAGATAATATAAAGTATTTTATCATAGTTAATGATTCCCCTTTTGGATAAATCCCATGTAAATTTTAGTTTTATTTCACTGAATAATCATTAAACCTTACTGACCAGTTTGATGATAATTCTTGAAGTGTACCATGTATGACATTTAAAATTTTCCTCAAAGGTACCAATAGATTCATAAGAATTTTTCTTAAGCTCAATTAAATCCTTCTCCATATTTATTAAAATAATAAGAGGAATATTATTATTAAAAATAAGTTATTGAAATAATCCAATTCCATGGATTAAATTTCACCTCATTTCCTTATATTTTTTATGATGGTCCACAATTGATCTAATTCACCTTCCAAATGATAGACTGGAAAAATAAAATTCTAATGTTCAAAATATTAGAGAACTTAAAATATATTTAGTGAGGTGATGATTCAACTTTCATCCACAAGTAGATAATAAGACCCACAGAAATAAGGGGGATGCTACCAGATGAAGGGCTCAATAGAATATTGTTCTCTCATTTTATCATTTGGATGTCTGGAATGATTCATAGCTAAATAAGTTTTTTGAGAATAGAAAAAGAGTTTTCATTCAATCCCAAACAAAATTTGGTTTCTTAGGAGGAAAATAATTTCATTTCCCATCACATTCAGTATTAATGTAGTTCTTTAGATTTTTAGCCATTAAATAAAACCAAAAATAAAATTTCAAGCAATGATAATTATATTAGAAAAGATAGATAATAAAATTAAATTACTTTTAGAATTTTAATTAAGGACACCACGGGTTTTATTCTAGTTTATCTTTATTCATTAACGAAAATCTTAGAATATATCTTATACATAGACATATCTTTTGGGTTCCTACAATGGTTTTCTTAACCTAGTTTTTAAAATATAACGAAACCTTGATTTTATACCAAATATAATAGCCAATACATTTAGTACATAGATATTACATCTAAAATCAAGGAATATTAATTACATAACATTAAAAAATCCCACACGAACCATATCGATTTACATTCGTTGGATACTACAATACATAAACAACTGATTTGAAAAGCATCTACATCATCTACTGTTAATAACTTCATAACTAGAACCATTTTTCACACATATTACATAATAACTTCCTTCATATCCTGGGGAAAATAATCAGAATAAAGGGTGTACTAGATGATTATTAGGGGTAAACATGGTAGATATAAATAATATCATAATAATAATTCATAAGGACATAAACAAAACATTATAAAATTATATCATGCATATCAAAGATCATTATTCTGTTTCAGGGGATAAATTGTAGGAGTTCATAAAGTATCAAAGAACATATTCAATGAGAGAATAACATAATTCATGGAATTTTTTAATACACAAAAGAATATAAAATAATTTCCATTATAGTCAAGGAACATTTACAAGACTATCATAGTGTAAAAATACATTTTCTATATTCAGTTAAATCCCATTTCCATCCCTGTATTACTAAACCAAGTTCACTCCTCATTCCTATCTTGTCTGTCTCCTAAGATATAAATCTTCACCCATTAGATTGGTTTGAGATATAGGTATTACCCATGATATAATGGAATATATAAAAATGTGTGCTTAAAGTACATAATAAATTTATAGAAATGATAAAACTAAATAAGTTTAATAAAAATAATTTCATTATAGCATAACCCATATAAATGAAATTAATTTCATATATATCGTTCCATCATAAACATAAAACAACCACAGAATAATTGGGATATTGTCCTTGAAAAATATATCTATTAAATAATAAATTACAACAAATAATTTTTTCCTAGATGGAAGATAATTTTTAGGGATCAATTGAAAATAATTATTTATGAAAATATAGTTTTTGCTTTGAAAATGTTATATTTTCATAAAATAGAGCCGAATTTTAAAATAAAACATTTTAATTTAAAATAACCTTGTAATATTATATGTCAGAATTTATAGAGTTAATGTTTCATGAAATTATAAAAAACAGTTCATTTTTTATAATTTAAAAAAAACATTCGTTTAATTCTTTTTCTGGAAATGTTTCAAATCACTTCTCTAAAAAATTGAAAAAATATTACATTCCAACTTTTTATAAAAAATTTATACATTGGTAAAAATGAAATTAATAATTTTATAAGAATAGTATAAGTAAATATAAAAATATTTTTAAGAAACAAGGGCATGAATGATAAATATTCCTCAATAGATACTTATGTATAAAGATTCTTGAATAATAACAAGATTGTGAAATTAAGCCTTACCATATGTCTGATTTCATTTTTATTTATCCAAACCGTTGTATAATGGTTTAAAAAATTCCATTAATTTATACCAGAATCATATTCATACTTATGAAATCATATATAAACCTATTATATCGTCTTACCACCTATTTGTTAACAATCATTCATTATTAACCTTCTTTCTCTTGTTAAGTGCTAAATTTTCATATGCATTATTTGTCGTATAAGGCGTAGTTCTAGAATATAGGATATAGTTACAAAATATACAAATTTATATTAATTTAATACATATATAAATCATTAATTATATATATTTATATAATAATTCATTAATATTGATCATGGAGAATGAATCACATCATGTCACCGAGACGATAGACCGCACGTACGCATGAGCGATGGTATCATTCCATGAATGGTTAAAATATAACAAGTGGATGGTATAAATTTTGTTCTAGAATAAATATAATGTTATAATTATAAAATATTTCTACTATGTCCATAATTAAACCAATTAATGTGAGCATAGTAATGAAAAACTGATTACACCGCGACATGAGATGGTAAGTAATATGTATGCATGCAAGGGGATTTTGTTTCATGTACAATGGATAATAGGTGGAATATTGTTGTTACATAATCTTAATAACATGTAAAAATATATGGTATAGTGGAATTTTTTAATTTATAATAGAAACATTAAATCAAGTGGATGTAGAATTAGAAATAACCCTGAAAGAGTCGGTAAAGATGACTACATCTTCTTTTATGAACTTCCTTAGGTATCTTTTAGGGACACTAGTATTGGTATTTTGAAAATTACCGAATATATATCATGTGAAAATGTAAATTTATAAGATAAATTAGTAGGGTTTGGTCGATCATGAAGTCTCAATGTGATATGAATACATGATATAGGAGGTTCCCATTTATAATTGAGGTGAGGATGACTTTTCAAAATTTATAAAAATATTAATTTATAATAAATTCAATCTCTATAAAAATATATCAAAGAAAAAATTCATTAGAATCTTATATTAGATAAGGTTATAATATCAAAAAAATTTATTTTAGATAGTTTTTGGTATTGTTTTAAACCTTACCATTTTGATTGACCATCAGGTAACCTTTTTGAAATTTAAGAAAGGCCACAACTTTTTCAATATTAAATTGTTGTAAATTTTACTTATATGATTTAAATTAAATGAAAAATGAAAAATTTATAAAATTTTAGACCAAATTATAATTTTATGTTTTTTTTAAAAAATTTAATAAAATATTATTTTGAAAAAATATCAATAGTGTCAATTTTAAAAGTATTCATTACATGGAATTTCAAAAATATCAAAATAACAAGTTAAAATTGAACCAAAGATTTTATTATATCCCAATGAGATCAAGGTAATCTATAAAATTATTCTATCATAATAATTATATCAAATAATATTTATTTTTATATTTTTATAATATTTTCTTGATATTTAAATTACTAAAATAAATATAACATCAGAAATATGTAATTATTTAATATTATTAGCCTTTCACTAAAAATTAAAAATTAAAAACCATGATTAAGATAAATATTTTATATTTCATAATTATATTTATATTAGAATATATTTTTTGGGTAACCTTATATTAAAAATGATATAGTATTTAAAATAAGAATGATACATTTAATACAAAAAAGTGATATTTTTTAGTTTAATTAATTTAAATATTATATAGGTCATTTTAACGAAAACATTTCCATTAAAAACCTTAATTTAGATCCTTACATGTTATAAGTCGAATTATTTTCATCCAATAAGTGTTATTACTTTTTAGTGTAATTTTATAGTCTTTATAATATCATTTTACCTAAATTACCCAATATACTCATTATTGTGTTAACATTATTAACTAAGGTTACTGTTTATATTATAAAAAATAAAATAAATAAATTAACTCAATTTAGAAAACATAAATATAAATTTTTTATTAATTTCATAAAATTCAAATATTAAGATATTTATAATTACAATTAATATAAAATTACTAAAATGCCATGAAAAATACTTCTCAAAAATTCCCATTAAAAACATAAAATGTTTTTTAATAATTTGAGGTATAAAAACCCTTATAATAAACAATAATACATTTATTAAAATAAAAATATAACTAATATTAATTTAAATATAATCCCAAACATAATTTTAAAATGTTAAAAAATTTAAAATAAAATACAATTTTCAATAAAAACTATTATTTTCACTATTCCATAGAAACATATTTGTGTTTAAAAAAAATAATTTAAAAATAATTTTGACAAGTTAATTTCATAAATTAATTTAATTTTTTTTCAAATAATTTTCCTAGAACTTATAATAATTAATAAATATAATGAATAATCATTTTCTGTATAAAACGTTTATTTATGATTAAAGTGATTTTACAAAAATTGTGTGATTATTTTCTAAAAACATACCAATACATTCATATGGAGTTGGTGGGTTAATATTTAGTTCATAAATTATTTATTAATGTTTATTAAATTTAATTTATTTTCTAGTTTATAATAATTGGGTATCACATTTTGTTTAATCCTAGGTTTTCATGCACCACAAACTATTGAATAATTACAAATATTTAATGAGAAATATTTATTAAAATATTAGGGTGTTGTATTGCATGGATGTCTATAAGGATTGATTTAATGAATATATATCATATATATATATATATATATATTAAATTTATATTATAATCATTCTTTAATGGTTAACTATAATTTACATTATTCATTCCATCTATTGAAAATAGAAAGCAATGTTCATGCGTACGTATGACCTACCATCCCTATTAATGGAGTGATTCATTTTTCTATATATAACTATTATTGAAGACTATAAAACTATATATATTGAATATATAAGATATTAATTTCATGAATAAAATTTTCTATATGATGGATCCGTGATAAATAATCTATGATTGAAACTATAGAATGAAAACAAATAGGAAAAATTAATCAATTTACAACTGAAAATGATAATATCAAAGAATGTTTAATGAGGGGATGATAAAATGACATAAATGGATCATATATGATATTATAGATATTTATATGGTTGTTTTATTTAATTATAATAAATAAAAAATTATTATATTGTATTTCAAAATCCCTTACAATGAAAGTCGAACATGAGGTATGGGGTTTCTTACCACAATCTTCTTTCATTGGATTTTTTCACATCTTCATTGATTATAATAGTTCATGTTTATGTATGAAATAACATTTAGTTTTATTTATATTTAATTTTTACTTATTTTTTGGGTTTACATTTGTTACACATAATCACTCTTTTGGTTAATTTTCACCTAAAAAATGTGATATTTTTAAGGTGTTTCTTAAGTCAGTCTAATTTCATTGAGTATAGTCACCTATTAATTGATTATAATATGCCAAAATTATGTGTTAAATGAAAATATTTATTTAATTTGTATTTACAATTTTATTGTGAGCATAAAATGTTTTTACAAATATTCACTCCATTTATTAGTTCTCCCTTCCATGATATCAACATTGTAAGTGATTTCTTCTCAATTTCCACTCCATTCGTACATATGTTTTATTATACACTTGATTATTTTTATTTGATTTATATACCACACCACTGAGGTACTTAACATGAATATAAACTTATTCATGATGATTGAGGATTCATTTTAAGTTTAGTATTTTAAAGTGTTATAATTTAGAAGTTTCTAATGTTGTAAGAATTAATATTAGAATAAAACATTCATTTGGAATTGTTTAGATATTAATAGAAGGAATATTATAATTTATACTTAATATGATCCAATAATTTTTTTAATATTTATATTTAATAATTTTTCATGTTTGATTCTGACTATAATTTTATTTAGTACTAGAACTAAATTTATAATAAGTATTTTCTACAAAGTACAAGAATCCTTTACAGAAATAAAGTAAAATCAATGATGTATGATGTGAGGATTTATAAAATAAAAACATGGAAAGAAAGAAAAAATCTCATAAATTATTTCATTGAGCAAGTAAACATCGGAGAATTTTTCATGTTATTTTTAAGCCCGTAATCCATATAATTTGTTTCAAGATATACATGTGTGATGATTCATAGATGAAAGAATGTCCATGTAGTTGATCAATCTGGTTACGAACATCCATTGGAGATGAAGAGGTATATTTATTATATCATGAACAATAGTGGGTAAATCTTATTCTAGGAAAAAATTAAACCAAACTTTGTTTCCTTTCCATTTCAACTGAATTAATTATATAGAGAATTTTTTAATCAATAGAATTAGTGATTTAACATGGAGAATATAGGAATACATATTCATCATCATTATGATTTATTATATTTGAACCATATCCAAAAGGACCATCATATATTTTTTATGCTTTATCTGTGTCACATTTATTCCATCCTCGAAATTGAGGGATATATATGACATAAAATGTTCCAAATGGAAGACTATAATTTCCCATAATTCCAAAACACATATGAATGATAAGATCATTTTAGTATTATCCTAACAACCATTTCGAAAGGAATTCAAATTTTTTATAGAATCTATAACTCAAATATGATCCGATTACAGGAAAAAAAAATGTTCTCAGAAAAAACCTATTCTATATAGTCTATATCACATGAATAACATCAATATAGAAATAAGAAAGAGGATCATAAACTTCATTTAATTTAATAGATTTATACATTTAGATATGTGCTTCTGTATTTTTTTGTTAAGGGAATCTGGACTACAAAAAAATCAAAAATGATTTTCCTTAATATAGTAGGTGTAACACTGATTAAAAAAATTATTGATTTAATTCCTATTTTGATACTACATTACACATTATAAATATATATTTATTAAAAAATTGAATAAAATAACTGGATTAAAGATTCAATACATCACCCTCCATGAAATAGAAAAACTATGTGGGAGAATCCAACATCTACCGAAACTCTTACCCTAAATATTCATATTACCCTACTAAACCTCTATGAAAAATAATTTTGAGGACATATTCCCCTTAGATGTAGGTTACCAAATTAAATTTTTTTCCCAATTAATTATGTTTTAATTTGATATAATTTCCTATAATTGAGAAAGAAGCATGTATCAAAATTTATATTTTTTATCCATGATTTGAACGTTAGTATTATGTGAAGTGTTGTGGTATTTTTATATGTTAATAAGAATCATTCATATCAATTTATATAACTAGAAATTAAGAGATGAATTAATGTTGGATAACATTTGAGAAATCACATAAATAATAGAGAATGAATCCTTGAGGATATGAAATATAGAAGAGTACATAGTGTTCAAATTAATAATTATGATCTTATTTTAAATTACAGTTCTTAGAAAATAAACTGCCTAAGAACTATCATTGATGATACTCTACCTGAAGTTATCATGTAATGATTTATTTAATTTTATCAAATATTTAATACCAGAGACTCCATATTTAATATGTTGACAACATTATTTCCAAGTTATAGTAAAAATATTTCTATGAATGATGCTTCTTCTCTAGAATTGTTTTTGATAAAATTATTGATATTATTAATGAGGTTATATATCTATTTAAACACCAAATTTTTTTAACAATTACATAGAAACATCGTTTCCAAGGGTTACACAACTTTCCATCAAGGGGTTTTTTCCTATAATGGAATCCAAATGGTTTCTAATCCACCTCACAATGTGTGAAAAATTGTCGACACAAGTTTTCCCAGAAATAAAGGGATATAAATAAAAGTGAAGTGAAGCACAACATTTATAATTCCAAAATCCATGACGATGTTTAATTTTCTTGATACAATAATATTATTTCCAATGAATAACTATAATTTTATTTCAAATAATCTTCTACTATGAAATATTTCCAAAATGATGGTTGAAATTATTAATGTTCATGATGTTTATTTTATCACTTTTAGTGAAATGTATAATATCATAAGAATACAATAAATGTGTGGGGACAACAAGGGATATAGAAAACCTAATGAGTTTCATGTTGATATAATTAACCGTGTTGAGACAATGTATGATTTGGTGACCTTGGTTGATAAAAAAAATAATTTTTTAGAGAATATCACCATGTATAGTACCTACAACGATTATAAATTATCTCTTCTGAGAAATTAATCTATGCACTAGAATATGGGTTGATCTTAGAAGGATTTTAACAAATTTAATAAACACCCCAAGAAATAAAAAACTAATTAAAACCTTACATATAAAACCACAATAACCCATATAAAAATATTTTATAACATAATGACTTGGAGTGATATTACCATCTTTGGTGTATTTTTTTGATAAGATTAAAAAATTACAAATAAGTGATAAGGAAATCATGAATAGTTCTACCTATAATTTAAAAAATTTCATTGGAGACATAATCCTATTGGAAATGTTAGAATGACTGTTATCAAGAATTTTGAAATAATTTTGTTTATATTGTTAATAAGATACAAATGTATGAACTGTTATTTCTCATTAGAATTACCCACTTCAGGAATTAGAGAATGAAAATTTTAATTTATTCCCTTTTTGTACTAACCACCTTTGAAAAAAATTTAACATGTCTGAATGCATCACAATGAGTGATAACCTAGATGTTCAGGAAGAAAGAGTTTCTGAATCCATTCGACCCAAGAGAGTTACATGAATTTACAATAAATAAATATTCACTGATCCCAATTTTAATGGGAATTATATTAAGATTTATATTATCATCATGAAATAAAATCTTGTGAATTATGAATTTTAATATGTAGTTTCTAGTGTTGGAACCATGAATGAGGATTATTTAATAAGAGACCACACGACATCACAAATACTCTCTAAAATCCATACTATCACTGAGAATAGAACATGGACGTTGTATTTTCCAAACTCATTGAAGTGATTTGAAAGTTTTTGTATTTATGTCTCTCTTCTATTATAATTTAAATTTAAAAGCTTTTCATTTTTTTTTAATTTTTTTGATATATAAAAGGATTTTTAGATTATGAGAGGTCACATTTTCTTTCTCAAAACATTGTACAAAATTCACAACCACGATGATTTTCTTGAATTATATGAATTAATGATTCAGGGTGAGAAATGTTTTCATCAATGTGAATGAATAACTCTTGAATCCAAACATTCATACTTTCATAGTCATTTTGGTCTTTAAAACACAACCCATGTGTAACACCCCTCCCCTACCTCATTGGCATGAGGAGGCGATGAGGGTTACTTGGCCTTAAGTAACGTTCCCAAGGCGCCAAAGGCCAGCAATAAATGTCGAGGGAATTAAGGAAAAGTGGGGAACGATTTGACCTTAAGACCAAACCGACCAAACCAACAAATAAAGATGCATGCACTTTCCAACCCTAACATGTATTCCCAAAAGACAACCAAGATGTTCCACTACACAAACCAAAACCAACACAACCAACCATGTATACACCATATCTGAGTACAAGCCTAATCCAAACAACAAACACTATGAGCCGTGACACCACCACAGATCCACACCAAGCTCCAGGCTCCAAGCACCATCATGACCTCACAATGCTCCACTAAAGTACAAAGATACCTTAACTTTGGCCATGTCACGGTATACAACATATGCAAAGACACAAAAGTTCAAAATATGGGGGTGTGTACTAAAACTCAGTAGGTTTTCCCCAAATGACTTCCCTACACACGCCACTAGGATTAAACTGTTAGAATATTTATAAAAAAATAGTTTATAAAAATTAAATCACAAGTGAAACCATTTTCATAATCCAAACATGCCCTTACCAAGTCATCAAAACCAAACCATGAAACCAAGGGAAATCCAAAAAAACATACCACATGTCATTTCATCATCTCACATCATTACCACAATTTTCATCTTGCAAATAAATTCATAACGAAACAACCAAACAACCAAACGGTGGAGCTTCCGTCCAACCTGTTCACCCATTCAGATTTTAGTGGCACTTCTCGTCCACTTAAAATTGATGGTGGCCCTTCCATCCACTATCCATACCCTTTTTATAGTGGTACTTCTCTCCACTTCAACACAACATTCAAACAATCCAATGCCAAGAATATAACTCACCACGGTCACAACCACATGCAATCACCTAATTCCATTGCATATCAATCCAGTTAAATAAATCACCCATTTATTGGAAACCATTTTCCATGCCAAACAACATTTCAATAAAATAACCATTTTATTAAAAACCATTTACATCAATCATTTTCAAAAATAAATAATAGCATCCAATTCTAAAAACTCCATTTTAAAATCCACAATAATAGCATTTCACTACAAAACCCTTTTTCCCCAAAAATCACCAAAACATCACTCAAGGGATTTCTAACCAATTTCACACATCAAAAAAAAGTAATTTCAATCACAAAAAATTAATTGTAACCAAGAACATTATCTCTAACCAAGTGGAGTCAATAGATAAGCCACCTAACTTTAGGGTTCCCTAGAAATCGACCCATGAACAACCACGCATCAAATCCGACGAATCCACCCCCGAAACATCTCTAGATACCCTTCCCTAACATTCGCAATCCTTTAAAACATCATCCAAGGAAACCGAAACCCTAGATCTACAAAAAACAAGTGTAGATCTAGAAAACCAAGAAAGAGGGAAGAGCAGATCTAGAGGAACATACAATAAAACCTAGAGGAGAGACTTAACCGGGAGAAACCACCTTCAAACTGCCAAGAAACCTCTTCAAAATACTTCCAAATCGAGTGTGAGAGCCCCTCCAACCCTTGAGAACAGAAAATCCCGAGTGAGCCACAAGTGGGAGGAAGTTTGGTGTAAAATAGGTTATGCCCAAGGGATCCCGGAACTTATAACCCTATTTTTTAAGTTGTCGCACGGTTAGTCCACACGGTTGGGAAAACCGTCCGCTAACCATGTGAACTCTACTGCATCGGGAGCAAGGGTCCACACAGTTTCCTCGAATGGTTTGGAAAACTATGCGTAGGTCGTGATAATCCTACTGTCTCCACTTCACAGTTTCCTAGAGAACCCGAACAGTTTCTGCTAATCGTACTCAAATCGTGCACCCATTTAAAAGCCTCCAAACTCATCCAAAACCATTCGAAACTCTCCCAAACTCTTCCCAACTCATCCCATTCACTTTGAACATATAAAAATTCACAAAAAAGGCCACATACCTCATTTCAAGGGTGCTAAATTCTCCCCACCATTGGACTTTCCATCCATGGAATGTAGTGAACCAGCCCTTTGTCGAAAGAGATCGGGCCACTGCTTAACCATTTCTTTCTCCCACTCCCTAGCCTCCTCTTGAATCTGACCATGTTGCCACAAAACCCAAAATGAACGGATGATTTTACCATTCAAGACTTTATCCTGCTTATCCATAACCCACACTATCACGTGCACCAATGAAGCATCTGGTTCTGGCTCAACATGATCCCATCGAATCCCATGGTCACGATCTGGCTGATACTTTTTCAACTGTGACACTTGAAACACATTGTGCACTGCACTGATCCTAAGTGTAAAAGCCAAACAATAATCCCCCTCAACAACCCACTCAATAATTTCAAAAGGTCTAATATTACTCAGAGATAACATTCCCTTCCATCCAAACCGTTGATGTCCCAACCTAACAGAGATCCTCAAGAACACATGACCACTCACCTCGAACAACAACGACCATAGATGATGATCCGCATATGATTTCTGACAACTTTGACTTGTCTCCATTCTCTTTCTGATCAACTTGATCTTCTCTATAGTCTCATAGATAAGGCTCAGTCCAACCATCGAGGACTCACCTATTTTCACCACACATAGTGGAGAACGACATGGCCACCCATACAATGCTTCAAATGGTGCCATCTGTATGGATGCCTGATAACTGTTATAGTATGAGTACTCAACCAATGACAAGTCCCCCTCCCACGAGCCACTAAAATCCACGACACAAGCCCACAACATATCCTCCAGAGTTTGTATCATCCTCAATGATTGTCCATCCTTCTGAGGGTGATACGCCATGGTCATAGTCAACTGCGTACCAAGGTATTTCTTAAAGGATTTCTAGAAATGAGATGTAAACCTTGAATCTCTATCTGATACAATCGAAACTGGAACACCATGCCTCTTTACCACCTCCCGGATATAGATTTTGGATAGATCCTCCACCTTATGAGATTCACGAATTGGAATGAAATAGGCCGACTTCATTAGCCGATCCACTATCAACCAGATCGCATCGTTATTTCTAACCATTTTTGGGAGACCTATGAAAAAATCCATCACTATCTGCTCCCACTTCAAAACAGGGATTGGTAAAGACTGGAACATTCCTGCTGGCCTCTGATGCTCTACCTTGTCCTGCTGAAAAGTCAAGCATCTAGAAAAAGACTCAACCACACTTCTTTTCATACTAGCCCACCAGAACTACGATTTCAATGCTTTATACATTTTCTAAATTCCAGGATGAACAACCCACCTGGAATGATGATACACTCTGAGAAGATCCTCCTGAAAAGCAACTGGTACAACCATCTAATTCCGAATACACAAAACTGAATCTATATTTTGTAGCCAACCCTCAATGGTCTACTAACCATTGAGTCTCGAACCCAGGGTCACACACTCAGAATCAGATAATTTTTCCTTTCTAACCAGGCCAACCATGTCAGGAATCAACAAGACTGGAAAGAAGACTACCCTATTGCCCTGGTCCTCAAATTCTAACTGCATATCAGCTATAACTGACATCAACTACCACTAGTCTGATTCCTATTTCACCACCTGAGCATATGATTTTATACTTAATGCATCCGCCACCAAATTTCCCTTACCCGGTGTGTAAATCAAGCCAAAATCAAATATTTGGAGATATTACATCCATCTACATTTCCTAAAGTTCAAATCCCTTTGTGAGAAAATGTGCTTCAATATCTTATGATCTGTATACACCGTGAATTTATCAACGAAGATATAATGACGCCACATTTTCAAAGAATGTACCACTGCTGCCAACTCCAAATCATGAGTTGGGTAATTCTTCTCATGAACTCTCAACTACCATGATCCATAGGCAACCACATGATTCCCTTGCATGAGAACGCACCCCAACCCTGATCCGGATGAATCGAAATACACAACGTACCCTTTTCCTGGTTCTGGAAAAACCAAGATTAGTGTTGATGTAAGACGACCCTCTAGCTCTTCGAAACACTGCTGACGCTGTTCATTCTCCTGGATTGGAACATTATTTCTTGTCAAGTGGTCATCGGTGAAGCCAAACGTGAAAAATCACGAACAAAATGCAAATAATACCAAGATAGACCAAGAAAACTATGTATCTCAAACACATTCTTTGGCGGTTTCCAGGAGATAACAACCTCTATCATTTCAGGATCCACTGAAACACCTCTTTTAGAAATCACATGGCCGAGAAAACGAACTTCCTGTATCCAAAAGATACACTTTGACAATTTGGCATGCAACTGATGATCCCTCAAGATCCCCAGCTTTATCGCCAAGTGCTGCCCATGCTCCACCCCTGTCTTTGAATACACCAGAATATCTTCTACAAACACAACCACAAATGAATCTGTATATCTCTGAAATATCTGATTCATCAATGCCATAAACACCGCTGGTACATTCGTTAGACCAAAGGGCTTAACCAAATATTCATAATGGCCATATCTACTTCTAAAAGCTGTTTTAGGAATATCATCCTTCCTCACCCACAATTGATTATATCCCGACCTCAGGTCGATCTTGGAGAACCACTGGGCTCCCCTCAACTGGTAGAAAAAATCATCAATTCATGGAAGTGGATATCTATTTTTTATCGTAACTTGATTAAGTCTATGATAATCATCACATAGCCTTAATGTTCCATCTGCCTTTTTGACAAACAACAACAGCGCTACCCATAGAGACATGATAGGCTGGATAAACCCTTTGCTTTCTAACTCTTCCAACTGGACTTTCAATTCCTTCAATTTAGTAGGAGGCATCCGGTAATATGGAAGTGAGATATGACTGGTCCCCAGAAGGAGATCAATCGTAAACTCCACTTCTATTACAGGTGGTAACCCAGATAATTATTTAGGAAAAACATCCATGAACTGATACACCACTACCGGAAGAACCTTCTGCACAAAACCCTCTAC
Organism: Viscum album; assembly: GCA_963277665.1. Lineage (NCBI taxonomy): Eukaryota > Viridiplantae > Streptophyta > Magnoliopsida > Santalales > Viscaceae > Viscum > Viscum album. The sequence goes on along the minus strand of OY728151.1, from coordinate 1,248,101,212 downwards.
CGATTCCAATGACAACACCGCCAACTGATATGATAAAGTACCCACTGTCGGTGCCAACAAACCCGTTGCACCCTACCATTCATGCCTCTCTCTTCTAAAGAGATGTCTAACGCCATCGTGTGTTGTAAAAACCATTTTCTGCGCATCGCAGTCGATGTGGGTCTTAAATGCCACCAGCCAATCCATTCCTGGGATTACATCATACCCATCCATATAAAGCACTGAGAAATTCCACCCTAACTCAACTTATCCCAAAACGATACAACATTCTCTACACAAGAAGGCTCGAAAATCTCTTCAACCCAGAGGAGTCTGAAGTTTCAATACCGATGGCATCATTTTCACACTTAAACCCAGCAAATCAACCCTACATGCAACAATAAAAGAGTTTGAAGCACCCGTATCAAAAAACACTTGCATCAAGGTAGAATTTAAAAGAATAGTACCTCGCACCGTGGATGGTCCCTACTGATCATCCATCACAACCTGATTAGCTCCAATCACTTTTTTTCTTGCCACACTCCGCTCTTTTTTTTCTCTGCTGAGGCATCATTGTATTATAAGAATCACCATGACCCACTTTACTCTGCTGGCGAGGGGTATGATGATGTCCTTGTCCCATCGAAGCATACAACGTCTGCAATCCCTGAGGAGTGTCACGTGCACCCAACATTGGAGAATTCTGACAATAACGCTGCAGATGGCCTATCTTCTTAAAATTATGACATGCTCAAGGTTGTGTCATACAATCCCGCTGGACGTGGCTCATAGAACCACCCTGAAAACATATCGGCTTTCTCTAAGGCTTCAGAGGAAGATTTACCGATCCTACCGTTAGATTATATTCTATATTCCCACCATGGGAATAAGTTTCCCTCTTCCACTTGAACCCAGTGTTAGAGTTACCACTATTCCACATGTGTACCACCATGCTTCCTCCACCCGGACCGCCCAACAAATCCCGCTCAGCAACAGAGGCTCTATTCACCATCTCTCTGTAATCATCTATACACAGCACCGCTATCTTTGAACGAATTTCTTTCCATAACCTCGCTTCAATGATCCTTTCCTTCAACAATGTACTACCCGCCACCTTGGGTGAAAACCGAACTCAGTTCATAAACTTAGCTGCATACTCTTTCACAGACATAAGCCCTTGCTTCTGACTGAAGAAATCAGTCGTACGCCGAATCCTAAACATATGTGGGTAGTATTGTTTATTAAAAATTTCCTCAAAGCCTTCCCACATCATACCCAGGTCCATCCCCATTTGGACTACCAACTATAACCACTGAAGGGAAAGATCATCCAACATATCTGTGTCCAACTTCAGTTTTAACTCTACCGGAGTTCCCAAGAACTCGAAGATCTTGTTCATTCTATTCAACCATGCTTCTTCCCTCTCCGGCTCTGAATCACCCCTGAAGATGGATGGATTCTTCTTTTGAAACTAAACTGCATGATCCACATGCCTTGGTTCTCCCACATTATTCCCACCTTCCACAGCTTGGAAAGCTTACATGATACTTTGCACTAATTGTTGGTTCACCTGAGGCTCAGGTGCAACCACATTCTCAGCAGCCTTCTTTGGTTGGTCTCTACGATGCCTACCCAGTTCCATTTCTATAAATAGAAAACAAACAACCATGAGTCTCATTTATGTAGACATCAAGATTTCCCATTCCCAATCACATTACACAACACTATCACAACAAGGCTTTCCACATGTTCACATTTCCCATGTTTCACCATTTTTGAAAATCATACCATTTTCAAAATAACACATTTATTCACATTACAGTATAAAAAAAAACCATTTCTCTATTCTGCCCATAGATCATTATATCCCAATGAAATATGCATGCTAATGGGATGTAATTTCTACCATGCATGCCATGCTCATCTAATTGGTTACACCCACGACAATGTGATATCCAATGCCTATAAGTGTCTCCAAAACACTAATGTACCCAACTCCCTGGTAACTTGAATTTCAGCACAATAGGGTTAGCTATGTCCTTTTATGATATACATTCCATGTTCCAACATTCCTACGCCTTTCTACCATCCTGACACAAGGAATATACCACAACGAATGTCAACACCAAATCCGAGAATGAACTCCAAAGACCGACCAAGCTGACACTACTTGAAACACCCCTCCCCTACCTCATTGGCTTGAGGAGGAGATGAGGGTTACTTGTCCTTAAGAGACATTAACAAGGCACCAAAGGCTAGAAATAAATGCTGAGGGCTTCAAGTAATAGTGGGGAATGATTTTCCCTTAAGACAAAACCAACCAAACCAAAAACTAAAGATGAATGCACTTTCAAACACAAACTTGTATTCCAAAAAGACAACCAAGTTGTTCCACAACACAACCCAAAAACAATACAACCAACCTTTTCTACACCACATCAGAGTACACGCGGAATCTAAAAAACAAACACTATGATCCATAACCCCACCACATCTTCACACCAAGCTCAAGGCTACAATCTCCATCATGACCTCACAATGCTCCACTAAAGGAGGGAGATTCCTTACCTTTTCCCTTGTCACGGTATACAACATCTGCAAAGACACCGACGTGCCAAAGAAGTGGGTGAGTACTAAAACTCAGTAGGTTTTCCACAAATTACTTCCCTACACATGCCACTAGGATAAAACTATTAGCACATTTATATAAAACAGTTTTTATAAATTAAATAACAAGTGCAACCATTTTCATAATCCATATATGCCCTTACCAAGCCATCACACCCAAACCAAGAAACCAAGGTATGTCCAAACAAACATACCAAAAGTTATTTAATCATCTCACATTAGCACCAAAATTTATATATTGCAAATCAATGTACAACAAACAACCGAACAACCAAACGTTGGAGCTTCCGTCCAACCTGTTCACCCATTCACATTTTAGTGCCACTTCTCGTACACTTACCATTGATGGTGGCCATTCCGTCCACTATCCATCCCCTTTTTATAGTGGTACTTCTCGCCACTAGGACACAACATTCAAACAAGCCAATTCAAAGTATATAACCAACCACGGTCACAACCACATGTCGTCAACCAATTTCATTGCATATAAATCCACTTTAATAAATCACCCATTTATTGAAAACCATTTTCCATGCAAGACAACATTTCAATAAAACAACCCTTTTATTGAAAACCATTTCCATCAATCATTTTCACAAATCAACCATAGAATCATATTTTAATATCTCCATTTTAAAATCCATAACAATATAATTTCACCACAAAACCCTCTTTTTTCCAAAAATCCCCAAAACATCACCCAAGGGATTTCTAACAAAATTTTCACATCAAACAAAATTAATTTAAATAAAAAAAATTTAATTATAACCAAGAACATTAACTCAAACCAAGTGGAGTCGAGAGAGAAGCCACCTAAATTTAGGGTTTCCAAGAAATCAACCCATGAACAACCACACCTCAAATCCTATGAACGCACCACCGAAACCTCTCTAGATCCCCTTCCCAAACATTCACAAGCCTTCAAAACATCATCCAAGGAAACCACAACCCTAGATTTACAAAAAACCAGTGCAGATCTAGAAAACCAAGAAATCGGGAAGAGCAGATCTAGAGGAAAACACAAAGAAACAAAGATGAGAGACTTACCCATGAAGAACCACCTTCAAACCACCAAGAAACCGCTTAAAAACGCTTCAAAATAGAGTGGGAGAGCCCCTCCAACCCTTGAGAACAAAAACCACCGAGTGAGACATGAGTGGGAGGATGTTTGGAGTTTAATAGGTCAATCCCAAAGGAGCTCGAAATTTATAACCCAGTTTTTTAAGTGGCTGCACGGTTAGTCCGCACAGTTTAGAAAACCGTGCGCTAACTGTGCACACGCTACTACCTCGGGAGAAAAGGTCCACACGGTTGCCTCACATAGTTTGGAAAACCGTGCATAGGATGTGTGAAGCCTACTCTCTCCCCTTCACAATTTACTGGAGAACCCACATGGTTTCCACTAACCATGCTCATACCGTGCTCCCATTTAAAAGCCACTGAACTCAACCAAACTATTAAAAACTCTCCCAACCTCTTCCCAACTCATCCCATGAACTTTAAACACATAAAAATTCATAAAAAAGGCCTCATAACTCAAACTAGGGTTGCTACACCATGAAAAAATCCTTATAATTAAAGGAGTTCCAGTTATCATGAATAAATGTTTTACAATCATGATACAATGTCCAAGAATTTTTGAATCTAAACAGAAGTGGTGGTTTTGACCACCCAGGTGACAGAGTTTTTTCATTATAGGGTGGTGATCTGAAATAAATCATCCAATTAGGTAATATGAAATATAGGAAAATACATAAAAGACCACATCATTGACCAAAAAACATATCCAATTTACTAGACGCCGTCTTATTACGATTATTTATGTGAAATGTATATTTTGGTCCAACATGTTTACTTAATTATGGGTAATATTATAAATTCATTACCTAAAATATTTTATTGAGGAAGAAGATTTAACCATCCCAAGTCTCTCATTTATATTTTTAAGAATTTTATGTCTCCATGAAAATTCCATTAAATATATATTAATATTCTACAAACCTATATGTTATTCATAATTTCCTTATTTTGTGGTATCAATTATAAGAATAAATGAAGGAGAAAAATTGTTTCATTCAAATATATGTATAAATATGTGTGACAGTATGTTATATAGAATTTATAGATGAGATTACATCCAGTCTCAAATGTTTTTTTGGACCAATTTATTTTAATTTCATTACTAGACTGATTTTTGTTTATACGATGGTATCCCAAATTATCTAAATAATAAATACCCTCATAAAAATCCGATTTGGTTTAGAAATACCTTGATTATTAGGCTAATGTTTGTTAATTAATGTCTAGAGGGAGTTATTTGTTTTAGGTTTATCTGATCCAAAAAAATTCTAAAATAGAATCATCATTTAATGCTGTGTTCAGAGCTCAATAAATCTTTATTATTTCCTCCAGATATTGTATTCTGGGTTGATTCTATGATGGATTTTTTTCTCCTATCATTTCAAGGACTTTTACTACATTCATTTTATAGTGTTTTTTAACTAGATTAGCTCACTACTTCCTTTTGGTCTGAAGAATTGTTAGTGGTAGGGAATTATAGTTTTACTAAAATATATTTTGGACCCCTATAATATTTCATAAAACCATATTCATTTATAATATCAACTAAAATATCATTCAATTGGTACATGGAGGTGTATTGGTTTATAGATTCATTGTGTACAATACCACATGGTTTTTCTTCCACAAAAACTATATTATTAATAGAATTGGAATCATTATCAACTTAAGAAGATATCATCCTATAATTTTCATCATTATATAAATAATTATGTGCATGATAATGGTCACGTATGATGAAATAATTAGAAATATTCCCATGAGATTTTGTAGTCTTTTTATTATCATCTCCACTGGAATTCATAATAGATTTCTATGAAATGTCATATAAAAACCTACATTCATGTATAATTGAATACTAATGAAAATTTTCTAGTTTAAAAGGATACTTACTTATTTTTTATCACTCTCTAAATCAATATATTTTTTATTATATTTCAGAATACCTATATCTTAAGGATTTATAGAGTCCTTCCATTATCCTTTACCAAAATCCATATATATTTGTAGGGGAATTTAATCTTAATCCTAACATTTATGACTACATAGAGTGGAATGGTTTATTTTTTATGGTGGATTTTAAATCATTTATACCTATTAGAGGATAAATTAATGTTCTTAGCTTGAAGAAATTCAAAAATGTTGTTAATAATAGGTTTTATTTCAATTGAAATGATTTTATACACACTATTTATAATTTCACTATCTCGCAAACATCCAAAAAAAGTCACAAAAATTTTATTCAGATTTTTAGAAGGCCCACATATTTCATTATCCCTTTTTTATTCATACATAATTGTATCCCAAGACTGTCCACTAGTATTCTATAATTCAATGGCATTTGATTTATTTTTCACAAATTCCCATGATTTATATTGTCTTATTGGCTTACCTTTTTTCAAAAAAAAAACTATTTTTCTTTTCTTATTTCTATTTAAATAATATCATGAATTAGCATTAGTTGGTGGCTACAATTGATTTTTTATAACTCTAAAATAAGAAATGTTATATAAAATAATTATAAAAACATCACAGAAAAGTTTTTACATTTCCATACAAAATTCTTTACATTAGTATTTTTATCAGTAGAAGTGAAATTAATCACAAATAAAGCATTAAATCAAAATTGGAATAAAAAATGATTTCATAATATACTCACAATTCACCATTAATAGTAAAATTATAAAAATTTAATGGAATTAAAAATCAAGCATCATGATCATTGAAAATTTTAGGATTCTAAAACACTTAATTCAGACCATGTAATATAACCAAAAATTGGGATGTTGAATTTCATTGACTGAAGGTGTAGAAATTAATATCCCATTTAGAGATCCTAATAATTATAGTTTTCAATGAACATTCCCAATATTATAAAATTAATATTGATCTCCTTTACTCCTCATAAGAAAGTGGAATAATCCTCTTCAAATCAAAATCATCTTCTATTAACTACCCCACAAAAATGTGCAATCCAAATTTTAAGGTCTAGACTAGACCGTGGTTTTTCTCCCTTAGAGTATGTAATTCACCCAAAAATGATGATTTGATATAAATCAAGTCTTTTTTGAGGGTATTCTAGTTCTATTATGTCATAGAATCTCCAGTCCTCGTTTATTTGATAATAGAAGTCTTCGGAAGATCATCTTAGGAGGTATATGAACAATGACAAGCATACACAAAAGTGATTCCCTGATAAATAAAATAAAAGGACCCCCATCCATATTATGGTTTTCTATGTATTTCATATTTAGTTAAAAATATTCACATACCACATACTTTAAGAAACAATCCTTTTCTAGGTGAAACAAATCCATGAATAGATAGAAGGGAATGTTTAGGAAGAAGAATCATTGGATTCCAATAAGATCTTGAATGATTTTCTGAGAGAATATTATTCACATACGGAATGTGGTACATTCATGTAACCTAAATCATGAGAAAAATAATTTAAAATATAATAGGGTCTTATTTTTATTTTAACATGATTATTTTCTATATGGTCCAAAATTTAAAAAAAAAATAAAAATTCATTTTTATTTACAAAAAAGATTTATTAAGGACATATTATGTTATACATTACCTTTAACTTGATTCCAATATAATATTTCAAATTATTTTAAATAATATAATTAAAACATTCTTTATAAAAATATAAAAGGGGTTTTTATTTTATCATATATTATGATAACATATTTTCCCATTTCTAAAACCATTTTATGCTCTTTAGATTCCAATATAATTGTTTGAATGAGTTTAAATTGAAATTTTTTTAAATAAAAATTATTTAAAATGTTTCTCGAAAAATATATTATATTCATCAAATTCATTTTTTCTATAAAATATTCATTTTTGAGGAATTGATGTCCATTCCTCATCTCTTGATTATTTTAGTGGACATAAAAATTCTATTAGAGCTTTCACATTCTTGTGATCATATTTCAATGAAAATTACATTTCTCTTAAATATCACCATACATTGTATCTCTGATATTCTTATTACCTAAACCCTATATAATTTCTATATATTGTGTTTTAAATTCAATGTTATTTTATTAACTGGTAAATTATTTTCATCAATAAATATTTACTCCATACATACATTTGTTGATAAGGAATATTATTCATGAATTAAATTCGTCTTTAAATGTATGAGGAATTAATTGGATACATAGTGATGGGTGGGGCATAGAATTATATAGATCCTAGATAATTTAATATATGTCATTAATAATCCAATTTCCTATCCTTATTAAATAGTTTTTTAGTTTTTACCTATCCATCGGTTAAACAATAATACTGAAAGGTCATGATGGAAAATTTATCATGATGTCTTAGAATATAGCCTCAAATATTAGCTATTTCTTTCTTTGATAATTAATTTGGTATTATCCATGAAATTTATACATTGATATTGTTTTTCTATGGATTTTTCCATGTTATTAATTAAATGGAATGTTTTTTAATTTATTTATCTTTCTATATTGATTATTTAATATTTATTCATTATTGATTCTATTTTATATAACACTTATTCAGTATTTTAGATGGACTTTTATTTGTTTTACATTCCTTGGGATAAGAATTAATATATAATGAATAATATCAATATACATGAATTTTATATATGATTTTTTTTAAATTCACCATCTAATTTGGGAATAATGTATTAATTTGGTTTCTTAAGACAACTAATCATATTGGTCCTTTATGTTAAGTTCACTATTATCTAATCACAATGTAATAATTTAGACACAAACTCTAGGTTACTGGAGATAGGATTGTTAGAGTTTGTATCAATGGATGATTAGTATACGATTTGGGAAGTGGATTTAGTAAAACATAGATTATAGAAAATAACCATACTAATGAATTTATGTGTAATTACAAGTGTTGGATAATAACTTAATGTTTTCATAAGGTAGAGATTATGGTGTTTTCCTTCAAATACAACACTATCTAGATACTACAAGTGGATATGTTTTTTTCCAAAATACATCTAGCATTAATAACCCCAACAGAGATGGATAAATATATTTTGAACAAAATTTTGGTGTGTGGTTAGTGTTCCCTTACTACACATCTGGATTGACACTCCAAATGAATATACCTAGGATAATTACAATTTTCATTATATACCATTATATTGAACGAGAGAATAAATAATATATAAAATAATGATTTTCCATCATGATATAGGATAAACATAAAGTGTCATAGGCTGATAATTCTAAGGAATATAATATTTTTAAATTCATAGATACTAATTTTAAGGTTTTATGTCATGGGAGATTAACTTGAATAAGGATATATGTTATAAAAATAATGGAAATAAAATGCTTTGGTTTTTTACATGTTTTATAGAAAATGTCTTTTATGAATAATGATCTAATATTTGATGAAATATTTTTCAATTATTCAATAACCTTTTTTATGAATATTATATTTGATTTTTAGGTAACAATATGTAATGGACATTATTAAATTTTTTGGAAAAAATATTTTTTGAAAATTGGTTAAATGATTTAATGAGAAAATTTATTTTTAAGGATATTCATCATATTTTTTTGGAATTTTATAGGAATTAAATTAATATAGTTTTAGAAAAAGGACAACCCATATACTAAGTGACAACCCATCACATTATGAATGGTTGCGGGGATTGATCGATCAACTGATAAGAGACAAGGGTGAAACACATGCCATTGGCCTACATGGTGACCTAATTAGTATAAAAATATTATTAATTAAATTATCTATTAGATAAATTTTATCTTGGTTTCTGGAAACATATTACAGGATCAACCCATTTTTATATAGTTTTATTATTTTAATGACATTAATGTTGTTTTAGGATACATTTTAATGTATCGAGGTATAAATATCATTTATGTTTACTATAATGGATTATTGGGAAGAATGTTGTTACTTTTTTTGTAGTGTAACCTGAAGGATATGAGATAACCAAGGAAGATAAAAAATTATTTAATTTTATGGATATTTTTGTTATTTGCGTTATAAGGTTATTTATTTATGGAATTATCTTTGTTAAACTATTTGATTTATTCGTGAATTTTGGTAATTACTCGATTAATTATTCATATGAATGTTTATTAATTTTTGGTATTATCTTACATTGTGCTATCATTTTATGTTTTATTAAATGAAATAAGAATAAATATTTATTTAATTATGAATAATCTTATTTATAACATTTAAATAAATTTAATTGTTTATTTTTATAGAAACTATTTCTAAATGTTAGAATACATTTTTTCTAGATAGATGATTTTCATCCCATTTTCCAGGTTTTATTTGAAATTAAAATATTCCACAAATGTTAATTTATCTTTATAAAATGGATTAGATAATTATAATTAGGATGATAAAATTTATTAAATGTGACCCTTTTGTTTTTTTCAGTTACAAATAGTATCTTCATTAAAAAATACCTAAATAAGGATAAAATAGGTAAGATATATTTAAAAAATAGGGATAAGGCTTCAAAATTTATCTAAAAATAAATGTAATAGATTATATTAATTTAGTTGTACAATTATCATCCAAATATTAAAAATATGGAACATTTTATCCATTTTCCTTTGATATTGAACTTTATATTTTTTTAAAAATAATTAAATGGAAAATGTCCCTCTCTTGAAATTAGTATCTCTAATATTTTTTCAGAAGGATTAAAATTGGTTATGTAACATTTTGGAATATTATTTTTAACATGAATTTAGTTTTTATTATAGTAATTTTTTTTAATTTTTTGAAATTGAATAATTAGCTAAAAGTTTTATGAAATATAGACACATTATTTATTCAGTTAATTGAGAAATGAAATAAAATGTTTTAAAATATTAAACGTAATGAAATTTGGAAGAGTTATATTGACCAAAAGTTTTTATAGATACATATATATAGTATTATGGATATAAGAAATTTTTATACTTCAATTACTTTTTTTCCATGATGTTTTCTTTATAAAATTAAATTAATAGTTTCAAAAATTACATTAATGATATTCTATAATAAATAATATTTTATTAAACTAATTAAAGATCCTAAAAATATTATATTTGATCAAGTGAATTGAATATGATTTAAAACATAAACCATATTCCATTTATTATTATCTTCTAACTATTATAAATGTATTGTCCCTTAAAGAGTAGAAAATGTTTATATTGTTATAATTAACAAAAGGGTTAAGAAAGGGATAAAACTAAATGATAAGGGTGAAACTCATCAAAAACTTGTCCATGTTTACTTGGATGAGATTATATTTGACCATAGAAAAAATTTATTTTAGTTATATAAATTTGGAAACATTTGGACATGAAAGATAATTTATATTGGTTTATAACATTATGAAATTTCAACAATTCCCTTCTCCTCACTTATATAAGGTAACCCCTTATCTCATTTCATCACACCACATTGAACAACCTATCTCAACCAAACACAAAAAAATTCAATTCTAAAATTACCTATAATTTATTTTTTGGGGATCTCCTCAATAACGTACAATTCCAAAAATCCATAATAAAATATATTTGGGATGTCTACCATAGAATAATTAATTGTAATTACTGACATTTTCACATTTATTTTCTATTCTAATTCAAAAAAATATATTTTAACCATCATAAAATACTAATTATAATTTCATAAACATGATAATAATTTTTTAAGATTATATTTAAACAATATTCCATCAATGTTTCACCTAATAAAATTTGAAAACATCGATCATGTGTATGTACAACGTACTGTCTCTAGGTAACGACACAATTCATTTTTAGTACAATTTCACAGTATGTTTATCATGATATAAAAAATAAATAAATATTATTTTTATTAAAAAAATGTTTATTCTGAAATCATAATATCATATTTAACTTCATACCTTCCCATCCACTGAATAATGATAACTTCACTCATGCATAAATGTCGACCACCACTACCACGAAGCGATGTGATATGTTTTTTATCTATTACTAACATATATTGTAATCACGATATAATTATTGAATTTAGATGATATATAAACACACACACACAAATATATATATATATATGATATAACGATAATTTTTAAAGGTTAATTGTTATTTACATTTATTTCATTCCATCTATTGAAAAGTGAAAGCATTGTTCATACATAAAAACCTCCTACCATCTCCATAAATGATGTAATTCACGTTTTCTATGTGTACCATTTATCTATGACTCAAAATATCTAGATATTTAATTTATATGAAAATAATATCAATAATAAAAAATTTATAAGTTGGATCCATTATATATAATCATCGACTAAAAATACTGAATCAAAGCATACATTGAAAACCAAGTAGCTATCACATGAAATAATGATAATAATGTAATATTGTCAAAAAACACAGGAAAACATTTTAGAAATGGAGAAGACAAGATGTATCGATATTTATATATTTCTGATATATATATATATATATATAATAAACTTAAATATATTATACGAGAGGTTAAAATTACAAATGAGGAATGTTGAACATGATGTAAGGGTTTTCATAAAATCAATTTTTTCATTGTGGTTTAACACATATTTGTTGATTATAATAAGTCATGATTAAGTATTAAATGAAATTTTATTTATTTATTTATTATTTATTCTTGTTCAGTTTTTAATTACATATTTTAAACATAATATATACATTAATTAATTCTCACTCAAATGATATAATCGTTGTAAGAGGTTTGTTACATTAATATTCATTCATGGGGTTATTCCACTTGATAATTTATTAAAATATTCCATGATTATGTGTGAAAGTTAACTTGTTTATTTTTTTAATTCCATACATTTTTATAAATATCTTCTCCATTTAATAAATATAACATAAATGATATGATTTTTAAGGTATTTTCTCTCAATTTCCACTCCATTTAGATATATTTGTTATCATATTTCTATTTATTTTTATGTGGTGTATATACTTCACCTTTAATGTATTTAAAATTAATATATATTTATTAATTATGATTACTATTTCCATTGATGTTTATTATTTCAAGTAATTACCATTCAAATTTTACTAAATATGTATTAATTCGTTTTTTAATAAACATTATTTTGAGATTGTTCATATTTTCAATGAAGGAATATTATAATTTATCCAATATAATATAAAATAATTTTATTATCATATTAATATTAAATACATTATATGATTTATTCAATCGTTTCCTCTCTATAGAAAATTTATCGTGAAATTAAATGATAAAAATAAAATACAATCATATTTTCTTTTGTATGGTTATATTTTATTTAATGTCCTGATTTTTCTAATTTTTTAAAAAATGTAATTTTTTACTAATATTACCTATTATGTATAAATTATTTTATCTTGGTATTTTTAAAATATTTTATCCTGGTATTTTTAAAATATTTTATTGGAATATTTCTATCATAACTTTAAAAAGGTAAATTTATAATTTCTTTACAAAATGACAGAAGGAATGATTATTTTTAATATATATGGAATTAACAGATTTTAGAAACTCTATAACTAATTTATGATCTATAGCTTCTTATATAATATTTTAATGAATAATAAAACTATGGGAAACTATATTTTAAATGGTTTTCTTCCAATTTATTATATAATTTCAAACCAATTTTTTTACTAAAAAATCATCATTTCTAATGTATTTATGGTCATCCCTCATCTCTTGATTAATTTTTTGGTCATTAACATTATATTGGAACATTATGTTTCATATAACCATCCTTCATTGAAAATTTCATTTCTATTAAATATCTATATTCTTTATATCAGGAATATACATATTTGCTAAACAATATACCATATCAATGAAAATTCTTTTACCATGAAACATTTTAGATTGACTAGGGAAATGTTGTTATTCAGTTTCATTTACTCAATATGAATATTTTTTATAAGTAACATTTATTATGAATTAAATTGATCATTCAATATATGAGGATTGAATTAGGCATTCTGTGATGGGTGGGGCACATAATTATATAACCTATTAATGAATAAATATTCCTCATGAGACAAACATGTCGGATAGCCTTATTAAATTGTTTTTTGGGGTGTGCCTACATATCCATTAAACTACCTTGGTGTATGTTTTGGATTAAGATGATAAGATGATTTCATATATCAATATATCCAAAATTAATTATTTTATTTATTAACAATGTAGTTATTAATATCCCTAATATTATTACATTTAGTTTATTAATGGATGCATTTTTTATCAAGTTAATCATTAAATGCGATGAATTTTTAGTAATTTACCTTCTAATTTTGATTATTCCTTATTTATTCATTGTATATTCTGTTGTATGTAAAACATAATGGGAATAAGAGCTCAACCATTACTATTTTCATTTCCTTAGGATATGAATAAGGTTATTATGAATAATATCAAGGGTAATAAAATTTTCATTTTACTATTTATTTTATATTTATAATGTAATAATGGAATCATGTATTTATCTGTCTTATTACGACTTCAAAAATGACCAGTCATTTAGGTTGAGTTCACTTATATCTTATGACAATGTCAAAAAGTAAACACCGGAGCTCGATTACTATAGTTGGGGTTGTTACATTTTTTTATTGAAATAGTTTTAGTATAATCCTTGGGAACCGCATTTTGGAAAACATAAACATTGTAAAATAACACTTTGATTGATATTTATGATAACCCTATGTATCATATAACATACTAAAATGTTTTTAAGGTATAAAATATTTGGTTTTCATAGAACGATATCCCGATATGGATACTACAACTGGATGTGGTTCTAGAATAGATACATTTAAGGATAATTACCCTGAATAGAGTTGGTTGATTATATTTAATTCATAATTCTCATACATGGCGAGTGTTCCCTTATTGTTCACTTTGTTTGACACTCTTATAGGATATGCTTATTTTAATTCACATCTTCCTTATAACCCAATATAATGAATGACAAAATAAAACCCTTTGAAAACAATAATATTACATAGTGATATGGGATAAAACTAAAGTGTCATGGGTTTATAATTCTATGTTCTATTATAAGATTAAAGGATTATATACCCAGTTTGAAGTTTTTGGTGACAATATATTAAAATGAATAAGGATATTTTTGGAGATGTTTATGGGAATAAACCTCTCTAGATTAGTATAGGTTTTAGTCATATGTTTATTTGATAAATAATTATTCTGTATTATTTGAAAATTTTTTAATGTTATAGATAATCATTTAGGGTAATTTGATCATTAATTTTAAGGTGATAGAAGTCAGTTTTAATTATTTTATTTTGTAAAATAAATAATATTTGGAGAAAATCAATGTTTTTGAAAAGAAATTTTATGATGAATGTTACTTCTGAGGATAATAATCATATTTTCTTGAATGTAATATAAATTAAGTTAATATATATTTTTATAAAATGATATCTCATGTTTTGAGAGATATCCTGCGGCATCTGGTAAGGTCTCAAGGCTTGAACCCACAACTAAATGGAAAGAAGGGTAGATCACATACTACTCAACTATTTGGTGTAATATTTAGTATAAAATAATTTCTATATAAATGTTATGATAGATAAATATTAATTTTATTTTTTGAATACTATTGTAGGGTAAAATAATTTTTAATTTTTTTAGGTGATTACTACTATATCAGGAGACATTTTATTTTTTTGTTGAATATATAACTATTAGATTGAACATAAATTATTATCATGATATTACATTTTTCTTGGTATAAAATGAAGGGTATGCGATAACCATTTAGATTAAAGATGTAATTAATGTTGAGTTCATTAATTTTATTTGGGATATAGGGTAATTTTTTTTAAGGTATGGTTTATGTCCAATATTTTTTTTGTTTTTTAATTTTGGAAATTATGGAAATATTTGATTGTATGTTGGTTTATTAATTTTGGATATCATCTTAGGTTGTGATTACATTTTTTTCAGAAAATATGGGATAGATAACATGCCATTAATTTATGGATCATATAATCTATTAAAAGTTAATCTTAGTGTTTCATACATGAAAGTCTCATCTTTATTTCATTGAGTATGAAATTAATAAATATAGAACCAAATGATTATATTGTTATCCTCAAATAATAATGATTTATCCATGTTTATTTTATTTCGTTCTCAATATTTATTGTAAAATAATTGTTCAATTATGGAAAAATAATAATGAATAATGTTTTCATACTTTTACCATCATTTTGAATGAATTGACAGTCTTTTCACCCATCATATATTTATGTTTGTTGTCTTTACATTTATCATGACCATGTTGTCTATCACTCTTTATTTGTCCTTGGATATAGTTTTCTCCACCATATATAAATATTAACTTCTAACTATTTTCTCCCAATATGGGAACCATATTATGTGTCACTTCTAGAACATATTATCCACTCCACTTCCCCTTTTCAATGGTTGTTTTTTAAACATTTGTACGATGTAGATTTTTAATAAATTGATTTTCAAATACTAAACATTTTATGATCAAGATAAAATTTAATGGAAATTTTTATTTAAGGTGATAATAATTAAATACCATGAGTTTTTATTATTTATTTATATTAATGTAAATTTAAATAATTTTATAGTATGTGTTATAGACAACACCTAGTTTAAACGAATAATGATATACTATAAATATATTTTTACTGTAACTCGAAATTTTAAACCTATTAATTAAAATTTGAATTTTGATTTAGAATAACCACATTATTAAAAATATGTGAAATTTATTATAGAATGAAAATAAATTGATTATAGTATAATAAATAAGTCATCATTTTTTGAGTAAATCCATTTTACATTTCAAAAATATGATTTATTCATAAATTGGGTTTATGGAATTTTATACAAAAATTTTATAAATATTATCAACCACATTCCAAAATTAAAAATTAAAAATGAATACAAATTTTTTATTCAATATATCAAAATTAACTTTTGATTAAATTGGGTATTTTCCATAAAATCTAATTTATTAGTTATAATAGAAAATTATGATTTTTTATTTAAAACAACCCTTTATTCAAGAATTTCTAAACATCTATTTTTTTAAAATGGTTTCTAGTCAAAATTAGTAAATTTATTTAATAAAAAAAAATTATGATTATTTGAATCAATTTTATTGTATATATTTCTATAAAAAAATTATATTCTTAACAAAGAGTTTTTTGAAAAAACCGTTTTTTTTTTCATTTTTAACATAATTAATTTTAATTACCTTAATATAATTGTGTGATTTTACTATAATAAAATCGATTCTATATCTACAATTAATGGTATTTAATTAGGTAATTATGACCATTTTATTTTTGGCCATCATGAATTGTAGTATTGATATATTTTACTACCAAAGTAAAGGTAAATCATTAAAAATTGGAATAAACATTTTTATAATTCATTTTTTATTGATTTTTTTGATAACCCCCCTTTTAAGGGATGAGGGGGAACCCTTACAAGGTTCTTAGGAAGGGATATTATATAGCCTATAGGCTTTAAGAGATTACATGACATGAAGGTCTTATGATGTCTAACCCGACTATCTACATAGAACTGCCCCTCCCCATCATCTGCATCGGGATAATAGCTCCCCACCATTGCATGGACGTCTGGATAGGCTTCCCGTGAAAGCACAGGCTGGTCTTGATGGCATAGCCATACCCTCTCATTCTGACAAATCCATTTGGCTCTACTCTGGTGAGTGCACCTACTCTGAATCCTCTTCTAGGGATTCTAATTTTTTTGGTAGATTCTAAATGGAGAAACTACATGTGGCCCAAAGTCCTTGAGGTTTCCCAAAGGCATTTAAATGTAACACCCCAAGATATCATAGTACGTTAGTTCTTAAAATTAATTCAATAAGTTTCACTACACACAACATCGAGTTCAAGCGCACCACGACTTACCAAACTAGCCGTTCAAAAGTGGTTATGAATAGTATTAACAGAATTTTGAACATTATATAACCATTATAATTTTAGAATCCATATTATGAGTTTATTAGACACAATTTAAGGACAAATTCAATTTTTTCAGATAAAAAAGTATTTTTCAAAAAATTCAAATTTATCGCCTTTTAATGGAGAATCCTTTTTAAATCCAAATTTGAAACTTTTTTATATTCAATTTGAAAAAATAAACTTTTTATTTTGGATATAGACATAATAATTTAGTTTTAATAAATTTTTGGGGTTTTTCTGATGAATTTATTATTTGGGGGAATAGTGAGAAATAATATATTTAAAATGAACACAACTTTTTTAATCAAAATAATTTATACTGTTCAATTATACATATGAGTGGTTTGGATGTATAATTAGATTATATTTTTACCATTTAATCCAATTTTTGTCATTGGATGTAATTTCACCTTGAAATTGGACTGAAACAAATGACAATCTTTTGGTAGTTATTATTTCAGAAAAATGGGATTTTTGGTTTTGACAATGGAAATTAATTTTTAACTAATAAAAGAAATTTCAACGTTTTTAATTTGGTAAAATACACTTTATTTTGGAATTATTAATATATAAATTATCTTAGAGTGAATTTTTGGTATGTTTCTGAAAACATTCAATTTTTGATGAATAGTGAAAAACACAGAGTTATAGTATAAAACTGAATTTTTATTTAAATAATTATTTATTTAATTTAAATTTATTTAAGGTCAAAATAGATACGTAATACCTATATGATTTCAATGTAATTAATTTGAGTTAGTTTATAATAATTTTAGATATATAAAAATGTTAATGAACTTTTCATCGTCTTTTACCCACCTCCTAGAAGAATTTTTAAATTCACATAAATCATAATTCTACCACATCTGTTAGTCGAATTTCCAAAATCTGAGAGACATGGTTAATATAAATAATTAAAATGTGGTTCAATAAGATAAAAATAATTTTTAGCGAATAGTAATTTTTTACTTTTATTTACCACGGTTAAAAGTAAATTGGGTAACTAAGGGTAAAAATGATATTATTATTACCCTAACACATGTCCTAATCCTATTAGATAAGTATAATTCGACCAAAAACAAACATATTAATGAAATATTAACCAATTTAGTCCACTATTATTGGATTAGAACCTCTATTATTATCTAATTCAAAGAAGTGTTAAAAGAGATAAAATGAAAGGTTAATAACTAAAACATTTTTAATATAGGGTTACACATAAGATAAATTCAATTATAAATATTCATTAGAAATCAAAAAATATTTCCTACATAATGGTATTTTATTAATAATTTATAGAAATTATGTAAATAAATTTATTTACGACACAACGATGATGTATTAATTACCGTATTAATGAAATATTAAAATAATTGTTATTATAAATATTCAAATAAATGTTATTTGAACATTTTTATTAATTACACTAATTTTATAGGATAATTTGACATGTTAGGGTTGGTTAGATGAATTTATTTCTAATTAATAATCCTATTATAAATTTAGCAAAAACAAAATACCAAATAATATCAAAATTGTCAAAAAATAGTTTTTAAAACAAAAATTATATTATTTATTGGTATTCTATTCCTAAAAATCTATGGTTTGGAAAAAAGACTTATATAATGATATGTGTATCATTAATGAACCAATTTGTGTTATCTTGGAAGTATATAGTATGTTTATTAACCATATAATATAAACATACAAAGAGACATGTTAATGTCAAACTATTTAACTAAGAGTTAATTATAAAAGATAAGGTTAATATAGTGACCAAAACTTGTCTAAAACATATTGGTTGAGTGGTGTTCAACACATACTCACCATAGACTTTAAATAATCCATTTAGGAGCCATTATAAACCGATAATGATTTTATTATAAAATAATATTTCTTGCTTTTCCTAAGGTTCCCCTCACCCCTCTTATAAAAGGGCACTCCCCCCTTCTCTCTAATTGACACCTTCAATGCAATTTTGCTAGGACAAACCCTCCCCAAATACCCTCTCAACTGTACTACCTTAATCCTATAGGCCCTCATTTATTCAGAAACCCATCCTATGGATCCCTTTTGATCAAATCAAAAGGAATAACCGGAAGAAGAGGTAATAATTTCACCACCCTCTTTCAAGTTGTTTTCTTCATCCACTTCTTATTTCTTTGTTATTTCCATTATAAAATAATTACTCTAGTATCTTCTCTATACTGTGATGTTATTATAAATATGTTACAACCTTATTAATTATTCTATCCAACCATTGAATGACATGTCACCATACGTGCGTACATACGGATTACCGTCTCTACGTCGTGGTGTAATTATTTTTCAGTACAATATTTTTTGGATGGGTATAATAATGATGTATAATTGATGTAAATAATAAATATAACATGATAATGATTCTGTATATATGATATAAAATCCAATTATTAATTATTTTAATATTAAAATAATGATATTGTCTCTCGTGCGTACGTACGTATTATCATCTCCACGAACGTGATGAGATTCATTCCCCATCGTATCCATTAAAGACTAAATTTCATTTATGATTTAAATTAATGTTTAGAGACATGATATCAATCTGTATATGAATAAGATACATCCTATCCATAAAAAATATGACTCAAATAATAAATAATATAAAGGAAAATTAATCCATTAACACCTGTAACGACGATAATACTAAGATATTATTAACAACGAATTGTTAAAATATCATATATGATATCATATTAATGTATATGATTCTGGAATAATTTAATAACAATTATGTCACCATTATACAGGAGTTTATCCTACCCTCAACCAAGGAAAAATTACAAAGTAATAAGTTTCTTATCCCACTTTTAATTTCATGATATTTCCATTATTCACCACTTATTTATTGCATGTGGTGTGTGTTCTGCCCATGATTCTATTCATTGTGTAATATAATATAATTTATTGATATTTACATCATCATTTTATGATCCTTCTTTCATGGGTGTATGTTTCATAAGTTACCGAATTGATGAGGGAATTTGAAATTTCAATTTCCACTCATTCATCTTTACGCATACTTCAATGATTATTTTACTCGAAGATTATGTCTGGAACCACTATAAATTTTCTTATGGAATAATTTTCACTCCCTTTTCTATGGATATAATTTTGATACACATAATCACTCCTTTGAAAAATTCTCAATTCATCAATATGAACTTGATAAAAGTAATTTTAACTCAATCTCCATTTATTGAGTTGAAAATCCAATTCATTGGTGTTGTTTTTACAAGAATATGTGTGAATGTCATATAATTTATTTACACTGAATATCCAATCATATTTATTGTATTTATATTTTTCACAAATAATTATTTCTTTGTTTTATCCTTAACCTAAGTATATGGTCTTTATAAGATATTTCATCTCAATTTACATTCCATTGAGACTTCTTTGTTGTTATACACCGAATCACTTTTATATGGCGTATATACTATCCCTTGAAATAATATATCATGAAAACCATTATTCTCATGATATTATAATGTTTTTGTTACCTCAATTATTTGTATTCAATCATCTCTCATTTGGTCAGAAACACTAACTAAACTATCATTTTTAAATGTTTTGAAGATTTATTCTTCTAATTATTTTTCATTAATGTCCATGTTTTAAAATTGGTTTTAAGGATTTGTTTATATGGACATTTATGCTTTAAAATTAAAATTCCTTTTAAAAGTTTCAATGTGGAATGGAACACTTTGATTCAAAAATCAATTTTAAAAGTCTTCTAAATAAATAGTCTAACATTTAAATGTTTTCATGAATTAGGGGTATATCTCTCTCAAATAGTCTTGATGATTATTTTTATCTATTCCAATATCCTTCATTATTCT
Source organism: Viscum album (assembly GCA_963277665.1). Lineage (NCBI taxonomy): Eukaryota > Viridiplantae > Streptophyta > Magnoliopsida > Santalales > Viscaceae > Viscum > Viscum album. The sequence continues at coordinate 1,248,079,617 of OY728151.1, read as the reverse complement.
TGATTGAGGTTGATTCACTATGACAAAATCTTCCATATTGTACCAATTGAGTTATGTTTGACTGTAGATGTTTTATTTTTATACCATTCATGGTTTATGGATAAAGTATTGACATTTCGTATACAAGTTTTAATATAAATGTTTATGTTATGTTTAAACCTTTTCATATAAGGAATGAATTGGACTTAGTAAGTGATGGGTGGACCTCGCTATAACTTTTCTATGCATCGGTAGGTCTCATGAGAAAAACTAGTGTCTTGGCACAAGGCCTTGACAAAATCTTATTTGTAGTCTTAGCATGTGGCCTTGACTATGTGGTTATGATGTCTGGAATTATTTATTACATCATTATGAGATTAGCTATTGATATTTCATGTCGTTATTAAACTAGTATAATTCCTATGACTATGTTTGATTATTGAATTATTTACTTAGCTCATATTCCTGCCATAATGTTTTCATGTTAATTATTTTTAAAAGCATGTGTTTTCAAATTTTCACCTTGACTAATGTTTATGTTATCTTCCGCTATATTGATTACTCTTACTGAGCATTTGAGCTCACCCCCTTCTCATGTTACATTTTCCAAGGATACGAAGAAGTTAGTTATGAGTGACTTTCTGGAATAATCTTGGAATCTTGGATGTTTATAATGGAATAAATAAGTGTTGTTTTTCTTTTCATGTTGTAGTGTAAAACTTAAGTATGTATCTTGTTTCTAAGACTACTAAACTAATCAGTCCTTCAGGACTTGATTCCTGGTATCATGAAAATGTTATATAATAATGCACTAAATTTGGGTAACTGGGGTAGTATCATTACTGTTGGTATCAAAGGAAGTTTAGTACAAACCTTGAAAACTAGATTTAGATAAACACTGATTAGAGCACATAGCTCTAAGATAGGCTTTGAGGATTAGAATAGAAGAACTTCCTAAAATTTTTGTATTGTAGAGATTTTGTGAGTTTTCCAAGAAATACATCCCTATCTGGATATGAGAAGGTATAGGCGGCTCAAACATAGATTTACCTAGGGGTAAAACCCGAAAACACGACTTGGAGCTAGACTCAAATAGGAATTGGTGAACGACAATGGGCCTTCCTGCACAGTTGGTTACAAAAATCCCAGGGGATATGCTTAAGATAATTTACATTTTTTTACAAGCCGATTTGAATTATTTTAATATAAAATGAGAATAAATTACCTGGGTTAATCTTAAGGTGTTTCAAACAGAAAATATGGTGTTATGATATCCTATAAATGATTTTATGACTACTATTACTCACAAAATGCTTTCTGGATTTATTCAATGGATGAATTCCAAGTAATTCACAGTAACATTGATAATGATGTACAAGGTGGGAGCAGTGGTGGAAATGAGGAACAAAATGGAATGTTGATAGACGTAAAAGATATAGTGTTAATGCCAAATCATTTTTCAAAAAATATGACAAACAATATATACATTAACCAACTCCTCGATTCAATAAAGAAGAGAAAGTTGATGAATGACAGGAGATCCAGCATTGGATACCATGTAGAAAATAATCCCCAATTTCCATCATACATGAAATATGGAAGGAGACACTGAGGAAGTGTCTTAATAGAACAAATAATTTCTTTACATGTGGTAATGAAGGACATAAAATAAAGAATTTCTGAGGAAAAATGAAGATTAATGTGGAAGAAAATAAAAATGGTCCCCAAGAATCCATTTATAGTCATTTTCCATATATGTAGGTGACCTGGCTGTTACCATAGTGAATTCCCTATTCTATAGGATATTTTCTTGGTCAAAGAAGAAGCTATGTGAAAATAAATGGTTGGAGAGATGTTTAAAATTATTAGTGCTCCTTGTTGATGGAATTACTTTGGAATATTTTTTCATGTATTTGTAACCTTGCATTTTGTCATGTGAAAATGATATTTGAGGAAAAATTATATTTTCTCTTGTGGATATAGTTATAAATAACCATTTGGTTTTATATGATCATTGGTTTTTAAGCAATTATATGTTGTTATATTTTGGACTGAAAATGAAAGGTATGAGATAAAATTTGTGGTTAAATTATGTTATGGTTATTTTGACAAATTTATCTCATTTTGGTAATTTTATAAAATATAGTTTTTGAAAAAAGACAACAGGAAGACCATGTGACAAACCATCACGTCAGACAAAGCTGTGGGAATCGAACCCACAACCAGAGTGCAATTGGGATTTATCACCTACCACTGGACTATGTGAAGTCCCTGGTTAGTGTGACTAATTATATTTAGTTAAATGAATTTATTGATCAATAATTAGTTGATTTGGGATCTTATTCCTTATCAAATTAATACCCTTAGTATAGGAAAATGATTTAGTGATTAAGTGATAAATGTTATTTTGGAAGATGTTCACTTTGTTGGGAACACTATATGCCCATGGAAAATAGAATACTATGGGATTTCATTTGAGGAGTAATGGTGAATTTTTATCTATGATTTTTATTGTGGATTTATAGTGACTTGCGTTATTTATGGTAATTATTAACCTATAATAGAGAATATATGATTAGGTTAATTACTTTTAATTATGTGATTTTAAGAGTAGTTGATGTCATTTGGGGATATAATATTACGTGGAAGACTACATAAACAAATTCCACTAAGTTTTGTGTTTCAATATTAGTTTTGATTATATTAATGGGTTTTGATGACAATTGTTTATTGAATGGTATTTATTTAACTTTTGGGAATTGTTGGTTTAATTTTTGAAATTAAGATTAGTGTTTCTTTCTCTAAAAGAATATCCTTTTGGGGGATCATCAGATGTTGTACATATCATTTTGGTTCTGATTAATCTCTAAAGACAAGGTAAATATATAGATTATCCCTTGTGGGTCATGTTATTATCTAAAAGTTTATTCTAGCTCTTCCGGTGTGACCAAGTCTTCTTGAATATTCATCATTTAAAAAATTTAGTTAGTGGTAGAAATTTATTAAAGAATGAAACTATACTTAAAATGTAAGTATATCTCTTTATGTTCATAGTCAATCTCATAAATAAATTCCTCATCGTTATGAAATGTAACTTAAAACAAAAAAAATGATGTCCGTTTACGTTTCCTACTGGGAAATTAATGATCGTTTTTTCCATCACAAGTTTGTGGTTTTCTAGTTGTTAAAATTCTCCTGATCATGTTTTCTATCCCTCTCCCTCATAACATGACACTTATTTTATCTTCTGTATCCACGTTTTCCTACATGTAATCCTAGTATGGGTTATCTTGGGTGACCTTTGTACTTCCCTTTCTTTATTTTAAAGTGATAGTTTTATTGACTATTTTTCCAATGTTAGAATTTCTATTATATTCCCAAGAAAAATTTTGAAAAATTTCAAGGATTTAATTTATTCAAGGAGGGAATAATGTAACACTCCATGGTATCATATTATTTTAGTTCTTCAAAGTAATTCAATAACATACACTACACACAACATCAAGTTCAAGCGCACCACGACTTACCAAACTAGCCGTTCAAAAGCAGTTATGAATAGTATTAACATAATTTTGATCATTATATAACCCTTATAATTTTATAATCCATATTATGAGTTTCTTAGATATAATGTAAGGACAAATTCATTTTTTAGACCAAAAAAAGTATTTTTCAAAAAATTCAATTTTACCGCCTTTTCTGGATAAACCTTTTTAAATCCAATATTTGAAACTTTTTTATATTAAATTTGACAAAATAAACTTCTTCTTTTGGATAGGAACATAAGAATTTAGTTTCAATAATTTTTTTGTGTTTTTCTGATAACATTCATATTTGGGTGAATAGTTTAAAGTAATATATTTTAACTGAAAATAAAATTTTTATTCAAAATAATTTATAGTGTTAAATTATACATATGAATGGGTTGGATGTATAATTAGATTATATTTTTACCATTTCATACAATGTCGGTCATTTGAAATAATTTCACCTTGAAATTGGACATAAAAAAATGTCATTCTTTTGGTAGTTATTATTTCATAAAAATACTCCTTTTGGTTTTGACAATGAGAATTAATTTTAAACTAATAAATGAAATTTATATTTTTTTAATTTTGTAAAAAATACTTCATTTTTGAATTCAAAATATCAAAAATATCATAGGGTTATATTTTTATATGTTTCTGAAAAATTTCAATTTTTGATTAATAGTGAAAAACACTAAGTTATAGTATAAAAAAATATTACATAAATAATTATTTAATTTATTTAAATTTATTTTAGGTAAAAATAGATACATAATACATATTTAAGTTCAATGTAATTCATTGGTGTTAGTTTATAATAATTTTATATATAAAAATATTTTAAAGAACGTTTCATTGTCTTTTACCCACCTCATAGGAGAATTTGCAAATTCATATAAAACATAATATTACCACTTATATGAGTATAATTTAGAAAATATGAGAGACATGGTTAATATCAAGGAGTAAACTTTCATTCAATAAGATAAAAATAATTTTGGGTGAATGGTAACTTTTTACTTTTAATTACCACGGTTAAAAGTAAATAGGGTAATTAAAAGTAAAAATGATATTATTAATACCCTAAAACATGTACTAATTCTATTGGATAAGTGTAATTCGACCAAAAAACCATATAAATAAAATATTAACCTATTTGGTCCACTTGGATTAGATTAGGACATTTATCATTATTTAATTCAAAGAAGAGTTAAAAGAGTTAAAATCAATGATTAATAACTAGAACATTTTTAATATAGGGTTATACATAATATAAATTAGATTATAAATATTCCTCAAAAATATAAAATTATTTCCTATATAATGGTATTTTCTTAATAATTTTAATAAATTAAATAAATAAGTTTATTTATGACACAATAATGATGCAGTAATTACAGTATTAATGAAATATTAAAATAATTGATATTATAAATAACCAAATAAATGTAATTTGAGACTTTTTATGAATTATAATAATTTTATAGGTTAATATGAAATGTTATGGTTGGTTAGATGAATTTTTTTCTAATTAATAATCATGTTAAAAATTTAGAAAAAACCAAATACCAAATAGGGTAAAAATTGACCTATAATAGTTTTTAAAACAAATATTATATTATTAATTTATATTCTATTCATAAAAATCTATGGTTCTTCCAAAAGAATTATATAATTATAGGTGTATCATTAATGAACCACTTGGGGTTCCCTTGTAATTATATATTAGGTTTATTAACCCTATAATAAAAAAATACAAAGAGACATGGTAAATGTCAAACTATTTAACTAAGAGTTAAATATAAAAGACAAGGTTAATATAGTGACAGAAACCTATCTAAAACCTCTTGGTTGAGTGGTTTTCGACCCATACCCATCTTATCATTTATATAATACATTTTTGAGCTATTAGAAACCGAAAATTATTATATTATAAAATAATACTTCTACTTTTCCTAAGGTGCCCCTCACCCCTCTTATAAAAGGGCACTCCCCCCTCTCTCTAATTCACACCTTCAAAGCCATTTGGCTCGGCAAAAACCAGACCAAATACCCACTAAACTATCCTAAATTCATCCAATACTCCCCCCTTTTGTCAAAAAACCCAACCTATGGATCCCATTTGATCAAATCAAAAGGAAGAACCCGAAGAAGTGGTAATAATTTCACCACCCTCTTTCATGTTTTTTTCTTCTTCCGCTTCTTCATTCTGTGTAATTTCCATTCTAAAATAATAACACCAATATATTATCTATACTGTGATGTTATTATAAATATGGTACAACCATATTCATTATTCTATCCATCCATTGAATAACATGTCACCATACATGCGTACGTACAGATTACCGTCTCCATATCATGGTGTAATTGTTTTTCAATAAATTATAATTTGGATGGGTATAATAATGATGTATAATTGATGTAAAAAAATCATTATAAAGATTCTGTATATATGATATACCATCCAATTATAAATTATTTTAATATCAAAATAATGATATTGTCGCTCGTGCGTACGTACAGATTACCGTCTCCACGAACGCGATGAGATACATTCTCCATCGTATCTATTCAAGAATAAATTTCAATTGATGATTATAAATAATATTTAGAGACATGATATCATTCTGGATATAAATAATTTACATCTCATTCATAACAAATATGACTCACATTACATTGAATATAAAGGAAAATGAATCTATTAACACCCAAAACGACGATAATAATAATATATTATTAACAAAGCAATGTTAAAAGATCATATATGATATCATATTAATGTATATGATTCTTTTATAATTTAATAACAATTATTTAACCATATTAAATGATGTTAAACTACCTCAACCAAGGAAAAAGTACAAATTAAGGGGTTTCTTATCTCAATTTTAATTCTGTGAGATTTCCATTGTTCAACACTAATTTATTGCATGTGGTGTGTGTACTGCCTATGATTGTATTCATTGTGTATTATAATTTAATTTCTGGATATTTACATAATCAATTTATGATACTTAATTCATGGTTGTATGTTTAATAAGTTAAAAAATCGATAAGGGAATTTTAAATTTCAATTTACACTCATTCGGCTTTACGCATAATCATTGATTATTTTACTCCAAGATTATGTGTGGAACCACTATGCATTTGATTATGTCATATTTTCCACTCCCCTTTTTGTGGAAATAATAATGATACACATAATCAATCCTTTTATAAATTCTCATGTCATCGATACGAACTTGATAAAAGTAATTTTAACTCAATATCCATTTATTGAGTTAAACATCCAATTCATTGGTGTTTTTATTTCAAGAATATGTGTTAATGTCCTATGATTGATTTAAACTAAATATCCAATCATATTGAGTGTATTTATATTTGTAACACATAATTATGTCGTTGATTTATCCTTAACCTAAGGATACAATCTTTATAAGATATTTCATCTCAATTTACATTCCATTGAGAATTCTTTGTTCTTATACACCAAATCACTTTTATATGGTGTATATACTATCCCTTTACATAATATATAATTAAATCCTTTATTATCATGATATTATAACGTTTTGATTACCTAAATTATTTGTATTAATGTTTCTCTCATTTTTTTAGAAACTCTAACTAAAATATCATTTTTAAATGTTTTGAAGATTTATTCTTCTAATTCATTCTCATTAATTTCCATGTTTTAAAAATGGTTTTCAAGATTTATTTATATGGAAATTAATGTATTCAAATTAAAATTCATTTTAAACGTTTCAAAGTGGTATGGGAAACTTTGATTCAAAAATATATTTTAAAATACTTCTTAATAAATAGTGTGAATTTTAAATATTTTCATGAAAAAGGGGGACATCTCTCTCCAATAGTATTGATGATTATTTTCATCTATGTCAATATCCTTAATTATTATTTATTGAGGTTGATTTAGTATGATACAATCTTTCATATTGTATTGAATGTGTTATGTCTGACTGGGATGTGTTGTTTTTATACTATTCAGGGTTTATGGATAAATTATTGACATTTCGTATGCTAGTTTTAATAGAAATGGTTATGTTATGTTTAAACCTTTTCTTATGAGGATTTCATTGGACATAGTAAGTGATGGGTGGAGCCTGCTATAGCTCCTTGATGCATCGGTAGTTCTCATGATACAAACTAGTTTCTTGGCACAAGTCCTTAACAAAATCTTATTTGCAGTCTTGGAACGAGGCCTTGAAAATGTGGTTAAGATGTCCGACATTATAAATTCCATTATTATGAGATTATCTATTGATATTTCATGTGGTTATTCGACTAGTAGAATACCCATGACTATGTTTTATTATTGAATTATTTACTCACCTCATATTCCTTCCATAAAGTGTTCTTGTTAATTACTTGTAAAATCATGTGTTTTCAATTATTCGCCATGCCTAATGTTTATGTTTCCTTCCACTATATTTCTTACTCTTACTGATCATTTGAGCTCACCCCTTTCTCATGTTTCATTTTCACAGGATATGAAGAATTATTTATGGGTGACCTGCAAGAATAATCTTGGAAGCTTGGATGATTCTAATGGAATAAATTAATGTGGTTTTTCTTTTCTTGTTGTTGTGTTGAACTTATGTATGTATCTTATTTCCAAGACTACTAAAATTATAAGTCTTTCGGGACATGATTCCTTGTATCATGCCAATGTTTTGTAATAGTGAACTAACACTGGGTAACTGGGGTCGGAGCGTTACATTAAAGGTGTCCTGAAATCCCTACTGACCCAAAGTACTGGGTGGCCCAAAAGCCTTAAGGACTCCAAATCCAAATCAGTGGCCCAAGGTGAATAGTTCTGGCTACTACAATACCGAACAGTACCGGATACAGAAATTTCTACAATGCCTACTATAGTACCCACACAACGTACAATTATGCTACAGTACCAACCCAATGTACAGATCTGCTACAATACCTTATAGTGTACAGTTCTGATACAGCACCACAAAATGTACAGTTCTACTCTAGTACTCTACAATACTGCTACAGTTTACTAAAGTGCTGCTACAGTCCTCTCATAAATAGGCCTCTTCATGGTTTTGAACCTGGGTCTCGTGGATGCACTTAAGGATACCTCACCAACTGGTCTGAGGCTCACGTGAAAATAAACATTTGTATAAAAATTTTAATTTACACTAAAAATTAATTTATCCAATTTTATTAGTCATGTTACAACATTATTATCGAATTATTTAATATAAGTCCACATGGAGAAATTTTTCTTTGATATTTACATTTATATTATTTCTAAAAAAGAATAAATACCATATGCCACTCTCATTACTTTAACATCTAAAATATTTTTTTATAAGGATAAAAGGTGTTTATATCATGTTTTAAATGTATATAAGTTATACAGATTATTTCTTTATCATTGTAATATTTTTTAAGTATTTATTTATATACTCTTTACCTTAAATGTTTAGGAAATGTCTACAATGTATTTATTCCTTTAATAAAAACTAAAATAAATTAATTTAAAATACTAAAAGTAATAAAATGATGATTTTTTATATTTTCCAATGAATTTTATTGATAAATATGACATATTAGAGATTTGATAATGTTTTATACTTGAATTTAGTTTCTTTTGTGTTCTTTTAAAAGTGAAATTAATGTAAGAGTTCAAAAATGACATAAATGTTATTTTATAATAAATAACACATTATTAAATGATTTAAAATTAAAAAAATATCTTAATCCAATTGAATGGGATATTAATTAAAAAATAAACCATGGAAAAATTATATATATCTTTTCTATTTAATGAAATATTTTTATCACTTATTGTGTATAAAACATTGATTTTGTGGAAATTTTTAAAAAGGTTAGCTAGGCATCAAAATTAAAATATCACAGTGATAACATAACAAAAACATGTATATATATTATTATATGAGATTATTTATACTCATTTTCATCCTATAATTTAATTTTATAAATTTGGTCACTCTTGGAAATGAAAAAAATATCAATTTAATACTTTCTAAAAATCAATGAATGACCCTCCCTTAGCTTATATAAAGACACCACTTCCCTATTTTTTTAATCCTTGTTAAGATACCTAGATCAAAAAACATGACCAATATTCTTCTATAAATAAGGTACACAAATTGTTTGTGATGGTATTCATTAAATACCAATCCAAGGGTCCTTATTAAGGCATCTAAATTAACACTACGGAAGAATATGAAATCTTCTTGATCAACTCATTCAAGTTTAGTTCTTCTTTTAAATAATCTAAATCTTTTGAAGCCATATAAAAATAATAAACCATATATCATATATATACATAAATGTTATTATTTTCATGTTACATGAATATTCATTATCTATTCCATCCTTTGAATAGAGTAAACATTTCTCATGTATACGTACAACATACCGTCTCCACGTATCGTTGTAATTACTTTTTCAGTAAAAGTGGAATTGGAATGTTATAAAGATAGAACTAATGAATATAATGAAATATAAGAAATAATTATTATTCTAAAATTATAATTTCATATATAATTATTACCTTCCAACAAATTGGAAGATGAACATGAAAAATAAAGTAGTTACCACCCAAAATAAAGACAATAATGTAATATTGTTAACAAACGAGTCATAAAATGTTATAAACGGATCATATATTATATTATAAATATGTATGGGGTTATGTTGTGTCTTTATAGTAAATCTATCTTTATAAAAAATGAGGTTAAAATATTTTTCAAACCCATTTTAACTTCAGGTATGGTGTTTTTAAATTCAATATTCATTCATGGGGTTATTGACTTAATTATTTACTATGATACGTCTTGATTATGAGTGAAATGAATAAGGGTTGGTATCTATTATATTTAAAATTTATATGGGGAGATTTATATTGTTTACCCATAATTTATACATTGATTAATCCTCACTCTATTGACATGATCGTAGTGGGGATTCCTTAACACAATATTATTTTGTCAGGTTATATCACTTCTTAGTTGATTATAATATGTCAAGATAATGTGTGAAATGAACTATTGATATATGTTTTACATCAAATTTTTTTGAGGATTTAAACTGTTTAAACAAAAATCATTCTACTGATCAATTCTCAATTCAATGATATTATATTTTTAAGGGATTGCATCCAAATTACCACTCCATTGAGACATATTCGGTATTATGAATTTGTTTACATTAATGTGTTTCATATAATACCCCATTGATTAAGTTAATATAAATATATTTTTATTCATGATGAATAATGTTTTAGTTCACATTTAGTATTTGAAAGGAATACAATTCATAAGTATCCAAAAAGGTAAGATTTTATTTTACAATCTCACTCTCTTTTGGGATCGTTCTTAATTTCATTGATTGAATCATTAATTTATCATTCATAAGATCCAATGTTTTTCTTAACCGTTGTATATTTATGGATTTTACCTATATTACACGAAATTTTTTACATTTTAAATTTAATTAACAAAAAAACTTAAATTAAAATCTGATATTATTTCTCTTCTTGTAACAGCCCAAGCTTCCAAGGTACGTTTCCCTTCGAATAATGCGATAACGTGTGTTGTACGCAACCTCGAGTTCTAACACACACCACAACTAATTAAACTAGCCGTTGTGAATACTAATACCTAATTTTTGAAATTATATATATTTTATATTTGAAAATGGACTTCATTTTTGGATTCATAATATCAAAATTAGCCTAGGGTGAAATTTTGGTACATTTCGGATAACTTTCATATTTTGATGAATAGTGAAAATTACTAAATTTTAATTAAAAACAACTTTTTTAATCAAAATAATTAATAGTGATAAATTGTGAATTTGAGTGGTTTTAAAGTATATTTAGAATATATTTTTACCATTTAATATAATGTTGGTCATTGGACATAATTTTACAATTAAACCGAACATAAACAAGTGTCAATCTTTTGATAGTTATTACCTCTTAAAAACACGCTTTTTGTTTTGACAGCGGGAATTAATTTTAAATTAATTTCTAACACTTCTGTGTTTTGAATTTAGGAAAATGGATTCCATATTTGGAATCAGGATTTCCAAATTATGTAAATAGGTAACTTTTATTTTTACACATTTTGAATAATTACTGCGGTAAATATTTTATTTACCATGGTTAAAGGGTAAATCCGGTAAATAAGGGTTAAAAAATAATATTATAATAATACTAAATTACCCTAAAACGTGTCTTAACCCTATTGGATGATACATGGTCGACCATGGGCATCTTTGGGTCTGTTTTGGGACCCCATGGATCCACTTGTAAGTGATAATGACACATTATATTAATAAAGTTAAAATAAAAATAAAAATGGCATAAGCTTACATCTTTTAGAAGAACAATTTTTACATAAGGTTATACATGTTGGATTTTCGATTATAAATATTCATTAGAAAGATAAAACTATTTCCTACATAATGATATTTTATTTATAAATTTTAGACATCAAATAATTTAAATTATTAATGACACAATAATGATGCAATGTTTACCTCATTAATAAATCATTTAAATAAATAAGATTATAATGATTAAAATATTATCTAAAACCTGTCCAATTCTTATTGGTTGATGTTATTTAGAATATGAGTCATCTTATCTTTGACCTCAATGATTTTTGGACCATTATAAACCGAATACAAATATATTATAAAGTAATACTTTCACACTTTCCTAAAGAGTCCCTCCTCTCCCTTATAAAAGGAGACCACTTCTACTCATTCATCACACCTCTCAAGCCACTTGGCTCGTCCAAACTCTGCCCAACTAAGCTCCCCACATCCCTCTCCTCCTCCTTGAAGCTTCCCCTTAGGCAGAAAGCATTTCAAGAAGTCCTTTGGTTCCAACCAAAGTGAGTTACCTAAATTAAAGGTAACGATTTCTCTTAAATTATTTTCATTTATTTTGCTTCTTCAACCCCCAAACTCTTTTTATTTCCTTTCTTTTGTAACAAAACCAGTATCCTCAATATACTAGGATGTTGTTATAAGAAGGATTCAAACTACACATACACACAACTCCATCTAATGGATGATGAACATAATGTTTCTCTGGATGGAAAACTAACGCCTCACGAAACGATGATTGTTCAAATACATCTTACCGCCTCTCATGGTGGCCATTATGATGGCACTGTAATTAAATTTGATATTAATGATATATATTTTATATATAAGCTTCTGTAATTCCATTTTATTTCAAACCATTATTCGTTTCATGTTTTATATACATACGATAATTTCATTTGAGGAAGTGCGGACTACCGCCCCCTTAAAATGATATGACTCGTTCATACCACACATGGAACGTATAAAGGATGGTGTTAATGAACTTAAGTAACATGTATAAAATATTATATTATACTGGAATAGTAATATACCTATGTATCATTTTTATTCGATTCTTTTAAAATAAAAAGTAAATGGAAGTAGCGTTCGTGCGTACGTACGGACTACCGTCTCCACGAACGCGATGAGATTCATTCTACATCGTATCCATTCAAGTATAATTATTATTTGATGATTTAAAAATTATGTTTAAGGACTTGATACCATTCTGGATTTGAATAATATACAACTTATCCTTTACAAACATGTCTTACGTAACAAAACATACAAAATCAAACAAGTAAGTTCACACCCGAAACAGCGATAATACTAAGATATTATTATCAAATCAATATTAAAAGATCATATATGATATCATATTAATGTATATGATTCTTGTATAATTTAATAACAATTATTTCACCATTATACAGGAGGTTAACCTACCCCAACCAAGGAAAATAACAAGGTAAGGGTTATTTCACAATCTCTTCATTATCCGAGGTTGTTTATACGTAATAATCTACTGGGATTTCTTTATCATCCACATCCATGTTTCTTCGAAATGTATTTCAAAACATATTTATTATTTACAAGAATATGGGTTAAAGTCATTTATACCCTTGTTTGACTTTTTATAAGAGGTTTATAAAGGAATCTTTCTGTCGTTTTCAAAACAATGTCTTTTTTAACCTTTTCAACAGAATTAAGGTAAGAATGTTTTTTTTAACTTATACGGCGGGTGCGGCTATTTTCCGCCGTTATAAAATCTTCAAAGCTTCCCTTACAAGATTATAAGAATATTTTCAAAGAAAATGTTTTATTTTATAAATATGTGATTTTTAAATTATTTCAAAAAAAAGAGATATTTCTCTCAAATACATGAAAACCCAGTGCAAATGTATATGTATTTAATGCAAGCTTAAAAATGTTTTCAGAAAACCTGACTCTCGAGTTTGGTAGACAGGAAGGGATTGGGAGTGGACCCATCATGGCCTGTAATTAGTCGAGCAGTCTCAGAATTAGTTATTTTGTTTTCAAAAGCTTGCATAATGTTTTCAGAAAAACACTGGAGTGTATTTTAGCAATTTTAAACGTAAGTATCTTCTAAAAAAAATGCATCGGTAGGTCTCATGAGACAAACTAGTGTCTTGGCACAAGGCCTTGAAAAAATCTTATTTGTAGTCTTGGCACGAGGCCTTGACTATGTGGTTATGATAGTATGGCATTATGCATTCCAACATTATGAAAGTGGTTATTGATTTTTGCATGTGATTATTCGATTAGTAGAATATCCATGTGAATAAGTAAATGGAATTATTTCATTTTACTTTTGCCATACCATGTTGAAGTTAAAGTTTAAAAGGCTTTTGTTTTAGTAATGCATTGCCTTAAATGTTTATTCTTATTTATGAAAGTTTCCGCTATATTGTTATCCTTACTGGGCATCTGAGCTCACCCCTTTTCTATGTTTTATTTTTCCCAGGATGTGAAGAAGTAAGTTATGAATGACCTGCAGGGATTTTATGAGGGGTTAATAGTGTGGATTGTGGAAACATTATGTTGTTGTATTAGTTTTTCATTTTATGATGTAATGTAAAACTTATGAATATATCTAGTGTTTCCAAGGCTACTAAACCAATCGGTCTTTCGGGATTTGATCTTTCTTGTGATCATGCCAATGTTATGTAATAATGCACCGACTCTGGGTAGCTGGGGTCGGGGTGTTACAGTTGGTATCAGAGGAAGTTTAGTACAAACCTTGGAAGCTAGATTTAGATAAACTCTGATTAGAGCACATAGACCTAAGATAAAATTTGAGGATTAGTATAGAAGAACTTCCTAGAATTTTGGTATTGTAGAGATTTTGTGAGTTTTCCGAGCAATACATCCCTGTCTGGATACGAGCAGGTAGAGGCGGCTCTGGCACAGATGTACCTAGGGGTAAAACCCGAAAACACTGCTTTGAGCTAGACTCGAACGGGAACTGGTGCACGACAACGGGCCTTGCTGCACTCTTGGTTACGACACTCCCGGGGGATATGCTTAGGATAACTCTCATTTTCTATACAAATCATTTTGAAGGGATTATGAGTATATACTTCCTCAAAGAAAACATTCTTATGATTATGGATTATATCCATAAATAGTTCAATTTATGTTAAGTGTTTTATAAGTATGGGATTATGTATTTTGATTCATAAACTGATCTAGTTTATGAAATTGTTTAGAAATGGTGCCTAGTGGAAGAAATGGAAACCGTATCAATGCACGCACTCCATGTAGGGATTGCCCTCCTGCTCAAGATAATTATAGTGGGGCTGGTGATGCAACTGGTGCTGATCAACTAATCACCATACTGGAACAACTTACTCAGGTTATGAATAATAACCTTACCCGTATGGAGCACCCTGATCCGCAGCGTGGAGGATCAATGTTAGATCGATTCATGAGGCAACAACCACCAACGTTCAATGGGAATACAAATCCCTTAGTAGCTGAGCAATGGATATTTTCCCTAGAGAAAATATTTCAGGCTTTGGGGAGCAGTGAAAGGGAAAAAGTTATCATGGCATTTTACCGCCTCACTGGAGATGCTGATCAATGGTGGTCATTGATTCAAAATACGAAGGAAGATGATGAAGTATCAAATATGGAATGGAGGGAGTTCAAAGATCTATTTTTAGAAAAATACTTCCCTCGCGACCATCGAGCGGATATGGAAAGGCAATTTCTAAGTCTGAGACAAAAGGAGGATGATAATGTCACAAAGTATGAGGCTAACTTTACAAGGTTAGCGAGGTACGCTGGTGATTATATTCGTAACCCAGGAAGTAAGATTGATCGTTTCTTTGATGGGTTAAAACCATTTCTACGTCGAGCATTAGTCTCACAATCCTTTTCATCGTACGAAGACATTGTCTCATGTGCTATCAAGACCGAAAAGGAATTCTCTAAGTCTTATGACTTTAAAGCAAAGAAAGAGAAGAAGAGACCTGCTGATCAATCTGGGAATGGAAATAAGGGGAAGAAGGGAAAGGTTGAATATCCATCTTGTGGTAAATGCGGGAAGAAACATCCTGGTACTTGCTTGAAGGGAATGGGAGTCTGTTACAAGTGTGGTGAAAAAGGCCACCAAGCTCATGATTGCAAGGGGAAGAAGGAAGATACCAACATTCAGTGCTACAATTGCAGGGAGATGGGGCATTATGCAAATGCATGTCCTAAGCGTCAGGAGAACTTACCTCAGAAAAGGCCAAGGGATCAAGGCCAGGCTTATACTATCACTACTGCTGAGGTAGAAGCTCCGAAAGACGTGGTGGCAGGTAATTTAATGGTTTCCTCAAGTTTAGCAAATGCATTATTTGATTCTGGATCATCAAATTGTTTCATATCTTCACAGTTTGCTAAGAAAATTAGATATTTCCAATTTGATTTAATAAGGGAGTTGTCAGTCAAAACTCCTAAAGGAAGTATCGTTGCAACAAAGTTTTGTGAATCAGTCCCCATTAGAGCACATAAATTTTCTTTATCTGCTGACCTCATCGTCATACTTATGATTGAGTTTGATATAATCCTCGGTATGGACTGGCTTTCGGACTATGATGCGAAGATTTATTGTAAAAAGAAAGAAGTTACGATTCTTGATTATAATGATAAGGAACACCTTATCTTTAGAGCAGAATCATCACCACCTAATTCTTATTTAGATCCACCCCCAGTAGCTCAACTTAATTCAATTATTGGGGAGGAAGAGAATGAAGTAACTATCAGTGAGGAAAGGAAAGTTCAAATAGAGGATGTACATGTTGTGAAAGAATTTGTAGATGTATTTCCGGAAGATTTACCTGGACATCCTCCAGAACGAGAAGTTGAGTTTTCCATTGATTTGATTCCTGGATCAAGTCCTATATCGAAGACCCCTTATAGAATGGCCACTGTAGAGTTAGTAGAACTAAAGAAACAACTAGAGGAATTGAGTAATAAGGGATTTATTCGCCCTAGTGTTTCTCCATGGGGAGCCCCTGTTCTTTTTGTTAAAAAGAAAGATGGATCTATGAGGTTATGTATCGACTACAGGGAGATCAATGCTATAATGATAAAGAACAAGTATCCCCTACCTCGTATTGATGATTTATTTGACCAACTGCATGGATCTCAATACTTTTCAAAGATTGACCTTCGATCTGGATACCATCAGTTGTGTGTAAAGAAGGAAGACATTCCGAAGACAGCATTTCGAACCAGGTACGGGCATTACGAGTTTACTGTAATGCCGTTTGGATTGACTAATGCACCCTCTGTATTCATGGATCTGATGAATAGATTTTTCAAGGAGTATCTCGATGAATTTGTGGTGGTATTTATTGATGATATCTTGGTATACTCCAAAACCTAAGAAGATCATGAAAATCACTTGCGCATTATCTTGAAGACTCTGAGGAGGCATGAATTATATGGAAAGTTTAGCAAGTGTGAATTCTGGCTTCAGGAGATTTCTTTTCTTGGCCATATTGTCTCTAAAGATGGAATCTCTGTTGATCCTTCTAAGACCAAAGCAATCCAAGAATGTCCAGCACCTACGAGTATAACTGAGGTACGTAGTTTTATTGGCTTGGCAGGTTATTATCGACGTTTCGTCCAGAATTTTTCCCGATTGGCTAACCCATTAACGAAGCTCACACGTAAAGGGGTTAAATTTGTTTGGACAAAAGAGTGTGAAGAATGTTTCGAAGAACTGAAGAGAAGATTAGTCAATGATCCTATATTGACTCTACCATCGGGGAATGATGGTTTCGTTATTTATAGTGATGCATCAAAGAACGGACTTGGTTGTGTCCTTATGCAAAATGATAGAGTTATTGTCTATGCATCACGACAGTTGAAAATTCATGAACAAAACTATCCTACTCATGATCTTGAGTTAGCAGCTATGATCTTTGCCTTGAAGATATGGAGGCACTACCTCTATGGTGAAAAATGTGAGATTTATACTGATCACAAGAGTCTGAAGTATATTTTCTCACAAAAAGAACTCAACATGAGGCAAAGGAGATGGCTTGAATTACTCAAGGATTATGATTGCACGATACACTACCATCCGGGGAAAGCAAACAAAGTAGCAGATGCTTTGAGCAGAAAAGACCATGGAGTTCTGAACATGATGAGAATTGAAAGGGATCCAATTTTCATGGATCTAGAAAAGATGGACATGGGAATAACCAGGGAAGGTGAAACATCAATGCTTTTTCAAATGGTTTCCAAACCATCTTTACTAGAAAGGATTAAGAGTTCCCAGACCGATGATGAAGAATTTCAGAAGAAGATTAAAGCTGTGAATGATGGGAGATTGAGAGACTTTGTGTATGAAGATGTAATTTTGAAATTCGGGAAGAGACTTTGTGTTCCCAATATACCTGATCTAAAAAGGGAATTGCTGGATGACGCTCATAGTTCCAATTTCTCTATACACCCTGGGAGCACCAAAATGTATAGAGATTTGAAGGAACATTTTTGGTGGGACAACATGAAGAGGGAGATTGCTGATTTTTGTATGGTTTGTCAACAAGTGAAAGCTGGAAGGAAACAGCCTGGAGGAGTCATGCAACCTCTTCCCATACTGGAGTGGAAATGGGACAATATTACGATGGACTTTGTCATGGGGCTACCAAAGACTCTTAGAAGGAACGATGCAATATGGGTTATTGTTGATCGTCTTACCAAGTCAGCACATTTTCTTGCTATAAGAGAAGATCTACCCCTGGAACGTCTAGCAAGACTATACATTAATGAAGTTGTGAGACTTCATGGAGTTCCCCTATCGATTGTTTCTGATTGTGATCCCCGTTTTACTTCAAGATTCTGGAAAAGTCTTCAGAAATCCCTGGATACTGAACTTCATTTGAGCACTGCTTACCACCCTCAGACAGACGGACAATCAGAACGGACTATTCAAACCTTAGAAGACATGTTGAGATCTTGCTCACTTGACTTTCAGGGTATGTGGGATCAATATTTACCTTTGGTAGAATTTTCCTATAACAATAGCTTCCATTCGAGTATTCAGATGGCACCATATGAAGCGTTATACGGAAAGAGATGTCGTACACCAACCTTTTGGGATGACGTTGGTGAAAGAAAACTTGTAGGCCCAGAACTGGTGGAGGAAACGGTGGAAAAGGTGAAAGTAATCCAAAATCACATCAAAGCAGCTCAAAGTAGGCAGAAGAGCTATGCCGATAATCGAAGGAAGGATTTGGAATTTCAAGTCGGTGATCATGTTTTTCTGAAGGTATCTCCGTGGAAGGGAGTCATACGTTTTGGTAAGAATGGTAAATTGAGTCCCAGGTACATCGGACCTTTCGAAATTCTAGAACGAATTGGGGCTGTAGCTTACCGATTGGCAATGCCGCCAAGTCTCTCCAAAGTTCACGATGTGTTCCACGTATCTCTGTTGAGAAAATACATGCCTGACCCAACGTATGTACTCACCTATGAGGAATTAGAACTGGAACCTGATCTTTCCTATTGTGAAGAGCCCGTCAGGATTCTTGATACAAGAGAACAAGTACTGAGAAACCGGACGACGCGTCTGGTAAAAGTTTTGTGGAGAAACCATAAGATGGAAGAGGCAACGTGGGAACCTGAGGAACTTATGATGAAGAACCACCCGAGTCTTTTCATGTAATAAGTATTCTAGAAATTGCGAGGATGCAATTATTTGAAGGAGGGGAGAATGTAACACCCCAAGCTTCCACGGTACGTTTCCCTTCGAATAATGCGATAGCGTGTGTTGTACGCAACCTCGAGTTCTAACACACACAACAACTAATTAAACTAGCCGTTGTGAATACTAATACCTAATTTTTGAAATTATATATATTTTATATTTGAAAATGGACTTCATTTTTGGATTCGGAATATCAAAATTAGCCTAGGGTGAAATTTTGGTACATTTCGGATAACTTTCATATTTTGATGAATAGTGAAAATTACTAAATTTTAATTAAAAACAACTTTTTTAATCAAAATAATTAATAGTGATAAATTGTGAATTTGAGTGGTTTTAAAGTATATTTAGAATATATTTTTACCATTTAATATAATGTTGGTCATTGGACATAATTTTACAATTAAATAGAACATAAACAAGTGTCAATCTTTTGATAGTTATTACCTCTTAAAAACACGCTTTTTGTTTTGACAGCGGGAATTAATTTTAAATTAATTTCTGCCACTTCTGTGTTTTGAATTTAGGAAAATGGATTCCATATTTGGAATCAGGATGTCCAAATTATGTAAATAGGTAACTTTTATTTTTACACATTTTGAATAATTACTGCGGTAAATATTTTATTTACCATGGTTAAAGGGTAAATCCGGTAAATAAGGGTTAAAAAATAATATTATAATAATACTAAATTACCCTAAAACGTGTCTTAACCCTATTGGTTGATACATGTTCGACCATGGGCATCTTTGGGTCTATTTTGGGACCCCATGGATCCACTTGTAAGTGATAATGACACATTATATTAATAAAGTTAAAATAAAAATAAAAATGGCATAAGCTTATATCTTTTAGAAGAACAATTTTTACATAAGGTTATACATGTTGGATTTTCGATTATAAATATTCATTAGAAAGATAAAAATATTTTCTACATAATTATATTTTATTTATAAATTTTAGACATCAAATAATTTAAATTATTAATGACACAATAATGATGCAATTTTTACCTCATTAATAAATCATTTAAATAAATAAGATTATAATGATTAAAATATTATCTAAAACCTGTCCAATTATTATTGGTTGATGTTATTTAGAATATGATCCATCGTATCTTCGTCCTCAATGATTTTTGGACCATTATAAACCGAATACAAATATATTATAAAGTAATACTTTCACACTTTCCTAAAGAGCCCCTCCTCTCCCTTATAAAAGGAGACCACTTCTACTCATTCCTCACACCTCTCAAGCCACTTGGCTCGTCCAAACTCTGCCCAACTAAGCTCCCCACATCCCTCTCCTCCTCCTTGAAGCTTCCCCTTAGGAAGAAAGCATTTCAAGAAGTCCTTTGGTTCCAACCAAAGTTAGTTACCTAAATTAAAGGTAACGATTTCTCTTAAATTATTTTCATTTATTTTGCTTCTTCAACCCCCAAAATCTTTTTATTTCCTTTCTTTTGTAACAACACCAGTATCCTCAATATACTAGGATGTTTTTATAAGAAGTATTCAAACTACACATACACACAACTCCATCTAATGGATGATGAACATAATGTTTCTGTGGATGGCAAACTAACGCCTCACGAAACGATGATTGTCCAAATACATCTTACTGCCTCTCATGGTGGCCATTATGATGGCACTGTAATTAAATATCATATTAATGATATATATTTTATATATAAGCTTCTGTAATTCCATTTTATTTCAAACCATTATTCGTTTCATGTTGTATATACATACGATAATTTCATTTGAGGAAGTGCGGACTACCGCCCCCTTAAAATGATATGACTCGTTCATACCACACATGGAACATATAAAGGATGGTGTTAATGAACTTAAGTAACATGTATAAAATATTATATTATACTGGAATAGTAATATAACTATGTATCATTTGTATTCGATTCTTTTAAAATAAAAATTAAATGGAAGTAGCGTTCGTGCGTACGTACGGACTACCGTCTCCACGAACGCGATGAGATTCATTTTCCATTGTATCCATTCAAGTATAATTATTATTTGATGATTTAAAAATGATGTTTAAGGACTCAATACCATTCTGGATTTGAATAATATACAACTTATCCTTTACAAACATGTCTTACGTAACAAAACATACAAAAGCAAACAAGTAAGTTCACAACCGAAACAACGATAATACTAAGATATTATTATCAAATAAATATTAAAAGATCATATATGATATCATATTAATGTATATGATTATTGTATAATTTAATAACAATTATTTCACCATTATACAGGAGGTTAACCTACCCCAACCAAGGAAAAGAACAAGGTAAGGGTTATTTCACAATATCTTCATTATCCGAGGTTGTTTATACGTAATAATCTACTGGGATTTCTTTATCATCCACATCCATGTTTCTTCGAAATGTATTTCAAAACATATTTATTATTTACAAGAATATGGGTTAAAGTCATTTATACCCTTGTTTGAATTTTTATAAGAGGTTTATAAAAGAATCTTTCCGTCGTTTTCAAAACAATGTCTTTTTTAACCTTTTCAACAGAATTAAGGTAAGAATGTTTTTTTAACTTATATGGCGGGTGCGGCTATTTTCCGCCGTTATAAAATCTTCAAAGCATCCCTTACAAGATTATAAGAATATTTTCAAAGAAAATGTTTTATTTTATAAATATGTGATTTTTAAATTATTTCAAAAAAAAGAGATATTTCTCTCAAATACATGAAAACCCAGTGCAAATGTATATGTATTTAATGCAAGCTTAAAAATGCTTTCAGAAAACCTGACTCTCGAGTTTGGTTGATAGGAAGGGATTGGGAGTGGACCCATCATGGCCTGTAATTAGTCGAGCAGTCTCAGAATTAGTTATTTTGTTTTCAAAAGCTTGCATAATGTTTTCAGAAAAACACTGGAGTGTATTTTAGCAATTTTAAACGTAAGTATCTTCTAAAAAAATGCATCGGTAGGTCTCATGAGAGAAACTAGTGTCTTGGCACAAGGCCTTGACAAAATCTTATTTGTAGTCTTGGCACGAGGCCATGACTATGTGGTTATGATAGTCTGGCATTATGCATTCCAACATTATGAAAGTGGTTATTGATTTTTGCATGTGATTATTCGATTAGTAGAATATCCATGTGAATAAGTAAATGGCATTATTTCATTTTACTTTTGCCATACCATGTTGAAGTTAAAGTTTAAAAGGCTTTTGTTTTAGTAATGCATTGCCTTAAATGTTTATTCTTATTTATGAAAGTTTCCGCTATATTGTTATCCTTACTGGGCATTTGAGCTCACCCCTTTTCTATGTTTTATTTTTCCCAGGATGTGAAGAAGTAAGTTATGAATGACCTGCAGGGATTTTATGAGGGGTTAATAGTGTGGATTGTGGAAACATTATGTTGTTGTATTAGTTTTTCATTTTATGATGTAATGTAAAACTTATGAATATATCTAGTGTTTCCAAGGCTACTAAACCAATCGGTCTTTCGGGATTTGATCTTTCTTGTGATCATGCCAATGTTATGTAATAATGCACCGACTCTGGGTAGCTGGGGTCGGGGCGTTACAGTTGGTATCCGAGGAAGTTTAGTACAAACCTTGGAAGCTAGATTTAGATAAACTCTGATTAGAGCACGTAGACCTAAGATGAACTTTGAGGATTAGTATAGAAGAACTTCTTAGAATTTTGTTATTGTAGAGATTTTGTGAGTTTTCCGAGCAATACATCCCTGTCTGGATACGAGCAGGTGGAGGCGGCTCTGGCACAGATGTACCTAGGGGTAAAACCCGAAAACACCGCTTTGAGCTAGACTCGAACGGGAACTGGTGCACGACAACGGGCCTTGCTGCACTCTTGGTTACGACACTCCCGGGGGATATGCTTAGGATAACTCTCATTTTCTTTACAAATCATTTTGAAGGGATTATGAGTATATACTTCCTCAAAGAAAACATTATTATGATTATGGATTATATCCATAAATAGTTCAATTTATGTTAAGTGTTTTATAAGTATGGGATTATGTATTTTGAATCATAAACTGATCTAGTTTATGCCATTGTTTAGAAATGGCGCCTAGTGGAAGAAATGGAAACCGTATCAATGCATGCACTCCATGTAGGGATTGCCCTCCTGCTCAAGATAATTATAGTGGGGCTGGTGATGCAACTGGTGCTGATCAACTAATCACCATACTGGAACAACTTACTCAAGTTATGAATAATAACCTTACCCGTATGGAGCACCCTGATCCGCAGCGTGGAGGATCAATGTTAGATCGATTCATGAGGCAAAAACCACCAACGTTCAATGGGAATACAAATCCCTTAGTAGCTGAGCAATGGATATTTTCCCTAGAGAAAATATTTCAGGCTTTGGGGAGCAGTGAAAGGGAAAAAGTTATCATGGCAGTTTACCGCCTCACTGGAGATGCTGATCAATAGTGGTCATTGATTCAAAATACGAAGGAAGATGATGAAGTATCAAATATGGAATGGAGGGAGTTCAAAGATCTGTTTTTAGAAAAATACTTCCCTCGCGACCATCGAGCGGATATGGATAGGCAATTTCTAAGTCTGAGACAAAATGAGGATGATAATGTCACAAAGTATGAGGCTAACTTTACAAGGTTAGCAAGGTACGCTGGTGATTATATTCGTAACCCAGGAAGTAAGATTGATCGTTTCTTTGATGGGTTAAAACCATTTCTCCATCGAGCATTAGTCTCACAATCCTTTTCATCGTACGAAGACATTGTCTCATGTGCTATCAAGACCGAAAAGGAATTCTCTAAGTCTTATGACTTTAAAGCAAAGCAAGAGAAGAAGAGACCTGCTGATCAATCTGGGAATGGAAATAAGGGGAAGAAGGGAAAGGTTGAATATCCATCTTGTGGTAAATGCGGGAAGAAACATCCTGGTACTTGCTTGAAGGGAATGGGAGTCTGTTACAAGTGTGGTGAAAAAGGCCACCAAGCTCATGATTGCAAGGGGAAGAAGGAAGCTACCAACATTCAGTGCTACAATTGCAGGGAGATGGGGCATTATGAAAATGCATGTCCTAAGCGTCAGGAGAACTTACCTCAGAAAAGGCCAAGGGATCAAGGCCAGGCTTATGCTATCACTACTGTTGAGGTAGAAGCTCCGAAAGACGTGGTGGCAGGTAATTTAATGGTTTCCTCAAGTTTATCAAATGCATTATTTGATTCTGGATCATCGCATTGTTTCATATCTTCACAGTTTGCTAAGAAAATTAGATATTTCCAATTTGATTTAATAAGGGAGTTGTCAGTCAAAACTCCTAAAGGAAGTATCGTTGCAACAAAGTTTTGTGAATTAGTCCCCATTAGAGCACATAAATTTTCTTTATCTGCTGACCTCATCGTCATACCTATGATTGAGTTTGATATAATCCTCGGTATGGACTGTCTTTCGGACTATGATGCGAAGATTTATTGTAAAAAGAAAGAAGTTATGATTCTTGATGATAATGATAAGGAACACCATATCTTTAGAGCAGAATCATCACTACCTAATTCTTATTTAGATCCACCCCCAGTATCTCAACTTAATTCAATTATTGGGGAGGAAGAGAATGAAGTAACTATCAGTGAGGAAAGGAAAGTTCAAATAGAGGATGTACCTGTTGTGAAAGAATTTGTAGATGTATTTCCGAAAGATTTACCTGGACATCCTCCAGAACGAGAAGTTGAGTTTTCCATTGATTTGATTCCTGGATCAAGGCCTATATCGAAGACCCTTATAGAATGGCCACTGTAGAGTTAGTCGAACTAAAGAAACAACTAGAGGAATTGAGTAATAAGGGATTTATTCTCCCTAGTGTTTCTCCATGGGGAGCCCCTGTTCTTTTTGTTAAAAAGAAAGATGGATCTATGAGGTTATGTATCGACTACAGGGAGATCAATGCTATAACGATAAAGAACAAGTATCCCCTACCTCGTATTGATGATTTATTTGACCAACTGCATGGAGCTCAATACTTTTCAATGATTGACTTTCGATATGGATACCATCAGTTGTGTGTAAAGAAGGAAGACATTCCGAAGACAGCATTTCGAACCAGGTACGGGCATTACGAGTTTACTGTAATGCCGTTTGGATTGACTAATGCACCCTCTGTATTCATGGATCTGATGAATAGAGTTTTCAAGGAGTATCTCGATGAATTTGTGGTGGTATTTATTGATGATATCTTGGTATACTCCAAAACCTACGAAGATCATGAAAATCACTTGCGCATTATCTTGAAGACTCTGAGGAGGCATGAATTATATGGAAAGTTTAGCAAGAGTGAATTCTGGCTTCAGGAGATTTCTTTTCTTGGCCATATTGTCTCTAAAGATGGAATCTCTGTTGATCCTTCTAAGACCAAAGCAATCCAAGAATGGCCATCACCTACGAGTATAACTGAGGTACGTAGTTTTATTGGCTCGGCAGGTTATTATCGACGTTTCGTCCAGAATTTTGCCCGATTGGCTAACCCATTAACGAAGCTCACACGTAAAGGAGTTAAATTTGTTTGGACAAAAGAGTGTGAAGAATGTTTCGAAGAACTGAAGAGAAGATTAGTCAATGATCCTATATTGACTCTACCATCGGGGAATGATGGGTTCGTTATTTATAGTGATGCATCAAAGAAAGGACTTGGTTGTGTCCTTATGCAGAATGATAGAGTTATTGCCTATGCATCACGACAGTTGAAAATTCATGAAAAAAACTATCCTACTCATGATCTTGAGTTAGCAGCTGTGATCTTTGCTTTGAAGATATGGAGGCACTACCTCTATGGTGAAAAATGTGAGATTTATACTGATCACAAGAGTCTGAAGTATATTTTCTCACAAAAAGAACTCAACATGAGGCAAAGGAGATGGCTTGAATTACTCAAGGATTATGATTGCACGATACACTTCCACCCGGGGAAAGCAAACAAAGTAGCAGATGCTTTGAGAAGAAAAGACCATGGAGTTCTGAACATGATGAGAATTGAAAGGGATCCAATTTTCATGGATCTAGAGAAGATGGACATGGGAATAACCAGGGAAGGTGAAACATCAATGCTTTTTCAAATGGTTGCCAAACCATCTTTACTAGAAAGGATTAAGAGTTCCCAGACCGATGATGAAGAATTTCAGAAGAAGATTAAAGCTGTGAATGATGGGAGATTGAGAGACTTTGTGTATGAAGATGGAATTTTGAAATTCGGGAAGAGACTTTGTGTTCCCAATATACCTGATCTAAAAAGGGAATTGCTGGATGACGCTCATAGTTCCAATTTCTCTATACACCCTAGGAGCACCAAAATGTATAGAGATTTGAAGGAACATTTTTGGTGGGACAACATGAAGAGGGAGATTGCTGATTTTTGTATGGTTTTTCAACAAGTGAAAGCTGGAAGGCAACAGCCTGGAGGAGTCATGCAACCTCTTCCCATACCGGAGTGGAAATGGGACAATATTACGATGGACTTTGTCATGGGGCTACCAAAGACTCCTAGAAGGAACGATGCAATATGGGTTATTGTTGATCGTCTTACCAAGTCAGCACATTTTCTTTCTATAAGAGAAGATCTACCCCTGGAACGTCTAGAAAGACTATAAATTAATAAAGTTGTGAGACTTCATGGAGTTCCCCTGTCGATTGTTTCTGATCGTGATCCCCGTTTTACTTCAAGATTCTGGAAAAGTCTTCAGAAATCCCTGGATACTGAACTTCATTTGAGCACTGCTTACCACCCTCAGACAGACGGACAATCAGAACGGACTATTCAAACCTTAGAAGACATGTTGAGATCTTGCTCACTTGACTTTCAGGGTATGTGGGATCAATATTTACCTTTGGTAGAATTTTCCTATAACAATAGCTTCCATTCGAGTATTCAGATGGCACCA
Organism: Viscum album; assembly: GCA_963277665.1. Classification (NCBI taxonomy): domain Eukaryota; kingdom Viridiplantae; phylum Streptophyta; class Magnoliopsida; order Santalales; family Viscaceae; genus Viscum; species Viscum album. The sequence continues at coordinate 1,248,052,068 of OY728151.1, read as the reverse complement.
TATGAAGCGTTATACGGAAAGAGATGTCGTACACCAACCTGTTGGGATGACGTTGGTGAAAGAAAACTTGTAGGCCCAGAACTGGTGGAGGAAACGGTGGAAAAGGTGAAAGTAATCCAAAATCACATCAAAGCAGCTCAAAGTAGGCAGAAGAGCTATGCCGATAATCGAAGGAAGGATTTGGAATTTCAAGTCGGTGATCATGTTTTTCTGAAGGTATCTCCGTGGAAGGGAGTCATACGTTTTGGTAAGAAAGGTAAATTGAGTCCCAGGTACATCGGACCTTTTTAAATTCTAGAACTAATTGGGGCTGTAGCTTACCGATTGGCAATGCCGCCAAGTCTCTCCAAAGTTCACGATGTGTTCCACGTATCTCTGTTGAGAAAATACATGCCTGACCCAACGCATGTACTCACCTATGAGGAATTAGAACTGGAACCTGATCTTTCCTATTGTGAAGAGCCCGTCAGGATTCTTGATACAAGAGAACAAGTACTGAGAAATCGGACGACGCGTCTGGTAAAAGTTTTGTGGAGAAACCATAAGATGGAAGAGGCAACGTGGGAACCCGAGGAACTTATGATGAAGAACCACCCGAGTCTTTTCATGTAATAAGTATTCTAGAAATTGCGAGGACGCAATTATTTGAAGGAGGGGAGAATGTAACACCCCAAGCTTCCACGGTACGTTTCCCTTCGAATAATGCGATAGCGTGTGTTGTACGCAACCTCGAGTTCTAACACACACCACAACTAATTAAACTAGCCGTTGTGAATAATAATACCTAATTTTTGAAATTATATATATTTTATATTTGAAAATGGACTTCATTTTTGGATTCGGAATATCAAAATTAGCCTAGGGTGAAATTTTGGTACATTTCGGATAACTTTCATATTTTGATGAATAGTGAAAATTACTAAATTTTAATTAAAAACAACTTTTTTAATCAAAATAATTAATATTGATAAATTGTGAATTTGAGTGGTTTTAAAGTATATTTAGAATATATTTTTACCATTTAATATAATGTTGGTCATTGGACATAATTTTACAATTAAACCGAACATAAACAAGTGTCAATCTTTTGATAGTTATTACCTCTTAAAAACACGCTTTTTGTTTTGACAGCGGGAATTAATTTTAAATTAATTTCTGCCACTTCGGTATTTTGAATTTAGGAAAATGGATTCCATATTTGGAATCAGGATGTCCAAATTATGTAAATAGGTAACTTTTATTTTTACACATTTTGAATAATTACTGCGGTAAATATTTTATTTACCATGGTTAAAGGGTAAATCCGGTAAATAAGGGTTAAAAAATAATATTATAATAATACTAAATTACCCTAAAACGTGTCTTAACCCTATTGGTTGATACATGGTCGACCATGGGCATCTTTGGGTCTATTTTGGGACCCCATGGATCCACTTGTAAGTGATAATGATACATTATATTAATAAAGTTAAAATAAAAATAAAAATGTCATAAGCTTACATCTTTTAGAAGAACAATTTTTACATAAGGTTATACATGTTGGATTTTCGATTATAAATATTAATTAGAAATATAAAAAGATTTCCTAGATAATGATATTTTATTTATAAATTTTAGACATCAAATAATTTAAATTATTAATGACACAATAATGATGCAATGTTTACCTCATTAATAAATCATTTAAATAAATAAGATTATAATGATTAAAATATTATCTAAAACCTGTCCAATTCTTATTGGTTGATGTTATTTAGAATACGAGTCATCTTATCTTCGACCTCAATGATTTTTGGACCATTATAAACCGAATACAAATATATTATAAAGTAATACTTTCACACTTTCCTAAAGAGCCCCTCCTCTCCCTTATAAATGGAGACCACTTCTACTCATTCCTCACACCTCTCAAGCCACTTGGCTCGTCCAAACTCTGCCCAACTAAGCTCCCCACATCCCTCTCCTCCTCCTTGAATCTTCCCCTTAGGCAGAAAGCATTTCAAGAAGTCCTTTGGTTCCAACCAAAGTGAGTTACCTAAATTAAAGGTAACGATTTCTATTAAATTATATTCATTTATTTTGCTTCTTTAACCCCCAAACTCTTTTTATTTCCTTTCTTTTGTAACAACACCAGTATCCTCAATATACTAGGATGTTGTTATAAGAAGGATTCAAACTACACATACACACAACTCCATCTAATGGATGATGAATATAATGTTTCTGTGGATGGCAAACTAACGCCTCACGAAACGATGATTGCTCAAATACATCTTACCGCCTCTCATGGTGGCCATTATGATGGCACTATAATTAAATATGATATTAATGATATATATTTTATATATAAGCTTCTGTAATTCCATTTTATTTCAAACCATTATTCGTTTCATGTTGTATATACATACGATAATTTCATTTGAGGAAGTGCGGACTACCGCCCCCTTAAAATGATATGACTCGTTCATACCACACATGGAACGTATAAAGGATGGTGTTAATGAACATAAGTAACATGTATAAAATATTATATTATACTGGAATAGTAATATAACTATGTATCATTTGTATTCGATTCTTTTAAAATAAAAATTAAATGGAAGTAGCGTTCGTGCGTACGTACGGACTACCGTCTCCACGAACGCGATGAGATTCATTCTCCATTGTATCCATTCAAGTATAATTGTTATTTGATGATTTAAAAATGATGTTTAAGGACTTGATACCATTCTGGATTTCAATAATATACAACTTATCCTTTACAAACATGTCTTACGTAACAAAACATACAAAAGCAAACAAGTAAGCTCACACCTGAAACAACGATAATACTAAGATATTATTATCAAATCAATATTAAAAGATCATATATGATATCATATTAATGTATATGATTCTTGTATAATTTAATAACAATTATTTCACCATTATACAGGAGGTTAACCTACCCCAACCAAGGAAAAGAACAAGGTAAGGGTTATTTCACAATCTCTTCATTATCCGAGGTTGTTTATACGTAATAATCTACTGGGATTTCTTTATCATCCACATCCATGTTTCTTCGAAATATTTTTCAAAACATATTTATTATTTACAAGAATATGGGTTAAAGTCATTTATACCCTTGTTTGACTTTTTATAAGAGGTTTATAAAGGAATCTTTCCGTCGTTTTCAAAACAATGTCTTTTTTAACCTTTTCAACAGAATTAAGGTAAGAATGTTTTTTTTAACTTATACGACGGGTGCGGCTATTTTCCGCCGTTATAAAATCTTCAAAGCTTCCCTTACAAGATTATAAGAATATTTTCAAAGAAAATGTTTTATTTTATAAATATGTGATTTTTAAATTATTTCAAAAAAAAAGAGAGATATTTCTCTCAAATACATGAAAACCAAGTGCAAATGTATTTGTATTTAATGCAAGGTGTAAAATGTTTTCAGAAAACCTGACTCTCGAGTTTGGTAGATAGGAAGGGATTGGGAGTGGACCCATTATGGCCTGTAATTAGTCGAGCAGTCTCAGAATTAGTTATTTTGTTTTCAAAAGCTTGCATAATGTTTTCAGAAAAACACTGGAGTGTATTTTAGCAATTTTAAACGTAAGTATCTTCTAAAAAAAATGCATCGGTAGGTCTCATGAGACAAACTAGTGTCTTGGCAGAAGGCCTTGACAAAATCTTATTTGTAGTCTTGGCACGAGGCCTTGACTATGTGGTTATGATAGTCTGGCATTATGCATTCCAACATTATGAAAGTGGTTATTGATTTTTGCATGTGATTATTCTATTAGTAGAATATCCATGTGAATAAGTAAATGGCATTATTTCATTTTACTTTTGCCATACCATGTTGAAGTTAAAGTTTAAAAGGCTTTTGTTTTAGTAATGCATTGCCTTAAATGTTTATTCTTATTTATGAATGTTTCCGCTATATTGTTATCCTTACTGGGCATTTGAGCTCACCCCTTTTCTATGTTTTATTTTTCCCAGGATGTGAAGAAGTAAGTTATGAATGACCTGCAGGGATTTTATGAGGGGTTAATAGTGTGTATTGTGGAAACATTATGTTGTTGTATTAGTTTTTCATTTTATGATGTAATGTAAAACTTATGAATATATCTAGTGTTTCCAAGGCTACTAAACCAATCGGTCTTTCAGGATTTGATCTTTCTTGTGATCATGCCAATGTTATGTAATAATGCACCTACTCTGGGTAGCTGGGGTCGGGGCGTTACACTTCTTGTAGGGTATATTTTTATCTATGTCCATATTTTTAAAATTATATTAGAAAATTATTTTTTTACATCAATGTTTTATTATGGATATTTTATGTTATCCCTGAATTTTTAAAATATTTGAATATATTCATTCAAATGTTCTTTTGAAAGTTCCATTTTCTTCTTTCTTAAAAACATGAAAAAAGGTATATTTCTTTCTAACATATATGGCATTAACATATTTTCCCACCACTATAACCATTTTATAATAATTAAATTCTAAAATATATAAATATTTTTATAATGAAAATTCTTTATGATTTTTCTTTAAAATTTTAAACTTTTGATTTCTCATATTTTTTAAAGTCTAGATTTCACTATAAAATCTAATTTTCTGATGAATTGTCATACATCCCATATCTCTTGATTAATTTTGTTGAAATTAATATTTATTGGAACAATAAATTTCTTTTGATCATGTTTCATTAAGCATTATATTTATCTTTGATATATATATTATTTGTATCATAAACATACATATTTCTATAACCATATACCATTTCTAAATATGGGATTATAATGAAATTTTTTTTATTGGATGTGGAAATATTGATATTCTATATTGTTAAATAAATACAAATTTTTTTTGATAAGGCATATTATTTAAAAATAAAATTGATAATTCAATATATAAAGAATGAATTTCCCATAATGTGATGGGTGAGGCTTGAAATTAGTTTGTCATTCAATGCATTGATAGATATCGTTTATTAAAAAATTTAGATAGCCTTATGAAATATGGTTTCAGTGTATACCAACCAATTAATATTTCCTTGAAAAAAGTCTTGATAGTAAAGATATTTGATATCTGAGATAATTAAATCCAATATTAATCATTTCCACTAATGATAATTTATCTATGATTATCCATGACATTAATACATCAATATTATCTATTGATGTATTTTTTTATCTAGTTATTGATTAAATGGAATGTGTTTTTGGTTAATTTAATTTCTATATTTATTATACCTTATTTTTTAATAATATCCTCCATTTAATATAGCCTTTTCTAGGAATATAAGCTAACCCCTTATTTTTTCTTTTCCCTTGGATATGGAAAATAATATTATGAATAATATCATGGATGAAATATTGTTTGTTATGATAGGAATTTTTTATTTACAATGTGATATGAGAATAATTTATTTATATAGTTCAAAAAGTCTACTAAAATAATTACTCATTCCTGATGAGATCCCTTAAATCATATACCAATGTAATAAATTAAACACAGGGTCTAATCTTCACATGTTTTAGTTGATACTTGGGTGCTCATCCACCCTATCTTTTCAAATTGAATTGTTTCACATTTCATTCCCCACATTAGTCATCTTATTCTTTTCCTGAACATCCATTCATTTTTATCAGTCATTATTCTATCAATATCCACATTCATGTATTATTTACAACATTCAATGATGTCCCCTCATTTTCCAAAATTATTATTTTACATTTCAGTGTGAAATCATCCATAATTGTTTTTGTAGGATTTATTCAATATTTTTCCTATGCTTATCTCTCAATTATAACTCTGAAACCATATTTGTAACCATATTTTGAGTGTGATTTATATAATTTTTATCTTAATTCATCCCTAATGAATTATTATAACCATTCACTAAATTTTATAGCCTAAAATTGTCTTTTTTTTGTTTCAATATTGATTTATTTATTCCTTTATGACTCTTCCCTATGAACACTAACATTAAAAAACATTGATAGGTATATGATTGTCTAAAATTTGATTTGGGTGTCTATATAATTATCCTACCCTTTGGAGTTTTTATTAATTCCTTATTCAATCCCATTTTTTGTATGATCAACTTTTTTTACTTAGGTTGAAACATTTTTCCATCATTTGGTTGTTGTATACCTGACTTGTTTACCATAAAAATAGTATCCCACAAATGTTTTTATTTTATTTGGAATAATCTATATTGAATTATATGTATTCTCTTTTTTTCTTCTAATTCCCTATGTAGGATTATTTTGGGTAACATATCCTCATACACATTATTCTAACAAAATTAGGATATATTGATGGGATTCTATCTAATTTATATATATTTATATAAATTCTAAACCTAAATTTTCCTTGAATATAGTCTTCAAAAAATTATCTGATTTGTGGAATGAAGTTTCTATTTTTTATAGATGGCATATATTGTTCATTTTATGATATTAATATGTATTTTCAACTAGATTGAAGTATTTTAAGATAATAATGTTGTACCACCCTCTAATTATTTCTTTTCCATGATCATAAACACCAATATTTGTTATTAACAAACTCATTTAATTTTTTTCAATTATGATAAATGAATAAAAATGAATTATTTTAATGGATAGCGTGTTCTAATTAAAATAAATTTGTTGATATTTCGTATTGATCATATTTAACATTTTTAAGAGGCTTTAGATATCTTATTAAACTCATAATGGATATAATGAATCAGTTGGGTAAATATCCAATGCTCAAATGATGTAATTGGTAGAAGATAATAGGCTGTGGTGGTGCTTGGATAGTAGAAGGTTACACTATCCCACTATTGTGTGGCACCAATTAAGAGGTGGGAAAAAATCAAAACTATGAATTATCCAGTAAGCTAACCAGTCAGCGATTGGAACTTCTATCTGGTCTATATGGATTATTTTTTAATTCATGTTTTTTATTTCAATGGATTATGAATCATTCAACATTTTTTTATGTGTCTTAATGACTGGGAAGAACTAAAGAATGTCCCTTGAAGTTATGGCATCTATAAATAATATAACTTTTTGTTTTTAAAGGTTACATGAATTTTATTTCCCATGATTTTGGATTTTATAACAATATAATGTGACTTATCGATGAATTTTTATCATCATTCTCTAAACCCTTTTTGAAGTGATTATTATTATTTTTAATATCAAAATATATCAGATCAATTACTCTCAATATATCATCTAATATATATTTATAATTTTAATGAAATAAAGGAGAAAGTTTTTAATATATTTTTTCTATGAATGTCTCTTTTCTTCTCTCTTACTATCTATAATTGTTTTGCTTCTAAAACCAATTAAATGAAAATGAGTTGGGTTTATAACTAATTAAATTAAAAAATAAATGTAGTATATTATTACCTTATTTCTATACAAATTAATGGATAAATATATAAACATCTCAACCTAAGGTGAGGAGACGTAGGAGATTACGCCGATATATTGTTCAACTCTTATATCAATCCATTTTCACAATTTCAATTTACACATTTCATCATCTAATATCGATATGAATAATTTTAGTAATTCAATTAATCCATTTTCCAAAAAGTATAACTTCTTAATTAATAATAAGATTTACTTTATAATAGATATCAAATGTATATATTTATCACTTCATCATAATGATATCTTATTATTCTGAATTTTCTCTTTTCATTTAAATGATTTAATTTTTTAAAAGAAAATTCACCCCTATATCCTATTACCATTCTAATCTGAAAAAAGTTGTTTCGAAGGATATTTTACCTAAAATACTTATTTTTGAAACATAGATTGAATTTTCAAAATCAAAATTTATTTCAAATTTTGTATTGTTTAATTTCATCATCATCTTATATTAAAAATTATACCAAAAGAATCACATTGGGATTTTCACATTTCTATGATGGTTTAAATTACTCTTATTTAAAAAATCATATCTTTATCTTTTTGGTAATAGGTCATCCTATATTCAAAGAGGTTATTCATGGATAGACCCCATTCAAATAATTATATGATATGTTAAAACCTCAAGACATTTAAACTTCCTAACATAAAAGAATATCCATGAATAATCTCTCATGAAGGCTTGAAAAAAAAAATAATTTAATAACATATCTACTTAAAAACCATCCATAAAATATTAAAATTATAAAAATTCTCACAGTAAGCTACATATAACGTTAAATTCAATAGACTTGATTTGTCTAGGAAAGACTTTATAAGATTTTATATGAATTCAAATGAATCTGTTACTGATGTGTTTACATGTTTGACTAATATTTTCTATGGTCTAAAGTATCTTTGTGATCAAATTACTAAAAAATATTAATGACAAAAAGTATTGGTGTTTTCCATTATATTGGGCATCAAAGGTGATAACTATACATGATGTGAATGATTTAATGGTATAACTATTATAGAACCAATTTGATCTCTCATGATATATGAGATAACTAGTAAAAGACATGACTATATAGAATCAAAAGAAATAAATGAAGCCAAATAAATAAAAATAATAATTAAATTCATTGATTTAAATGGTAATTCTTCTTATGATATTGAATGTAACATTGAAATTTTTTCCATGAAATTGAAAAAAATAATAAATAATAAATCATCTCATTAAACCAGGATAGAAAAAATGGACATGTAGTAACAGGATACAGATGAAATAAATAGTCTCATATCAAGTCAAAATGTCCCATATTCAAAAATAAAATAAAATAAAATAAGCAAGGTAAGAATTCTCTTAATAAATCAACCAAAAGTGTGAGAGATGAATCACTGGACACAACTTCTTCAAATTACTCAACTCTTAATCATTTATGTTACATATCTATATAAGTGACGAATGTTTTTATTCAATTTCTCACTCTCCGTATTATTCCTCCCCATACACTAATTCATACTATTATTCTTATTCATATAATTAAGAGAATGAAATTGTTAATTTGTTTACATAACTTATGTAAAAATAAAATGATATTTAAAATAAATATATAATAGTTATTAATTAAAATGATATAATTTATAAAGAAAATAATTAATTAGTTTTCAAATTGAATGATTAAACTAAGGTTGTGTTTTTTTAATCCCAAATAACGGGGAGTAAATTTAAACATTCTCAATTTTCTCAAATGATTCTTGTTTCTCAACATCTTGTAAAAATTTATTATGGATTTGTATTTTTGAATAATATTAATTTTTCTAATTATACTACTTTTATGAAATGTATTTCACATAATAAGTTTTGTAATTATATATAGAAATATGGAAATTCAATTTATGAGTGATATTTTAAAATTTATATATATTCTATACCTAAATGTATTCATCATTAGTCACATATCTATAATAGACAATCATGTTCAAAACAGTTTTCTATTCAAAAATGATTTTTAACTAATATTATCGAACCCAAATGTATGTACGAAAGGGAGTTAAAATTTGCGTTTTTATAGGGAGATTCCATTATACCATATTAAATTATCCTAGTGTGTCTTATAAATAATAAATAACTATTCATATTATAAATTATGAATCTTCTATAAAAATTGTGTTTCCATTATATTTTTTGTTTCACAAATTGGTCAATGGGTACAACCAATTTAATGTCGGTGTATTTTATTATGGTTATATTATCTATTTCCCCTCTAATTTTACTATTATATTTGTAATATTTTTTTGTATTGGGATAGATCATGTTCGTAATATCATTAGTGAGGTTAAATTATTTATAAAGTACTTAAATGACACATTTATTGTTATAGCTTCTAAAATATTCTTATATAAAGTTTCTTTTAACATGTTTTCTTGACTCCCTTCTTCAAATATTTTCCAAAGTGGGGGTTGAATATATTTTTCTTGTCGTTAAATTTATTTCATTAGATATTTTAATTTCCTTCATAAATATATTTGAAAATATTTTCTATTAAAAATATTAAATATTTTTTAAATATTTTTTTGATTATTTTTTAGATTTAAATCTTGAATTTATTGATCTATATTTAAATGAGTTATCTTGAAAATATGTAACATCATTTAAAAAAATTGTAAATATTATTTTATATTTTATTATTAAACTTTTTTTCTCTCTTTGAAATTCTTCCCCTTGATATTATAGATATATCATTAATTTGTCTCAAGAAATAATTGATATTATTATTCTATTACTTTTTTGTAAAAACGTTTTCATTTGCCCATTAAAATTCACTAATTGAGGGAAATATTTATCAATTTATGTTTAGATATATATACATCCTCATTGGGTATAATGATTCATATATACATATTTAATCTTCTTAAAATTAATCACTATATATCTCTCTATGTATCTCCCTTGGATTTACCATATAGATTTAGAAGAAAGGATAATGTACATTTTTTTATTTTTTATTAATGATAATAAATTATTTGTTCAAATATTTTTTCTTATTTCATTTCATTATCTTTATTTTAAATTTAATCTATTTTAAATTAATTTATTTTCTTCTTTAAAATTTTTATTTTGAAATTTTATTTCGATTCATTTTTTAAATATTATCATTTAGAAATTTAAAATATAGATAATGTATTTTACTCTTTAATTTTTGCATTATTTTTTAATTTTGTTACTATATTTTGAGATGATAATTATTTTATACCTAATATTATTTCTATAATCAATATCATGCAATTTAATTATCCATACCTTACACATTGTCTTTGTTTCACATGATTTATTCACAAAAATTATTTTTTAGCTTATGGGTATCATTAAGGGTGAGATAGTATTTCCAGAAACAATAATTTTACCTTATGAGAAATTAAATTCTTGATATAATTATCTTACATTCCTTTAATTTCTTTCTATTTGATATTTCTAAACAGGGATATTTATTTGGGTTATTGGGGAGATGTTTTATTTGGATTCAATTGGGTATATGTTGTTTGTGTTGTGTTATATTTATCTATTTGGCATAGTAAATTTGTTTTGTTTTTTATTCTTCTTAAACTTATCGACAATCTTGTTTAAATTTCATTTTTTATTTATATATTTAATACATGTTTATAACATTCACTCAAGATTTATATTTCATATATATTTTTGTGATAAATGTTTATGATTATGAAAATGAGAGAGATTAATTTTATTCTCTCTATCATGAAGTTTTTTCTTGATAGAAAACACTAATATTTTATTTTAAGGATTTTATTTATTTGTTTATGAATTTAGATAATTAAATAAAAAGTTGTGATTTTAATGGGCCCTGTGTTGGAATACTAAAGAATTATAGGATCTTCCTTGAAGATCATGTTTAATAATATATAGAGGATTTAGAGATCATGATAATTAATTTATAGATATTTTTAATCCATATAAGGAAGATACAATGGTAAAATAATAGAATTGAAGAAATTAGATAGGCCATTGTTGTTTTTGGATAACATCAGGTAGAACTAGTTGGTCGATTATGGGAACTAGCTAGATTATTCTATTGGATAGTGACAGTATATGAGGAAGCAGTGCACCACCCAACTAGAGGAATCATATTGAACTTGGATGTCTCCAGAAATCTCATTGTCTAGCCATAAGGATCATTCAACTAGCTGGTGGTGTTTATTTTTCAAGTCATTTTTGTTTATTTTATTGGACCCCACAATAATAAATTGGGGGTTGAAATGGCTTAATAACTAGAAGAATTCCATAATGTCCCTTGAATTATTGAAAGCTAAAAATAAAGGACCATGGTGGTTTTTAATATTACATCAATTACCTTTCATTATTAATTTGGATTGAACAAATAAAATCAAGTGTTGTGTGGATAACATTTTCTTATCAATCTCCAACTCATAATTCAAGAGTAAATTCTTATTTCATAATTTAAAACTATATCATTTTCTTTCCTCTATATCAATCATCTTGTCAATATCAATCCTTTTATATTAACAATGAAATAGGTTTGTAATTTATTAATACTAATAAAATTTCCCTTCCTCTCTCCTACCTTCTACAATGGGTTTCTTTCCATTACTGATTAAATGAAATGGAGGAGAATTTCATGCTACATCAGTCAAAAACCAATAGTTAATGTGGATTATTGATATACATTAATATTATGGGACAAATATAGAAACCTCCCAACCCAAGAGGAAGAGTATTATGGTCTCACATAGAGCTATTTAGAAACACGTTTATCATACCATGTTTACTCGCTCTTTCAATTTACGCATTTTATCATCCAATATCAATACAGAAAATTTCATAAATTTTATTCATCTATTTTCTGTTATGAATGCTCAATTAATTAATATAAAAATAAACCTTAATTTACATATAATGTTTATTGACTTGTCATATTAAAAAAAATTTAATTTTACATTTGTTTAAAATGTTTAATTTTTTTTAAAAATATTTACCCCATTTCCCACCAATTTATATTGGAATTTCACAGTTAAGTAATGATACACAGAAGTTATAGATAAGAAACATTCTATTTTAATTATTTTTATAATATGGATTTAGTATAATACTAGTTATTTAATTTTACTTCTTGATCCAAGTATTATATTTTTAGGATTTATTATCATTCTCCATTGATGTAATTTTTTCATCATAACAATTCTAGACCTTCCAAAATGACCTTCATGAATTTTTTTCGCTGATTAAAAGGAAATATGATGCTAAATAATTTGATATGTTTTAATTTATTTGTGATATTTGTTGATATTATAAATTTCTTCCATATATTAGGCTTTTATTTATGATTTTTGTTGGTTTAATCTCATTCATGAATAGTAATGAGCCATTCATTCTGAAAACCGAATCATCATTCATCATGATCCTCATTTGTAATATTTATGGATCAAATATATTTTGATATCATAATGATCATTTTTAATAATTCTTTAATATTATTATACATCCTTTCATTATCCTATTTTAAATGGGGGAACTCCTTCTAAAATCTTTTATAACACCAGAAACATTTGGGACTATTTCCTTAATTTAGTTATACAGAAGTATTTTAAAGTATCAATGACTCATCTTCTAAATACAATAAATTATGATCATCCCCATTGATACTAGGTCAATCTAGGAGAATTTATTGCTAATATTTTTTGGTCTCCCCCTCTTCATCAATATATTATGAGTTACATTATTTGGAAGTATTTTTCATTTCTTTGGTGGTTAATTTCACTAAACGACCTTCATGTTTCATGACTGGTTTTTCAAGAATATGATTTTTATAATGGAAATTATGTTTTATTCCTCTTCACACAAGTTGGATTTATATTCATCAATATTATATTTATGATATAGACTATCAAAAAATATATTTTGATGATAACTACATTGATTACCTTTAATTAAAAGAGTGTATTTGTTATCTTTTTTCATAGATATGTCCTTTATCAATTACATTCCTTATATTTTATTCTTGTTCGTATTCGTCTTAGAATTAATATATTACAAGGTTTATCTGATAGGGAATTTACTAGGTTCATTAATTATTCAATTGATACAATCTTAGGAAATAGAAACTAACATTGAAAATCTACATCAAATATAATATTCCAATATAGTGGGGATATGTCTCTGATACCAATTTTTGGATCACGTAGGGATATTTCTAACACTAATATGGGGTGGGGGTGAATCTATATCAATATAATTTGATTCCAATTATAAGTTTATCCTTTTATCTCTTATTCAATTATTTTTTGAGTGGTTATCTCTTTCTCATTCACTTTTTTAGTCAGTATGAAAGCATAAAAATTTAAATTACAATAGGCGAAGATTGGTGTTTTTATCGAGTTCCACATCACTATGGATGAGTACATCCCCAATAAATCATAGTTTTTATATCACATGCATGTATTAATTATTATTATAAATGAAAATAAGATCAATAATTTAACCTTGAAATTTTTATTCAGGAACTGATCAGTAACAAATACAGAAGAATCATTTTATTTTTTAACTCATTACAAAATAAAGGATTTGACCTCATTATATAATAGATCATTTTTATAAAGATCATGTCCCTCCTAGATATTGTAGATGTGGTATTCTTTCCTACTTCCATCAATCCAATAGCTTCCCCAATGTTCTTTAGCTTTATAATATATATATATGTTATAGGTTATACTCTTTACCTTATCAAATTATTTGTTCTTTGATTTATAAAAAACATACATACTTCGTTATTTCCTTCTTCTTTAGCATAAATGACGGATCTTTTTTATAGATTTTGGGATACTTTATTCTTAATAATTTTATAAGGAATATTATAATCTAGGATTAATTGTCTTATCTCTCTCTCTCTCTATTATTCTTTTATTCCACAAATTATTAATATGTATTGTATCCACTCTATCCTAAATTTATTTCATTCAAATATCAGAATGTGAAGTGGTTACTGTCAAGCAGTATCTCAACAATTTTTTCTTCCTCAAAGAATATATAATCACATATTACATAATTAATATTTTCAAAAATACTTAATCATAAAAAACATTTAAGTCATAGTTTATCCAACTTCTCTTTTTTAATATCTTCTTAAAATAAACAATCAAATATTTTCTAAAATATCATCCATCTAATACCCATCTCCTGATATTTTCTAATTCTAAATATCTTATAAATCAACATAAATACATGGAAATTTTTCTATTATATTTAACGTCATCGTGTTCATCCTTTTGGACTATTCATATACTTGAAATATATGAAATTATAATGGTATAATATCTTAATAATAGTATGGGTTCAGGAAGTAACAGTTGTGGTTGGGATCATTTATTTTTGGTAAAAGACTCTATATAAAAATTATTATTTATATATTCAAAAAATACTAGAAAAATATAATAGTATTTAGAGTTTTTAGGATCATATGAACCAGACACTATGAATCATAAAAAATTAGTAAAATAAAAATTTATCAATATATTAAACTCAATAGTTTCAGGTCCCCTATATAACTTTGAATGTAATATTCATTCATGTCATATGGTCGAAGTAAAAATTGGTTGATTGAATTCATACAATCTAGAAATATATATTCTCTTCTATAAAGACATACGATTATGAAATGTGTTCCATCTTTATTTAAGTAATGGAATCATCGATGATATATTCTCATATCTATATTTTTCTTCCCCCTCAATCTCTTTTACAAGGTAGTGTAATTCCCCATATTTATTATAGGATGTTTGTAATCTCACAATGATCATCACGAAAATATTATCAACATTTAATTATAATTATATAAACTCCATTATCATAATTCATTCCAAAACATTTGAGCATTTTATTGTTTCATGATTCTTTTTATTCATATTCAACCTCTTCTTAAATTATTATTGAATATTATGATGGTTTAGTGAACCTAAAATTGTATAAATCTCTCCCTCTATTTCTTAGAAAATGAGAATAAATTCTCATCCATTAATAATTGTTTTTTTATATGAAGGAAAATTTTTATAGAATCGCCTAATGCATTTCTATTGAAAGTTATTAATTCTAGAAAACTCAATAATTATCCTTAAAATGAATATAGGAACTAGAACATACCGTACATGGATATCTTGTACCTTTACGAAGAATATTTTCTAGGAGAGATTGACGTTCTCCATGAACTATGCTCCAAGATACAATTCTAAGAGAAATAGTATTCACACAATTAATTTGCTACACATAAATATTTACAATATAGTGAAACATTTATAATCTAATGACCAATTTGGATTTATATTTTTTTGATAATTATCAATAATATTTACCTCGTATTATCTATATTATTTCTATCACGAAATGATATTTCCACTATATAAGACCATACTAAATCTATAATAATCCTTCAACATATCCCAAAAATCCTTCAAAAAGGTACTATTATAGACAAATCATACGTGTTAAATTTTCTCAAAACCCGAGGAAATGGTTATATAAAAAAGGGGTGAGCTCATATTCTCAGAAACTGTTCGAAGAAGTGATAATAATCAAATATAAAAAGTGATAAAATATGAGTATATGGGGAAAATTCAATATTATAATGTTATTCTATGTAATGTATTGATAGAAAATCATGGAATCTGGCATCAAATTACATAATACATGAATAAAAGGAGTATGGAAATATGAGTCAATAAACATTATCTGTGAAATGAAAACATAGGAAGGAGAATGTTTGTAAGGATTAAGAATAAACATAAACCTAGAAACTAAATGTCAAGGTTACCAACCATGAAATTCATCACATAATAGGATTGGGATATTCCTAAAAATGTAACTAGGGACTTAGAATAAATGATCTTATATACCCATATGAATTGTGATAAATTCTATTATTTACTCTTTTTCATTGGATAACTCCTCTTGTATACCCATTTATCTTGGGATAATTAATTTAGTGTTCCATTTTAAGCTCATGGGAAAGAAACATAATCTAATTAAATATATGGTGATGTGGGATACTACCAATTAATATCCATACATATGTGTTCCACAAAAATTAAATCATTATTATTTACTAAAAATATTAAGGAAATAAAATGGGTTTCATATACTTTTAATATTGAACCACATAACAAAAAAATTCAAAATTCCATCGCTAATAATAACAATATATACCCATTAAAAAATAAATATCAAAGATAATCAATGATATTATAGAAAATATCATTCAATGGTGATAGTATAGAATTTTGTATTTAAACAATACTAATAAAGGGCTTATGGTTAAGCCCATAATTTCCCCAATCATCAGATGAATAAAAAATAGGGTATTCAGAAAATAAAGGCATTGAAATTAAAATTAAGGTTATGCATAAAATATTATTAGAAAATACTAATTTAGTAATGTTTTATTTATATTATACATATTTGACGTGGTTCAACTATTAAAATGCAAGTAAATAATGAATTAGTAGATGAAGAATAATTTTTTAAGAATAATAGTATTTCACATTAAAAATAATGATGAAAGCTAATATTTTTAAAATGATAGAAACATTAATAAATATGAAATAGAAAATAATTTATATTATTAAGACATGGTACAAAATTTTCAAAATAATTATAAATATATTACTATGAAAAAGATTCAAAATTATGTTTTTTTATTTTAAAAATGGAATACTAAGTGATAAAGTAACCAGTTTATTCTGAAAAGTCATATTAAGATAAGTTAAATTTAATATTTATTAACTCATTAAATTTTAATAAATCAGTAATAATATTGTGATTAAAAATACATAAATGTTTTATTTATAAAATTTTGACTATATGATCAAAAAATTTATTTTTTAAGGATTGAAATTTTTAGAAATATTTTGAAATAAATATGATGAAAACAAATATAGAAAAAGATTAAAAACCATTATTCTTAAAAGTGTTTATAGGGGTCACATGATATAATTCATAATTATGTTTCTAATTATTAATAATAATATTGGTGGAAATGTAAAATATTGAAAATGAATTAAAATCATCATTAATGAGTATGGGAAACATTCTGAACAATGATATTCTTTTTGGGAATGAAATTTTATCAAGGTAAATGATAAAAATTAATAGTTAACTTTTAACAATAAATTAATAAAAATTACTATGAAATAATATATTATGGTGGAAGGAACCAATCTTGTATTAATGATGTTCAATAGAAATAATTATAACTTACTGGAGGCAATTGTGTTAATAAAAAACCTTAAAAAATGGTATATTTTTAATGAAAATCCATTTAAAGAGGGAATATGATATTGATATTAAATTCAATGAATGTAATTACTATATTCAAATAAATTATATATGTATTAAGTATAATAATTCAATTGAAAAATGGTGTATATTATGAAATGTGTCTCGAGGGGATAAAATTTGTGAAAAGAAACCCATTCCTCTGTTTTAATTCACCCTGTATATGTAGTTGGCTTCCTATATCAAAAATATAATAACCTTAATAACATAATTCATTAGTTTACTCTAAACTATTTTCATATTTACTCTTCATTTATAGTCATCACCTATAAAATTACTAGTTAGTTATTATAAACTTTTTATCTTTGTCTATCAGTAACCATGATTATTTAGAACATATTACATAAATATAGTGTTATTATTCCTTATTGGTACAAATTTAATAATTAAAATATCATTAAATATAATATAATATATACTTCATGATATTTAAAAATATATACGTTCATTCTTTTATAATATTTGTTATAAGACATGAAGATGAAACCAACGATGATCATGTTTTTGTGATTCCTAAAAAATGAAAGGTTTTTTCTAATTAACGAGATCAATATTATTAATACCATTAAATAAGTACAGAAAATAATTATTTCAATATTTATACCATATTGTACAAATAATTAAGTTATCATTTTCATCTAATATATAAATTCATAAAACTGATTAAGACAGTGGTTAAATATATAAAAAGATCAACTCACCATGATTAATAGACCAATAAATATTGTTTTAGAAGTAATATAATTAATGTATAAGTATAATATTATTATATAGTATTTAAATATTTTTATATAAGATAATTTTAATTAATTATAAGAATAATTAATGTATATTAAAATATTACAAAATATGAATAAAATAATTTTTCTCTTAGTGGAGTTGTTTTAAATGATTGAATTATCAGTGATAACATGTTGATCATATCAATAATATCAAATCCAATTTAACATAAAATATACATAACGATATCATAAATTTCATATTTTTTAATTAAACCCATTTGCATGACAATCCATGCTAGGTGGTGAGGAAATATAAAAGTAGAAACCATTCATTCCATGGATGTGGTTTTCCACAATTACTCATTGTTGATTATTTCATTTTCCATATAGAAGAATAAATGTATAAAATTTTGTATCATATAATAATATAAAATATTATATATATTTATATTTATATTTAATGATTAGTTATTAAATTAAATTTTAGGACCATCTGTGTTGGGTGTTTAAGAATAATGAAACACGACACTTCTTAGAGGCAATAATATAAACATATACAAGAGTCGCATTCTTGTTTTTCCTCAAGAAAATTTGGAAGGTATTCAAATATAATCCCAGAAAAATAGAAAATTTATTATATGACCAATTCTTATTTTACCATATAGTGATGAGAATATTATAATTTTAAAGGAAATATATAAACGAAATAAGTTATGTAAAAAAGGATTACTCACATTGAGCACATTGATATTTACTTAGAGGATCCATTATAAATAGAGTAATTATGAAAGAATATTTTGAGTAGAAGATAATGGAATAATTATGTGGTCAAAATGAAACAAAAATTTGATGGCATTATAGAGGAAACATTTTGTTAGTTGTGGAACTGAAGTGGTGTTGAGAGGCTCCTTTTATAAGTTCAAAGGGATGGATTTTTTGGTAAATAAACATAAATTTTAAATAATTGTATGTAACTCTCATTGAACGTGGATAAAAAATTGATAAATAATGGATTGGGTAATACATGATGTACATAAATTCTTCAATCACATGTTTTTAACATGTGTATCAATTTTTTCTAGTTTTAACCCTTCAGACCCAAACATACTATTACAGGGGTAACTAGTTTTTATCAATGTAATTTATCATTTAACAATAAAAATAAAAAGGAACTAATTTCAAAATATGACACTATTGATTAATAATTTTAAATCTCTTTTATTTGATTCTATTAACAAATGTGATAAAAATTATTTTTTAGATAATAAATATATGTGGTATTAAAAATAATTTCATGAAAAAAATATTACTTTTATTCTAAAATTTCAGGAATTGGTTTGTAAACTATAATAAATATTTTTTAGATTTATAATTTCACATAAAAAATAAATATTTTTTTATATAAAAAGGTTTCAAAAGATTCTATTTCATACATACATAACAATATTGTCATTAATTCATGGTATCTTTAAAAATTTTAAATTTCACAATTCACATTAAAGTCAATATTTTTATAATAAAAATAAAAAACTATTAATGAAATGTTACATTGATGAATCCAAATGTAGTGTTAATTTTTCAATTTACAATTATATATTTTTAAATTTAGATTTTAAATAAAAATATAAAATAAAATGAAATTTTTATTTTTATTTGGAAGATGACTCTTTATAATAAAAACTATACTTCTTATTATTATTTAACATTTAAAAATTATTGGTGACCAATTATTCAAATCATTATATGTTACCATAAATTTTTCATAAGTTTCTTATGAAAAAAAATTATAGTGCATAAAAATCAATTTTTTAGAAAATACACTTTGAAGTCAAAAAATATATGATTAGTCAATTTTTTAATTCCAATTGAATTTCATTTATATGAAAAGTATCCTTTAATATCTTTAAAAATTATTTTTTAAGAGGTAAATCTTATTGATTCTTCATTTTTTATCCTCTAGGATTTAATTTTAATATTTAAATATATCAATGTTCAATTTAATTTCTTATTTTTCGTGGACAAGGCTATCACTCATATGAACTTATTTAATGTTAATAATATATTAAAATAAATGGGTGTTATAATGGTGACCCTTATATAGGGTTTGGGTGACCTTTATGTATTGAATACATTCTGTTACACAACACAGTGAACTCCTAGATTACCTTGACATGAGTATCAGTACATCCTTATGCAGGAATTTCATTACATTGAATGATATTATAGATTTTTTATATTAACACTATATAAGGGTTTAAGTTCAGTATTAAATTGATGACGCTTCTAGTTTACTAAATTTTCATGATGTAGAGTCTAGTTTACCATTATAAATCTCACTACACTACTATATTACATTTATGTAGATATTATAATATCTATAATTCAATCAAGCTCCAAGATAATGACCTTTGTGAAGTTTGGGTTTCAAAGTTTTTTTTAATTAGGTATATATTATTTAAATTACACTTACACTACTCTGGATTTTATTTTATCATATATAACACAACTCTATATTTCCCTCACATTCTTCCAAAACCTCTTAACCATTTTTTTGATGTCCTTAATAACATAAATAAATTTATAGTCAATACCCACAAGTATTTTTGACACTTTATAACATCAAGTATAATAATTTACATCCATTGGATGATTTCATCAATTTTAGTTCCCTTATATATATATTTTCATTATGAAATAAATACATGGAAACATCTTGCATCACCCATATTTTTCAGTAAATATTTATATTTGCATTTTGAATTCAAAAATCACCCCATATCTTATTTCCCTACTTGGGAACTCCGTAATTTTCAATTTTAAACTAGGGTAAATCGTATTTCTCCCAATATCTTATTCTTCTTCACAATATGAAATGAAAATAATTACAAAAAAAGTTCCATAATATGAAATTATTTATATGGGTGAAATAATGTAGTTTGTGTTTTATTATAGGGTGTGTGTTTTTTCCCTTATATATTATAGGAAAATATTAAACACATATATATTATAAAGTAAAATATTATATATAAATTTCATTTTTGTTACATGAATTGTTATTATTGATTGTTATTAATGATATGAAGCCCATTGGGTTATGTTTTTAATATATTATGTAATTAATGATTTTATAATGTGATTTTTGTGACGTTTTGGGAGATTTTTTTCATTTCAAATTTTGGAAAAATTCAATAAATATATAGATAAATTTAAAATGATTATAAAAGGTGGTGGATTATTTACATAATATAAATTTATGATGGATTACCTGGTTTTATGGGATAAGTAGTTGGGTGGTATTCTACCACAACCACTAGGTACCCACTAGGGTTATACCATGTACTCAGTGATCCAATAGAAACATGATGAAATATACCATGATCAAGGACAAACGTAGGTGATAATTAATTTATATAGATATTGATATTAAAATTATTTAGAATGATATTAATAATACTATTATCATTATTATTAAGATAAGTTTATTTGGTATAATTATAAAATTTTATATTCAATTGAATGGTTTAATGGGCATGTTAGGTGATATTTTAAGTCAAAATATAAATATGAGGTAATTTTTGTTGTTATTAATATTGGTTATTAAATTATAATAAAAAATATAAAAAGGGGACTAGGACAGTATTGTATTTCCAAAGGTGGAGGGTTCTCTAAAATACCTTCTCTCTACTCATTACCATTTTCCCTCACATTCATTGAATTGGTGGTTAGATTAAAAAAAGGTTTTCATTTATGAGTTTAACTTTTCAACATGATGGAAAAAATTGGTTAATTATTTGAATCTTCCTCATCCAATATCAAATTGTTAAACATTTTATTTTGGATGGTATGTTAGTTTTGAATAATTTTTATTAATAGAGAATATTCTGTAGTTAACCCAAGATGTACATGCTTTAATGTAGATTTAATGAGGCTATTTGAAACCATTTTTATGATTATGAAATTTTTTATGTGTTCATTTGTAAGATAAAATTTTAATCAACTTATAAATATTTAATAGGTTACCTGAGTGTCACAAAAAATAAAATAAAATATAGATGATCTAAGAAGATCAAATGGGTCATCATGCACTAACTAGTTAATTTTCAGAAAAGATGACGACGGATTCACATAGAGTGACCTGTATAAAATGATTGGTAAAAGGGTGTTCATGTATGATCTGGGTACTCAAAAAATTAATCATTAATTCATTTTCATTAATATGAAAAAAATGAAATTATCCAAGGATTTATTAGTTTTTGTGTGACATAGAAATATAGCTACAAAATTATTCTATAAGTGGTTTCTATAAAATATATCCTCCACAAATATATTAGGATATATGAATTTTTAAAATAATATTTTTCTATATTGGTGGGTAGAGTTCATTAAAATATACCATTAGGTATTATTTTTATTGATATCATAGGCGTAGTAACATAATAAAAAAATATGGTTATTTAATTTTATTCAAGTGTGTATCACAATTTTGTTAGTGATTTTTTTTGTCAATGAGTGTGAATATTTTCATTTGTTTATTAAATATGTGGGTATTGTCTAGGTTGTACACATATACTAGTATAATAACACCCATATTATAGTATCATGATTCTATTTTTCTTATTAAACAATTCAAATTTGATATAAAATTGTTTAAATGAGTTATATTTCATGTGAAATGTTAAATAATTTTCTCTTCACATTAAAAAGGATACCCCATGTGTAGCCTTTTTGAACCCTCCACACTAGGGAACCCCCTACCCATGATTAGATCACTTCATTTTGATCCCCAATTACGAGGGATCCATTTCCAGCTGATATGTAATAGAGTATTTGAGGGTAAAAACTCGGGTAATAAGGGTTCAATAATGAATTTTTTTAGAACAGGTGGGTTACACCTCAGTTCACCGACCCAGTCATGGACTAGGTGACCCAGTAAGATGAGCGGATAATGGGTGAAGGATGAATTCACACAAGAGAAGCCTCCCATGATTCATACCCTACACATCTGAAATAGAATCATTTGCATTCTCCTCACCTTCAACATTGTTCCACCACAAAATAAGTTGTTCGATAATTTTATTGATATTTAATCTTTATAATGATATTATGTAGATTTATAACATTTTTTTATACATATAATATTATTTATTATTTATTTAACAATATTTAACATGTCTCAGGTATTATATTCAGTTGAATTGATGGGATAATACAAAGAATATAATAAGTGGATATAAACCATATGTATTAGTAATTTAGACCATTAGGATAAATGATTCTAACATTTGGAGTTGGTGAGGTTTATCTTTGGGGTATGTGACATAGAACATTGTGGTTGGTAATATAAAATATTCAGGTTTGTAACATTTACTATAGGGGCCAGCAATATAAATCACTGGGATCCATAATTAAGGCATTTTAGTTACTAATGAAGGCCATTAGGGTTAGTGGAAAAGGCCCTTACGTTCATTGATATAGATAATTGAGGTCATGTATATATATCATTGTACTTATTAATATAGACCATATATATTTCAAATTAATACAATTGGAAAAATTAATGTAGAATGTTAGTTTCAAAACCATTAACCATTAGGGAAAAATATATAGACTATTGGGGTTGGAAATATAAAACCTTATGGCAGACTTTGTATAATATTTTTTTGGGATAAATACTATTATAACATATTTACGAATTAAAATGATAATTATAATGATATTTTCTATAGAAGATACCACCTATAACCATGATGTACTATAAATCCATGATAACTAATGTCAGTTTATTATAACCATATATGATCTGACACAACATTAATATGATGTTTTTAAGGTGAAATGTGGATTATAATATATGTAGTATCATGAAATCATCACATTGAAACTAAAATAGTTGTTTTCGGCCTTGTGGTGGTGTGTAATATGTTTTCGTTATCACACCCTTCATGTTCATGGTAGTGAACATACAAGTATTATGATTAATTTTATGTACAAAGATAATATCATCTCATATCCTTTCCTAATAAATGATCCTCTTAAACCAATAATTAGATAGAGAGTGACCCCCAAATACCACCTCCATTTGGCCATAGGGTTGTGACTGGTACCAAGGGTATAAAATAATAATTGTTGGAGGTATTACAAACAATTTTCATGTAAACAATAACACCACCATAAGCATGTTACGCATCTTTAGAACATTAAATGATGATAATAATTATAATTGTCAAAATAAAGAACCAAATTGGAAAAAATATCAACTCATATAAGAGAACTTCTTGAATGAACCGAATCAAATTTAAATTACCTATACTAGAACATGTGTTATCTGACGACACCCTCAAAATATTACAATAATTATGAAAATCAAAAAAGAATATTTAGGTGAATAAACAAGTCTACCCATTTTTTCCACCTCCTACACCACAGGAGTAACTTTAATGATAATAATAACTATTAAAGGAATATTATTGTATTATAAAAAATAATGTAGATAAATATCAGTAAAAATGTACCTCTATGGAATATCGTCAACCACACCACTAATAGTACTAGGTCTTCCCTACCATAGTTGTGTCTCCACATCAACCACAACATAAAACTATCCATGATTCAAATGATGTTTATTCTATGACTACAATAACTAACCACACCCAAAAAAATTAATACTACAACAAAAAAGTAACATAAATATACAATGAAAATAATTTTGTAAAATTAATGTTCCAATAAAAAATCATTACTAAGTTAGGAAGAATCATTTATAGAATAGCTTATCCCCCTATAAAACCACATCAATAGGGAATAAAGAGTCCTTGGGAATTTGATATCCCCTAAAACCCCATCATCATCACAATAGAACACCATTATCCAAAATATTATGATAAAAAAATAACAAATAATAATTAACCCATTAGTAACACCAAAGGTGGTAGCATAATTAATCTGTATTATTAGCATTAATTTAATGAAATTTAATAGTTTTTCTTATTTGAAATTCCAAATTTTCATAAATTTACCTAATTATGAAAATCACTTCATCAACATAAAATGTTTCAAAATTAATTTCCCAAAATGGTTATATAATATCCCATAGTAAATCCCTTATAAATTCATTCAATGCATTCCATCACTCATATTGATAAACATATTTCTTTAATAAATAAAAAACAGGCATATTGTTTTTAACCATAATTCCTTTATAACTTTATAATCAACACATATAAACCTAAACACTATGATTTAACTATCCCCATCATTTAATTTTTATTTAATTATTATATCGCATACCATTAGTTAAAAAAATTAAGGAATCACACATCACATGACCATGTATCATTATTCGTTATAAATATGTATTCAAAATCCACATCTTTCCCTTCCTACCCAATGTAATATCCTTCATATATTTCTATTAAAATTTCCCATTATAATCTACATACTCTCCTATTATCTATAAATGTCCATAATTGTAGTATCATTTTATAAATGTACACCATGGAATGATTTATTATTATTTTCAATAATTCATTATTCTGTTATTCTAAAAAATTTCATTCTAGATGTTCGATCAAAATTTAATTTTCCACCAAAACTCCATCAATTATGTAATTTATCAATGATATCATTCTAATATTAGAATATTTACATATCACTGTTTCAATAAAAATATAAAAATTCTTTAAATATTAAAAATAAGGATGTTATAATTCCATATATTGTAATGGTTTGATCCTTTGGATAATTGTTTTCCAACTACTTTCCATGAATCCTAAATTTTATCAGTCCATAATATGATTCCTTATATAATATGGTGTTTTATAATCTCATGAAAATATAATTTAAACATGAGGAATGAAGTATAATGGAAATCATTAGATCATTTCACATAAGTATGTATTGGTGCTCAACTTAGTAAATTCTTTTTTTTCTTTTTTTAAATGCTTTAATTAAAAATAATGAATGTAATGAAATTAATGGTGTTGAAAATGATGATATGATTAATACCAAAAATGATATTTATTGTAAATATAATTATATTATTAAAATATCTATCCTCATACTTAGAATATTTAGATGATGTATTATATAATGGTTCAACTATAGTGTTTTATTTTTCAATTATTATCACTTAATATGAATAATTAAAAAAATTATCAAATTTTCATTCATGATAAATATTCTATATTTGGTTTATCTTTAATCCATATAACTCTTATTTTTTTAATGATAAAAAATCATGGAAATCGACATCATTGGTTTTATTTCCTAAAAATTATTTTCACACATAAAAATACACCTTTTAAAAAAATGTGTCTTTACATGATACATGTGATTAAGTTAAAATTAATTTTTATGAAGCATATAAATTTTATTTCAAAAATAAATTTCATATTCAGAATAATTTTTTCTAGTTTTTGTAATAAGGTCCATATTTTTTTATCATTGAATGTAAATATGTTAGGAAAAAATTAGTAACCACTGTAAAAAATAATAATGGTAAAGAGGAAAATCTAAGTAAAATAGACATAAAAACATAAAAAGATGGATTGATTTTGTTTTTCTTTATCTACCATAAACTTCCACCAATACATTATTATTTTTTTATTTTAACATCGAATCCTAATATAACATGACACATCACTAGATATATATCTCTATAAGGAATGAAATGCATTCTTTATATCATATGATATATATATATATATAACCAAAAATTGTGTATAAAGAGGAAGTCTACACAAACATAATACATAACATTTGAATTTTATAATGGTCTATAACACTTGAAAAATAACATTACAAGGGGCTACCAGAATTTTAATATTTGATTATAATTATCCCAAAAAACCTAAAGATAATGTTGACTAGGTTGATCCACCAAACTACGTAATTCACTTACGTTTACATGAGTCATATAAAACTATTTCTATATATTCTCCAAGGCATATATAGTGTCTTGGGGAATACTCAATGTGACACACAATGAATATATAATAATATATTCACCATATAGATTGAAAATAAAACCATTTTCATAAATTTTTTCAAATTAAAATGCATTTTCACCAAAAATTCTACTAATTTTCTTTTTTAAAATAATAAATATCCTTATCCTTAGGATTATAAAAAATAAAATATGTTTGACATAATAAAGGGAAGTAACCAAGAAAATTATGTATAATGAATCATATGGTAATGTAATGAACAATAATCGATGATATTTTTAGTAAGAATGAACAAATGGGTTATATGATGTATTCTAAGACACCATGACATCCTAGGAATTTGAGTTTAAATAGTAAATCCAAGACCCCAAAAAAGACATCCAACCCTTGGTCTTCACCATTTTATAATGTTTACTATTATGTGAATGAGAATACAATAATTTTGTTTTTTAATTTCCTTTTTGTAATTTCATTGAGAAACTAAAATATCGTAAAAGTATTTTTATATAAAAATCCCCTTTAAGACATTTTCCATTACAATCGAATCTCAATTATGAATTATGTATTCTAATTAATCCAATAAAATGAATGAAAAAAATCATTTTAAAATCATTTTACATGAAAAATAAATCATTCCAAATAAAATAATCTAATAGATAGATAAAACCACAATATAAATAGAGGAAACATTGTCCCCTTAATATTTTGTAGCAGGAAATGAAGAGATCTGGGCCACACAAATCTAGATCATCCTTGAAAATCATCAATTCCCTTTCAAACCTAGTGAATTTGGAAAAATATAAAAAATAGGTTCCAAAATACCATGGAAAAAATATAATTATGCTTGGTATAGGGTAAAGTGGAGAAATTGGGAGGGAATATGAACACACCATTGTGAGATCCACCCGAAGCGATTAATGATCCCAATGTTATTAGAATGATATTCTAATAAGGAATCATAGAGGGAAAAATTGAGTTAATTATCTATTAAGAAGATATTAAATTTAAAAATACCAACATATTTGGGATAATTTTAAATTTTATGAAGTTTGGATGAGGGTTCTTGGTTAGGATACACAATTAGAAAAGCCAGGCACTAAGAGTGCAGTAACCACAGTTCTTTCAATCCCAAGTCACATGTTCTCTGGTAATAGATGCATGGTTGCAAAAAAACATTCTCAATAACATTAAATAACCACTATATTAAAAAGATTCATATCTCATGGTAACCATCTTTTTAGAGAAACTATGTTCCTAAGCTGTACACCTATATTGTTTTCCACAAAACAATAAATTTTCAACCCCAAACTTCCAGAAGGATTTAGAACCTAAAATGAGTTAAAAAAGATCAAAATTAAATATACCTATGATATATAGGGTTTCCAAATTCCCTATATCATAAAAAATTCAATGCCTATAATTTTCTTAATATTCTAGACTTTCGAATAGATTTGACCACTTGTGCATTATAAACACATCCCACTACCATATATCAAGTCTATATCACCCAAAATACGAGAAAAATTTACAAAAGGGTTCATGTTATCACAAATAACTTTATCTTGATCATATGTAATTTAAACTAAGTATTCAACACCTGAGGTATCCGGTTCAATATCAAAACCCTCCGATTTAATCACATGGGAAGAGTTTAACTAATTATTCTATAGTTTGAAAAAATAGACCAGATGATGAATTAATGCCAAGATATATTTTATGTTAAACTAATATTCTACATTTACAAGTATCACAATCAACTAAAATGGTGTAATATATCATATATCCATCATTCCCCATTTATCTATGAAATTGTTCCCTGAAAAATGAGAAACTATGATGAAAAATCAATTGAATACCTCAATCTCTAATAATTATTGAAGGAAACTAGCTTATGAATTTTGGAGACTATAACCTATTGGAAATATATTTTAGAAAAATTTCTAAATCATTATTATTTCATGAAAAGGGGTCATTTATACATGTAACCTCTCATTGAACTACACCTAGAATAAAATATATTTACATGTATAACTATAAAATTCCTCAAAGGGTTTCACTCTAATAGAATTTTAAAAACTATTACTATTCTAAATTTTTTTTCAACAGTATACACATCACCCCTGAACCCCTGAATTCATATACAAACTACAAAAGATTATTTTCCAGAATACCTATGGCTCACTTATACTTACCATACATCTGAAGAATATATACCATGATCCTTCATAATTTTGTTTCGATCGATTGTTACTACCTCTTCTAAAATTGGATAGATAGCAAGATTATTTTTCTAAAAATAAAACATAAGGCACTCCAAAAATATTCTTTATATATGTTACATATAATTTTTTGAGAACTTCTACCTTCATCGACTCTTTAATTATATGTAACAACATTGATTTAGTGACTTGGTCAATGATAAAAAACAACATCCTTTCAACTAGGATTCTAAGGATTCTTAATAATTATGTAAATTGATATCTCATCCCATTTCAATAATGGGATGGGTGAAGGTTAGAAAAAAACATGCATCTCTCTATTGATGTTCCTTATCCTTCTGATAAATAAGGTGTCATCAAAAGAAGTTTGTAATTTATCGCATCATCCTCGAGCACCAATATAGATATATCATGTTTTACTACATTTTGGTAGATATTGGTTTTATAGACCAACTAGACTAATTTACACCATAAATTAAATATTTTCTTAGATCTATTAGAACGAATAATATCCCTTGAAAAGGAAAACTCCCATCTAGAAACTAAAAACAATCCCTTGAGGTCTTCGCAGCATTATCAATTTTCTAAAAAACTAACAATAAATTTCAATTTCGTGTCCAAGATATATCTGATCATTAAATGATGAATCATTATTTACACTAGATAATAATACATTCCCATCAGGCTCTTCAACTACCAATCCCATCATAGAGAACAAAATCATCAAACATAACTCCCCTATTGATTCCTCCAATGATTGATTTAGAAACGTCATTATAGATTCATAGATGTCCACATTACCATTCCAAGGTGTATATAAAATATACAATGGAAAATATTGAAGATATAAAACCCAGAACCTCATTCATATGTTTAATTCACTCGGTTTGAAAATGTTCTTTCGGGTCATTTGATCTAAATACACTGTAAACCAATCCCCAAAGTGAAGATGGCTCCATATCTAGAGAGTTTTCATCACTGAATCTAAGTCAGTATCATTTTTTATATGAATATATTCATTAAGATCTCATTAGAGACAGCCATAGGCCCCTAAATACTTCCCCAACAAGAGAACACATTCAAATACTATACTTGAGGCATCATAGTAAACATCATATATCAAACCCTTCATTAAAAAAATGATAATTGTAGTAGAAGGTAGTCTCACTTTCAGTTACTCATATTACCATTGAGGTTTATCATTCCATTTAATCATAACACTCTTGTATATCAGATCATTCATATGATATTAAATCGAGGAGAAGTCATGAACAAAATAATGGTATTAGCCTACCAAATCAAAAAAAGAATAAATATGAAACACATTTTTGGGTTATTTCTATGAAATATTTTCTTAAATCATTTTATGCTCCACTGAAATACCACTCTCATATATAACATTCCCTAAAAACATCACTTCTTAGTTTCAAAAGATATTTTTAGATAGATTATCTTATATAATATGTTCCTTTACAATTCTAAAGATGATATCCATATGAACCTTATATCCCTCCACTAACTTTAAGTACCCAAAATATCATTCAAAAATAAAATTAAGAAAATATAAGAACTGATAAAATATTATGTTCATTAAATCTATAAATAATGTAGGACTTTTGGTAATTCCAAATGACATGAATTGAAACTTGAAATACCTGTACCAGACTGTAAACATTAAATTAGGTATATATTCTTATCGAATGCTCAAATGACAAACTTAATCATAGGACAATCATATAAAATCATTTATCTTATTCAAATTGATCAAATTAATCATAAATCATAAGAAAATGGTAATTTATAATATTCACATGAGTAATCAGTTACTAATCAAGAAAAAAACTAAATTCATCCACATATATTCATTATAAAGATAACTAATAATGAAAAAAGTGAAATGATAGGATAAATAAATCCCTTGTCCTTATAATTATCAAGATAAACCATAAGATCCTTAAACATAGTGGGTTTTATATTAGAAAATGTTATAGAATTGGGTATCATTATTGGGACTAGGTCAATGGTGATGTCAACCTCCCACATGGGTGGTGATATATAAAAAATCATCAATAAATAACTCCAGCTAATAACTCACCACATCAAGAAATAAAATACAGATGAAATGTTCTGTGAAATCAAGAAAAATAACTAAAAAATAGAATTATATCATTCCTTCATATGTAATAAAAATCATCTCTCTCTCACTCTAATCTAGGATCCCAAAAATACTGAAAGACATGGGGTACTCTATCAAAAGAGAGAGACCTTTATCAACATTGTTAGAATTTGATCTCAATCTTAAACTCATAATCTAATCCATTCCAAAAATAATGATGAAGATTTCAACATCCAGATCTAATAAAACCCATATGACATCAAAGTTACCATTTATCACCCAACACTCTAATCATTTAAAACCCTTCCCATTCCTATTTCCTAGGTGAGTGAAAAGATCCATCATGAAGGGAATTTTTGAATTATAACCTAGCCTAAAAATAAAAAAACTTTAATTAAAGGAATGATAAAAAATGATATCAAATAATTACAAATCTATATGAAAAGATATAAAAAACATCCTCTCATAGTAGTAAACTGACTTAAAATATCTTACGTTCTGACACTGCTATTTAGAGAAATCTAGAATCTGCTCCTCCTTAATCATTTTTCAGCCCGATTATCCCCTTTAGAATTATATTGAGATCCACATCATTTTATTATATCCGAGTAGAACTAAGAGCCTTTATAATCTATGGATCATTCAATTCTTCCGTGAGGTTCCTTCCTAGAGATATTTTAGGGATGACCAAGTTGTTCAAAGATATTGCATGCTATAAGAATTTTCCTAAAATCGGTCTTGGTGTGTCTATATCTCCCACAATGGATATAGAAAACGTGACTCTATCTATACCACTACTTCACACCGCTTCCAATACCCTGATGTGGCTCACCTCACATATTATGTTTTCAAGAAGACATATCATGAAATCCCCTTATGGTTACCAATCCTCCATTGTTACCATTCTTCCCAGCTATAATATCCTCTTCTATATATCCCTTATCGACATCCTTAGTAATTCTTATTAGGAACAATAGAATTAAACATCTAATAAATATCATCCCCCAATCCCATCTCAAACCACAAATATTTATGAAATTCATTAGAAAAAATAAGGGTACAGAAGTTAACTAACTCAGTAAAATATTTTTGTGTACTCAATAACCAAGCTTTCCCCTTCCTCTAATGTCATGTATTCATGGGTATTATCATCTCACAACATTTTAGTTTAAATTAATGATTGAATTCATTCTTGAAAGTGTTCCAAGTAAGATCATCATGCACCATTTCTTGCATGATGGATTGCCACTATTTCCTCCCATTTCCATAAGGAATATGTGTGGAGAAACTCACATTTGAGTCCTTTTGAATCATCATGATGTGAAAATCTCTTTTAATACATTAAATCCACTTATTTAGTACCTATGTTCCTTTAACACTATAAAATATAGGTAGATTCACTATGGAAATATCTAGTTCATCGTCCACCATTTGCTCATAGTTTACAACACCCACCAAACCGGAAGTCTAGATAATATAGATAACTAATTTGACCAATTAATGTTCTACTTGATGATTTTTCTGTGAATAATTACTCACATACTCCTTACCTTGATTCAAAGAAAATTTTATTTGGGGAATTATCTAGAAATCCCAAAGGATAAAACCTGGTATGTTGAAAATCATAATCAATAGATGAACCCCAAGAATCTATATTTTAGACATCAAAAAACCCTATAAGGAATCAATTAATTCATTCCAAAATATAATGAAATTTTTTAACTAATAGATGGAAATTAGATGTTCTTCTAAATAAAGTATAAATTGAGGTTATTTCAATAACCATAAAATCAAGATCATGCCTGATAAAAAATTCCCACCCACCCGTAGTAACCTATTATCAGATATAAAAGTTAACTATTTAGGGACCATCCTACACTAACTAACCGAGTTCTGGTGGTCCTAAATTAGGACTAACATATATCTAGAACCAACCTCGGGTAGTTTCATAACACTCATAATTGGGTATTATGTTTGATACAAATTTCTAAAAAACCATCCTAGGCATACCTAAACATCACCGACACGGCCTTCCATATGGCCCAAAATGTATTCCTGATTTCCATTGGTCAATGAAAAGGACCATTGTATTTATAAAAAAAATAATTCAAATCATTTAACCATAAAAACATCAACACATGTTTCATATACCGAAGTATATATATATAAATAAAAATATAATGTAGAATAAAAATCTATAGTCTAATGTATAGATGAGATATAAAATTCCAATGTTCCAATGGTACTGAACATAGGAAAAACCATGATCAACGAGTCTATATCTATTTATCAGCGGGTCACCATAATATCAAACCACCCAATGATTATATCGAATAGGAGGTGACTACAAGATACATGATTCCATCCCCTTCACCAATGTAATACAAAACCACGTATATAAACACCCCATGGATAATGTAAGGGATTAATAAAAACCCATTTGAAAACCATGAAAAATATATACAAATTATTTCACCAGGAAACTATTAGTTCTAGTTTATATGGAAAAATATTTTATTAAACAATTTATAAGAAAATAAATTTTCCATAAACATTTCTCTAGTATTATTCTTAAAAAAATATGCATGCCAATACATAATATCATGGAAATAAAAAATATTTAATATAATAAAGAGAAATAAAAAGTAACGCATTCATAATGAATCTAATTTGTAGGTAAATATTAAGTATCTATTTAACATATACCAATAATGTGAAAATAGGATTTTATAAGAAGTCTATAGTACAAGGAATCCAAATATCACTATATAGTATAGTGAATAGAAAGTTATTAAAAATACATGCATCCCAAGGTTATATCCATTAACAAAATATTTCTATTAAATTCTAGAGAATCAAATATTAAATTTTTCAAATTATCATTGTGGAATTTCCTCAAACACATGATTTTAAAAAAATAATTTTAAAACCACCAAATTCAATCAATTTCCATAACCCCCATAGATAAATTAAGAAAAATGGATATAAATTTACCCATTAAAAAATATAATCAACCATTTTAACATACCTAAATAAAATGATTACACAAGAACATTCTAGTATTGAATGGGAAAAAAATAAATTGTAAAGAGACACCTACCTCTTCAATTGAGGAAAAAATGATGCTTTCAAATCATTGGTGGGAAATGAAGAGATATGTTCCTAATAATATTAAATATACAAAGAAAATATCAACTCCCCATAAAACCCAATAGATATACAATACATTGGAATTTGGGTTCTAGGTAATCAATTGGAATATAGATTAATAATATATATATATATATATAATAGGGGATAAATTAATAAAAAAAATATTTAGATTATTCAAAGAGATCCACCCAAATTGATCATAGATCACCAGGGAATCAAGGGGGAGTACAATACAGAATCATAGAGATGGTGGTTTGAGATAATGATGGAGTAGAAAGATATTAGTGTTATAAATACATGGTAATCAGGTTACTATATCATTTTAATAAGTTTATATTTTGGTGCATAGTTAGGATGCACTATTATAAAAAAATGCGCTAACCATGTGGTTTCTACTTTCACTTGAAAGAAAAACATCATGGCTTTGTATAATTATATACATGATTAGAAAAACCATTCTCAAGAAATTAACATCAGCTTAGGAACCAACTTATCTATATTTCATTATTACCACATGTTTAGACAAATGATTCACAAAAATTCTACGACTATCATATTTTTACCAAAACACACAAATTTCAACCATCATGTCCCAAAACCCTATAGAAAATAAAAATAGAAAAAATAAATATCAAGATTAAACATATAGATATCTTTTATATTATCATAATTTGATCCATTTCACTTTTAATAGTGACACTACATTTTATATATTATAGAAATTCCGCTCTACTCCATTATAAAAATCGCCATCACCACCCCACTCCTATTTATACCCCAAGCCTCTTGTATTCAATTATAATCAGAATCAATAACTACAAATCACTTTCATATGAATTTCATAGGTTTTTTATTCTCAAAATACCACTCTCAATGCCTTAATTAATTTTTAAAATGAGCTCTTGCATGGAGTGAGGTGACATTCTCAATTACTCATTTTCTCCCCATTTACATTATTTTCTTATAATACCTTATAAAACCTATTATATCCATGAAATTATTATAATATATGTATAAAGATATTTATATAACTTTTTTTTATAAAAATTTACTATCACATTTATAACTTCAACTAAAACCATTTTAAAAATAAAGATTTTGTCATGCATACCTATAGACTTCTACCTCCATGAACGACCTACAATATTTTTCATCACCATAATACATCGATGATTTTATAAAAATAATTAATCTATTAATATTATATAGATAAAATTATATATATTTTTCGATCATATAATTCTCAATATCTTCCCTTAGATATATGGAATATTAATGTATCTCCCATGAGTAAATTCAGACTATCACCACCAAAAATGTGTCATATTTTTTTCACTATAGTATTTTATTATTTATTAAAACCTATTCTAACATGATTCACAAACATAAAAATCTAAAAGATATCATTATCCTTTTAATAATTATATTATTTCAAATGGTTTACTTTCTTAACCATACCCACCCATAGATTTTTGAATGTTCTTGTTGGGATAGGCTTAACAACATACATATACAATGCTATAAATTTCATTAATAGGTAAATATAGAAACATAAATAATATTGATATTGGAATAATAAATTAAATAACTTTTTTATTTTGGAATGTTAAGTGTAATACATATCCTGATATTATGATACCACCCATCATTCATGAAAAATATCAAAATCTACTTTTCATCAACCTCCTTTTAACGTATCATTACAAAAATACTTATGAAATGAAATTATAACAGTATAAATGAATTTTAAACATATATTATAGTATTTATAATGATCTCTTAATGATTAACTCTAAATTTACAAACAAAAACTGACCCCAACATTATAACTATAATACTAACAATATCTTATGATGAAAATATAATATAACTTACAAATGTTTTTTAATAAATAGTTATAAATGAAGATTATAAAAGAATATATATATATAAATATTTAGGAAAATTAATAATATTGAAGTGTTTAGTAATAAATGATGTTAGACAATTTATCCACTAAGTGGGAATAAGGGTGAAGATTTTTCATCTCAATTTTGCTTCATCGAGATATAAAATGTATTTTCCAATTAATTCCATTTCTTCTAAATATTGTGTCATTTTATTTATTTTATCAAAATTCATCATGAATAATAAAGGATTTTAAAATCCATCTCATGTTATACCTTTTATGGGTTTTCAATTTTAAGGATAACGATGATTTAAGGGTCTCCTTGTACCAACTTGCAAGTCCAATAGACATGTTTGACATGGCACTCCATGTTTTATTTTATATGGTGTGTTCACTATCATATTAAATTAATTTATTATAAATATATTTCATTTAATGGGATTTTTATTTCAATTTCCTGATATCACTCTCATGTTTATTTTTTCTTATTTCAATAAATCTAAAAATGATTTTGATAACACAAATGTCATTACATGAGTTCTAATCCCTATTAAAAAAATTATTTATTGTATTCTTGGTTTTTTATCCCCTAAGATTGTATTTAATAGTGACTTATATTTTTATATAAGGAAATTAATTTTAAATTAAATTACTTTCCCTTATCGACACTATATTTACTTCCTTTGATTGGAGGGTAATAACCCAGATGCCATACATCGATCGATTCGAGAAATTATTGACTAAATTTTATAAATTTTATCTCAATGGTGTAAATTTCATTTACCTAATCATCTTAGTTGAATGGTATTTACCTTTATCCATTCCTAATAAAATTTTAGACCTATTTATGTACCCTGAGTTTATAATGATATGATTACTGATGGAATTATGATTAATTTTATTACATTATTTCATCTAAAAAGGACTTGAAAACCATTTTTTCATGTGTTATTTATAATATGATGATTTATATATTTTTAAACAGAAGAAATATGTATGGAATATTAATCAGAGGGGTCATATATCACCCTGTAATGCATTATTATGATATTTATACCCCATTTAATAAATATGTGTGTGTGAAATTGAGTTTTCCCACTAATCATGAGTGCATGTAGTGACTCATGATGGAATGAGTGTGAGAAGTGACTTAGATGTGATGATACATTGGGCTTAAGTTTCATCTATTTTACTTTTTATTCTATGTTTCAATGGAATGTTACACTTACATTTTTTTCATATGATTAGACTCTATGGATAAATTTTTATATCATTATTCTCCACTCTTTTATTTATGGTATATATTTGTTAATTTCCTATTACATGACCTTATATCACTACTAATGTACAACTATTATTAATACATGACCATTTTGATAAGATATTTCTCCAATTAATTTTTTCACATATTCTTATGATATAACCCGTAATGAAATGTTGACGTGTTTTTCCCTTATTATGCATTTTAGATCACAGCTTCTTATGTTTCCATTTCATAGGTTAAGAAGATTAGTATTACATATGGATAGTATATAAGTGTATTTGGATGGTATTATTATACATTATTGTCAACAAGTATCCTAAAATATGTTTCATATGTAGTTGTTCATCAAATACCCCAGTCATTCCATTCTTCTTATTGTGTTATTAATCTGATATGTAATGTCAAACTTATGTAAGTGATGTAAAATATTGTTTTGTTTTCCTCTGATGACACACATAGTATCTACTCCAATCTATGATGTATGTGTTTTTAGAAAAAGGACTATGAGTGGAGGTATAGGTTTCCTTAGCTAGTAAAGAATAAACTTTTTGTGATTTATTATAACAAACTGGGTTTTATTATGTTTTTAGTTGTTTTTTGTGATTGGGATTAGGGATCTTTAGTGATAACATAATGGATCAGTCTAAATATATGATAACATCATTAAACATGGGTAGTTTTTGTTGTATGTGGTGTTCATTAAAATTCCATCCCTATCTTGATAATTGAATTTTGATATGGTTTTTGAATAAATTCACATATGTGTAATCACCATGAAAAATAAAGTTCATTATCAACTCAATCTAAACATGGTACATGATTAGTGAACAAAATAATTACTATACACTTAAAGGGGTTATGTTTCGGTTTATTAACATTCTTTTTACAAAGAAATTAAATGTTTTTAAATGGAATTTGGGGATGAAAAATATAATAGGGATGGTTAGGGATCCTAATTCAAAAAACAGAATGAATAACCAATGGAAAATTTAGAGAGTTATAGGATAAACCAACTATGAAAAACTTGAACCAATATTTTCTTATTATGAATTGATGGTTTCGTATGAGAAAGAATCTTCTGATGGACTCCTCATTTTCATACTATCAATATACATGATTTTATTAGATACTATTATAATAATTTATGTTTTAGTGTTTTTTTAAACTAGATCATAAAAATTAATTTTTGAAATTTTTTCTCCGGGAAACTCAGGTCCCCAACTAATAAATCATATTTTGTACAAATTTTTGAGATTATAGAAATGTCTTCACACCTTCTTATAAAACGGGAAATAATGAGATGCCTATTTTTTTATATTTTGAGTTTGATATATTATTATAAAATATTTCTTGAATTTCTTCTTAATACAATAGATTATTTATTTAGTGAATTATAATTAAATTTTGAAGAAAATATTACATCAAATGGTATAATGTTACATAATAAGATTTTGGATTATTTCTTTTCTCAAAAAAATATCTGTTCAATAGCTTACTCTATGTGAGACCCAAAACTTATAATATCCATGATGTATTCTGTGATTATTTTCAAAAAAGTTAAAATAATAATAAAATAGTTACCAAATAAAATATATTACTAAACTAAAATTAGTTACTTGTAGAGGATAAATAATTAATATGATTTTAAATTTTAGGAGATTTTTCATTATTGAAATATTGTATTTTAAATTTCATTATATAATAAACTATTAAAATAATTTTAAAAAATTAAATATTAAATATGAACTAATTTATTGACATTATTTATATTATGAATTGATATGAAATAATAGTTTTAAAACTTAAAAACATTATTTTTCAATAAGAAATGTTTTCTTTTTTATTTTATATTTTCATTTTAAAAATAAATTGATAAAATTTATTATTTTAATTCTATAAAATGAAATTATATTTTGAAATCATCATTTCGTTATTATCATAGAATTAAATTTTGAGTGTTTTTTGAAATAATATTTTTTAGGAGAATAGTGAAAAGTTCAATTTTTTATAATATCGTACTGTTTAAGAATATATAAAGAATTAAATATTACATAAAAAATATAAAATTATCATTAAGAAATTTAATTATGGAAACAATTTATGAATTACAAAATATTATGTTCAATTTATAAGACTCGTGTTTTACATTTTGAAACATGTGTAATATTTTAATGAAATAATTTTTTTCATCCTATGATTAATTATGATATGATAGCATATAATTATTTTTCACATCATTTTTAAGATTTCTAACTCCTATATTTTAACAAATACACATATCAATTCCATGTATACAATCAAAATTAATAATTTTATCCTAAAATTTATTTTTATACATACAATATACATTTTCTATAAATGGTTTTTATGCATTTTATGGGCTAATGTAAAAAATTAATATTTATTATAATGATAAATTCTATTAGAAATTTTATAAATAATAATTTTAAAAACATTTTAGATTATATATAATAAAAACCATTATATTAGTAGGAATTAGAAATAAATTACAATATTAATAATTACCTACCATAGTAAAAATAAAAAATTGTAAACATGAAAATTCTAATAGTAAAAGATGTAAAAATTATCAAAATCATTCCTAAAAGTTTTTGGATGAGTTTTTATGGATCTTATCATTCCCCAACCCAATTATTTTCAATTCCTAGTTCTTTTTGGCCATTGAATAGTAACATCACCATTTATATAATGCAAAATTCCCACTCGAAATTATATAAGGATCCATCACCACCCCAATTCTTTTAACACACAAAGCCTCTTGTTTTGAACCAAATAGTTCCAAATAATTCCCTTGAATTCCTATATAATTCCATGACTATAACATCCCATTACTTCTATAATTGTTACACATTAAACCCGATCATGTGTTTCTATTTCATTGAGTGGGTAAGGGATGAGATTGAATTGGGAGGATACATATAATTGTAAAGTTAGAGATTTGTTGGAATCTCATCATTAAAAAATATTTTTTGCAGACTTCCAAGGAATTAAACATCGTGTAAACGTGTTAAAAATCATGTAATGATGTTGTATTGAAGGTTTGAAATGATTCATTCCATGATTGGTACATATCATGTTTTTTGAGTACAAGTTTTTATGAATTAATGATCAGTTATTTAAGAGAAGAATCGAGTTTTAATGTAAAAAGTTTCACATTTTGATAGTTTTAAAACATATGTACTATATGTCGTTTATGGTTATTACATGTCATGTAACACCCAGACTGTATTTTTTAAATATGCAGTGTGGATGGTTGATTCATTTTGGCTCATATCCAGATTTCCCCCCTCATCCTAAGTCTCTTTCTAGCTATTCTTGATGCATCCAAACCCTTATGAATCAAGTTATTTAGTGTTGGATCATAGTTTCTATTGTGGCGAGTTTTCTGAGTAAGTTTTCACACACATTATTTAATTTATCTCTTTCTAATCCAATGTTTTATGAATAGGTCATCATGGATTTGTTAGATCTATGCCATATAGTGTTGGATTTTGAATCTATGTTGGTTTTCAGATCTTCTTCACCTTCATTTTTATTGGTTGGTTCCATTGTGAGTGTTTAATTTCAGGAAGAGGAAGGTGGGTTCTTTTTTATTATCCATATTTATTAACATTAAAATGATTGATTTGTTTCAATTGTTGATTGAAACATAGTTTCTCAAACTCACTTTCAATTGATGTAATAAAACAAAATTCCACTCACTTGTGATTTTTGAAATGGTTTCGGTATGAGATTTTGGAAAGCCTATGAATCCTTTGAATTGGTTTGATGATATGAAATTTGGATTATTTAAATTTTTTAATTTAAATTATGTATTTAATGTAAATGATTAAAATTAAATTTTTTAATATAATTTTTATATTTAATTACGAAATGATGGAATTTATTTAGAAAGTATTTAAAACATTTGAATGGATTAAAAAGGATTTTATAGAAATCCAGTGGTTTTATCTTGTGAAATAGGCATGTTAATAATTTAAACGTAATTTTTTTAAAATGTAAAATTGTAATTGAAATGGAACAGTGGGATTTTATTTTATTTTAAAAAGTCATAAAATAAATTTCCTATCAATGATTATATAAGACTGCATGTAAGACGTTGGTAGATAGTGAGTCATTTGGACACAGTATATGTTATTAAATCTTTCTAAAACATACATTAGCGGGTCACATCCTCGATTGGTTGGTGACAAGTTGCCCTTGTCCAGTGTTGTCAGGAAATGTGTATACACATCTTTCTATGTTCTATTAGAGAGTGCAGAGTCATATAGCCTGATATACTATCATACCTATGTGGAAGATGACCGTGTTTCCCACTTGTTATTTATATTTGAGATATAAATGTATGTCAATGTTTATAAACTTATTTTCATGCCTTCTTAATTTACATAAATGGGTTTATATAAATTTTCTATTTAAGGCATTGTTTTAGAAACATTTTATCCTTGTAAATCCATTGATAAATGTATATTTCCATCACTTCAACTATATAACATGGTCTGTTTAAATATTATTTTAAATTCCAAACATGTTTACATTAAAATTGAAATCACTTTATTTAGTTTATCTATTGTTGGTATATATTATGGAATCCATGGTGGGACCCTACTAAGATATTTGTCTCACATCCTACTTTTTCATTTTGGTGTGTATAGACTATCATCATCCAGGTTCGTGAAAAGGGAACAGATCACCTAGAGGTGGATCTAGTTACTGATCTATGGTCTTAGTGAGTTGTGTCCATAGGGACCTAGTTTGTTTTTTCAATTTTAGAACTTATTTTATAGTACTTTTGGATTTTTTATGCCTTATTATATTCTGGTAATTTAATATCTGCAGAATTTTATTTGGATATGCATACTTTCTCACTTTTTTGATTCCTCACTCATGTAGTGAAAACCATTCCCACTTTTATGTTGTATGATTCTAGTTGATAGTAACCAACCCATGGGGATCATCTATGTCAGGACTTTATTGGTTATCAAGTTACTAGGTTACATAGGCGGGTTCATGAAAAAGTGGTATTTGTGGTAGGTTTACTGTTTTTTGTCAAGTCAGTCTGCATTTTTGAAACTTTTTCTGATCATAGGAGTTAGTTGTAAGAGATTGTCAGGCCAGCACTCAGAGTAGTGAACCTTAAGTTACTAAGGGTGGTAAGGAAAATACATATTGTGGGATATTTCTAGTCTATTCCCAATTTTGATTTGCATGGAGTGGAATACAAATTGTGTTTATAATTTATGTTGCGAATATTTTTTGTTGTTACTCAGATTGAGTTGTGGTACCCATCCAGTCATCATCGAGTTTCCCAACATGTTTCCTATAGATTTCTCTAGTCTGGTACAGGTGATAGAGGATGAGTTTCTTTCTAACTTAATTCATGGTACACAACCAATATATATCCCCTCCTACCACATCGCACCAGGTTAGATGAAGGATTTGAAGTTATAATTGGATGATCTTCAAGAGAAAGGATTTATTCACCTAGGTTTGTCACATTGGGAATCGTCAGGTCTCTTAACCAAGAAGGTTTGTGGTTACCTTCACATATGTGTCTACTATTGAATGATCAATCGAGATACAATAAATAACAAATATATGTTTCAATGTATTGATGATATGTTTGATTAGAATAATGGGTAGAATTGGTTTTTGAATATTGAGCATCGATCTGGTTATCATTAGTTTAGGATAAAAGAATATGACATTTAGAAAACCGCCATTCGTAGCAAGTACAAGAACTATGAGTACCTAGTTATTCCATTAGGTCCAAAAAAAGCTCATGTAGTATTCATGTATTTAATGATTAATATTTTACAAGAGTATTTGGAAACATTTGTTGTAGTTTTGTGGATTACATTCCTGTCAACTACATGTCCAAGGAGGATCATGTGTATTATTTGAGAAAAATTATGATTCTGTTGAAAATTAATCAACTTTATTCCAAGATTTGAAAGATTGATTTCTATATTTAGGAAGTGGAACTCATTGGACATAAGGTTTCTGAGAATGTTATGTCAGTTGATAATGAAAAGATGAAGGCTGTTATGAATTGAGAGCAACCATGAAATTCCTTCAAGATTTAGAGTTTCTTGGTATTATCTGGATATTATTGTAGGATCATGAAGGAAATAAAAAATTTGGATTATCTAATGAGTGCTCTAACAAGAATTGGGGTTATTTTTTCAGGTATTGATATATGTTAGATTTATTTTGATGAGTTGAAATGTTTGTTTACTTCTACGCCGATGTTGACTCTTATAGAGGCAAGGTAGGGCTATGTGGTCTATTGTGATGCATTGGGTTCTTTCTTGGGATACATCCTTATGCTTGGAGACCATATAGTTTGTTATGGACCTCTTCCTCATGGGACACAAGAAAATAATTATCCTACCCATTATCTATAATTTCTAGTAGTGAGTCATGTGCTTAAGAGTTAGCGAATAACCTTTATGGTTAATGGCTTATCGTGTTTTCAAACCAAAAAATCATGAGTTATATATTCTCTATAAAAATTGAAATATTCACTAGAGGTGTTGGGTGGGGTAATTTATTTCAGTAGACATAGACATCATCTATAAATTGGGAAAATGGAGTGTCATTTCACATGATTTAAGTTAGAAACATCGAACCTAGGCTGTGAGAGAATATTCAGATGAGTGTAATTTGATGGAACTCTTTTCACAGATGAATATTGGAGTTCCGGAGAAAGGGGATGAAGCTTATTTATCATGTTTTCA
Organism: Viscum album; assembly: GCA_963277665.1. Taxonomy (NCBI): domain Eukaryota; kingdom Viridiplantae; phylum Streptophyta; class Magnoliopsida; order Santalales; family Viscaceae; genus Viscum; species Viscum album. The sequence continues at coordinate 1,248,007,228 of OY728151.1, read as the reverse complement.
ATTTAAATCTACTCTTATCGAAATTATTCATCAATATAAAGATATTGAGGATGAGTTCAATATCATTAGAGACTATATTTGTGGTGGGGAGATAGTTTCCCAGTTTTCTTTCTCCAAATAGGGTGTTCAATCCTACAAATATCTCTTCATTGTGTCATTTACAGCAATGAAGGAATTGATGGGGGATTTTCATAATTAATAGTGGATTTTGTACCCATGAATAAAAAATGTGTTCTATAACCTGAGGTGGTAGGTTTGGAGGCCTTGTATGATATGGGGCATTGCAGAATTTGTCTCTCATTGCTACATGTGCTGATAGGTGAAATATGAGCACCAGAACCCTTGAAGTTTGCTTCAACCACTTCTTGATCCTACTTTGACGTGGGATGAGATCTCTATGGAATTTTTTTTTGGGTTTCCACATATGAAAATAAATAATAATGTTATATGTGTTGTGTTTGACAAGATGTCCATTTTAGCACATTTCCTCCCATTCCAGATACTAGAAAGGTTTTGGAGCTGTGAAGTCTCTATGTGAAAGAGTTGTTTTCGTTTTTACAGAGTTCCATCTATTATGTTCTCTGATAGGGATTCTTGGATTACTTCTCAATTTTGGAGAGGTTTTTAGGATGAAGTGGAATATCAGGACTTTTTGAGTATAGACTTCCATTTTCAATTGGACGGGAAAACAGAGAGACCTATAAAAAATCATAAAGATATTATCCACGCTTCTGTTCTAGATTTTGGTGGAAAATGGGATGATAATTTGTGGATGGTCGAGTTTTCTTATAAAAACTGTTACCATTATATGATTAGAATGGATCCTTTTGAGTCCTTGTAAGTCATGCCTTGTAAATCTCTATTATATTGGTTAGTGCATGGTTACAGTTACTTGGTTGCACTAAGCTTGGTATAAGATACTAAAACAAATTTTTAACTAATTAATTATAAAATAATGACACCAAAAGGCAGATATATGTCTTATGCTGATCATCATCATTGACATTTGGAGTTTTATGTTTTTGATCATGTGTTCTTGAAGGTTTCACCCCGATTGGGACATCAATTAATTGGGAGGAAAGGGAATATTTATCCTCATTTTGTGGGACCTTTAGAGGTATTTGAGATGGTGGGGAACGTTGCATACCTTTTATCACATCCACAAGTACTATCATAGATACATAACATGTTCCGTATATCATAGCTAAAAATGTATCTATCTGATATATCACACATTTTCACCTCGAGAGATCTTGATATTGAGCTTGATTTGTATTTGACTGAGCAGCCAGTCATGATAGTTGATTTTGAGACCACAGTACTTCATGGGAGGATTATACCTTTGGTTCAAGTTTTATGGAATCCTAGTTTTAATAGCATGATATTTGGGTGAATGAGTCATTGATGAGAGAGAAGTAGACTTATCTATTGGGAATGAATGGTTATTTATAGGATTTCATGGGGATGAATGTTTTTATGCTTAGGACGTTTTAACATCCTATTAGTGATCTAATAGGTTCACCATAAAATGGGTAATAATATTCCATTTTATTGATTGGGGAAGGGTTAAGTTTGAATTTGGAGGACACCTATAGTTGTAAATTCAAGGGATTTTTGGACTCTCATCTTTAACCAATCATTTTTAGACTTATAGGGAATTACACATCATCTAACAGTAGTACACATTGTCTAATGATTCTTCCTAAATTTCATGAACTTCTTCACACCATGATATGTACACATTGTGAGTTTTTATTACATGTAAGGATGTATTTAGTGATAAATTTTTAACTCCGAGTGTCAAGTTTTAATGCAAAATGGTTCACATTTTGACGGTTTCAAAACATATGTATTACACATCGGGTATGGGTATTACACATCATGTAGTACCCCAATTTAATTTTTTAAATATTTAGGGAAGCTTTTAAATTCATTTATTCTCCTCTCCATATTTGTCTCCCTCTATCTAAGGATATTTCTAGGCATCCATGAAGCCTCTTAGTATTTCTCGATCAATTCATTTAGATTTAGATCATAATTTCACAAACAGTTAGTTTTGTGAGTACGTGTTTCCACTCGTTTTTGTTCTTCTCTCTTTCTCATTCCATGGGTTTTCAAAATATCATAATATATTCTAGGGATCTATGACTTGTAGTCTTATATCATTTTTCTATGTTGGGTTTTGATATCTTCTTCACCTTCATTCTCATTGAATGTTGTTGTTACAGTTGATTAGATTATGGAAGAGGTAGGTGGATCTGTTCTGATTAGCCAAATTGATTAACTTGGAATGGTTTGGTTTAATTAAATTATTGATATAAATTTATTTTCTTATACTCACATTCAATTGATGTTATAAATCCCAATTTCATTGAGTTGGTAGATTTGAAATGGTTTTGGAATGAGAATTTGGAAATCCTCTGATTCATTTGAATTGGTGTGTTGATATGGAATATAGATAATTTAAATTGATTAATTTAAATAATTTATTTTATAGAAATGATTTTAATCAATTGTTGAATTTAATCATGAAGTAGAAGTTTTAAATGAGTCAATTGGTTTGGAATGGATATCAATCATGTGACTTGATAAATAAAATATTTTTATAGAACCCAATGGTTTTATCTTGTTAATGTTGCATTTTTTTATTATAACCCGTTGTTTTTTTAAATATAAAACTAAAATTGAAATGGAAGAATGGGATTGAATTTTTTTTATGAAGTATTAAAATTAATTTTCCATCATTGATTATGTAATAGAACATGAAATCATTAGGTAGTTAGCGAGTTATCTGGACACACTCTATGCTATTAAAGTGTTCAAAAAAATACATGTAGCGGAAAAAATCCTAGATGAGTTGGGGAAGAGTCGCCTTAGGCTAGTGTCATTGGGAAGTGTGTATACACATTGTTCTGAGTTCACTTAGAGAGTGTGCATTCATATATCATCATATACTATCTTACCTATTTGGAATATGACCATGTTGCCCTCTTGTAATTTTTATTTGAGATATAAATGTGTCCAATGCCTGTTAATTTCTTTTCATTCTTATTGAATTCATATAAATTGATTTATGTAACTAATTTACTAAATCAATTGTTTTAGAAATATTCCATAAGTGTAAATATTTTTTTAATGTATATTTCCATTATTTTAATTTTATATCATTAATGATTAATTATCCTTTAGAATGCCAAACCTATTTACTTTAGAATTAAAATAACCTTATTTAGTTTATCAAGAGTTGGAATCTATTATGGGATTCGTTGTGAGACCCTACTGAGTTTTTTTTATATCACACCCTTCTTTTTCTTTTAGGTGGTTGTAGAATTTATTCTTCATGGTTCACGAAAAGGTAAAGTATCACTTGGAGGTAGATCCTCCTTCGGACCACTGGTTTTGGTGAGTTGTGTACCAAGGGACCTAGGTTGTGTTTTTCCTATTTTAGTACATTGGCTGTAGTTCATTGGTCTTGTTTATTCCTTAATGTATTCTTAAAATTTATTCATGGTTTTGTTTTATTTTTATATGCATATTTTTTTCATATTTTGATTCTACATTCATGTGTAAAAAATAATTCCCACTTGTATGTTGTATAATGCAAGGAGCTAGTTGCCGATGCATGGGGGTGAGGAATGACATTCGGTCTATGTTAGGACTGGCTCAGTTATCGGGTTACTAGGGTACCCAGGATGGTTCATGACAGAGATATTCTTTTCTTCTGAAAAAACACCTCTAAAAGCCTCAATACATTTTAAAAAAGAACAACTCTAAGGAGTTATACGTCATATTCAATTAGTCATTTTCTCAATTTCCATTTTTTTCACTTAATACCACATAAACACTATTCAATCAATTAAATTATGATAAAATAATTATTAATTATATACTAAAATTTTATTATACAAATGTATTATCCCTTTTCTAACCTCCCCGAAAACTATTCAAAAAAATAAAGGTGTCATTAGGAATACAAGTAGACTACCACCTCCAGGGATCACATACTTGATTTTTCACCACCGCCATTGATGGAAAATTATTTGACAATATTTAATGGATTTATATGATATTTATAATATTATTCAGATTATTAAATTATAAATAATTCAATATCTTATTACCTATATATGGAAAATTTATGTCTTTCACATGATTACATTCTTGTAAGAACATAGTTCTTCTTCTGAGGTACGACTATTTTCTTTTTTGGTTTATGTAAGTTGAAAAATAAGTAATGGGGTTAAATGCTAGATTTAGGCCTTACATGACCAAACATGGTCCTAAATATTGTCACAAACAGTCCTTGGGGACCGTGCCGTGACTACCCCAAGCCCACCTTCCATAGGCCAGGGGCCTACGACTAGCACCAAAGGCGTAAATCCTGATAAAAGGGAAGGTATTTCATTTATAATAGTAAACACACAACAGAGTATGCAACAGAAGTAAGCACTAAGTAAACTGAATACAAAAGTAAGTGATGAAAGGAATGGGGCCAAAAATACATGCCCAATAGTAAGTATAGTACAACTGGAAATCTAGTACAACTACAGTAACGTAAAACAACAACCATTGAGTCATCCTTCGGGAATCCCACCTAAAGGGTGGGTACATATGATATCCTTAGCACCTAGGGTCTGTCTTTCTGCTCCATGTACGTCTCATCAAGTTGTCTACCTCCGGGTACCATCTAGCTCCACAAGTCTCCACCTTGATCAGTGTTCTTTGTCGTCTGCATCTAACACAACGTAGTGCGGGCACAGCACATGCAGGGGTGAGTATAATGATACTCAGTAGGGACCCTAAGACCCCTTAAGGTCTCCCAGAATCCACAAAGTATAAACCAAAAAATATGGATACAAACACAATGTATCAATCAAATCTACTTATGTATATTCCCATACATATACCCAAGTTAACAATCTCAGTTCGGCTCAAACTCTCAATCCCAAGCACAACCCAATCCACAAAGGAAGTTAATTCAATCACATCGATGATAATGATTTAATGTCAAGATTCATCTCACACAAGTATAAATATTTCATATAGAAATAGATATGATCAAGTGTAGTCACTGATTCATCTAAGCTGTCGGATCCACGTAGGTTACTAGACCAGCTAAGCTGTCGGACCCACGTCGGATACAAGAACTGCAGTCGTCGTTTCCAAACCCACGAAGGATTTATGTACAGTATTCGTCGCTTCCAAACCCACGTAGGATTCAAGTACAGAATTCCTCGCTGTCAAACCCATGTAGGATTCATGTACATAAGTCCTCATTGCTGAAACCACGTAGGATTCAAGTACAGAAGTCGTCACAGAGGAACCCACGTAGGATTCAAGTACAGAAGTCATCACTGCCGAACCCATGTAGGATTAAAGTACAGAAGTCGTCCCTGCCGAACCCACGTATGATTCATGTACAAAAGTCGTCACTACTTAACCCATGTAGGATTCAAGTATAGTTTCCATCTTCGTTGAACCCATGGAGGATTCTAGTACGGTAGTCGTCGCAGTCACAACCAGCTCTAGGGTTCCCGCACACAGCATGCTTAATTTTGAGAGGGTCTGCTCCTCGAGCCAAGGGGGTCAATACATCAAATAACACGAAGTCATGAGTTGATGTATCCTAAGGTTATGTCTCACCAAAAGAAACCCAACGTGACATAATGTGTGTCAATCGAACGCCCAGTCTGAGAGTTATTAGCTTTTCCGTTCTAGGGGCCCAGTTGGATTTCGGGTACAATCCAACCCGGCCATACTCCAATCACATCTAAACCTCATGTGGATTATTCCGAATGAACTGTCTCATCAAACGTAAACCAACGTAGTTGACGACACGTCAATCAGATGTCCGGTCCTTAATTTATAAGCGTTTCCGCTCAGAGGGCCTGGTTGGTTTCCGGTTCGAACCAACCCAGGCGTACCCAAACTTTACAAATACTTTGAGTGTAATATAACTAATCGACCATCTCGATCCATGGAATCCTACTCAACTTACAGTGCGTCGATCGGAGGTCTGTATCTCATGTTATGGTGAAATAACCAAAAATGGTCTGAAGAGGGGGGGTCTGGGCCCGGTCCGACCCGACCCCACTCAGCCTGGGTCGGCCCAAACCGGGATGACCCGACTCGGGTCAGAGTCCGGCCCAGTAGGGCGCAGCCCGGCCCAGGATGTCGGCCTGGCCCAGGGCACCATCCTGGCCCGCAAGGCGCGGCGGCCTGGCCCACGTGGCATGACGGCCTGGCCCGTGTGGCGCAGCGGCCCGGCCCGTGAGGCGCGGCGGCTCGGTCCGTGTGGCGTGGTGGCCCGATCCGCGAGGCGCGGTGCCCTGGTCCACATGAAGCGATGGCCCATCCGCGTGGCTGGGGCGGTGAAGGCCACCTAGTCAGCGTGACCAGGCGATGGCAGTGCCCTGCGGGGCCTGCCCTAATAAATCAAGGGGGTGATTCCCTCCCCCCCGTCTCCCGTAACGGAACCGGAAAAGGAATGTTCCTCTCCCGGAACCCGATGGTTCTTCCCTGGCGCACCCTCACCGACAGTCAGCTCAACTGGCCGCCCACCTGCCTATCCGCCTCGGCCCGGCCACGACTTCCCCTTCTGGCGCAGTGTGACAGCGCCACACTGTCTCCGACCACCGTGGCCTCATGGTCGCGACCCCTCTACCGCACAGCGCGACGGCGTTGTGATTTATTCCAACTTTCATGGACCTCTTCCTCTGGCGCAGTGCGACGACACCGTGCCCCTTCGTCATTGCCACGACCCGTGGTGGCCGTGGTCCCATTATTTACATAGTTTCAGAGACCCAGTGTCAATTGCGCTGCCGGATTATCTGTGGTTTTCCCTACCGGTGGCGCCATTGCACCACCACCGTCATCAATCCATTAAGAACTATCGAAGGGATGTTGGTTCGTGTTTGATCGGCCCCTCCCTCCGTGTTAGATGATAACATTCAACTTATAATTTACCATAATAAAATATGTGGTACGGGGATTTAAATTAATCAATAATGACCCCTACCTTGAAATGAGGTTCGCGGTAGTCGAGCGTTGTGGAAGACGACATCACGAGGGGACGGCGTCAACTCGTAGATGTCGGGAAGGAAGGACCCGAGGATGGAATTTTGTCACGACCCGTCCTCAGGGCCCATTCCATGACTACCCCAAGCCCGCCTTCCATAGGCCATGGGCTGGGGACTAGCACCAAGGCATAAATCTCGGTAAAAAGGGAAGGCATTGCCTTTGAAAAGTAAACAAACACCACAGAGAAAGAAAGAAGTAGAAGTAAACACTACGTAATATCTAATACAATGTAAGTGCAGAAAAGTAAGTGGGCTAGTATACAAACCCAAACAGTAAGTAAAGTACAACTCGAAAAGGGAAAACAACAACTGAAGGTAAAGCCGAAACATCGAGCCGCCCACTGGAAGTCCCACCTGAAGGGTGAGTACAGATAGCCTCCACAGCTCCTTGGGTCCAACCGTCCGCTCCGAGTATATCTCACCCAGTTGTCCACCTCAAGGTACCATCCTGCTCCGCAAGCCTCAACCATGATCAGCGATGTCCGTCGTCTGCAACCAACACAACGTAGTGCGGACATATACAATGCAGGGGTATGTATAAGCTACTCAGTAGGGACCTCGAGACCCCCGAAAGTCTCCCAGAATCCACAAAGGATAATCCACAAAGGAAAGATACAATCACGAAGTAACATCTGACACTGCTTAGGTATATGCCCATACATATACCTAAGTCATCAATTCCAGCTCGCTCCATCCTCCGAGCCCAAGTACAACCCAGTCCACACAGGAAATAAAAACTTAAATCCACACAGGATAGCACAACACAATCCACACAGGAAAGAAAAACATGATTCATCTCTCACAGGAATACTACTTCGTAAGACGATAGAGAAGATTAGATGTAGACACTGATTCATCTAAGTCGTCGGACCCACAAAGAATCAGTAGGTACAAAACCCCGCAATGACCTACACAGGATCGATCATGATGTTGAAACCATATCTATTGGGAAACTCCTTCTTCATCAAGTACAGTGGTTATGCCGCTACAACCAAGCGCTTCCCTCTAACCTTGGACTTCTATAGTACTCCACATATTGAGTACTGTGGGCCTGCTGCTACAACCAAGCACTTCCCACCATGGGTCTGCCGCTACAACCAAGCGCTCCCCCTCATAGCCTCTAAAGGTACTCCTTCTGTTGATTACCACGGGTCAGCCGCTACAACCAAGCGCTCCTCCGTCGTGGGTCTGCCGCTACAACCAAGAGCTCCCTCGTGCTGCTACAACCAAGCGCTCCTCTGTCGTGGGTCTTCCACTACAACCATGCGCTCCCCCTCATAGACTCCAAAGGTACTCCTTCTATTGAGTATCGCGGGTCTGCTGCTACAACCAAGAGCTCCTCCGCTGTGGGTCTGCTGCTACAACCAAGCGCTTCCCATTGGGCTATCTGTTACACACCGAGTCGTTCGATCAACAGTCGTCAAGTCTCAACCGGCACTAGGGTTTCCGCAAACAGCATGCTCGTTCCGGGAGGGTCTACTCCATGAGCCAAGAGGTCAATTAATCAACTGACATGTAGTCCAGAGTTGATGTATCCCAAAAGTACCATAGTGGTCACTACCAAACCCACGGATGATTCCCGTACAGTCTTCATTATCGTCGCAGACGCAGCCAGATCTAGGGTTCCCGCACGCAGCAAGCTCGTTCGGGAGGGTCCGCTCCACGAGTCAAGAGGCTGATACATCAACTGACACATAGTCCAGAGTTGATGTATCGAAAAGTTCTGTATCGTCAACAGGAACTCAACGTCGCAGACGGCGCATCAAACAGACGTCTGGTCTGAGAGTTATCAGCTTTTCCATTCCAGGGGGCCCGGTTGGATTTCGAGTGCAATCCAACCCAGCCTCTATCCAACTGCATCCAAAACTTAAGAGAAATATGCTAATATTTCTGTCTCATCAAGAGGAAATCAATGAGACAGACGGCGCGTCAATCGGACGCCCGATCTGGGAGTTATTGGCTTTTTCGTTCCAGGGGACCGGTTGGTTTCATCAGCGAACCAACCCAACCGCACATAGATGGCATCCAAACCTTGATCGGAGTAAGCCAAAAGGTTCTTCTCACTTAGAGAATCCAACAAAGTCGACGACACATCAATCGGACGTTCGGAGCTCATGTTATGAGCGTTTCCGCTCCAAGGGCCCGGTTGGTTTCGTGTACGAACCAACCCGGATGAACACAAAGTACTCCGAAACCTTGAGTGCGATATGCCGAAACGACTGACTTGATAAAAGGGTCATAGCGCCGCAGACGGTGTGTCGATCGGAAGCCCGTAGCTAATGTTATGAGCAAAAGACCAAAAACGTCTGAAAACGGGGGGTCTGGGACCAGACCGGCCCAGCCCAACCCCCCCTAGGTCGACCCGAGTCCGGGTCCGACCTGGCCGGCACGACCCGGCCCCACTAGGGCGCGACCCGGACCGACCTGGACACGACCCGGCCCAGTCGGCGGGTTGGCTCGGCCGGTTACGGCCGAGCAGAGCGGGGGGCGTGCTGCCCCCGCGCGAGGGAACCGCGGCCCCGCGTAGGGTCGCACTTGCCGGCGGACGCGGACGGGCCACTGCGTCCCATGCTCCTCCAGTCCTGCGTGGTCGCGGGACTACGATGCTGCCGCTGCGGCTTCAGCCGTGGCGGCGCGCCGGGCGCCTCCGCCTTCCACCGCCGGCACCGCCGTGCCGGCGTGGTGCGCCGACGGGTCGCTCTGCGGACCACCGGACGAGTTCCGGTGGTCCGAAATTTACGTAATCTTCGCCAAAGGTCCTCCCGGGGTCCGTCCTTCACTGCGAGGACCCCGCGTCGCCCGTGCGGCCTACTTTGTCGATGTCCGCCATTTCACACACCAAGAACGAAAGGGGCAGTGGGTTCGGACTTGTTCGTTAGTCTGCACCCACCGCGTTAGAGGTTTTAAATGTCTCACAACAATTTTAATCATATGCCGTGGGTATAAATCACATATATTTAAAAGAATCAACCCCTACCTCATCGTTGTCGTCGAACGCGAGTTCTTCGCAGAATTGACCATCGCGGAAGAATAGGATCGCCGCGTCGCGGAAGGTGGCATCACGTCATCATGGTACACGGCCTCGTGTTGACGATCTCCGAAGGTTAAAGAAAACACACGGATTTAAATAGAACCATTTAAACCCATGTTGAGGATAAAATCCACAAAGGAAAATAAAAAGATCAGCAATCCCCTACCTCAATCGGTTGATGATCAGAGATTGTCGTGGGGAAGGATCATCGCGGAAGAATGTCGTGGAAGGAGAATCATCGGCGTCGCGGTACACGACGTTGCGCCATCGATCTCCGAGGGTCTGGCGTTCTTCGTGTTCTTTGCGTTCTTCGCGAAGGAGGATGAAGAGCTTACAGTTTCTATCAATCCTCTCAACAAGTCACCCACAAGAAAAACGTGTGTTGGTCTTATTTTATTCCATGCCAACAATTTGAAAAACAAGTTAAGAAACAAACCATTAATTAGATGAATTAATGGTAACGACTTAACTGCCCAATTAATAGGGGCGTTAAGAATTTACGAAAACGCATGGGTTGACTTTCATTTAAGAGGGGTTTTTGCGAGTGCGTTACATAGAGGAAAAGAAACGGTGGGGCTCATGTGGGCCCCACCTCACAAATATCATACCAAGTGGGAAGGATATTTTGGGTTCCACCCTATCCACTTCAACTTAGCTTAAGTGGCTTTAAGTGGATTAAGTGAAATAAAATAAAGCTTTCGCACCGCTTTATTTTATTTCTTAACTTAACCCCAAAAACTAAAAACCACACCCGAGCAAACGCAACTCCGGAAAATGCGTTTCCAAGAAAATACCAAAACTGCGATTCCATCGGTGCCCTCGGAATTCGATTTCGAGTACCAGTTCAAAATTTAGGAAAACTCGCTCGTTCGTTCACTGAACGTACCCGAGCCAAACTTCGAGAAATGATTCCGGGCACACCGGGCCTCAGAATCAGGTGCCGTCAGAATCTGCGTTCTTGTAATAATCCAAAAAAAATTAAGAAAAAAATTTCCTTTATTTTTACGGGTATTACATCACTCCCACCACAGGGCATTACGTCCCCATAAAGATACATCATAAACTAGGGAAACAAAAGAGGGTACTAAGCATGCATCTGAGCCTCCCGCTCCCAAGTGCTCTCCTAGAGGTTCTCGTTCTACCATCTGATGCGCACAAGAGAAATCAACCGTCCACGTAGGACCCGCTCCTGTCGATCCTCGATCTCCACTAGGACATCTGTAAAAGTCACCCCATCATCAACGTCCATCTCCCCATGGTCAATGATATGCGTTGGGTCGTGCACGTATCTCCTCAGCTGAGATACATGGAAGACGTCATGCACCCGGTGCAACTGAGGTGGTAGAGCCAGGTGATAAGCCACCTCGCCAATCCTGTTGTGGACCTGGAATGGTCCGATGAAGTGTGGAGACAACTTGACACCTCGGCCAAATCTCCGTAACTCATGTCGAGGTGTGACCCGTAAGGAAACATGGTCTCCATCCTCAAACTCTAGTTGTCTCCGCCTCCTGTCAGCACAAGAATTTTGTCGGATCTGAGGTGTCCTCATCGGCTCTTGGATGACTTGGGCCTTTCGGGTCCTACTCGAGCTGCTGAGATTTTTTCTTTGCCAATAAGATAAATCCGGTCTCATCCCCTGGATGAACCACGTTCTTCGCCTAATACAGTCAATCCCATCATGGATGATACAATCCCATACCAAGGATGACATCGTAAAGCCTCGACGCTACTACCAAGAGATCCAACCATTAATCTCACCTCTAATGGTTGAGTCACACTGTCAGCATCGATGTGTGGTCACTGGGTCTCCTTCAGTAGGTATCTCAAAGTGAGGGTCAAGTCAACGGTTATTAAACTGAAACCTCTTAGTAACAACATAAAGAGAGGACAAGAAGGTAAACGCCAAAAGAAAGGTTTCTTTTATTACTGCATCTCAAAGTACAAAGACACAAAACATCTATAGAAAAACATCAACAACACTATAAGCATCATAAACAAAAGTCTCCTAGTCCTGGAGCTAGTCCCGCTCTTGTCCATCTGCTCCCGGATCTCGATGATCGTAGGCCTCAGCTGCCTGAATCTCAGCTCTCCCACGTCCACCAGCTCCCTGCGGTCAGGGTGGACATCCTGGTGGTGGTGGTGGCAACACCTTGAAGCGTTATCCACCTCCAACTACATGGCCAGCTCCCCTGCCACGGTCTCCTGCTCCATGCGGTCCGCCTCGATCAAACCTCTGCCTCTGGCTGAGAGGTCCTTCGTTCATCTGTTGGTCATCCGTTTGGAGGGTCGGACAGTCACGAGCCATGTGACCAACTTCGCCGCATGAGTAACATTGTCCGATCATGGTAAGTCATTTTCCACCCCGGGTGCCTCGCACAAACGATCCTGTGTCACACGGTTGACCACCTATAGGTCTTTTCCTCTTGGACCCCTGCGTCATCTGTCTATTGCCCGCTGCAGAAGACTCTGCCGCATGCCGGCTAGTGGTGGGTCCTGCTGCTGGAGACTGGTCAGCAAGGAAACTCTCCACTAAGAGGGCTCGCTCCAACACCCCTATCTGTGTCAGAATGCTTTGAGAAACAACTGAAGCTCTAATTTCTCGCCTTAGCCCCTTCTCAAAGGTTCGGACCCTGAAGAATGGGTCCCATACCATGTCTGTCGAGTAGCACGAGAGATCGGTAAACCTTGACACGTACTGGGATACTATCATGCTACCCTGTCGTAGCTGTAGAATCTCCTTGATGCACACCTTACGGAGGGTGGTTGGGACGAACTCCGAGCGGAAGAGGCTCTCAAAGTATATCCAGGGAAGAGATTCCACATCATGCACCTAGAGCTTCAAGCTCCACCCTCGGCCCGCTGCCGCGTGTAGTAGGCTCGCTGCGAGGATCACCATGAGGTCTGTTGGTGTCCTCACTAACCTGAAAACTCATACAACTGCCTACAACCAGTCTGCGGCTGCCTGGGGGTCTGTCTCCCTGCGGAACCTGGGCAGTCGGTGGCACTGAAACTCATGCAGTGCACTAAGGCGACGCGCATCGTCAGCGGTTGGGGATAGAAGCATCGGTGTCTCGGCGGGTAGAGGTATCGTCGGTGCCTCTGCTGTCTAAGGGCTCTGTACCGAGGCCTCGTCGCTTGGTGGGCTGTCGTCATGCACAACTCTCGGAACCCTAGTTGGCTACCGTCGTGGGGCCATCCAGAAAAGAGACAGGTGTGCCACAGTCAGAATAGTATACCTGGTGAGCTGACACAAGTAATCACAAAGAAAACATGAAACACGCATGAAATCAATTTTTTCTTGTATTAAGTCGGAAATAAGAAGTCAGGGTCCTGGTGTACGGATACGTCGGCCGTCGCACCAACACTGGACACCCTGGACTGATAATCGCACTCAATACTCTCAACACTATTGCTTCACATAGAAAAAGATCAGAGTCTGGAGTTCTGTGGTAGAACCGAACTCCTCTGATACCAATTTGTCACTACCCATCCTTGGGGCCCGTACCGCAACTACCCCAAGCCCGCCTTCTATAGGCCAGGGGCTGGCGACTAGCACCAAGGAATAAATCCCGGTAAAAAGGGAAGGCATTTCCTTTGAAAAGTAAACAAACACCATAGAGCAAGCAAGCAGTATAAGTAAACACTAATTAAAAGCTGATACAAAGTAAGTGCGGAAAAGTAAGTGGGCCAGTATACAAACCCAAACTGTAAGTAAAGTACAACTCGAAAAGGGAAAACAACAACTGAAGTTAAAGCCGCAACGTCGAGCCGCCCACTGGAATTCCCACATGAAGGGTGAGTACAGATAGCCTCCACAGCTCCTAGGGTCCAACCGTCTGATCCGATTATGTCTCTCCCAGTGGACAACCTCCAGGTACCATCCTACTCCGCAAGCCTTGACCACAATCAGCATTTTCCGTCATTTGCAACCAACACAACGTAGTGCGGGCATAGCCCATACAGGGGTGAGTATAAGCTACTCAGTAGGGAACCCGAGACCCCCAAAGGTCTCCCAGAATCCACAAAGGATAATCCAAAAAGGAACGATACAATCATGAAGTAACATCTGACATTGCTTAGGTATATGCCCATACATATACCTAAGTCATCAATTCCAGCTCGCTCCAACCTCCGAGCCCAAGTACAACCCATTCCACACAGGAAAGAAAAACGTAAATCCACATAGGATATCACAACACAATCCACAGAGGAAAGAAAAACAGTATTCAGCTCAAACAGGAATACTACTTCGTAAGATGATAGAGATGATCAGATGTAGCCACTGATTCATCTAAGCCGTTGGACCCACAAAGGATCGGTATGTACTAACCCCCATAATGACCCACATAGGATCGATCATGAAGTTGAAACCATATCTATTTGGAAACTCCTTCTCTATCAAGTACAGTGGTTATGCCTCTACAACCAAGCGCTTCCCTCTAACCTTGGACTGCTGTAGTACTCCACCTATTGAGTACTATGGGCCTACTGCTACAACCACGAACTTCCCACCATGGTTCTGCCGCTACAACCAACCGCTCCCCCTCATAGCCTCTAGAGGTACTCCGTCTGTTGAGTACCACGGGTCAGCCGCTACAACAAAGTGCTCCTCCACTGTGGGTCTGCCGCTACAACCAAGCGCTCATCCGTCGTGGGTCTGCTGCTACAACCAAGCGCTTTCCACTGGGTTATCCGTAACACACCGAGTCGTTCGATCAGCAGTCGTCAAGTCCCAACCGGCTCTAGGGTTTCCGCACACAGCATGCTCATTCCGGTTGGGTCCACATCACGAGCCAAGAGTTCGATGCACCAACTGACATGTAGTCCAGAGTTGATGTATCCCAAAAGTACCGTAGTGGTCACTACCAAACCCATGGAGGATTCTCGTACTGTCTTCATTGTCGTCGCAGACGCAGCCAGCTCTAGGGTTCCCGCACACAGCAAGCTCATTCGGGAGTGTCCACTCCACTAGCTGAGAGGCTGATACATCAACTGACACATAGTCCAGAGTTGATATATCCAAAAGTTCCGTATAATAAACAGGAACTCAACGTCGCAGACGGCGTGTCAAACGGACGTCTAGTCTGAGAGTTATCAGCTTTTCTGTTCCAGGGGCCCGGTTGGATTTCGGGTGCAATACAACCCGGACTCTGTCCAACTGAATCCAAAACTAAAGCAAAGTATGCCAAAAGTTCCTTCTCATAAAGAGGAAATCAACGAGACATATAGCGCGTCAATCGGACGCCCGGTCTGTGAGTTATTGGCTTTTTCATTCTAGGGGCCCAGTTGGTTTCGTGAGGGAACCAACCCGACCACACTCCGACGACATCCAAACCTCGAGCGGAGTAATCCAAAAGTTCCGTCTCACATAGAGGAATCCAACAAAGTCAACGGAACGTCAATCGGATGTCCGGAGCTCATTTTATGAGCGTTTCCGCTCTGAGGGCCCGGTTGGTTTCGTGTACGAACCAACCCGGCCAAACCCAAAGTACTCCGAAACCTTGAGTACGATATACTGAAACGGCCGTCTCGATCCAAGGATCACATCACCGCTGATGGTGTGTCGATCGGAGGCCCGTAGCTCATGTTATGAGCAAAAGACCGAAAACGTCCGAAAACGGGGGGTCTGGGCCCCGACCGGGCCACCCCCCCCCCCCCCCCCCGGGGTCGACCCGACCCGGCCGGCACGGCCCGGCAAGGGCGCAACCCGGCCCAGCCTGGGCATGACCCGACCCGATCGGCGGGTCGGCTCGGCCGGTTACGGCTGAGCGGAGCAGGGGGGCGTGCTGCCCCCGCGTGTGGGTACCGAGGCCCTGCATGGGGCCGCCCTCACCAGCGGACGCGGCCGGGCCACCGTGCCCCATGCTCCTCTGGTCCCGCGCGTTCGTGGGACCGCACTGCTGCCGCCGCGACGGTTCTCCACAGTTGCGTGTCGGGCGCCGCCGCCTTCCGCCGCGGGCGCCGCCGTGCTGGAAAGGCGCGCTGGCGGGTCACTGCTCGGACCACCGGACGAGTTCCTGTGGTCGTAAATTCATGTCGTCTTCGCCAAAGGTCCTCGAGGGGTCCATCCTTCACTGCGAGGACCCCGCGTCGCCCGTGCGGCCTACTTTGTCAACGTCCTCCGTTTCGCACACCAAGAACGAAAGGGGCGGTGGGTTCAGACTTGTTCGTTAGTCCGCACCCACCGCGTTAGCAGTTTTAAAAGTCTGACAACAATTTTAATCGTACGCCGCAGGTATAAATCACAATGATTTAATAGAATCAACCGCTACCTCATCATTGTCGTCGAACGTGAGTTCTTCACGGAATTGATAGTCGCAGAAGAAGAGGATCGTCGTGTCGCGGAAGGGGACGTCGCGTCGTCGCGGTACACGGTGTCGTGTCGACGATCTCTGAAGGTTAAAGAAGACACACAGATTTAAATAGAACCATTTAAACCCATGTTGAGAATAAAATCCACAATGGAAAATAAAAAGATCCGTAATCCCCTACCTCAATGGGTTGATGATTGGAGATTGTTTTGGAGAAGGATCGTCGCGGAAGAACGTCGTGGAAGGAGAATCGTCAGCGTCGCGGTACACGGCGTGGCATCGTCGATCTCCGAGGGTTCGGCATTCTTCGCGTTCTTCGCATTCTTCGCGTTCTTCGCGTTCTTCACGAAGGAGGATGAAGAGCTTAGAGTTTCTATCAATCCTCTCAACAAGTCACCGACAAGAAAAACGTGTGTTGGTATTATTTTATTCCATGCCAACAATTTGAATAACAAGTTAAGAAATGAACCATTAATTCGATGAATTAATGGTAACGACTTAACATCCCAATTAATAGGGGCGTTAAGCATTTAAGAAAATGCACTGGTTGACTTTCATTTAAGAGGAGTTTTCGCGGGTGTGTTACTTAGAGAAAAGAAACTGTGGGGCTCGTACGGGCCCCACCTCACAAATATCCTACCATGTGGGTAGGATATTTTGGTTTCCACCCTATCCGCTTCAACTCAGCTTAAGTGGCTTTAAGTGGCTTAAGTGAAATAAAATAAAGTTGTCGCACCACTTTATTTTATTTCCTAACTGAACCTCAAATACTGAAAACCGCACCCGAGCAAATGCAACTCCAGAAAAGGAATTTCTAAGCAAATACCAGTGTTGCGATTCAATCGGTGCCCACAGAATTCAATTCCGAGCACCGGCTCAAAATTTAGGAAAACCCGCTCGTTCGTTCACTGAACGTACCCGAGCCAAACTTCAGAAAATGATTTTGGGCACACCGGGCCTCGGAATCAGGTTCCGCCAGAATCTGCATTCTTTGTAAAATTCCAAATAAAATTAAGAAAAAAAATTTCCTTGAATTTTACGGGTCTTTAAAATTTTCATTGGCATCCTCATGGGTTTCTACTTCTACTTTGGCATAGCTGATGATCGGAAGAGACGATCGTCGTTCTTCAGTGGTTCTTCATTGGAAGAATGGTGTTCTTCATTGAGAGAAGAACACTATTCTCTATTTCTCCAGAGCTTTCTCAAAACTCTCCCAACAAAACGAATTCCCAACTAAGATAATAGATAAGGCTATTATTTTATTCATACAATTAAAAAAGACAAACACTTTAATTAATTAAATTGAAAAGTTAAATTCACTAATTAAGAAGTGTTGGAAAATATTAATGGGAGAGAGGGAGGTGAAGCGATTACACCATTAAGGGGAAGGTGTCAAATTAATTGAAGGGGATATTAGTGGGGAGTTGAGGGGATGTGATAAGTTAGGGGTTTGTGTGGGCCCCACCTCACAAATATCCTCTCATGTGAGGTTAAGTGGGTGTGGGCCCCACTGTTAACTCCTTGTAGGATATAACTACCAAATATAAATAAAATTGTGTTCCACAATTTTATTTAATTCATTCTAAATCCCAAAAAATTAACTTTCAACCCACATAAAACGCAACTACGTTAGAGGTCCCCTTAGGTGAAGAACGGCGCTGCGAGTTCATCGGTGCCCTTGGATTTTGATTCCGAGCACCGATTCAGAAGATATAAAAACCCGCATGTATGTTTACTGAACATACCTGAACAAAATTTTAGAAATTGATTCTGGGCACATCAGGGCCTCGGAATCAGGCGCCGTAAGAAACTGAGGACTCGTAAAATTCCAAAGAATTAAGAAAAAAAATTTCCTGTAAATTTTCAGGTCTTTACATTACTCCCACCTCAGGGATTTATGTTCCCGTAAAGCTACAACACACACTAGGGAAACAAATGGGGGTACTATACATGCATCTGAGCCTCCCTCTCCCAAGTGCTCTCCTGGAGATTCCCCTTCTGCTAGCGAATGTGCACTAGGGGATTCGACCGTCCACATAGGACCCACTCATGTTGATACCTAATCTCCATCGGGACCTTCGTGAATTTCACCCCATCATCGATGTCCATCTCCCTGTGGTCGATGATGAGGGATGGGTCGTACACGTATCTTCTTAGCTGATATATGTGAAAGACGTCATGCACATAGTGAAACTGAGGTGGAAGGGCCTGGCGGTAAGCCACCTCGCCTACTCTTCTGAGGACCTGGAATGGTCCTATGAAACGCGAAGATAACTTGCCGTCCCGTCCAAACCTCTGTAGACCCCATCAAGGTGAGACCCGTAAGAAGACGTGGTTGCCATCCTCGAACACCGGTCGTCTCCATCTCCTATCAGCATAGGAGTTCTCTCTTCTATGTGTAGTCTTCATCCGACCCTAGATGATCTGCACCATCTCCATCACAACCTGCACCATCTCTAGTTCTACAAGTGCTGACTCCCCTGGGTTAGTCCAGCACAGTGGTGATCTGCAAGGTCGGCTGTACAATGCCTCATAGGGTGCCATCCCGATGGAAGAGTGGTAGCAATTGCTGTACACAAACTCCACCAAGGGTATGTGATCCTCCCAGCTGCGACCAAATTCAAGGACACATGTACAGAGCAAGTCCTCGAGAGTCTGAATGGTCCTCTCAGTCTGACCGTCCATCCGAGGCTGGAAGGTAGTGCTCAGATGTAGCTGTATCCAAAAAGCCTCCTGTAACCCCTTCCATAGTCAAGAAGTGAATCGAGTATCTCAATCAGAAACGATAGATGATGGCACACCATGAAGCTGTATGATCTCCTGAATATAGATGTGTCCCAATCTCGTTACTGAGCCCTACTCTTTGATCAGTAGGAAGTGGGATGACTTGGTGAGTCGGTTTATGATTACCCAGATAGGGTCGTGTCCCTTTGATGTACGTGGAAGCCCTGTCACGAAATCCATTGATATCCCATCCCAGTTACACTCTGGGACTTCTAAGGGCTGTACCAAGCCTACTAGTATCTAGTGCTCCACCTTCACCTGCTGACAAGTGAGGTATCCTCAAATGAACTCTGCTACAGGCTTCTCCATACCCGACCACCAGTGCTGTCATCTGAGGTCCTGATACATTTTTGCCACTCCTGGATGTACAACTAGAGGGGATGTATGGATGTCCCTCAGTACCTCCTCCTATAGCCTCAAGTTGGGTGCACTAGTCAACCTCTTCCTCAGCTCATGAAAGATCTTCTGGCATCTATCTGACCACACGAAGGGCTGCCCCTTCTTTGTCAACACTGAATGTGGTGCTGCATCTTTGGAGAAGTCTGTCCATCTGTCTGACGGGATCCTGAGTGATCGACTCTATACTCTTATTCATGATTCCATTCTGTTCTTCCTAGGTTTTCCTTTTCACCAACCAAGGAAAACCCCATCCCATCGTTGTAGATAAACCAAAACCATTTTTCCTAATACATTCAATCTGTGTAAGAACTGTGGTTGCCCAATCCAAACCCAAATTAACGTCGTAAGGCCTCGATGCTACCACCAAAATATTTCAACTGAAACTCTCTCCTCAAGGGTCAGATCACACTATCGGTGTGAGTGTGATTATTGAGTCTCCTCCCAAAGGTATCTCCAGACGTGAGGATCAAGTCAACATCTTAATCGGAAACTCTAGGTCTGGGACACGATTCGTGGAAGGATGGAATTATTATTACCTATGTCTATTTGTACGGTAGCGAACAGTAGACACAGACTATACCTCGAATCATTATTAGAGCCCTTGGGTTACACTCATTGACCACATGCAATTACTCTCTTCCCCTACCCTCCAGCTCCCTGAGCCTAGAGGGGACTACAAAGGTGGGTGGTTGCAACATGTCAAAATGTTCACCACCTCATGCTGCTCTCCTAGCTCTACATCCACATCTTCTGTCCTGTAGATTCATCTGTCCTTAACACTTCCTTTCTGAAGCAATTAACATGCCCAAGTCTCTGAGACTGGTGCCAGTTTCCTGCTTCCAACTGCTTACATTCTCAGGCTGTTACCACTCAGCCAATGAACATTCAACCATAAATTTTCTCTCTAGCACCCTCACATAAGTAGGAATTCATAGAGGAAATTAAACTCGATCAGATGTCCTAAAAACCCCCTCTCTCAGAGGTCCGAGCTCTAAATCACTGATCGTATCATATCCGTCGAGTACCAGGGAAGATCAGTATGCCTCGATGAATAATCATCTACTGACATGTCATCCTGTTGAAGTAGTATAAGCTCTAGAAAACTTTCAGCCACCTCCTCAAGACATTCCTCATCCACTTGTGGGTTGGGATCTCCTCGGATATTGAGGGATATATGGTGTTGAAACACATGTAAGGAACTAAGCCTGCAAGTGTCCTCTACTAGTACTGCCAGTAGTGTCTGCTGACTAATGGACAGTGATATCATTGGAACACTTCCCAAAGGTACCATCTCAGAAAACGGTCCATGTAACGAAACCGCATCACTATCCAGACCATCCCCATGGCCACTCATTTGAAAATATAAGTAGCTAAGATCAACGTCTATTCTACTAGTATCTCAACTAGGCGGAAAACTCCAATAATTGCCTCCATCCATTCCTCTACTGCCTGGGAATCTGTCACACCTCGAAACCTCGGAGGCCTCTACCAATGAAACTCATGCAACGCGCTCAGTCAGCGTGCTCTGTCCTCAAATGCAGCTGGTGGCATCTGCTGCCTAACGGGTGGTGGTGCTGATGGTGCACCACCCGAAGGTGCCAACATAGTAAGAGGACCCTACACCAGAGCCTTGTCACTCAGTGGGCCGTCATCGTGTACTCTCTCGGGAGCCCTAGCTGGTTGTCTTCATAGCAGCATCCTAATAAGGAACATTTGTGGCACGGTCAAACAGTATACCTACTGAGCCGACACAAAGTAATCACAAAGGAAACTCTTGAAACACACATGCAATCAGTGTTTTTGTGCACTGAGTCGGAAATCATAGTTCAGGGTCCTGGTGTATGGATTCATCGGCCGCCACACCAACATTGGACTCCCTGGACTAAAAACCACACTCAATACTCATAAAACTACTGCATCACAGAGAATAAATAATCTAAGTCCTAAGTTCTGTGGTAGAATCGACTCCTCTAATACCAATTTTTCATGACCCATCCTCGGGGTCCGTGCTGTGACTACCCCAAGACCGCCTTCCATAGGCCTGGGGTTGGCGACTAGCAATAAAGGCGTAAATCCCAATAAAAGTGAAGGCATTGTCTTTATAAAAGTAAACAAACAACAGAGTATGCAAAAGAAGTATGCACTAAGTAAACTGAATGAAAAATTAAGTGCTGAAAGGAAAGGGGAAAGAAATACAAGCCCAACAGTAAGTACTGTACAACTGGAAAGCTAGTAAAACTTCAGTAAAGTAAAACATCAACCACCGAGTCGTCCTCCAAGAATCCCACCTAAAGGGTGGGTACAGATGATCTACTCAGCACCTCGGGTCCAACCGTCTGCTCCGTGTAAGTCTTGTCGAGTGGTCCACCTCTGGGTACCGTCCAACTCCACATGTCTCCACCTAGATCAGTGATGTCCGTCATCTGCAACCAACACAACGTAGTGTAGGCATAGCCCGTGCAGGGGTGACTATAACGATACTCAATAGGGACCCCGAGACCCCCAAAGGTCTCCCAGAATCCAAAAAGGATAATCCACAAAAGAAGGATACAATCACAAAGTATCAATCAACTCTACTTAGGTATATGCCCAAACATATACCTAGGTTAACAATTTATGTTTGGATCCAACACTCGAGCCCAAGCACAACCCAATCCACATAGGAAGTAAAGTCAATCACATCGATGATAATTATTGAATGTTAAGACTCAGATGACACAAGTATAAATCTTTCTTATAGAGATAGAGATGATCAGATGTATTCATTGTTTCATCTAATCAGTCGGACCCACATAGGTTACTAGACCAGCTAAGCTGTCGGACCCACGTAGGAGACAAGCACCGTAGTCGTCGCTGCCAAACCCATGAAGGATTCCAGTACAATAGTCGTCACTACCGAACCCACATAGGATTCAAGTACATAAGTCATCGTTGTCGAACCCACGTTGGATTCAAGTACAGAAGTCGTCGCTTCCGAACCCACGTAGGATTCAAGTACAGAAGTCATCGTTGACGAACCCACATAGGAATCAAATATAGAAGGCGTCACTGTCAAACCCACATAGGATTCAAGTATAGATGACGTCGCTTCCGAACCCACATATGATTCATGTACATAAGCCCTCATCGTCGAATCCATGGAGGATTCCAGTACGGTAGTCGTCGCAGTCACAACTAGCTCTAGGGGTCCCGCACACAACACGATCAATTCTGGGAGGGTCCTCTCCTCGAGCCAAGTGGGTCAATATATCAATTATCATGAAGTCCATATTTGATGTATCCCGAAGTTCCATCATGTCAAAAGAAACCCAACACGACAGACGACATTTCAATTGGATGCCCGGTCTGAGAGTTATTAGTTTTAATGTTCTAGGGGCCCGGTTGGATTTCGGGTACAATCCAACCCGGTCATACTCCAATCACATTCGAACCTCAAGTGGAGTATGCCAAAATAACCATCTCGTAAAAAGGAAACCAACGTAGTCGACAACAAATCAATCAGACGTCCTGTCATTATGTTATAAGTGTTTCCGTTCCAAGGACACGATTGGTATTGGGTTCAAACCAGCCCCGCCATAACCAAACTTCACTAAAACCAAGACTGTTATATACTGAATCGACTGTCTCGATCCATGAAACCCTACGTAACTTATAGTGCGTCGATCGGAGGTCCGTAGCTCATGTTATGGGCAAATAACTAAAAATGGTTCGTAGAGGGGGGTCTGGGCCCTGTCCGACCCGGCCCAACCCACCCTGGGTCGGCCTGAACCGGGGCGACCCGACCCGAGTCTGAGTCCAGCCAGGTAGGGCACGACTCGGCCTAGGATGCTGGTCCAGACCTGGGCACCGGACCAGCCCGCGTGGCGCGGCCACCTGGCCTGCGTGGCATGGCGACCCGGCCTGCATGGCGCGGTGTCCCGGCCTGCGTGGCGCGGTGTCCCGGCCCGCGTGGCGCGGCGGCCCGGCCCGCGTGGCGCGGCATCCGAGCCCGCGTGGCGTGGCGGCCTGGCCCGCGTGGTGCGGTCGCCCAGTCCGCGAGGCGCGGCGTCCCAGCCCGCGCGGCGCGACGGCCCGGCCCGCATGGAGTGGTGTCCCGGTCTACGTGCCACGGTGGCCCCGCCGTGTGGCTGGGGCAGTGAAACCCACCTGGTCAGTGTGACCAGTCGGCGGTGATGCCTTGTGGGGCCTACCACAATCAACCAAGGGGGCAGTTTTTCACCACCCGTCTCTCTTAACAGAGCTGGAAAACGCCGGTTCCTCTCCACGGAAACCGCTGGGATCCACCCTGGCGCACCCTCACCGGCGGCCAGCTCATCCAGCCGCCCTCTTGCCTATCTGCTATGGCCCAGCCACGTCTTCCCCTTCTGGAAAGGTGTGACGGCGTCGCGCTGCCTCCGACCAGCGCGACTGCATGGGTGCGGCACCTCTACCATGCGGCACGATGGCACCACGCTTTCTTCTGACTGCCACGGCCCTCCTGGCTGCGACCTTCTTCATCTGGCATGGTGCGATGGAACAATGCCCCTATGGCATTTCCACGGACCGTGGTGGCCGTTGTCCCATTCGTCGCACAGCTCCGGCGACCCAGTGTCAATTGCACTGCCAGATTCTTCTACGGTTTTCTCTACCGGTGGCTCCATTGCACCACCGCCATCATCAATCCATTAAGAACTATTGGAGGGACGTCAGGCCATGTTTTTTGGCCAACACCCTCTGCATTAGATGATAACAATCGGCTAAAAATGTTCCACAATAAAATATGAGGTAAGAGGATTTAAATTAATCAATCACGACCCCCTACCTCGAAATAAAGTTCATGGTAGTCGGGCGTTGCGGAAGACAGTGTCACGGGGAGACGGTGTCAACTCATTGACGTCCAGAAAGACGGATCCGAGGATGGCACGTCATCAGAGTCCTCGCGGGTTGCTCCATAACCTTTGGATTAGCCGATGATTGGAAGAGATGGTCGTCGTTCTTCGGTGGTTCTTCGTTGGAAGGATGGTGTTCTTCATTGAGAGAATAACACTATTCTCTATTTATCCAGAGCATTCTCCAAACTCTCCCAACACAGCAAATGTCCAACTAAAATAATAGCTAATGCTATTATTTTATTCATACACTTCAAAAAAAACAAACACTTCAATTAATTAAATTGAAGAGTTCAATCCATTAATTAAGAAGTGTTTCCAAATATTAATGGGAGAGAGGGAGGTGAAGAGATTACACCATTAAGGGGAAGTTTTCAAATTAATTGAAGGGGATATTAGTGGGGAGTTGAGGGTAGGTGATAAGTTAGGGGTTCGTGTGTGCCCCACAACACAAATATCCCCTCATGTGAGGTTAAGAGGGTGTGGGACCCACTTATAACTCCTCCTTGTAGGATATAACAACCAGATATAAATAAAATTTTGTTCCACAATTTTATTTAATTCATTCTAAATCCCCAAAAATTAACATTCATCTGGCATAAAATGAAACTATAGTAAAGGTCCCCTTAGGAGAATACCGACACTACGAGTTCATCCGTGCCCTCGGATTTCGATTCCGAGCACCGTTTGAAAAGATAAAAAACCCACACATACATTTACTGAATTTACCCGAACAAAACATCAGAAATTGATTCTGGGCACACCGGGCCATGGAATCAGGCGCCGTTAGAAACTGTGGACTCGTAAAATTCCAAATAATTAAGAAAATAAATTTCCTTGAAATTTCTAGGTCATTAAAAATATGTCGTGTAACTTACCCATGTTTGTAAAAACCCAGGTATTTATAGAATAATAATTTTTTAATTTCTATTAATATTTATGAATAAAATATTATTTTTTACATTAACGAATATTTTTTTATGATAGCTCACTGAACACGCAACAATGAGTTTATTTTAAATCATACATTGCACACAACATTGAGTTATATTGAAAAATAATATAATTTTATTATTATTTTAAATGGTAGTAAACTCCTAACCATTGTATTTAAGACAATGAAAATTACTAACTAAATTAGGATTACACATTTTTTTTAAAAGTTTTTACATCTATACAATAAATTTTAGAGGCCTAAATTAGTAATGAATCCGAGTTTAAGCATGAAAAACTCTAATATTTTTTAAAAAGTCAATTTACTACCTTTTGAAGATGAAATATTTTTAAATATATTCTTTTTAAATTTTATATATTATATTTGAAAAAATATGATTTTTCATTGGATGTTGTACATAAAAATTTAATGTTTATTTTTGTTGTATTTTTCAGGTGAACATCATTTTTTAATGATTTGTGAAAAAATAATGCATTTTAATTCAAAATTATCTTTTCATCTAATTTATTTATATATTTAGATTGTACTACTAATTTTTTTTTGAAGTATAATTTTATTATATTTTTAGAATTTAATAAAATTATGGTCATTGGATGTTTTTTCACTCTTAAATTGGTTATAAACACATGTAAATATTTTGATAGTTATTACTTCTCCAAAACCGGTGTTTTCCTTTCAATAATGAGAAATAATTTAAAATTAATTACTGAAAATTCTGTGTCATGAATTTGTAAAGTTGGATTCTATATTTGGAATTAGGAAGCACAAATTTTGTAAATTCGTACCTTTTATTTATTATGTGAAAATGAAATTTTATAAGAAATAATTTAAAGTAAAGAAATATTTAACATAAACATGTATCATTTAGTAAAAAAAACATATATTGGGGTTATATAAGTGATATTTTCCAATATGAATAGTAATTATAAATATAAAATTATTTAATACATAATGGTATTTTATTTGTAATTTTTAGACATCATATAAAAAATTTATTTATGACACGATGACAATGTAGTGATTACCTTATTAATGGATGTTTTAAATAAATGATATTATAAGTATTAAAATAAATCTATTTTGAAACCTTTTTTGACATAAAAAAATTTTATGGACAATTATGACTTATAATATTTTATGTAATGAGGTTTTTTTTAAATAATCAAGTTGTTATGTTTTTTGTAAAACCCATGATATGAATCGTATAAAAATAGTTATAAATGAGGTTTTTAAAAAAAATAATATTTTATTAAATGAAATAATAATCCTAAAAATCTAATATTTGTCAAAATGGATTAAATAATGTTGAAAATATCATTATTTAACCACTTTAGGATTTATTTTCATTTCATAGTCACTATACTTACCATGTAGTATGAATATAAAAGAAGACATGGTAAGAGTCAAATTTGTTAACTAAGGGTTAATGATATAAGATAAGGTTAAATTTGTGACCAATACTTTTATAAAACCTATTTTTTGAGAGTTTATAGACCAAAAATTACATTATATTTTTTATAAATAACTTTGGGACCATTTGATGATGAAAATAATTTTATAACAAAATAATATTTAAATTCCTTCGTATAGTGCCCCTCCTCCCTCTTATAAATGGGCATCACCTATACCCATTTAATCACACATCCCATTCCCCTTGGCACATCCACCCTCTACCCAAATAAGTTTCAAAAATCCCTCTATTCCTCCAATAATACTTACCTTAGGAAGAAGGAAATTCAAGAAATCATTTTGGCGCAAATCAAAGGGAGTTACACGTTTTAAGACGTTCCGTCTTCTCTAAAGTATTGTTCCATTATTTTACTAAGTCACTCAATATTATATTAATATTATTTTATTACATAAAAACACTAGTATAATAAATATACTTGGATGTTTTTAGGATAATTATTCAAACTACACTAACACACTCCTCCGTCTAATTGATACAAACATACTATTTCTGTGTACGACGAACTACCGCCTCAAGAAACAATGATTGTTCGATTTTCCCCTACCACCTCTCATGGTAGGAATTATGATGGAAATTTATTTATATATTATATATATTATATATATATTGTCTCTATTCGTCTGTATTATTTATTTATAGAATACCTTTATGCTTTCCATTATGTGTAAATATGATAATTTTATTTGAGAAAATGCGGACTACTGCCCCCTCAAAGTGATATGACTCTTTCGTGCCATAAATATAATATTTCATTAATGAAGTTATTCAATGTATATAAAATATGATATTATTGTTGAATTATAATATACCTTTTTATAATTTATTTTTAATTCCTTTAAATATGAAAAATAAATGAATGTAGCGTTCATGCATACATACAGATTATCGTCTCCATTAATGGTGCATTTCATTTCTTATCTCTAAATATTATGGACTATTATAAATACATATATATTGGATATATATATATATTGGATATATATATATATATACTAGATATATATTATATTTAAATCGTGAATACTATTCTCATGATAATGGAATTTTTACCACTTGGGAAATTTTTAATTATAACAAGTTCATTTTTGACTCAACTACCGAATATCGACAAAACAACTAATACGGAAATAAATAATTATGTATTTTTTATAACATGGTAATAAGTGATTTTAAAGGAATAATAATCATAAAAAGGTTCTAAAACAAGTAGAAATTAACATATGTTTATTATTCAAGATGAAAAAGGATCATACATGATGAATCAGACTCAAGGTATAGGAACCTTTCACCTCTTATTTTAGTTAAAGACTTCTAATATGTTATGTATTTTAATTTCCATTTTATTATTTTGGGATATGTTCTTATATATCATTATTTATTTACATTTTATTTCGAAGTGATTATAGATCCTTTTCTCTCTCATCAACTCATTTTCTGAATTTTTAAGTGATGTTATTAGGCTGCTAAATTTTCGTAAGGGGATTTCTAAACCCATTTTTATCTCATTGGGTTTTGTGCATACTTAGTAGTTTATATTATGCCAAGATTATGTGTGGAATAACATTTTATTTATTAATTTTATTATTTCTACATCCCTTTGTGTGGATATAACTTTGCAACATAATCACCCCATTGATAAATACTTATGTCATTTATACAAACATTGTAAGGGAAATATTAGCCCAATCCCCATTCATAGAGTTAAATATCCATGTCATTTGTTTTGTTTTTTCATGAATATGTGTGAACGACCTATTAGTGTTTTACACTTAATATACACTTATATATGGTGTTTTTATATTTTTCACACATGATTATGACATTGATTTATCCTTAAAAAATGATACGATCTTTGTAAGGGACATCATATCAATTTTCTTTCATTTAGGAACATTTTGATAATATACAACACCTTATTTTACATGGTGTATAAAAACCCATTTCTCATTTCGTTTTATTCAAATGGTATTTTATTCTACATATCATTTTAATAAATGTGAAAATGAATATTTTTAACATATGTGGTGACAATGACCTCCCCACCGTCGTAATAATTATTTGGATTCCTATATAAGACTCACTATTTTTAAAAGGAAAATAAATCCCTTATTATAATTTTGGGTGTTTTTATATTGAATATGGTTATTGATGTGGATTGAGTATTTCAATATCTTGAAATGATTTCTTGTGATTTCAAATGAAATGTTATTAGTTAAACGTTGATATTTTCAATATTTTAGGTGTTTTGATTTTATAATGGTAATTGGACATTTGACGAGTGTTTACATGATAAATCAATGGTGGGTGGTTATGTGATAAACCAAATGAAGGGTGGTTCCATGATAAACCAAGGACAGGTGGTTACGTTATAACCTTCAATAAATTGGATATGGAAGTCGGCCATTTGGCCATTCCATTTAGTAATATCTGTTGAAGTCAGCCATATGGTAATTACACTAATGTATGTTTGTGTCCAAAGTTACCATTATATGTAATATATTTCTTATTATGGGAATGTGGTAATATTTTGATTATATAAAGCGTAAGAAATGAGATTATACTTAGTGAAGTATATCTACCTCTTCTTCAGGGTGAAAATTATTACATTCATGGTTTTCATGTTATCCCATGACTAACAATTTTCTTTCCTTATATATCCCTTTCTATGCTTTTTATGCTCATCCCATGTTTTGAAATGTTTTTTCATAGGACATAAAGAAGAATAGAGTCAAGGATGGAATAATGGAAAAGTTACTCTACTAAAACATGATATGATGTCATATTTATTTTTAAAGAGTTATTGTTTTATCAAAAAAGTATAGTGAGTATATGTGTCTACCTATAATATTAAAGATGTTATGTATAAGTTATGACATAATTATACAATTCTCTAAACATGAAAATATCCCCATATAGAATTAATGTCAAATTATTGACTTATAACAATATTAATTAATGTTTAATGATGGGGTCTTATAGTTGGTATTAGAGGTAGGTTTAGCTAATGTTAGATATTATGGTGTTATTTATGCATTAGTGAAACAACCATAATAGTTATCATATAATAAATATTAATAGTTATTTTTGAAAATTTTAATGAGTTTATATTAACATGAATAAGTATATCTTAGTTTTTTACTTTCTTATAAGATAGTAAATGATGATTTTACTGATATACTCACACTGAACATTTTGGTTTTAGTGAATGGATGGATCATACAGGAAAGAATTTAACAATGGATGAGAAAGAAATTGTTTTGGTTTTATGAATGAGCAACCTAATAAAATGGGATCTGCCATGAAAACTCTTGTGGTTATTATTAAACAACTATCAGGCATCATGATTGACAACTTTAACCTTGGTGATTTTTATTAGGAAACATATATGCGAGAAAAAACCCCAATGTAAGTTCAGGTAATAATTATATAGGTTAGTATATTCAAAAACCTATGTGTCATAGATATTGAAAGAAACACCTAGAAAAACTCGCCAATGGGATGGTAATATGTTTCATATGTGGTAATGAAGGTCAAAAAGCAATAACCTTCCATGTAAAAGAGGAAGTGTCCATTTTACTCTAGAAAAGGGAAAGATGTTATTTTTGAAGGAATAATTGAATGTTTTAAATATGGGGAGCATGGTAATTATACAATTATATGTCTTAAAAAGAAGGTTCAGAAATGGGATCAGCAGGATCATACAAATATATGTTTAGAAATTCCTAATTCCATTCGAATTTAAAATGAAGAAACATAAAATAACCTATTAAAGGTATGGATTATTTCATACCACATGTTTTGAAATTATTTAATATTAGGATATTATGTATGATTTTTTTGTAGGAAGGAATTATAAAAACATAAGATTGAAAAAACATGTATAAATGATCATGAAGAATGATGGAAGATTAATTTTTCTATAATTTAGAATTTCTAGAGTTATATTAGTCCTATGGGTTATGAAATTTTTGAATGTATTAATTCTATTTTTTATGGGTATAATTTAGAATACTATTATCTATTATGTGTAACCCTAGAGTTAGTTATGTGAAAACGATATTTGAGGAAGAATTACCTTTTCTATTGTGGAAATAATTATAAATGTAACCATTAGGGTTTATATGATTCTTGATTTTGAATTAATAATGGGTTATTACATTTTTACATGCAAAATTAATGGAATGATATGACCTTTGTGGTTAAAATATGTTATGGTTATTTTTGAGGATTTTATCTCATTTTTGGAATTTGATATCATTATATAGTCTTTGAAAAAGAAAATCATTAAAATTGTTTGCCAACTCATCACGTTGAAAAAATCTACATGAATCGAACCCACAAAGATAGTGTGACTGTGATTTATTTCCTACCACTACCCTTCAAGATGTCCCCAATTATTATGACCGATTATTTTTAGTTAAATTATTTTATCGATCATGAATAAGTATATTTTTGGAACATATATTTTATCAAATGGATATCATTTGTATAGGATAATGATTTGTTTTCTAAGTGATAAAGGTTATTTTGGAAGACATTCTATCTTTTGTTAACACTATATGCCCATGGAAAATATAATACTATGTGATTTCATATGTGGAGTAATAATTGAAATTTTATTTTGGAATAATGTATGTTTTTATTATGGACATATATATATTTGAGTTATTTAGGGAAATGATTACCCTATCATAGAGAATATGTGATTAGGTTGATTACACTTCGGTATGAGACTTTAAGAGTTGTCGATGTTAGTTTGAGACTAATGTTTAAATTTACTGTGGAAGACTACGTGAATAAATACTTCCGAGTTTCGGGTCTCAAAATTAGTTCGGATTATTTTGAATAATTTTAAGGATAGTTTTTTATTGAATGGTCTTTATTGAACTTTCGGTATTGTTCGTCGAATTTTTGAGATTAAGAGTAGTATTTATTTTTATTAATTATTATCCTTTTTGGAGATTATCTGATCTCATACTAACAATTTTGGTTTTTATCAATGTATAATGATATGGGAAATATATTGTTCCTATTTTTTGGATTATGTGATTTCCTAGATGTTTATTATAGTTATTTAGGTGTGACCATGTCATCAGGAATACACATCGTCATGAGAAAAGATGATTTTGTGTAAGAAATTTATTAAAGGATGAAACTATACTTGAAAGGTAAGTATGTTTACTTATGTTTTTGTCAATATCATAAATAAATTCATCGGCTTTATGAAATGGTTCTTAGAACAAAAACATTGTCCGTTCACTTTTCCTACTATATAATCAATGACCATTTAACTCATCATATGTTTATGGTTTTCTAGTAGTTAAATTTATCTAGATCATGTCTTCTATCACTCTTCATCAGAACGTGACTCTTTTTTTCTCTTCCATATCCATGTTTTCCAACATAGAATCCTACTATGTGTTATCTAGGGTGACATTTGTACTTTTATTTCATTACATTAATAGGATGTTGACTCTTTCTTCCTATGTGGGATATTCAATGATGTTTCTGATCCAAATTTTAAAATTGAGAGGATGTAATTTCCAAAAGAGGTAAGGATGCAACAACCCAGGTATTTATAGAATAATAATTTTTTCATTTCAAATAATATTTTTGATTAATATATTATTTTTCCATTAAAGGGGATTATTTTTCTGATAGTGTACTCAACACGTGACAACGTGTTTCTTTGAAATCTTACATTGCACACAACTTTGTGTTACACCAAAATATAAGATAATAATATTATTATTTTAAGTGGTAGTTAATGCCTAGATATTGTATTTCCAGGAATAAACATAACTAAAAATATTATTATTACACATGTTTATTATATTTTAATACATTTATCTAATAAAATTTAGAGGCTGAAAATAACAATGAATATGATTTTAATCATGAAGAACACTAAAAAAACTAAAAATCCTTTTACCCCATTTTTAAGGTGAACCCTTTTTAAATATATTTTCATGAAACTTTTATATATTCTATTTGAAAAAATAAACTTCTTTTTCAGATGCATGACATCAAAATTTACTTTGGGTAATTTTTTGGTATTTTTCTAATAATGTTCATTTTTAAATGAATGGTGAAAAATTACTGCATTTTAATTAAAAAAATTCTTTTCATCTAATTTAATTGTATAGTTTGATTGTAATATTCATAGACATAGAAATATAATTGTATTATATTTTTATCATTTAATCCAAATGATGGTCATTGAATGTAATATCACTATTAAATTGGACATAAACAAATGTGAATCTTTTGATAGATATTACTTCTTAAAAACCTGATTTTCAGTTTTGATAATGGAAATTAATTTTAAATTAATTAAAAATACATATTTCTTTTAATTTTGTAAAAAAAAGATACCATATTTTGAATCAGGAGGTTCAAATTTTTTAAATGGGTAAATTTTATTTTTATACATTACGAATAGTAACTTCAGTATTTATTTTATTTACCATGGTTAATCTGAGTTTTCTATAAATAAGGGTTAAAAATTAATGTTATAATAACATTAAACAACCCAATAGTGTGTCCTAATTATATTGGATGAGATATATCTGACAATGGTCATCCGTGGATCGATTTTGGGAGCCCATGAAGCCACTTGGTTGTGAATATGATATTTTATAAGAATTGATTTAAAGTAATGAAAATTGTAACACAAATATGTAACTTTTTGTAAAATAATTTTTATATGGGGTTATATTAGTGATATTTTTTACTATAAAGAGTAATTAGAAATAGAAAAATATTTTATACATCATGATATTTTATTTATAATTCTTATACATCATACAAATAAATTTATTTATGAAATAATGATGATATTGTGATTACCTTAATAAAGAATGATTTAAATAAATGAGATTATAAAAATTAAAATAAATTTATTTTCAAAATTTCTATGACATAAAATAATTTTTATGGATTCATATGACTTGTTATATTTTAATTAATTATGTTTTTTCTAAATAACCAAGTTGTTATGATTAAAAAAAATCATGATACGAATAGTATAAAAAATTAAATAATTGAGTTTTTTTTTTAATTTTTTTTTATTAAATTACATAATTGTCTTCAAAATATAATATTCTTCCAAATCCCATTGATAATGTTGAAAATGGAATTAGAGAACAAATTTAGGTTCTTGTGTCAGTTTATAGTAATTATATTAACCATATGGTATAAATATACAAGAAGACGTGGTAAGAGTGAAATTAGTTAAGAATGGGTTAAAGCTAAAAGATATGGTTTAATTTGTGATAGGTAATTGTCAAAAATCTATTGGTTTAGAGTTTTTTTTACCCAAAAAAATATTATATTTAAAATAAATGATTTTGGGATGATTGAAAACCGAAAATAATTTAATAATAAAATTGTATTTCAATGCCTTCCTAAAGTGCCCCTCCTTCCTCTTATAAAAGGGAATCACCTCTACCGATTTAATCGCACAGGTCAGGCCCCATGGATCATAAAAAAACTTCCCAAATAATCTCCCAACATCTATATATTCCTCCAAGAATCCTTAACTCAGGAATAGTACTAATCAAGATATCCTTTGGCTCAAGTCAAATGTATTTACACATTTTAAGAGGTATCATCTTCTCTAAAGTTTTATTCCATTATTTTACTTATCCACTCCCTATTATATTGTTATTATTTGATTACATAACAAAACCAATATCCTAAATATACTATTATATTGTAATGGTAAGTATTATAACTACACTTACACACACCTCCATCTAATGGATACGACCATGTTTTTCCTATGTACAATGAACTATTGCCTCACAAAACGTTGATTGTTTGATTTCCCCTACCACCTATCATGGTGGCCATTATGATGGATCTGTATTTATATATTATATATATTATATTTACATTTTCTATTTGCTTTTTTATTTTCCATTTATAGAATACCATTATTCTTTCCATTATTTTTAAATATGATAATTTGATTTGAGGGTGTGCGGATTACCGCCCCTCAAAGTGACATGACTCATTCATGCCATAAATAGAATGTATAAAATGTGGAATTAATGAAAATATGTAATGTATATAAAATATTAAATTATAATTTAATTACAATATAAGTAGGTATCATTTAGTTTTAATTCCTTTAAATATGAAAAAGAAATGTATGTGGCGTTCATTCGTACGTACGGCTTACCATCTCAAGGAACAGTACATTTCATTTCATATCTCCCAATGTTATTGACTATTCTAAATACATATATACTAGATATATATATATATATATATATATATATATTAGTTATATTTGATATTGAAATCATGAATACAATTCTCGAGATAATGGACTTTATACTACTTGGACAATTTGAAATTATAACAAGTTCAATTTTGAGTCAACTACTGAATATCTGCTAAACCTCTAAACTGAACATAAATAATTATGTAATTTTTATGAAATGGTAATAAGTGATATAAAAGAAATAATAAATTAGAATATGTTTTAAATAAAGTATAAATTAACTTATGTTTATTATTAAGGGAGAATAAGGAACATGAGTGATGAATTAGATTCAAGGTAAGGGAACCTTTCAGCTCCTACTTTAATCAAAGAATTCTTCAATGTTATGTATTTTAATTTCCATTTTATAATGTTGGGATATGTTCCTATATATCCTTATTGATTTTAATTTTATGTCCTTATGATTTTAAACCATTTTCTCTCTCATCAACTCATTTTCTTAAATTTTATGTGACGTTGTTAGGCTGCTGAATTTTGTAACGGAATTTCAAAAAACAATTTCCTCTCATTTGGTTTTGTGCATAATTAGTTGATTATATTATTAAAAGATTATGTGTTGAACCACTACTTATTTATTTATGTTGTAATTTCCACTTCCCTATGTATGGATATATGGTTGCTACACAAAATCACCCCATTGATAAATGTTAGATCATTACACAAACTATGAAAGGGAAATCATAGCTCAATCTCCATTCATTGTGTAAAATATCCATTTCATTGGATTTGATTTTATAAGAATATGTGTAAATGGCCTATTATTGTATTAAAAATAAAATCCACTTATATTGGGTGTGTTTATATTTTTCACACATAATTGTGTCATTGATTTATCCTTAATCTAAATATACGATCTTTGTAAGGGACTTCATATCAATCTCCTTTCATTGGGTCATATTTTGATAATATACACCTTCTTCTTTTACATTTTATATAATAAATCCCTTTGAATTTTACTTTCATTCAAAGGAAATCTTTTTTCTACGAAGCGTTTTACTAAAGGACCAAAGTAATTTCATTAATGTATGTTACGACAATTAAATCTCTACCACCGTAATCATTATTTGGCTTCCTCTATAAGACTTAATGTTTTTAAAAGGAAAAGAAATCCCTTATTCCATTTTTTGGTGTTTTGGTATTTAAAATTTTTTTTGAAAAGGATTGAGTATTTCAATATCTTGAAATGATTTCTTGTGATTTAAAATGAAATATTATTAGTGAAATGTTGATATTTTCAAAATTTTATGTGTTATTACTATATAATGGTACTTGGACATTTGACGGGTGGTTACACAATAAAACAAGGATGGGTGGTTACGTGATAAAAAAATGATGGGTGATTATGTGATAAACCAAGAATTGGTCGTTACATTATAACCTCCAATGCATTGGGTATGGAAGTTGGTTGTATGGCCATTCCAATTAGTGATATGTGTCGAAGTCGACTTTATGGTTATTCCATTAATGTATGTTAATGTCTAATGATACCATTATATATTATATGCTTATTTTTTATGTACTATTGGTAATATTATTATTATATAAAGGGTAAGAAACAATATTATACTCAGTAATGTATATTTACCTCCTCTTATAGGTGAAAAGTTTTACATTCATGGGTTTTATGATATCCCAAGACTAACAGTTTTCTTTCTTTACGTATCCTTTACTATGATTTTTATTCTCATCCCTAGTTTTGATTTTTTTCTCACAGAAAATAATGAAGAATAGAGACATGTACGTGTCAAAGAAAAATTATGATATTTAAACATGAAACGATGCCACATTTTGTTTTGAAGAGTTTTTGTTTTAAGACAAAAGTATAGTGAGTATAAGCGTCTACCTATAATATTAAAGATGTTATGTATAAGTTATGACCTAATTATCTAAATATCTAGACCTGAAAATATCCTCATTGTGAATAAATGTCAAATAATCAACTTATATCAGGATTAAGTAATGTTTGAGGATGGGTCCTTATAGTGTATGGTTGATCATGGTGTTTAAGGGGAGTTAGTATAGGGGGTTGGTTTTAGTATGGACATGACTTGTTGTTTCCTGTACAAGTCATGTTCGTTTCTCTTTTTTTTTGTCTAAAATGGGATATTGGGCCATGTTTTATCATAATAAAATAGGGCTTTCCCCATTACATGAACATCAACACCATTTGTGAATTTTCCGCCCGAATCTCCATCTGAACACCAAATTTAATGTCATCAGATGCATTTAAAACCAATAGGTAAGATATCGATTACTCTTGACCCATTATTCATGATTTTTTCTCTCGAAGAATTTATCAGACCTTGATAGTTTTACCTTTTTGTGTAGCTATACTTCATTCTATCTTAAATTAGACGCTGGTGCTGGGAAAGGAGAGCTATACGACTATGAGGTAAGTGGTCTTGTGCCTATCATTAATTGTCGACATTTATATATCGGCCAAAGTTCCATGCACCCATTTTGGGTGTAATAGTGATTTATTTTAGACCCATGTTGTTTCCTATTTGTTTTTAGCTAATAAAATGTGTGTTATTATTCATCTGAAATGTTGATTTTTGTGAATTAGGGTCACCCCATTAGTGTGTTTCCCTTGATTTGTCATTTATGGCCATTTTTCCTAGTTTGCCTATGAGGCAAGACTTGTTTTTCCTTATTGGGTTGTTAAAAATGAATTGAATTTTAATTTTATTACAGTTGAGTTAAATTTAAATTTTATGTATTAAGGGCCTGAGGATTAGTGTTTTACCCATTTTCCATGTTATGTCTATTATTGTTTAAGCTTTTTAAAAGTTTAATTCACTTGTTTTATGTTATGTATGATGCCCAAGTGAGTTTTTATTATGTTAACCATGTAATAGTGTAATTTAAATTAATTTTCTATCATTATCAGATGTTGATATGCCTGGATCAACCCTGTCTGACTGTTATGCCTAAGGTTGAGGATATTTTTTGTTTGTGGGGGAGGATTTGTTAGGGCTCAGGGTAAGGATTTCTTATTATTGTGGCTATGATTTGTTGTACCTATGGAATAGGATTGGTTATTCATATGGGTGGGGGTTTTCTATGCCTACATGTGAGGAGATAAATTGAATACTTAAATGGAATGACTTACAAGACACCATCAAAACAAAATAAAAATCTTGGATTCAGTCCGCACTTTAATTATTTAGATAGCCTTATGAGGTATTTGATGAGTATCCTTAATACAAGGGATTCATGGGATTTTGACAGATCTTGAGACTTATATAATACATTTTTATTCAATGGATGAATTTTACATAATGAAAGAAAATAGAAAAAATGAATTTTAGGAATGTTTACTTTTGAGTACTTCCTAGTTTGCTGGTTTCCTTTTTCCTAAACTACCTATGGAATATACCTACTGACCGATATGCACAGATCTTGGGTGGTTCCCTACTGGAAGTAATGTCTCACACCATGTTGGGGTCATAATTCTAGCCCCAAACAGATTATATTTCTATAGGTGTTGATAAGGGAAACGACCCTTCTATAAGTACTTTATTTTCATTTAGGATCAGGAGAGTGTGGGTCTAAGATGAGGATTGAAATTATTCTGAGTTTTCTTTTGGAATTTTGTACCTTGGTATTGGATTTTTTATTTGAATCTTGTGTATCATGTTTTGGCTTCTTTCTTAGAACATGTGATAGGATGCATCATCTTTTATATTCTATGACTTTTTCTTATCTTTATTATCATCCTTCCATTGTCTATTTCATTTGTATGTTTTCTACTATTTAAATTACTGTATCATTATTGAATCAAATTTTTTACACTCTTCCAATGAGGGCATTTGTTTCCCACTATCACACCATAGTCCCTCACTGGTAGTTGGAAGCCTATAGAATTTGGTTAAATTCACTTGAGGTCATGTGACCAACCAGGTATAAAGCAATTGTTCAGTGGCATCCGGATCCGAGACATTAAAAAGCTGTATTAGAGGAGGTTATTTTCTATTTTGCCTAAATGTTTGGAAAAAATAGACAGGGATAAGAAGAAAATTGAATTTGTTAATAAACTGTGCTCGGGATTAGCTACCCCACATATAGTGAAAATCCAAATTACATCGAATTGACTTATGATTTCTTGATTTTGCGTAGTTACTATTGATTCAATTTCATTGTTTCGTGATTCACTTGTTTTTATATTATTATTGATATTATTAATGTTTTATTTTGTTTTAACATGATGAGATGAGGGTATTCTATATCAGGAATCATGTAAGCTACTGTTAGAAATCGCATTCCATGCATTCATGCCATACCATTTAGAGATAATTACTGATTTCATACTGTTGGGATACATGCCTTTCTAGAGATTAATTCTATTTTTATAGGTAAAATTATAGATTTATATGTGTTTCTAATATTTGTATTGATATGTGTTTTGGTTAGAATTTGATGGAAACCGTCATTCGATCCATGAGGTCTATATCACCTCTTGAATAAGAATTTAGTGGATCATGATCAATCCTATTGTACATAATTGTTTTGTGATATGTTATGGTTGGGTGACAAAAATTGTTTCGTAGGGAGTATGGGCATTCACAAATCATTATTTGGAATACCACTGGTTGGTTTTTCTACAGAACATGGGTTTTCTAGGGAATTTGTAGTTTTTATCCTAAATAACCAAATTAACACGGCGTGTAGTTTAGCCTAACACACCATGTGTTCTTCCTGTTTGGGGAAGGAATATTTCTTTTCATGGTTACATGGGGTGTAATCATAGTACATGTCATGTTCTAAGTGATCGTGTGTCTGGTCATGTGAAAAGGAACAAGGTATGGTGGGTTTCGCAAGTACACGACCATGTACATTTAGTACACTCCGTGTTAGCTTACTCAAGAAGAACCCATGTGATTTTGTCCGTGTAGGAGTACATTCCCAGGAGGAGAGACTTGTGTAAACTTTTTTCACACGTCTAACATGTTTTGTACCCATGGTTGATACATGGCTAGGCTGGTGAGACTACATGAACAAGTAAATACTTAAGGGTACACACCGTGTATAATTTTTACACATAGTATAGTCCCTTTTTGATAAACATTGAGGGAATTTTAATATTTTTTTGGATTTCTCGAAAAGTAATATTTGAAAATGAGCTTGAAATGAGACATGTGCTTGACCATGATGATTTATGACACCCTGACGTTCTCGAGCTGTAAAAAGGATTGTGGCGATGATCATACCCCGGAGTTGGTAGGCCTTGGGCAACCGGAGGAAACTCTAGATGTGCCTGTTGGGGCACCAGTTGTTATACCAATAATGGTTGGAGATGAAAAATTCCATGAAGGCTTCACAAGGTTTCTAAATACCCTTAAGGGAGTACCTCATCCTACCAAATCTGTGGAAGAACTTACGTGAGTATTCTAATAGCAGCATGCACCAACTTTTTTTGGGGATGGTGGACCACATGCTATAGAGTCATGGTTGGAATCCATTCTTTCATTCTTCCATCATATGAATATTCCTATTTAGAGGAGGTTCAATAATAAATATTATATGACGCATGATTCTACCAAGATGTGGTGGGATGTTATCACTCATACATAGTGTCATCGGGACATGGTGTGGTGATATTTTCAAATAGTCTTCTATGACTATTATTTTCCTAAGACACGAAGGAATGATAGAGCCTGAGAGTTCATGCATTTGGTGTAGGCTGCTATGTTAGTGGTGGAAAAATTTTACAGTTTCACTGATCTTTAGAGTTTCTCACCTATTCTGATGGGTGATTAGACATTGAGGGCAAGGTGATTTGAGGACGGTCTTAGGTACGACATCCAATCGTAGGTGAACATTCACCGGTTTTCATATGTATATTAAATATGAAATCATACACCGATTAATGAGTGTAATATTCATGAATATGGAGGTATAAACTAGGGCGGTTCGACACTGAGATCTAGTACTATCTTGAAAGGTAAGAAAAATTGTCATCTGGAGTTTTCTCACAGTTCTAGTTGCAGTCAAAATATTTCTTTTGGTATCCTTGTGAGGTGCTAACAATGAGAAAAGTTTGATCATAATAAACCTCAGTGCTTGATGGAAGAATTTGAGTTCCAATCTTGCAGCAATATGTTCCATTTATAGTGTTTTTGTAGGACGTTTCCACCGGTATTGAGTGGGATAGGGCCGACACCAACTACAAGATACGGAGCAGGGTCAACAGCTACTCACTAGTCATGGAATTGGAATAAATTAGGAATCTTTGGCTGAGGTAGTGGTTGTGGCCATGGAATCCCATCCATAGGTTCTCAACGATAGTAGGGTGGGTCAGCTTAGGGTAGCAAGGCAGTGTCTCAAGGTTGAGACACATGCCATACTTATACTGTACAATTGAATTAGTGGGAGATGGATCCTGGACATTCTACTATTAGAGATACCATTCTAGTCACCTATGTTTTAGATTATACACTTTTTGATACATGGGATTCCCATAATTTCATATATATTCCCGTTTTGGATATATTAGGACTCTGTGTTTTTACTTATGATGATGTTATGCAACAAGACACTCCTTTAGGGAAGATAACAACATGTGTGCTACAGTGCAAGGAGTTCCCCCTTGAAATTGGTGGGTGTCACTTAATTTGGGATATCTATGTCTTAGAGATGACAGGCATTGATTTCATATTTACATTGGATTTTCTAGATTCCTTTCAAGTCTTTTTAAATTTCTATTACCTCAAGGTGAGTTTTACGTCCCCAAAGGGTAGATCATTTATACATAAGGGAGAATGGGGTGTCTAGGTGTTATGAGTTGGACCTGGGCATCATGGGTTGGGTGGGATGATAGCACAGTGTTCCAGTTTATATCTGGATGAATAGGGAACCCATAGGATGGACTTTCCTCCAGTGGTTTATCTTTTCGGGGATGTATTCATGGATGACTTTTTAGGTTTACATCTTGCAAGTGAGGTACATTTCTCTATCGATATAGTGCCACGAGCTGCACCGGTATCCATTCCTCCTTATAGGATGAATACAATGGAGTTGTAATATCTTAAGAGGAAGCTAGAGGATTTTGAGGCTATGAGTTTTTTTTGACCTAGTACTTCTCCAGGGGGTCTACTAGGCATTTGGAGAAAAAGGCAGATAGTACCCTTAGACTATGTGTGTATTATTGGAAATTGAACTAAATGGTGGTTATGAACTGATATCCTCTTCCACAAATATTTGACCTCTTTGATCGTCTCAATGGATCTTGGGTATTCTCTAAGATATATTTGAGATCCGATTGTCGTCACATGTATGTTAGATCAACAGACATACCTCATACAACCTTTTAGAGTATGTATGGTATATATAAGTATTTGGTAATTCCAATTGGTCTCATGAATTCTCTCGCAGTCATTATGGAACTAATTTACCATGTGTTCCATCCTAATCATGACTCATTTGTTTTGGTTCTCGTGGTTTATATTTTGGTGTATTCTCATAATTGACATGACCATGCCACCCATATTGAGATCATTTTGAGTACACAGAAAGAGAATCAGTTATATGTTAATCTCAGAAGGTGACACTTTTGGATGGATCAAATTCACTTCCCGAGTCACGTCATCTCAGCGAAGAGTGTATTAGTGGACCCAAATAAGGTGAGAGTAGTATTTTCTTGGGAAATTCCCAAGAAATTGTTTGAAATATTGAGTTTCTTGTGGATAGTTGGGTACTTTAGTATTTTTATACAGGCCTTTCTACACTAAG
Source organism: Viscum album (assembly GCA_963277665.1). Classification (NCBI taxonomy): domain Eukaryota; kingdom Viridiplantae; phylum Streptophyta; class Magnoliopsida; order Santalales; family Viscaceae; genus Viscum; species Viscum album. The sequence goes on along the minus strand of OY728151.1, from coordinate 1,247,964,309 downwards.
ATGTTTCGTTCATAGGCTTGACTAAGAAGGGTGTGATGTTTGTGTGGTCTGATGCTTGTGAGACAGCCTTTCAAGAGTTTAAGGGGAGATTAAAATCAGGAAAAATCTTGATAATTTTAGAGCAGGTAAAGAGTTATATAGTCTACTATGACACATCATGTATTGGGATGGAAGTAGTATGGATTTAGGGATATCGTGTGGTGGCGTATGGGTCTCGGTAGTTCAGGCCTCATGAGTGAAATTACCCTATGAACAATTTCTAGTTAGCTACTATTGTACATTAATTTCACTATTGGAGACACTATAAACATGGACAATGTTTTGTGGTGTACACGTAGAAAAAAATATTCAAATAAATCATTACTCAGCATGACCTGAATGTGAGATAGAGAAGGTGGGTGGAATACCGTCAGTCTTTTGATTGTGAGCTTTCCTACACCCCTTTTATAAGAAATGCAGTGGCTAATGCATTGACCTGGAGGAATAAGATACATGTGGTGTAGGAGGCCAGTAGTGAGTGGCAGATAATATACTTGTTCTCTGAAATGCATTTGGAGGTGCAAGACAATAAAGGATAGACATTCCTTTCTTCATTATATGTTACTTATACCCTCATCGAGAGAGCGAGGATGGGGAAGATATCTAATTCTGAGGGCTTATTATTTCAGGAGACACTAGCATATGAGGATCTACCTCCTGGTTGGATGTCATGTGATGATGAGATCATGTGAATCCATGAATGTGTCTGGGTTCCAGTGGACATAAATGAGAATTTGATGAATGAATTTCATGTTTCAGCTTGGGAAGTGAATCATGGAGTTACCAAGATATGTCATGACTTCTTCTATTGGTACTCGTGGTCGGGTATGAAGAGAGAAGTTGTTGGTTTTGTTACGAGGTGTTCCACCTATCACCAAGTGAAGGTGGAACATTAGCGGCTAGCCATACAGTTACAATAGTTACCTATTCAAGAGTGGAAATGGGATGATGTCATGATGGATTTCATGATTAGGTTACCATGGTAATCCATATGTAATAATGTTGTATCGTTTCCGGTTGAAATACTTATGAAGGTCACTCGCATCTTTCCGATCATAGATACCTTAATTGTTAATGAGCTTAGGAAGAAATATATTTTTTAGGTGGAATGACTTCATGGGGTCTATAGATCTACCATTATAGATAAGGATTCCCACATTACATATAATTTCTGGAAGTGTTTTCAGAGGAAGTTGGGTACACATGTGCTTTTAAAGACACCATACTACCCTCAGACAGATGGCCAGTTAGAGCGTACGATACGGGTGCTAGATGACATGTTGTGATTATGTGTCCTAGAATTTGGGGGCTCTTTGGAGAATTATATCCCCATGGTTGAATTTCCCTAAAATAATAGTTTAGAGGAGATTATATAGATGGAACCTTATTGGTATTTTTACGGTAGGACATGATGATCACCCATGTGATGGCTAGAGGTGGGTGAGGTAACTATACTGGGACCCCATCTTATGTAAGATATAGCTGAGCAGGTCTAGTGGATTTAGAAGTGGATTGATACTACAAATTCTCATGGGAAATCTTATGTTGATCTCCATAAATAACATTTATAGTTCATGGTCTGTGATCGTGTTTTCCTATGTGTTTCACCGAGGTCGGTAAACAAGAGGCTCATGATAGAGGCTATTCTTTCACTAAGATAAATCGAGCCGTTTGAGATTCTAGAAAGGGTCGGGCAAGTTGCCTAATAGTTGTAGCTATCTCAGAGGTACCAGGATATGCATGTTGTGTTCCATGTTTCTAAATTGTGGAGTTACTTTTCAGACATGTCCCATGCTTTCAACCCAATGAGGTTGAGTTATAAGTAGATTAATATTTTGAGGATCATCATATTCGAATCATTGATCATAGAATGACGGTTATCCATGGTTGTTCTGTTCCAATACTATGGGTGCTATGGAATCATGGTTGAGTGCAGGATAAGCCCTTAGAGTGGGAGGCTGATGTACATACTCATTGGTTGTAGTTGTTCTCAGATATTTCATCATCACCCTTTGAATGGAAATTTGGGAATGGATTTTTGTAAGGGGTGATGTTTTTAAGAACCTGGTTATTCTTCTAGGGTAAGAATATTTTCTTCTTGGTTCATATAAGCGGAAAAATATATAAACTGGTTAAATGATGAATTCATGACGTTCTTGGCCATAATTTGTGGTTACATGCCCTCTAGTTATATATACACACCGTCTAACATACCCATGTATGGTTGAACATGGTGTGTAATGGGAGTCGTTAGTGGGGGACAATTTTTTTGGAAACGATGTATGGTTTCTAGTACACGCCATATAGTTTTATTTTATTTTGGTTAAAATGGGTCGTAGCCTTGTGTTTAATCAGATAGATAGAGGGCTTGCCTCATTATGTGAATAGAAGTGCCAAACTAGACTTTCTTCTCGAATCCTCATCCCAACTCCAAATCGAATGTCGTCAGATGAGTTTAAACCCAGTTGGTAAGCTCTTAATTCCTCTTGAGACATTTTTCATTATTTTTTCTCTCTTAAATGTTATAATACCTTGAGTATTTTACCTCATTTTGTATATCTACACAATTCTAGCTTAAATTAGAAGCCGATGCTAGATGAGGAGAGGCATGCGATTACAATGTAGGTGGTCTTGTGCATCTAGTTAATTTGTGAGATGAGTATATGTTCCAAAGTGTTGTTCTCTATTTTTTGGGAGTCAATTTGATATAATTTTGACCCTTGTTATTTCCTAATGATGTTTAAGTATTGGAATATTTTTTATTATTCATGTGTAATGTTGATTGACTTGAATTAGGGCCACCCCATGGGTGGGATTCCTTTGAATTGTAGTTTATGTTCAATTGTACTTGGTTGCCTATAAGGAAATCCTTTTTTCTTTATTCGGTTGTTCAAAATGAATTCAATTACAATGGTATTTCAATTGAGTTAAATCAAAATTGGATGGATTAAGGGATTATGATTAGTGTTTTTTCTCATTTCCATGTAATTCCTATTATTTTTTAATCCTTGTGATAGTTTAATTCACTTATTTCATGTTATGTATGATTCCCATCAGAGTTTTTATTATGTTACCCATGTAATAGAGTGATTTATATGTGTTTTCTATCATGTTAAAATGATGATATACCATGCTCGGCCCTATTTGACTGTTATTACTGTGGTTGAGTATTTGTTATCCTTATAAGTGAATATTTGTTAGGTGGGGGCGTGGATTAGTTATGCCTATGGGTGAGGATTTTTTGTTCATGTGGGAAAGTATGGGTTATGGCTATAATTGGGGGTTTGATATGACTGTGAGTGAGGTGTGTAATTGAATATTAAAATGGAATGACTTATAACGCATCATCCAAGTCAAAGCACAATCTTGGATTCAGTATCCACATTAGTTGTTTAGATAGATTTTTTAGGTATCTATTTAGAATCCTATATACGTTGGATTTATGGGCTTATAACCGATATTGAGACTTATATAATTCAATATAAATTAATGGTTGATCTAAACATAATGAATGAAAATGGAAAAAATAACTTGTTGGACTGTTTACCTTTGAGTACTTCCTAGTTTATTGCATTCCTTTTTTGTACACTACCTATTGCATATACACATTGACAGAGTAGCACAGATCATGGGTTAATGCTCCTTGGGATTTATTTCTCACATCCTGATTGTGTCAAACTTTTAGGCCCAAACAGATTATATTGTAGTATGTGTGGATAAGGGAAAGCTCCATTCAACTGGTACTTGATTTATAGTTAGGAGCTGGAGAGTCTAAGACCATGATGAGGCTTGCTAGGATTCTTAGATTTCATTTTTATTTCTATACATAGGTATTTTATTTTTGTATCTGACTATAGTTTATCCAGTTTTGTATTCATTCTTTTAACATGTGACTGGAAGCATCATCTCTTGTACTCTATGACATCTAGTTATCTTTATAATCATCCTTATGTTGTTTATTTCAGTTGTATGATGTTTACTATTTCCACTATGGTATTGTTATTGATTCCTCTATGTTAAACTCTGCTAATTAATGAATAGTTTCCACACTATCCCACCCTAGGACCTCACTTCTAGTTGGAATATTATGATATTTTTGGAAATGCACTTGAGGTCATGTGACCAACCAGGTATGGAGCACTAGTTCAGTTGAATATGGATATGGGACGTTATCTGGTGGACTACTGCCTCTATAAAGGTAAGGTATTTCATTTATCACTCATGTATTTCATTATTTATCAAAATATATTATACAATTATTCACCACATAAAAAAATGTTTACATAATATCATTTTAATTTTGTAATTATTTTAGCATTCCCAAGGAATCACCTAGTTAACCATAATCACTGATCGATTATAAAATGTTATTTTGTGGGTTAGTTTCACCACGTATAAGAACAATGTTTTGAATATATATCATGGGTAACTGTGGAAAAATTAATAAAATATGTATATCCTAATAAAAATTAAATATTTTTTATGGTTCTAGATTCTCAATCGTAATACCAAACTTCTTATTAAGATACGAACTCATGTTCAAGAAATTTACCAAAACAAGATCATCATCAACTAAATCATCATGAATATTCATAAAATTATTGATGAAATTGAATTATAAATTAATATTTAATTAAAAATTTTGACACCCCAACCTTCCACGTTATGCTTCTCTTTGAATAATACAGTCATGTGTGTTGTATGCAACTTCGAGTTCTAACACACACCACAGCCAATCAAATTAGCCGTTAAGAATAGTAATACCCACTTTTTAAAATGTTATTCATTTTATATTTCAAAAATGAACTTCATTTTTGGATTTAGAATATCTAAATTAGCTTAGGGTTATTTTTTGGTACTTTTCTGATAACTTTCATATTTTGATGAATAGTCAAAATTACTAAATTTTAATTAAAAACAACTTTTTTAATAAAAATAATTAATATTGATAAATTATGAATTTGAGTGATTTTAAAGTATAATTAGATTATATTTTTACCATTTAATACAATTTTGGTCATTGTACATAATTTCACATTTAAACTGGACATAAGCAAGTGTCAATCTTTTGATAGTTATTATTTCATAAAAACACGCTTTTTTGTTTTGACAAAGGGAATTAATTTTAAATTAACTTCTACCACTTATTCTTATTGAATTCGGAAAAATGGATTCCATATTTCGAATCAGGTTTTCCAAATTGTGTAAATACGTAACTTTTATTTTTAGACATTTTGAATAATTATATCGGTAAATATTATATTTTCCATGGTTAAAGGGTATATTCGGTAAATAAGAGTAATAAAATAATATTATAGTAATAATGAATTACTTTAAAACGTTTCCAAAACCCTATTTGGTGACACATGTCCATCCATGGTCATGTTTGGGTTGATTTTGGGTCCCCATTGATCCACTTGTAAGTGATAATGACACTTTATATTAATTAAGTTAAAGTAAATACATAAATGATATAAGCATATATATTTTAGAAAAACAGTTTTTAAAAAGGGTTATATATGTGATATTTTCGACTATAAATATTAATTATAAAGATAAAAATATTTCCAACATAATTGTATTTTATTTAAAAATTTTAAACATTGAATAATTAAATTTATTTATGACACAATAATGATGCAGTATTTTCCTTATTAATGAAAGAATCAAATAATTAGTATTATATATGTTAAAATAAATATAATACGAAAGTTGTGATGACATAAAAGAAATTTATTGGTTAAAATTACATTTTATAATTTCTTAAATGAATTTGGTTCGAATTGATAAAGTTGTTATGACTTTAAAAAAATCAATTATTGAATAGTGTCAAAATTGACATAAATGAGTTTGTTTAACAAATATTATATTATTAATTGATATCCAATTCCTAAAAATCTAAAGTTCGTCCAAAAGACATATATCATGATATGTGTATCATTAATGGACCTCTTGGGGGTTTTTTGGATGTATATAGTATGTTTATAAACTATATAATATAAAAATAAAGAGTGACATGGTAAATGTCAAACTAATTAACTAAGAGTTAAAACTAAAAGATAAGGTTAGTATTGTGACCCAAACCTATATAAAACCTATTGGTTGAGTTTTTTTCGACTTATCCCCACCTTACACTTTTAATAAATCACTTTTGAGCCATTATAAACCGAATATGAATTTATTATAAAATAATATTTCTAGATTTTCCTAAGGTTCCCCTCGCCCCTCTTATAAAAGGGCACTCCACCTTCCCTCTAATTCACACCTTAAAATCCTTTTTTATCTTCCAACCCCTGCATATATATTCTCTAAAATTATTTCACATCAATATAGAGGCCTTATTTTGAGCAGAAATATAACCTAAAGAGCCCTTTTGAACAAAATAAAAGGAAGAAACTGAAAAAGAGGTAATGTTTTCACCACCCTCTTTCAAGTTCCTTTCTTCTTAAACATTTATATTCTTTGTTATTTACATTCTAAAACAATAAATCCAGTATCTAATATATACTGTGATGTTATTATAAATATGTGACAACCATTTTCACTATTCTATCCATCCCTTGAATGACATGTCACCATACGTGCGTACATACAGCTTACTGTCTCCACGTCGTGGTGTATTTGTTATCCAATAAATTATTATTTTGATGGGTAGAATAATTCTGTGTAATTCATGTAAATAATAAATATAAGATGATAATTATTCTGTATATATGATACACCATCCAATTATATATTATTTTAATATCAAAAGAATGATATTATCGCTCGTGCGTACGTACAGACTACCGTCTCCACGAACGTGAATAGATTCATTCCCCATCGTTTCCATTCAAGAATAATTCTCATTTTATGATTAAAAGTGATACTTAAGGACTTGATACCATTCTGGATATGGATAATATTAAACCTATCCATAAAAAACACGGCTTATGTAAAAAAACATATAAATAAAAACGAGTAAGTTAACACAAAAAACGATGATAATACTATGATATTATCAACAAAGAAATGCTAAAAGATTATATATGATATCATATTAATGTATATGATTCGTGTATAATTAAATAACAATTATTTCTCCATTATACAGGTGTTTAACCTACCCTTGACCAAGGAAAAAGTACAAAATAAGGGGTTTCTAATCTCACTTTTAATTCCATGAGATTTCCATTGTTCACCACTTATTTACTGAATGTGGTGTGTGTACGGCCCATGATTGTATTAATTGTGTAATATAAATTAATTTATGGATATTTACATCATCATTTTTTGATCCTTCATTCATGGTTGTATTTTTCGTAAGTTACCAAATCAGTAAGGTAATTGGAAATTTCAATTTCCACTCATTCGGCTTTACCCATACTTCATTGAATATTTTACTCCAAGATTATGTGTGGAATAACTATTTATTTTCTTATGTTATAATTTCCACTCCCCCTTCTATGGATATACTTTTTATAGACAAAATCACTCAATTGAAAAATTTTCAAGTCATCGATATGAACTTGATACGAGTAATTTTAACTCAATCTCCATTTATTGAGTTAAACATCTAATTCATTGGTGTTGTTTTTAGAAGAATATGTCTGAATTTAATTTGATTGTTTTACACTTAATATCCAATAATATTGAGTGTATTTATATTTGTCACACATAATTATGTTTTTAATTTATCCTTAACCTAAGGATACAGTCTTTATGAGAGATTTCATCTCAATTTACATTCCATTGAGAGTCCTTTGTTGTTATACACCAAATCACTTTTATATGGTGTATATAATGTACCTTGAAATAGTATATCACGAATCCGTATATTCTCATGATATTATAATGTTTTGATTATCTCAATTATTTTTATTCATGTGTCTCTTTTCTGGTTAGGAACTCTAACTAAAATATCATTTTAAAATGTTTTAAAGATTCATTATTCTTAATCTTTCTCATCAATGTCCATGATTTAAAAATGGTTTTAAGGATTTATTCATATGAAAATTAAAGTTTTAAAATAAAAATTCCTTTTAAAAGTTTCAAAGTGGTATGGGACACTTTGATTCAAAAATCTATTTTTAAAACGACATCTTCACAAGTACTGTGACTTTTAAATGTTTTCAGGAAAAAGGGGGGTATTCCTCTCAAATAGTTTTGATGATTATTTTCATCTATTTCAATATCTTTCATTGTTCTAGATTGAGGTTAATATGTTACAGTATAATCTTACATATTGTATTGAATGAGTCATGTTTGACTGTGGATGTGCTATTTTTATACCATTCATGGTTTGTGGATAAAGTATTGACATTTCATATGCTAGTTTTAATATGAATGTTTATGTTATGTTTCAAACTTTTTATATGAGGAATGCATTGGACTTAATAAGTGATGGTTGGAGCCCACTATAGCTCCTCGATTAATTGGTGGGTCTCATGAGACAAACTAGTTCCTTCGAACGAGGCCTTGAAAAAATATTATTTTTAGTCTTGGCACAAGGCCTCGACTATGTGGTTATGATAGTCTGGAATTATGCATTCCATTATTATGATAGTTGTTATTGATATTGCAAGTGATTATTAGACTAGTAGAATATCCATGTGAATAAGTAAATGGAATTATTTCATTTTATTTCGGCCATATTATGATTAAGTTCAAGTTTAAGAGGCTTTTGTTTTAGTTATACATTTCCTTAAATGTTTATGCTTATTTATGAAAGTTTCTACTATATTGTTATCCTTACTGAGCATCTGAGCTCACCCCTTTCTATGTTTTATTTTTCCCAGGATGTGAATTAGTATTTTAGGAATGACCTACAGGGATAGTATGAGGATATGAGGGTAGTCTATGGTGACAAGATGTTGTTGTAGTTTTTCACTTTATGATATAATGTAAAATTTATGAACGTATCTAGTGATTCCAAGGCTACTAAACTAATCGGTCATTCGAGACATGATCTTCTGCGAACATGCCAATGTTAGGTAATAATTCACCAACTCTGGGTAACTGGGGTCAGGACGTTACAGATGGTATTAGAGGAAGTTTATTACAAACCTTGGAAACTAGATTTAGTTAAACTCTAATTAGAGAACATATCCCTAAGATGGACTTTGAGGATTAGTATAGAAGAACTTACTAGAATTTTGGTATTGTATAGATTTTGTGATTTTTCCATGAAATACATCCCTGTCTGGATACGAGCAGGTAGAGGCAGCTCTGGCACAAATGTACCTAGGGGTAAAACCTGAAAACACCACTTTGAGCTAGACTCGAACGAGAATTGGTGAACGACAATGAGCCTTGCTGTACTCTTGGTTACGACACTCCAGAGAGATATGCTTAGGATATTTTGCATTTTCTTCAAAAACTGAATTGATGTATTTTAATATAAGATGAGAATAAATGTCCTTGGTTAATCCTATGGTGTTTCAAATTGAGTATATGGTGTCATCATATTCTCTAAATGATTTTATGACTACTGTTACTCACACAATGATTTATGGTTTTAGTCAATGGATGGATTCCAAGGAAGTCATAGTAACTTTGAGAATGATGTACATGGTGGGAACAGTGTTGTAAATGAGAAAAAAATGGAATTTTGATTGGCGTAAAAGATATCGTGTTAATTCCAAATTAGTTTTCCAAAAATATGATCAACGACATATATATATACCAACTCCTGAACTCAACAAAGAAGAGAATGGTGATGAATGATATGATCTCCAGTAGTGGAGGCCATGGTGAAAGGAATCCTTAATTTACATCATGTAGGAAATGTTGAAGGAGATACCCAGGAAAGTGACCAATAGAACAAAGAATTGATTTACGTGCGTGATAGAAGGACATAAAGTGAAGAATTGCCGAAGAAAAATGAAGAGTACTATAGAAGAAGATAAAAATGTACCCAGGAATCCATTTACAGTCATTTTCCATAAATGTAGGGGACCTGGCCATTACCCGAGTGAATGCCCTATTCTATATGATATTTTCATGTTCAAAGAAGAAGCTATGTGGAAATAAATGGTTGTAGAAATGTTTAAAAGTATTAGTGCACCTTGTTGATGGGATTAGTTTGGAATAATTTTCTCCTGTATTTGTAACCCTGCATTTTTCCATGTGATAATGATATTTGTGGAAGAATTATATTTTCTCTTGTGGATATAGTTATAAATAACCATTTGGTTTTATATGATCATTGGGTCTGAAGAAATTACAAGTTATTTATTTTGGGATGAAAATGCAAGGTATGAGATAAAATTTGTGGTTAAATTATTTTATGGTTATTTTGAGGAATTTATCTCATTTTGGTTATGTCATAAAATATAGTTTTTGAAAAAGCACAACACACAGACCGCGTGACAACCCGTCGTGTCGGACGAAGCTGTGGGAATCGAACCCACAACCAAAGTCCGATTGGGATTTATCACCTACCACTAGACTACGTGAAGTCCTTGGTTAGTGTGACTAATTATTTTTAGTTAAATGATTTTATTGATTAATAATAAGTTGATTTGGGATCTTATGTCTTATCAAATGAATAACCTTAGTATAGGAAAATGATTTGGTGATTAAGTGATAAATGTTATTTTGGAAGATGTTCGCTTTGTTGGGAACACTATATGGCCAATGAAAATATAATACTATGGTATTTCATTTGAGGAGTAATGGTGGATTTTTATATATATTTTTATTGTGTATTTATAGTGATTTGGGTTATTTATGGAAATGATTAACCTATAATAGAGAATATGTGATTAGGTTAATTACTATTAAGTATGTGACTTTAATAGTAATTGATGTCATTTGTAGATGAAATTTTAAGTGGAAGACTATATAACCAAATTCATCTAAGTTTTGGGTTTCAATATTAGTTTGGATTATATTGTAGGATTTTATGAACAATTGTTTAATGAATGGTATTTATTTAACTTTGGGGTATTGTTGGTTTAATTTTAGGAATTAAGATTAGTGTTTCTTTCACTAAGGTAATGTCCTTTTGGGGGATCATTAGATCTTATAGTAACCATTTTGGTTTTGATTAATCTCTAAATACATGGTAAATATATAGTTTATCCTTCATGGATCATGTGATTATATAATATGTTTATTCTAGCTCTTCTAGTGTGACCAAGTCTTCATGAATACTCAGCGTTTAAAAATGAGTTAGTAGTAGAAATTTATTAAGGAATGAAACATTACTTAAAAAGTAAGTATATCTCTTTATCTTCTTATTCAATCTCAGAAATGGATTCCTCATCTTTATGTAATGTAACTTAAAAAAATGTTGTCTGTTGACTTTTCATACTGGGAAACTAATGAATATTTGTCCCATCACAAGTTTGCGGTTTTCTTATTGTTAAATTTCTCTTGAAGATGTTTTCTATCCCTCTCCATCAGAACTGGACACTTATTTTATCATCCATATCCAAGTTTTTCTACATTTAATCCTAGTATAGGTTATCTCGAGTGACCTTTGTAATTCTCTTTCTTTCTTTTAAAGTGACAGTTTTATTGACTATTTTTCTGATATGGGACTTTCCATTATATTCCCAAGCCCAATTTTAAAAATTGTGAGGATGCAATTTATTTAAGGAGGGGAGAATGTAACACCCCAACCTTCCACGTTATGATTCTCTTTTAATAATATAGTGGCGTGTGTTGTACGCAACTTCGAGTTCTAACACACACCACAACCAATCAAACTAGCCGTTTAGAATAGTAATACCCACTTTTTGAAATTTTATATATTTTATCATTCAAAATTAACTTCATTTTTGTATTCAAAATATCGAAATTAGCTTAGGGTGATTTTTTGTACTTTTCTGATAACTTTCATATTTTGATGAATAGTGAAAACGACTAAATTTTAATTAAAAATAATTTTTTAATCGAAATAATTAATAGTGATAACTTATGAATTTGAGTGATTTTAAAGTTTCATTAGATTATATTTTTACCATTTTATCCAATTTTTGTCATTGTTCATAATTTTACATTTAAACTAAACATAAGCAAATGTCAATCTTTTTATAGTTATTATTTCTTAAAAACACGCTTTTTTTTGAATGTGGGAATTAATTTTAAATTAATTTCTGCCATTTCTGTGTTTTGAATTTGGAAAAATGGATTCCATATTTTTAATAATGATGTCCAAATTGGGTAAATAGTTATCTTTTTTTAGACAATTTGAATAATTACTTCGGTAAATATTTTATTTACCATGGTTAAAGGGAAAATTCGGTAAATAAGGGTAATAAAATAATATTATAATAATAATAAATTATCCTAAATTCGTCCTAACCCTATTGGTTGATACATTTCCGACCATGGGAATATTTGGGTCGATTTGGGGACCCCATGGATCCACTTGTAAGTGATAATGACACTTTATATTAATTAAGTTAAAGTAAATACAAGAATGACAAAAACATATACCATTAAGAAAAACAATTTTTACAAAGGGTTTTAAATGTTATATTTTCAACTATAAATATTCATTATAAATCTAAAAATATTTCCTACATATTGGTATTTTATTTATAATTTTTAGACGTTGAATAATTAAATTTATTTATGACATAATAAGGATGCAGTATTTTCCTTATTAATTAATGAATAAAATAATTGCAATTATAAATGTTAAAATAAATATAATTGGAATGTTTTGATGCCATACACGAATATTATTGGTTATTATGACATGTTATTATTTCTTAAATGAATTTGGTTCGAATTAATAAAGTTTTAATGACTTAAAAAAATCAATTATTGAATAGGGTCAAAATTGACATAAATGAGTTTTTTAAAAAAATATTATATTAATAATTGATATTCTATTCGTAAAAATCTAAGGGACGGCCAAAGGACTTATATCATGTTACGTGTATTATTATTCGAGCACGTGGGGGTCTCTTGGATGTATATAGTATGTTTATTAACTTTATAATATAAAAAAAGAAAGTGACATGGTAAATGTCAAACTAATTAACTAAGATTTGAAACTAAAAGATAAGGTTAGTATACTGGACCAAAACTATCTAAAACCTATTGGTTGAGTGTTTTTAGACCTATACCCACCGTAACCTTTAAATGATCCTCTTTGGAGCCATTATAAACCAAATATGAATTTATTATAAAATAATATTTCTAGCTTTTCCTAAGGTGACCCTCACCCCTCTTATAAAAGGGCACTCCCCTTCCCTCTAATTCACACATTCAAAGCCTTTTGGATCTGCCATACCCTACCCAAATATTATCTCAAATTCCCTCAATTCAACCTAGATGCCTTAGTTTGATCATAAAACCTCCCGATGGAGCCCTTTTGATCAAATCAAAAGGAAGAACCTGAAGAAGAGGTAATGTTTTCACCACCATCTTTCAAGTTCCTTTCTTCTTCAAATTATTCTTTATTTTTTATTTCCACTCTAAATTAATAACTCTAGAACCTACTATATACTGTTATGATATTATAAATATGGTAAAATCATATTCAGTATTCTATCCATCCCTTGAATGACATGTCACCATACGTGCGTACGTACGGCTAACAGTCTCCACGTCGTGGTGTAATTGTTATTCAATATATTTTTATTTTGATGGGTATAATAATGATGTGTAATTAATGTAAATAATAAATATAACATGATAATTATTCAGTATATATGATATAACATCCAATTATATGTTATTTTAATATCAAAATAATGATATTATCGCTCGTGCGTACATACAGACTACTGTCTCCACGAACGCGATGAGATTCATTCCCCATCGTATCCATTCAAGACTAATTATCATTTGATAATTAAAGGTTATGTTTAAGTACATGATATCATTTTGTATATGAATAAGATACAACCTATCCACAACAAAAACGGCTTATGTAACAAAATATATAAAATAAAACGAGTAAGTTAAGACCAGAGATGATGATAATACTAAGATATTATCAAAAAATAAATTTTAAAAGATCATATATGATATCATATTAATGTATATGACTCTTGTATAATTAAATAAAAATTATTTCAAAATTATACAGTTGGTTAATCTACCCTTGACCAAGGAAAAAGTACAATGTAAGGGGTTTCTTATCTCACATTTAATTTCGTGAGATTTTTATTGTTCACCACTTATTTATTGCATTCGGCGTGTGTACAACCCATGATTATTTTAATTGTGTAATATACATTAATTTATTTATATTTACATCATCATTGTATGATCCTTCTTTCATGGCTTTATGTTTCATAAGTTACCAAATCAATAAGGGAATTTGAAATTTCAATTTCCACTCATTCGGCTTGACAAATTCTTAATTGATTATTTTACTCCAAGATTATGTGTGGAATCACTATTTATTTTCTTATGTTATAATTTCGACTCCCCTTTCTGTGGATATACTTTTGATACACATAATCACTCCATTGATAAATTCTCAAGTCATATATATGATCTTTAAAAAAGTAATTTTAACTCAATCTCCATTTATTGAGTTAAACATCTAATTCATTGGTGTTGTTTTTACAATAATATGTGGGAATGTCCTTTGATTGTTTTACACTGAATATGCAATCACATTGAGTGTATTTATATTTTTCACACATAATTATGTTTTTGATTTATCCTTAACCTAAGGATATGGTCCTTATGAGAGATTTCATCTCAATTTACATTCCATTGAGTCGTTATACACCAAATCACTTTTATATGGTGTATATAATGTACTTTGAAATAGTATATCATGAATCCCTTTATTCTCATGATATTAGAATTTTTTCATTACCTCAATTATTTGTATTCACGTGTCTCTCTTTTGGTTAAGAACTCTAACTAAAATATCATTTTAAAATGTTTTAATGATTTATTATTCAAAATCATTCTCATCAATGTCCATGATTTAAAAATGGTTTTAAGGATTTATTCATATGGACATTAAAGTTTTAAAATTAAAATTCTTTTTAAAAGTTTCAAAGTTTTATGGGACACTTTGATTCAAAAATCTATTTTCAAAATGGCTTCTTGACAAGTAGTGTGACTTTTAAATGTTTTCAAGAAAAAGGGGGGGTATTCCCCTCAAATAGTTATGATGATTATTTTCATCTATGTCAATATCTTTCATTGTTCTCAATTGAGGTTAATATGTTGCAATATAATCTTTCATATTGTATTGAATGAGTTATGTTTAACTATGGATGCACTATTTCTATACCAATCATGGTTTTTGGATAAAGTATTGAAATTTCGTACGCTAGTTTTAATACGAATGTTAATGTTATGTTTCAAAATTATTATATGAGGAATGCATTGGACTTAATAAGTGATGGGTGGAGCCCGATATAGCTCCCAAATGCATCGTTAGGTCTCATGAGAGAAACTAGTGTCTTGGAAGAAGGCCTTGACAAAATCTTATTTGTATTATTGGCACAAGGCCTTGACTATATGGTAATGATAGTCTGGAATTATGAATTATATTATTATGAAAGTCGTTATTGATATTGAATGTTATTATTCGACTTGTAGAATATCCATGTGAATAAGTAAATGGAATTATTTCATTTTATTTCTGCCATATTATGCTTAAGTTCAAGTTTAAAAGGCTTTGGTTTTTGTTATGCATTGCCTTAGACGTTTATGATTATTTATGAACGTTTCCTTTATATTGGTATCCTTACTGAGAATCTGAGCTCACCCCTTTCTCTGTTTTATTTTTCCCCAGATGTGAAGACGTATTTTATGAATGACCTACAGGGATAGTATGAGGATATGAGTGTTGTCTATGGAGACAATATGTTGCTGTAATTTTTCACATTATGAGGTAATGTAAACTTTATGAATGTATTTATTGATTCCAAGGCTAATAAACTAATCGGTTTTTCGAGACTTGATCTTTTGTGATCATGCCAATGTTATGTAATAATGCACCGATTCTGGGTAACTAGGGTCCGGGCATTACAAAAATAATCTATTAAACTACATATAATGATCTATCAATTCTTAATTTGGAATATATAAATAATAATTGACACCACCATTACAATCTTGTGGTAAACAAGCAATCAAAACTAATAAAATATGATGATGAAAAAAAATTTGTATCTACTATATATTTAATAAAGAATTATAAATTAATTTTTATAATTATTGTTGATACTAATAATGTTCTGAAATATTTGGACTAGATAGTTTATATAAGAACCCAAATCTTCATTTCAGTTATGGATCTTGATTTTTGGGGGTTTTGAGAAAAATGGGAGAACTTGGAAATTTTATAAGTACACGTAGGGTACATAAGATTAAAAATCATGTACCCAGTTACCGCGTACAACAACATCTTGGGCATGTAATAGCCAAGTCATGTCCATGTGCGGTGATGTAGACAACCACTAATTTTGAGGGCTGATTGAGGAAAATACATGACATGTTCATTAACAATACATGTTCTGTACTATTTCTCTTATTTTACTAATCAGACTGGGGTCGTTTCTAATACCCATGAACATCTTCTTCTAGTCGTACCTTGCAAAGAAGCATCTGGAATCGCTGATCTTTCTTCTAGCCTCAATCTCTTCATCCATGCTCTGATTTGATCTCTGTTGGGTGCGTTATATTTCCATAGAAGAGTTCATAGTTTTTCTAGACCCTCTCCTCTTTATTTTTTCTCTCTCTCAAGTTATTCAAGGTTGAATGTTTTTGAAGTTTTTGTAGATCTATGACATTCTAGGCTGATTCAAGGGCTGACATTCACGATTATTCTTCATACAATGTTGAGGTTAGTGGTTTTTTTCCTTTCGTTGTATCTATTTTTTAATTTATATTCCAAAGACCCAATTACCCAAGTTTCTTGTATTTTAGGTTAAGGAAAATGAACCCTATTTTATCATCCATAGAATGATTATTGGGATAAGGTTTGTTGATGTTATATTATGTGTAATTTAATCTTTAAGGAAAACACCATGGGTGTTTTTACTTGTTTAAATGTTTAGGGATGTTTGTTCTAAGTTTCATTTTAGGCAACCATTGTTTACTTGCCTTTCTTGATAATATGGAAATGATTGTCTTTTCTAGCTTGTTAAATGGTTGTTATATGCATTGGAATTGTTTATCTATGTGGTAGTTAATATTACATTGGGATGCCTCATATTGTTAATGGACGATTGAATTTCATAGGGTATTGAGAACCTAGTGTGGTTAGACCACATGGGTAATTGACATTGAGTGATTCCTTAGAGTGTCTGTTATATTTCACACTACGAGACCACAAGGGGGATGGACAGTGAGTGCTCACATAGAGTGTATATTGATTTCATTACGAGACCACATGGGGAATTGATTTTGAGTTCTTCCTCAGAGAGGTTTTAGTTATTATGGGAAGACCATAGGGGGAATTGGTACTGAGTTCTTCCTCCGAGTGTCTTTTCCTTTTTATTGCATTTTAACCAAATGGGTAATATTGTGTGAGCTACCCAGATGGTTAATGTAAATATTGAATTTTTTTGAAGTTCCTTTCAAGATAAATAAAAAGTATGGATTCGGTTCTGTTACATAATATTTCGAGATACCTATTTGTGATACATACATGATTAAATTTTTAACATTAAATTCTAGTGAATGTAAATGGAAATTGTAGGATTGTTTACTTTTGTAAAATCCTCATTCCATTATGGAATTTCCAATATTACCTGTTATGTATACTCACTGAAAGTTACGCATAGATCTTGCGGTGGTTTTCTATTGGAATTCGTCTCACACCCTGTTTGGGTTATGCATTTGGACACAAACATATTATAATATTGTAGGTATAGATAATGTAAAGCCCCCCTTTTCCTCAGGTTCTTGATTTCTGTAGAGATAGAGAGCATGGGACCCAACTGAGTCTTTTGATTCTATTATAGTTTATTTGTTTTATTTTGTACTTGGGTTTATTAATTTATTTCTTAAATTTTGAATTGTTTTATTTTTTTCCTAGATGTATGTGGGATGCATCATTTATATATGTGATCCAGTTGTTTATTTAATTCCATTCTTCTGTTGTTTATTGTTTTATAGTATTATTTATTCTTCTACTATTTATCTTTTTTTTTATTTTTCTGTGCATACTCTGCCAATGAGGGCATAGTTTCCCCACTATTACACCTAGGGCCCTCGCTTCTAGATGGCAGCTTCTGGAATTTTGGGAAATGCACTTGAGGCCATGTGACCAACCAGGTATGGGGAACATTTGGGTGGAACTTGGAACCGGGACGTTACAAAGTTCTCTCTAGTGGATGTTCTTTTATTCTATGTCTTAATATATGATTCCAATAGATTGGGATAGGAAATAATAGGTTGTTGTTAATAAGTTGTTCCCATGAGTAGCTAACTTGAGTACAGGGAAAAGCCAAGTTACCTAGAATATTGAAGTATTTTAGTATTTCAATTATTAAATTTGATTTGATTTCACCATTGGGTGACTAACTTGTATTGTGTTGTTATCATTGATATTATTGATGTACAATTTCTGTTTCAACCTGATGAGATGAGGGTATTCCATCTCATGCATCATATAGGAAATTTCTAGAGCACGTGTCATGAATTTTTTCATTCCATTTAGGGTGCATTTCTAATTTCATGATATTGTGATAGATGTTGTGTAAGATATGAATTATATTGTGATAGATGTTGTGTAAGATATGCCATCCCATTTAGGGGGCAGAATGTGGTGATACCTTCATGGGACCAGCTGTTATTCTTGATATAGGTTTTGATGAACATTTTTTAAAAGGCTTCATGAGGATGATCCAAACATTAAAGAGAGCACCGCTTCTTTCCCCATCTATGGTAGAGTTGACGTCGGTTTTTTTTTGCAGTAGCATCCTCCAACATTCTTCTGAGATGAAGGACATTGGGCTACAGAGACATTGTTAGAAGCCATTTTTCTATATTCGAACATCTGGAGACACTTCATTAGAGTAAGGTGAATCTCAAAACATACACGATTCAGGATTTTCCAAGAGATTGTGGGATGGGATATCACGGGAAGGGTACCAGTGAGTTATGGCATGGGATGAGTTCTAGTAGACCTTCTATGAATACTTATTCCTAGATACTTGAAGGGCATATGAGACCAAGAGTTATTGAGTTTTTAACATTTTAATCCCTCAGTCATATAGTATTCTTCTCGCTTCATAGAGATGCATCACTTCACTTCCATTCTTGGGGGGGTGAAATGCTATTTCTAGTGAGGAAGTTTGAGGATGGTCTAAGGCATGACATCCGATCCAAGGTGAAAATCATCATGTTGACTTATATATCTTCTATAGTCAACCAGGCGCTAATCACTTAGTGCATCCTAAGGGATTCTCTAGCTACGGACCAGGGCGGTTCAACATCTAGAGTTGGTACCCTTCCGACTGATAATAGGAAGCGCTGCAGGGAGTCTAAGAATGGAGATCTTAGTAGGAAGGATTTTCCTTCAAGTTTCTAGGTGGTGTGATAATAGTGCAGTAACAGAGGAAATAATAATCCTTAGTGCCTGAGAGACCCTATTGAGTTTCTATCTTTCAGCAAGATAGGACATAATCTGCATTTCTGCAATTCCCTCCTTCTAGAAACTAGTGAGGGAGGATATGATTCCACTACTCATACTATATTAGGAACACTAGTCCCACATCCGACTGGAGGTTGGAGTTCTTCAGGATGTTCAAGATGAGTTGGTGGTCGTGGATGCATTGATCCAACATAGGTTTTTTGACAGCCGTAGGGTGGATTAGATCAGGGATCTCAGACAAAATCATAAGGTCGTGGTGTAGGTTATGATTTTTCACTAGAGTAGATCCAGTAAGAGAAGGATCCCAGAACCTCAACAGTTTGAGGTAAGATTTTGGTTTCCTCTATTTTAGCATCCGTTATTTTCGATATAGGGGCTTCCCATAGCTTTATAGTTGTTCCTGTTGAGGAGAGCCTAGTGCTCTGTGTCATTACTTATGCTGATACCATGATAGTGGCCACTCCATTGGGGACTAGAACGGCTAGTGTATATTAGTGCAAGGAGTTCCCTCTTGAGGTGGGTGAGTGTAACTTCTTATGGGAGATTTATGTCTTAGAGATTATGAGCTATAATGTCATTCTCAGAATGGACCAGTATGTTCCCTTCTATGCTGATTTCGATCACTATTGTAATATGGTGAGTTTCACATCACCAGAGGGTGGATTGTTTCTACATAAGGGAGAATGGGATTTCCTGGAGAGAAGAGTTGTATCCATGCATCATGGGTTGAGAGGAGTTACAACTGAGATTTCTAGTATGTACTTTAATGACTTTGCGAGTTAACAGATGGAAATTCCTCAAGTGGTCAATAATTTAAGATATTTCTTCCTGAAAGACTTATTAGGTTTTCCTTCTGAGTGAGAGGTAGACTTTTCTATTAAATTATGATATGGTTATCATCAGTTGCATGTTCGACCATCAGTTACACCTCTTACTGACATTTAGAGAAGGTATGGACTATACGACTATGTCGTTATGCCGTTCGGTGTCACCAATGCGCCTGTAGTTTTTAGGGAACCGATGAACCAAGTGTTCCATCCAAACATGGAATACTTCATGGTTGTTTTCATGGATTATATCTTGGTTTACTCTCACACTTTACATTACCATTCCATAAATATTGAGATATTTGTGAGTGCACTAAGAGAGCATAATTTATATGCTAATCTCTCAAAATTCCACTATTTAATGTACTAAATTCACTTCTTAGGTCATGTAATCTTTGAGACAAGAGTATTAGTAGACCCAAAAAAGTAAGAGAATAAGTCTCCTTTGAGAAGTTGAAGAATGTCTTGGTGGTATAGAGTTATCTGGGGATGGCTGTTTACAATAGGAGCCTCATACAAGACTTTTCATACTTAGTAGTGCCACAGACATGCCTAACTAAGAAGTGTTTGATGTAGTTGTGGTCAGATTATTGTGAGTCAGCCATTCTAGAGCTGAAGGTAAGGTTGACTTCAGCACCAATACTTGTTTTTCGAGAGTCGGGATAAAGTTGCAATGTTTACTGTGATGCATCGAGTATCGGGCATGGGGAAGTTCTTATATAGGGGGAAGGAGTCGTTGCATACGGGTCTCAGTAGTTGAGGACTCGTGAGAGGAATTACCAGACAGAAAATCTTGATTTGGATGTATTTGTTCATGCCGTTATATTTTGGAGACATTACCTTCTAGGAGATAATTTTGTGGTGTACACTGACCACAAAAGTCTCAAGTATATCATTACCCAGTGTGATCTAAAATTGAGACAACGAATTTTGGTTGAGAACCATTTGTATTTTGACATTGATATTTCCTTTACTCTTGGGAAAGGAAACTCTGTAGAAGATGTATTGAGCATGAGGACTCAGATACATGGAGTTTAGGAAGCCAGAAATGAGTGGCTTATTATGGCTATGTTCATTGTGATACATTTTGAGGTGCACAACCGATAGTGGAATATGTTTCTTTTTTATGTAGTTATTACCTCTACACTACTTGACTGAGTGAGAATGAGGCTAATATCAGATTCTGAATGCCTAGTCCTACAGGAGGGTGTGTCAGGAGTGGATCCTACTCTAGGGTGGACCATAGGGGAGGATGGGGTCTTTCTCTTTCATGGATGCGTATGGGTGTCAGCAGACATATGTGAGGAGGTGTTTCGAGACATTCATACTTCATCTTGGGATTTTTATCCTGGTGTCTCCAATAAGTATCGAGATTTTCATCTTTAATATTGGTGGTCAGGTAAGAAGAGGGACATAGTTGGTTTTTTTATGAGATGTTCCACCTTCCCGTATGTGATAGTGGAGCACCGACAAACATCCAGACTTCTATAGCATTTAACCATTCTGAAGTGTAAGTGGAATTATTTCGCAATGGATTTCATGGAAGTTATACTATGGTCGCCTTGAGGGAATGATTCATTTTTTGTTTTCATTTACATACTCAGAAAGGTTGAAATAATTTCACAGATTAAGGAGACCTTAATCGTTGTTGAGGTTGTCTATTTTTACATCCAAGAGATTGTACGTTTTCATGGGGTTCCACATTATATCATTTTAGAAAAAGGCACATAATTTACTTCACATTTCTTGAAAGGGCTGCAGAAGGGATTGGGTACACAAATAATTCTATGTACATCATACCATCCCCGGATAGATAGCCACTTACAGTGCACGATTCAGTTGCTGTAGGACAATATTCAAGCATGCATCCTAGATTTTGGGGGTTCTTGAGAGAAGCGCATACCTCGAGAGGATTTTTCCTACAATAATAGTTTTCATGCGATAATTTAGATGGAACCTTATGAGGCTTTGTACGGTAGGCCATACCGATCACCCATATGTTGTCTAGAGGTAGGATAGGCCGCTATGTTGGGTCCTCGTCTTGTCCAATAGACCACATAGTAGGTGTAGTTGATTAAGAAGAAGATGGATACCGCATAGTCTCACCAGATATTGTGTTCTGATTGATGAAGACGACCTCTGGAGTTTGAGATCATAGGTCAGGTTTTCTAACATTTCACACCAAGGATGGGACATAAGAGGATTAGTAGATAGGGGATGCCTTCACCGAGATATGTCGGGTCTTTGGAGGTTTTGAGGACAGTCGGGACAGTTTCCTATTAGTTGTAGTTATCTTAGATGTATCAGGATATGAATGACTTATTCCACATTTCTCATCTATAGTGTTACTTCTCAGACTCCACTCATGTTTTTCAACATGAGGAGGTTGATTTGGTGGTGGACTCATTATTAAAAAAGCATCCTATCCAGATTGTGGATTGGAATACAAAATTTTTATGTGGCCGGTCTATTCCTCTAGTACGGGTGTTATGGTATCATGGATGAGTACAGGATGAGACTTGAAAGAAGAAGGCTGATGTGTGATTGTAGTGGTCATAACTGTTCACTGATTATTCTTCTTCATCTAGTTAGGGAAATTTGGGGACAAATTTCTTTAAGGGGGAATGTTTGTATGAACCATAATCTTCATTTCAGGTATATTTTTTGATTTTCAGTAGTTTTGAGGAAATGGGGTGAATTTGGAAATTTTATAAGTATACGTCGTGTACTTTAGAGTACAAACCATGTACCCAGTTACCACGTAAAACCGTGTCTTGGGCATGTAACGGCCAAGAAATGGCCATGTGGGGGGATTTGGAAGACCACTAATTCCAGGGTCCGGTTGAGGAAAATACACAGAATGTAAATTAATAATACATTCCTTGTACTTTTACTTGTATTTGACTAATCGAATTGTGGTCACGTCTAATCCCCCAAAATATCTTTTTATGGCTGTACCTCACAAAGGAGTGTCCTAAATTTCTGATTTATCTCCAAGAATTTTTTTTTCCATCCATGTTCTGATTCAATATATGGAGGGTGTGTTGGAATCCCCTTAGTGTGTTATTGGTTCTTCTAGAGCCTCTCCTACTGGTTTCTTCTCTCTTACAGGTTACTCAAGCTTGATCATTTTTTATGTTTTTGTAGATCTATGAATTTCTAGGCCGATTCAAGTGCCGATGTTCGAGATTGTTGTTCTTAAAATGTTGAGGTAGGTTTTTTGTTTACTTTCATTGTTTTTCTTGTGAGTTTTATATTCTCGAGTTATGATTACCCATGTCCCTAGTATTTAGGGTTAAGGAACTTGAACTCTATTTTATCTTCATTATATTGATTTTTGGATTAAGGTTTGTTGATGTGATATTATGTGGAATTTCATGATTATGAAACACCCCAAGGGTGTGTTTCCATTTTATAATGTTTAGGTCCGTTTGGTCCAAGTTACCTATGAGTGACCCTCGTTTCCTTTCCTTTCTTGATAAGATGGAACACATTTTCTTTTGTATCTTATAAAATTCATGTGATATGAATTGGAATTGTTCATCCATGTGGTAGTTGACTTTTATTTGGGATGTCTGATAATGTTTATGCACAATTGAATTTCACAGGGCTATGAGTACCTGGTGTAGTAAGACCATAATGGGAATTAATGTTGAGTGCTTCCTCAGAGTGTCTGTTATATTTCACACAATGAGACTGCATGAGGGATTGATGGTGAGTGCTCCCTCAGAGTGTATATAGTTTATGTTATGATACCACAAGGGGAATTGACTTTGAGTGTTTCCATAGAGAGTCTATAGAAATTTTGGAAACTCCATTGGGGGAATTGACAGTGTGTGATTCCACAGAGTGTCTTGGCCTTTTTATTGCATTTTGGCTAGAGGGGTTAGACTATGTGAGCTACCCCGAGGGTTAATGTAAATATTGAATGTGTCTGACGTTTCTTCCAAACCAAAGTACAATCTTGGATTCATTCCTATTATTTAGTCTTATGAGATACCTATTAGTTATACTTACTTGATTAACTGATAAAAATTTAATTCTAATGAATGTAAATGGAAACTATATGATTTTTTACTTTTGTGTACTCCTATTTCCTTTGTTACATTTCCATTATTACGTACTATATATACTCATTGGAAGTTACTAATGATTCTTGTGGTGGTTGCCTACTATAATTTGGATCACACCCTATTAGGGTTATGATTTTGGACCAAAATAGATTATATGGTTTCCAGTATAGATAAGGGAAAGCTCCCTTTGTCATCAAGTACTTGATTTCTGTGGAGCTGGAGAGCATGGGAACATGTTGAGGCTTGAAATTATGTTGGGGTTTATTTGTTTTTTTCACTTTGGATTAGTAAAGGTTTTCCTACATTGTGACTTCTTTGGCTATTTTCCTAGACATATGTGACATGCATCATTAATAAATGTGATCCAGTGGATTATTTACTTTCAGTCTTCTCCAATTTATTGTTGTGTGGTATAATTACTTCCACTACTATTTATCTTCTTTGTTATTCTGTTGTGTATACTTTTCCAATGAGGGAATAGTTTCCACTCTATCACACCTAAGGCCCTCACTATTTTTCGGTAGCCTCTGGCATTTGGGGAAATGCACATGAGTAAATGTGACTAACTAGGTAGAGGGATCCTTTGTGTGGGACCCCAAACTGGGGCGTTATAGTTTATTTTTTTATATAGGATGTCAGATCATGATTTAACTAAGAAGGAAAAAATGGTATGAGTTTTTGCAACTCAATTTTACTTCGTTGAGATTTTATTAATATTCAACACCTGTTTCCTTTTTGTGATGTATATATTGGACATTTATTTATATTATAATAATTTTCATGAAATATATATAATTTAGAAATAAATATCTTATTATACTATTCATGGGTTATTAATTTGAAATATAAAGACGGTGTGAGGGTTTTTGTGCTAATGTTTTCAAATTAATGGGACATGTTAGATATTTCATGCCTTGTTTTATTTTGATTATTGTGTTCACTAACTTGTTTATTTCATTAAGGATAAATATCTTCTATTTCCAGATATTTTAATGTCTATTTCTAGACAACCCTATCATGTTTTTTTATTATTAATTTTCTAAATTAGTAAGGGCTTTTTTAACTCAAATATCCTTTAATGAATTATAATGCCTATTCATGAACTAAAATCATACATTATTTGTTTCGGCCACCATTATATTTTATTTCATGGTATTTTCTATCCCCCTATAGGGAATACAATTTTCAAATTCAATTATATGTCTCTTAAAACATATTATATTTCCTTTCTTTGAGTAATGGGTGTTCACCTATTTCTCATTCATCAATTGATTATGGAAACTATTGATTAAACCATATAAATTTAATATATACTATGCAACTATCATATACATCATCATCTTAATTAAATTTTATTTACATATAATGTTATAAAATATCCATGGATACAAATTAATTTTTCTTGGGTTTATCAATAAATAATTATTAATGGAATTATGAATCATTTAATTATGTGATTCCATTTGAAAAAGTATAGGAAACCATTTTTATTTCCAGGTTATCTCGATGTTATCTTGAAATATTTATTTAGAGTGGAATAAATATGTATCTATGATTGATCTATGGTGTCCTATATCACCATCCAATGCATTAGTAAGATGTTTATATCTCATGATACATGTATATGTGGATGAAATTTTGGTTTCCTTCCAATCACGAGTGTGAGATGTGACTCACGAATGCATGAATATAATTTTTGACTCACACAAGTAATGATACCCATTACTTAAATATATTCAAATGTTCTCTTTTATTCAATGATTCATGGGAATGTTATGTTTTCATGTCATATTTCTATGATTAATCTCCAAGGATAATTTTATTATCTAATTATTTCTTACTCTTTATCCATGTAATATGTGTTTTCATTTGAGATTACATGTCTATATATCATGACTAATGAAATAATCTAATGGATAAATGATATTTTTAATAAGATATTTATCATGGTATTAATATCACATTTCCATATTATCTAATCATTGATGAAATATTGATTATTTTTCCATTACAAAGAGATTGGTCTCACCATTTTCATATGTTTCAATTCAATAGGTTATGATGATGAGTATGATATTTTACGTGTTTAGAAGGTGGTCTAGTGTGGGTTGATTTTATGGAAATATTGAAAAATGTGGTAAAATAATTTTCAAATATAGATTAATCAATAAAACACTAAACCTTCCATTATTGGGTTCAACTGATTATTATGATATGAAAGGTTTAAATTATGGAAATAATGTAAAAATTGTTTTATGTGTAACTTAGATTTTCTCACTTGGTGTCAATTCCTATGTGTACAATATTCATTTATTCACTTGAACTGGGAGTGAAGGTTAGGGGAACCTAAATATTGGATGAGTTTAATGAATGTAGGGACAAATGATTAATAGAAAAAATATTTGATAGAGAACTATTCTAACCCATTACCATACCTTCCCCCACCTCCAGCCACCCTTTAATTATCAGTTGAAAAAAATTATAAAATTAAGAAAATTTTGTTGAAAACATAAGAATTATAAAATCATAATTTGATAATTTATATTATTACTAAGATTAAATTTTATATAAATATATATAAAATTAAAAAATATAAAATGGTATATTTTTTTAGGTGAAAATAAATCTTAACATAAGAAAATTATAGAATATCTTAATCTTGGAAACCCAAAATGATTATTCATAGGGAATTAATTATCTATTTATAAAATGAATAGAACTCTATAATTTTATAAATTTTCCTCTTTTAATTATCCTTAAATAAACATTTTTCACACTATATATAAACATTTTTGGTTTTACTCCAACTCTACCAATAAACCATCATGATACTTCTAAGATTTTTAGGTTATTATCATAATTAACCTCAATCTCCTATTATTGATCACTACGCGATCCCATGTGCGCATATCCTGGATTATTACCAGACATATTTTTAAATTTCCAAATAATAATATATTTTTTATAGAGGTTTCACACAAATTTATATAAGCCTCATGGATGCGTGATTTTATATGTGAGATTTTTTATTAAGTTTAATCTTCTATACTAATAAATTTTTCTACTAGATTTTCCAGCATCATCATTCAATTAAACTGGTATTAAAATATAATTTTAGTGCTTTTAATTTAATTTCATGTGTTTAATGATATAAAAAATCATTTTCCTCAATATTTATATTTATTTTTCACTCATCCTTATCATATTGGATGAAAAATCCTCACTTCAATAAATAATGGCAGTTCTATAGGTGCTTCCTTTCAAAATATTTAGTTTTATCAGAAGTGAAATCACATATTCTTCCATTTTGTACCAAAAGAATAAAATTTTAGTATCATTGATATATAGTTCATAACATCTAATATGTTTTCAATGATATTTTGTTCAACATTGTTGACACATACCATCATATGTTTTGTGATACATGGTTATGTTGTTTTATACAATAGGTACAATATAAGTTAGTTACCGCATATCATAAACCAAAATACACTAAACTACCATGAATTGACATAACCTTAAATTAAAATCACTCAAAATGAAGTTACCTTCAACTATATCCTTAAAATTTCACTAATAAACACTTTTCTACTTCCTTCATACCATGAAATAAACTAATCTCATGACTCCATCTCTATAACTATTTTGAATCACATAAAACCATCATTGATGATTTTTTATTGAATATAAGATATAAGAATACATCACTTGTTCTTTCAATTCATAGTTCCACGTTTCATGATTATATATCTACCATATTGTATGAACATTATCATACATTGGGAGGCCAGAGTATAATACAAAAAAAATGAAAGAGTGGAGAATGAGTGGTCACCAAAAACTAAAATTTTAAAAAAATATAATTACAATTAAATAATATGATCAAATTTTTGTACTAATCATAAATGATGAGAGATATTTACTAATAAATTATACACATGAGACATAAAATTTGTATGGTCCACACACTTTTTTGAATATGTGGCTCGTTATTGGGGTCCAATGGTTGTGGTCTCTTAATATAAGTCTTTAAGATATTATAAACAAAGAATAGAGTTAATGGAATAATAATATTATCATAATATATATATATATAAGATATGTAAAAATAAGTGTCACATTGTTGATCAGTCTTCTACAGTCCTCCTAAAGTTCCTCTAAGGTAAGATTATTTAGGCACCTTCATTATTCTTGTTAAAATAACCAAAATTTCTTTGGAACTATCATATGAAATGATTTATTATATATATATATATTATTACATTATGCCAAAAAATACATAAAATTTATTTTTATGAATAAAACAATCTGTTAAGGTTCAACTAGTATAATACCTTGATAGTCAAATACCGATATAAAAAACATGGATAGATAACATTGAATCTCCTCAAATCTTAGTTGATGATTTTATAAACCCATCAGATCTTGAACATAACCCATAATGAAATCCAAATGACCATGAATAAATTCCAACAAATATAATAAAAATTACATGAATCTAGACTTTTTCTCCCCATGACATACATGGATTTTTATTGAAACAAAAAAATTGTACATTCCTATTAATATTCAACTATATTTGTGTGAGTTAACCATGACCATTTAGTATCTCCATAGGGTGAAGTTGAAATTCATCATTCATTATACAAAATATTAAATAGAATCACCATAGGTATTTTTAATAATGTCTACATCATAGTAGAAAACAGTATATCATAGTTTAGATAATAATGTCATCTTCCAAACATATAATGAATCAAGAACTCTTAAACGGACATTTTCCAACCAAATCATCACTAGTTATTTTCATGCACTAACCACGGTATGTTTTTGGAAATCCAAAAGATATAGTTTGTGTGACCTCTTAAATTATATATTTTTTAATATACCCCCATATCGAATGAGTCTTGTAATAATCTATGCGAATGTTCCCAAAAAATGAAACCTCAAAACCTATATCAAACTAATGAATATCCCACCCAATAAACTTTTTATAGTATGATATTGATACAAGAGTTATCTTAACATCACACCATTGGATAGATTATTATATTTTTAGAGTTCTCCAACCCTTAGTGTATTGATAAGTATAATAATGGATAATTATCAAATGAGGTTTTCTTATCCCCCTAGCATTTCAATTCATCAAGGTTCTTCAATCTCCCCATCTATAAGGGATCATTAACCTCCCCATTATGGTTTATGTAACCACACTAAAAAAATTTAAACTCTTATTAAAAATCATTTACCAAAAACTAATGTATCCCCCTATAAAAAATTAATTAACTTTTCATCCCATAAAAATTAGGATATATCCTACTCTTTTAGATGAACATCAAAAACATTCTCCCCATTTTTCAATAAATTAGTTGGAATTAAAATTGAAAAAATAAAATATACTTACTATTATTTTTTGATATAATTTACTACCAAAAATTCTACCTATTACTAGAATGAATCCTTTTTAGGGGATTTTCAATATTTCCGTAAAATGATCATTTGTGAAAAAATATTCCCATGTAAACATTCTATGTTTCCCCTTCTCTATGATGAAATGGTATATTATTTCAATATTATTCACCCTTGAATGTTATAACATTTTATATTACAAATTTACTTAGTTTCATTATCATAACTAATCATCAATGAGTCTGATTCATTCACCCTATAATGATTATATAATATGGTCAACATTGTCTATACTTAATGTGTTTGAATTTTAATTCTTAATGTTCCATGTATTACACCATACTTAGATAATTAATTCACTATTAAAAGTTAATTTATGATATCTAATTCCCTCTATCAAATCAATGGTGAAAATTTCATATATCCATAAATATGAGCCTCTATAATTCGGAAATAATTTTTTTTATTTTATATAAAACAAGATCAATAATATTTTTATAATTTGTTTTACTTTTAATTTATTTATAATTAATAATTAAGAGTGGTATCAAATATAATATCTCAAATATATACTATTACGAATAATATTATTTTGATCATCCTTCAATAAAATTTTAATTTACAGCACATTATTATTAACTAAAGGACATCTTAGACTACTATGAAATGGAAGTAAAAACCTATCTCAATTCTTCAATTCGAAAACTATTTAGAAACTCACGAGGAAAAAATTCGTAGGAGAGAAAGATGAATTCTATTTAATTGAAGTCTTTTATTCTGAAAAATATATCTTCTCCCCAATAATAGATTTTACATATAGTTTTTAGTTTTTAAATCAATATATTCACAATTATTCTCTTCATTAATAGAAAAATCATGTGTACAACATACACAATCATAATCTGTGAATTTGAATCAGCTCTTTAGATATAAATATTTTTGTTAACCTTATCATAATGAAATTCATGATATTTAGAATACTATCTAAATTTTAATTCCATTTTGATGTAATTTTTTTAATCCTATATATTTCATTAGTCAACATAAAAACCTGAGAACCATCTCCCTTAAGGAAAAAACATAATTATGTTCAATTTAAATCGAATCCTTTTGTTCTCCATTCAAGAATGATAGCTTTATATCCTTTTAAAATACCTTGTAATTTCATCAACACCATATCATAAAAACATATTCACTATTTAAGACATGGACTATATTAAATGTCACACTAAAATGTATAACCTCATTTTTATAATAACCATTACAAAATTTATAATGTTTTATTGATTCTATATCTATCTTCTCATTATGCTTATACAAAAATATATAATTCATCTCAATAAATTTATGATCATTTGGATATGAACCAAAGTACAAAGTTTATTTCATATTTATATAATTTGAAACTTTCTCCATTTATTCCATATTGTTTAAATTATTCAATGAATATTTATCACCCATTAGTTTAATTTATTAAAACAAACAAGTACGATTGAAATTTTTGAGGGTTTTCAGTGTTTTAATACCATTTTTTCTATGTCAAAATATTTTTTTACGGATATTAATGATTTAAATACCTTTTGAATTTAATTTATCATTAGTCTTGTTATTCCTTTTTCTAGAAACATTAGAATGAAAAATGGTATTTTGATAAACAATAATTCTAAATTATTTTCACTCTATTATAAATCATAATATTCTTGAGATTAATAAATCTCATCAACAACCTAAAATGATTTTATTTATATACCATGATCCTACAAGAATATAAGATCAATGTTGTCTAATGTTTTCTTTATATTCAAATTTTAATTTTGGAAAATATTTTCACAAGGTGTATCACTAATAAATATCCCCACATTAGTTCACTTATTCAATTTTCTAGATTTTATTCCATTAATCATTATATTACAATAGAATCCAAAAAATTAAAACACTAAAAAAAATATTTTATTACCAAACCCAATAATATAAGGTTAATGGATCAACTTTTATCAACATAATCCCTAATTGAGAATGTTGACAACCATTGAGGTAGATTTTATCCAAAATAATTCTAATGTGTCATGATTTGTTAGATGGTTCTCAATATATCCACCAAACTCTATGTTTTCTTCCCAAATACTCCATTTTATTATGGTGTGTATAGATCAACATAACCATTTCGTACCCCAAAAATCACAAAATATTCTTTAAAGTATTCATTATTATTTTTTAACCCATTGTTAGAATGACATATTTTAATAAAAAAATATCATTTTTTTCTCAGTATATCCCAAAAAAATATTTATACTGAGAAGATATTTTTAATTACTTGTAGGGGATTAAACATATGTTATATGTGTAAAAAATTACAAAAACTAATGTGAATTTAATTATTAGATAATTTCAATATCATGAATCTACGCACACCCATGTGTTTCAATTCATATTGATTTTTTAAATATCTCCAAAATCTTGTGTCACTTGCTAAAAAAAATTTATTTATTCCAAAAATCACATATATTTTGCTTCTCGTAAATAATTTTCAATTATCATTTTGGAGATTCATACATATTAAGTTATTCCAAGTTCATATTACCTAAATATCGATTTATTATAAACCAAATATAATTATATTCATTTATAATCATCAAAAATGTTTTTTAAAATTGAAAATATTTAATAAATTATTATTTTTCTATGATCCCTTCATGATGATTGTGTCAAACTTTATCCTTTTAATGACATATACATTACTTCATAAGATCCGCTCATTCATATTATAAAAAAAGATGTGGGGTTCCTGATATATTATGCTTCAACCCATTAATAAGCGAATATCATTTAATTCATACTTATTTTCACCATTTTTTTTAAATCTTTTATCATTGATTTATCCATTGTTTTCAATATTAATGGTTCATATATCACTAATTTGGTTAGAATTCAATATATTATTCTTATTTATCAAGGTCAATGTTGAACTGTTATCCAAAAATCAAGGATTTCATCCTTTAGATATATTTCCATCTTCTGAAATGATGATGGATTTAATCTAATTACTCATCCTATTTATATATTTCAATTTTACTGTCACGAACCGAATCTGGTCACCGCCAAAACCGGCACCAAACCCATCCTGTGACATGACCCGAAGGGCGTTCCCGATCCCTACGGGCTGGCACAAGTGCCCGGGTATCATAAAATGATAATTGGGAACGATTTACCCGATTCTATAAACATTAAACAACAAAAAAACTCAATAAAACAAATCTGGATTTTTCAACTAAAACCATCTTTTACAAAATTTCAGAACTGAATTACATAAGTTAAAACTACATTTAAAGACCATTACAAAGGTAAAAAAACAAATAAGGACAGCCCAAGAACCCTTTTGTCAAGGGGAACCACCCTTATGCTATCTCCACAAGACTTCACTACCAAGGACCTGCTAGAAACCCGAACCACTGGAACAAAAAAAAACTGTACCCAACCTGCGACAACAAAAATAACCAAGTCTACTTACACCCAAGGGTGTAAGTAGGGTGTGAGCCAAATCCCAATAGGATACCACCACTAATAGATTCCATGTGATAAACATTTAATGGCGAAAAGCATGCATGTTTTCAAAGACATGAGATGCTAGTTAAAATTTCTAAAAGATGCAACATTAAATAAAAACAGTTTTTAGGTGGGATAATTTAAAGAATAAAAATATTTAAAATAAATACCATAGATACTGAATTTTCCAGCCTCTCATACCGTATACCGATGGTAATAACAAAGTATCCAGTGAGCACAAGCAGTGGGAAATAACCCCTAGGTACTAGCTAGTTGTGGGTCCCAGGTACCTCGTATCTCGGTGAAGGTAACCATCACAAATATCCATTCTCGTGCACGAGCCACTAGTAGGGAACATACCCATAACCTAGTGGTCCCCAATAATCATCATCATAGT
The DNA here is from genome assembly GCA_963277665.1 of Viscum album. NCBI lineage: Eukaryota > Viridiplantae > Streptophyta > Magnoliopsida > Santalales > Viscaceae > Viscum > Viscum album. Next base: position 1,247,930,502 of record OY728151.1, on the reverse strand, counting down.
TTAGTTAGAGTTGTAAGCGTCAATCTTGCTAAGTGAAACTGAGGCCAAACCTCACAGATTCACTAGCATACTAGTACACGTCCACCCACCTAGATACCCGGGTTTTCCCTTTGTGCTCAAACAAGTTCAGCAATCCAAGAAGTATAGTTTTCACATGAAAATATCACTTCCACATCACAAATTAACCAAACAGCCCCATGTACATCACACAAGTCAAAAATTCCACTTTTCATTCAAATGAATTTTGAAATAAAACTCACTCCAAATTGCCTACAACACTTTTCAAATTTCATTAAAACTTCCACAAATCCATTAAACAATTTTATAAAACCATTACAAGATATTCAACTCACATAACAGCCCACACACATGTCACACAATACCATTCTCACCTTCACAATTCATTTTATAAATAAACTCACATGAAATATCCCACACCCGTGTTTCGCACACAAAACACAATTTAGTAAAACATTTCGACAATTTATAAAAAAAATTATAAAAATGTTCAACATCTCAAATCACCACTTTACCATTCAAAAACCCACATTAGGTGAACACACTCACCCAAAGAGTACATATACACCCTTTCCCAACTTTGTGTAACCAAATAAAACATTTTTCAATTTTTTATAAAACAAACCCAAGAGGTATAACCATTGTTTGCACACTAAACCCATTTCAAAACCCTCATTTAAAAGCAAAATCATACCAATACCAATCCAAAACAGAATTGTTCAGCCCTAAAACAATTATTAAACCACCCCCAAATGTTATAAAAATACATCAAATAATACCACAAAGATACACATGAAAAACACACGTTTTCATAAATCACCTTCAAGAAGTACAACATGTTTTTACTTCTTAAACTCATTAAAAAAAACTACATTCAATGCCAACATGACAATAAGGAATTAACAAACCAGAATTGGAATCCCCTTTCAAGACTAATAAATCACATTCATATGTTATAAACTAAACCCAAACATTACCCCAAGAGTCACACATGAAAAGTACCCAATTTCAAGCTATAATGCAACTAAAAATTAAATGTTCAACCAAATCCATCAAAACTGTTTTCACAACACATAAAACAGATTATAAACATTCTAAATTAATAATCCATGCAAGCTAACTCATCATAAAATGGCTACACATGGAATCACCTACCTTTTGAGTCGAAATCCTCAAAACTTGGTGGGAAACCTTAAGCGCACCACCGCCGCCCCACAAGGAATATAAATCCATACCTAGACCACCAAAAATTGACCCAAAATATACCAAATCAGACCTTAGGATCGAACCCTAACTTCTGGACATTTTAGAATATAATGAAAGAGGGAGGAAACCCTAAGGAGAATGAAAAATTGAAGAGAGAAACACTTACTCAAAACAATCATGAATAAAACGACCCAAAATCCACCAGATTCTGAATCTGAAAACATCCAAACATTCAAGGGATGTTCGAACAAGGATTATGAGACCATGTAGGAATTTTAATGGGGAAAAAAGAGTGAGAATTGAAGGATTTATGAAGGAAACAAATTACCTTTATTAATCTGCCCGAAATGTGAGTTCTTCAGAAGTTTCGACCTAAACCGCGATGAAACGGAGCTTCAAAGAGGGTGGGAGGATATGGGACGCGCGACTGGGTTCAAGGGGAGTGTTTGGGGCTTGGAATCACCGAAAAATCCTTAATATTGTATAAGTTATTAATTATAAAAATTTATTTTTAAAACTGGAATTGGGCTTTCGGGCAGGCCCAATCCCTTAAATAAAAACCCATATACAACTTGTTTATGGTTTTCTAAAGGCTCCAAACTACAATGGTGGTGTTTCTATATCAGGGTAGACCATTTAGGAACTTGAATGGGTGAAAAATATTAAAAATTGAAAAAGTTATAAAAGAATCAAAATTTATTTTTAAATCTGGAATTGGGCTCACGGTTTAGCCCAATTCATGAAAACTCACCCATTCCACCATAAAAGCTTGACAAACCCCAAAAACAAATCATAAATGAAAAATAAATGAAATTTAACTTTAAAATAAGTCATGTATGTGACAATTCTCCCCACCATGAAAACTTTCCGTCCCCGGAAAGTGACCACAAGGCCAGATACCAAAACCATGCCCAACCGATAAACTAAGATGTAATTCTTTGCCAAGCTTTGCCCCCAAGGGTCAAAACACCTCCAGTGATCAATTAAGGAATGATTATTCTCACAACCCAAACTTACACCACATTACTGAAATGATCAATCACATTCATACATTATCCCAAAATGAAACTCCTCGAACGCTATCCGAACAAGACTCAAGCAATTCACCCAAACGAACAACAACTTCAAACAGGGTTTCACATACCTTGCTACAACTAAACCATTGGGCACTCTCCAATCTCAATGGTTACCCAAATAAGATTTAGGTAGCTTGATAGATCTGAATGAGACTACCTACCAACAATCCTTGACCTTGGATAAGACTAATTTATTGGTACGGGGGAAAAAAATAGGCTCCCCACCATAAGAACCAACAATCTTAATCGACCAGCATGGGCCGGTAAAGAAAGACCCCAAAATATAAAGTGTTGGGACGACCACATGGTGAGTCTTCACGGTTTGGGAAACCATGAACCAAAAGTGGAGATTCTTCTATCTACATGGTTTTTTTTTTGTTCATGGTTAGAACTAACCATGTGAAAACCGCATGCTCAACTTTTCAAGCCAAATTTCCAACCATTCTTCAAAGACTCAATGGAAACCAAATGGGGAGGGAATAACATTGTGTGATGACATGGGTACAAAACCCTCCACCTATTTCCACAGAACGGGAACAACAGAAGAAATATGATGACACCATAGGTTTAAACTCTTCCTATCTTTCATACTGAGGATAGGACTTTGTACAAGGGTTTAAACGACACTGGGGTTTCCCCTGACTACGCGCCAGCTTCTCTCCGGGACCTATGGCTGGAGCTCAAAATATTGAAGCATCATCGGCCACGCAGTTTGGCTGTTGAAACCCCTATGTGGAACTTCTTCTTTCGGTGCCACAAACAACTACACCGCATACCCTGATGGGTTCATAAAGACATAACACACTCCATAACTCACTTTACCAAAACCAGACATTTCACTGAAACAAGGGATCAGAATAAGCACACACATCACACCTTTTTTTCTTTGGCTGAGAAACAACAGAAGGGCAGTACACGTATAAACATTGTCCTCTAAGGTAGAGGATTTGATGTTTTTCCCAAGGGATACATACTCCCAACATAACATAGAACCTAAGAGGATAGTGTGACCTTGACCTTTATAGTCAAAAGAGCACACAACATCACAATTCATCACCGAACATGACCCTTGTGATTGATAGAAACAATACATGGAACATGACCATATTCCAAGTCCCTAAACAACAGATAAGTCCAAAAAGTGGACACAATATCCTATCAGGACCAAAATCTCAAAATTGGTGGTTCAATAATAACTCTTGCTTCAAGGAAACTATGAAGAACCCAGAGGCCCTCTTAGACACCATCATGACACTCATCCACACTAACAACCAAAGAACACTTCCACCATCGATGAATCAAGAAACTTAAGAAACCAAGGCCTCTTTCAACCTTCCACAAGAACTATCCCACTACAAGAGGATCTACAAATCAACTAAATGAATGGTTGTAGACTCAATCAACAATGATCTATAAAATATTCCTTATATTGATCAACTGGAGGATTTTCCAATGGAGAAACAATACGGGTTGCACTTCAGTTCTGCACTAACCCTAAATGGGGGCATACCTTATCCAATGGGAGAACCCAAGGAACCAACCAAGATGGTTCATTGGTCAAAATATACCACAAACCAGATCCAAACACATGAAGGGAACCATCATAAAGGCGCCCCAAAACATTTTTCAAAAGAGACCACTAATTTTCCCTATAACACAACTTACTGACCAAACCCAAACCCAAAACACAGTTCAAACAGGAGGGGTTCTTGGACTCAAAACATCCCACAACATCAACATTTTCCAAAAACACATAATATAAACCATTCCATACAATTGATCAAGTCTTCATGTTTCTCTTTAAAAACAGTTCTTTAAAAACAAATGGTTCAGTGGTTAGCACATCCACCAATGGTACCCCATGAGCCTTACACATGCATGTTTTTGTGCCACACTGGGCACCCTCCTCGTATCCATCTCGACAATCATCCATTCATTTCATCAACCATCCATCTTCCCATATAACCCCATGCATGTGGTTTCTCATGAAAATACCAAAGGTTAAAACAAAAATTTGTTCCACTTTTCAAAACCAAGACGGTCAACCAACCCATCCTTTTTCCTCAAAACCGCTAACCATGAGATCAAAATCCCAACTCACATCTTAAAAAATTTCAGAAAGTCACAACCATTTAGAAAATAACTCACTTTCAAGATATTCACATCAATTTCAAAAAATCTCATCCCATTAAAGCACACTCTGATTGTTTAGAAAACTCTATTGGAAACACTTTTCAAAACCAACTTCAATATAGTTCCCGCTTTCAAAGAGGTGTGAGCACACCATTTTATATTTCAAAACAATTCTGAAAATTCAGTTCTTCCATTTCATAAACCCAACCATTCCCTCTTTATTTGAAAATCATTTCATAAAAACTTTACGCTTCTTAAAACCAAGTCACCTTAAAACCAAAATGCCAAGATTTCAAAACTAAAGAACACCAGACAATGCAAGAGGAAACTAGTTTCAGTGGGTGACTTGGACATATGGTTGGCGGCCATATTCCAATCACTTCACTGTCACAGAGAGTGTTCTAGGGAATATCCCCGGCTCCACATGGCTTGCCAGACCCTGCGAGCTCATTGAGACCATTAACCCAACTCTCTTTTCATTTCCCCTAATCATCATCAAACCAAGAAAACCCAAAGACAAAGACAAATCCCAACTTTCCCTGGCGACTTGAATCCTGAAATGAGGTGTGGTGATCAAGCACACTACCAATAACCAGAATTCCATGTCCCAACAATCATAACTCTAGACAATGTTGACTATTTCCCAAATAACATGACTCAAATGGAGCGAACCTCCTTTGATACCATTTTGTCACGAACCGAATCTGGTCACCGCCAAAACCGGCACCAAACCCATCCTGTGACATGACCCGAAGGGCGTTCCCGATCCCCACGGGCTGGCACAAGTGCCCGGGTATCATAAAATGATAATTGGGAACGATTTACCCGATTCTATAAACATTAAACAACAAAAAAACTCAATAAAACAAATCTGGATTTTTCAACTAAAACCATCTTTTACAAAATTTCAGAACTGAATTACATAAGTTAAAACTACATTTAAAGACCATTACAAAGGTAAAAAAACAAATAAGGACAGCCCAAGAACCCTTTTGTCAAGGGGAACCACCCTTATGCTATCTCCACAAGACTTCACTACCAAGGACCTGCTAGAAACCCGAACCACTGGAACAAAAAAAAACTGTACCCAACCTGCGACAACAAAAATAACCAAGTCTACTTACACCCAAGGGTGTAAGTAGGGTGTGAGCCAAATCCCAATAGGATACCACCACTAATAGATTCCATGTGATAAACATTTAATGGCGAAAAGAATGCATGTTTTCAAAGACATGAGATGCTAGTTAAAATTTCTAAAAGATGCAACATTAAATAAAAACAGTTTTTAGGTGGGATAATTTAAAGAATAAAAATATTTAAAATAAATACCATAGATACTGAATTTTCCAGCCTCTCATACCGTATACCGATGGTAATAACAAAGTATCCAGTGAGCACAAGCAGTGGGAAATAACCCCTAGGTACTAGCTAGTTGTGGGTCCCAGGTACCTCGTATCTCGGTGAAGGTAACCATCACAAATATCCATTCTCGTGCACGAGCCACTAGTAGGGAACATACCCATAACCTAGTGGTCCCCAATAATCATCATCATAGTTTAGTTAGAGTTGTAAGCGTCAATCTTGCTAAGTGAAACTGAGGCCAAACCTCACAGATTCACTAGCATACTAGTACACGTCCACCCACCTAGATACCCGGGTTTTCCCTTTGTGCTCAAACAAGTTCAGCAATCCAAGAAGTATAGTTTTCACATGAAAATATCACTTCCACATCAAAAATTAACCAAACAGCCCCATGTACATCACACAAGTCAAAAATTCCACTTTTCATTCAAATGAATTTTGAAATAAAACTCACTCCAAATTGCCTACAACACTTTTCAAATTTCATTAACACTTCCACAAATCCATTAAACAATTTTATAAAACCATTACAAGATATTCAACTCACATAACAGCCCACACACATGTCACACAATACCATTCTCACCTTCACAATTCATTTTATAAATAAACTCACATGAAATATCCCACACCCGTGTTTCGCACACAAAACACAATTTAGTAAAACATTTCGACAATTTATAAAAAAAATTATAAAAATGTTCAACATCTCAAATCACCACTTTACCATTCAAAAACCCACATTAGGTGAACACACTCACCCAAAGAGTACATATACACCCTTTCCCAACTTTGTGTAACCAAATAAAACATTTTTCAATTTTTTATAAAACAAACCCAAGAGGTATAACCATTGTTTGCACACTAAACCCATTTCAAAACCCTCATTTAAAAGCAAAATCATACCAATACCAATCCAAAACAGAATTGTTCAGCCCTAAAACAATTATTAAACCACCCCCAAATGTTATAAAAATACATCAAATAATACCACAAAGATACACATGAAAAACACACGTTTTCATAAATCACCTTCAAGAAGTACAACATGTTTTTACTTCTTAAACTCATTAAAAAAAACTACATTCAATGCCAACATGACAATAAGGAATTAACAAACCAGAATTGGAATCCCCTTTCAAGACTAATAAATCACATTCATATGTTATAAACTAAACCCAAACATTACCCCAAGAGTCACACATGAAAAGTACCCAATTTCAAGCTATAATGCAACTAAAAATTAAATGTTCAACCAAATCCATCAAAACTGTTTTCACAACACATAAAACAGATTATAAACATTCTAAATTAATAATCCATGCAAGCTAACTCATCATAAAATGGATACACATGGAATCACCTACCTTTTGAGTCGAAATCCTCAAAACTTGGTGGGAAACCTTAAGCGCACCACCGCCGCACCACAAGGAATATAAATCCATACCTAGACCACCAAAAATTGACCCAAAATATACCAAATCAGACCTTAGGATCGAACCCTAACTTCTGGACATTTTAGAATATAATGAAAGAGGGAGGAAACCCTAAGGAGAATGAAAAATTGAAGAGAGAAACACTTACTCAAAACAATCATGAATAAAACGACCCAAAATCCACCAGATTCTGAATCTGAAAACATCCAAACATTCAAGGGATGTTCGAACAAGGATTATGAGACCATGTAGGAATTTGAATGGGGAAAAAAGAGTGAGAATTGAAGGATTTATGAAGGAAACAAATTACCTTTATTAATCTGCCCGAAATGTGAGTGCTTCAGTAGTTTTGACCTAAACCGCGATGAAACGGAGCTTCAAAGAGGGTGGGAGGATATGGGACGCGCGACTGGGTTCAAGGGGATTGTTTGGGGCTTGGAATCACCGAAAAAGCCTTAATATTGTATAAGTTATTAATTAAACAAAAGTTATTTTTAAAACTGGAATTAGGCTTTCGGGCAGGCCCAATCCCTTAAATAAAAACCCATATACAACTTGTTTATGGTTTTCTAAAGGCTCCAAACTACAATGGTAGTGTTTCTATATCAGGGTAGACCATTTAGGAACTTGAATGGGTGAAAAATATTAAAAATTGAAAAAGTTATAAAAGAAACAAAATTTATTTTTAAATCTGGAATTGGGCTCACGGTTTAGCCCAATTCATGAAAACTCACCCATTCCACCATAAAAGCTTGACAAACCCAAAAAACAAATCATAAATGAAAAATAAATGAAATTTAACTTTAAAATAAGTCATGTATGTGACATTTACACTCTCTTTATAATTTATTTTTAGTATCATCTGATGCTAATTAGTAGTTTTTATGGATTTATTATAGATAAAATATCTTTACTTACCAAAATAAATGGATTTAAGAAAATTCACCCACTAATTTTTATTTTTTTCTTGATTATAATCTATTGTATTTATCTTCTCATCCTATTAATTCATAGTCACTCATTAAATTAGTGAGTGAAATATTATTCCAATTATATTGTAATTTTATTAGTACTATATGACCCATGATAAACATACATTGATAATACCTCCATAGTATATTTTAATTAGAAAATAAAAAAGTAGTTACCCAACCCATGGACCTATAGGTTTAGTGTCTTAGAGACAAAACACATAAAAGGTATTCTTTTACATGATAGAAATATTTCTCCACAAACTAAAATCTATCTTAAACAACCCATGAGACATAATCATCTTCATGTTCTAGGTAATGGGAAATATAAGAATAGTATGGATGAAATTATTAGTAAGGGAGTACATATCAAATGTTATAGTGGTTATATTGTAAAAATGTGGGAAAACATGTATAAATAGAATAATACAATTAACAGAACACAAAAAAAATTTCTTAATGATATTTATGAATGATGGTAATGTATATATCAAAAGATCACACATCCACCATCTCTTTATAAAATAATACATTAATAATCTATCATAATCCTTGGAACATATAAATGGAAGTGTAATAATAATAATAATTGTATTTATTATCATTGAAAACATTTATACCATCAGACCTATTCACGCATAGAATTTTATGTTGAGATTACTGCAATCACACTCACCCATTATGAATCTATATATGTGATAAAATATCCACATAGAATTTCAATACTGTGATATATAATCAATTACCCAAATAATTTTATGGAGATTTATGTCCTACCCATATTATTTTCCATAAACATGGGTTCCACTTTAAAAATAAAAAACATATAATAAAATAACCCCAAAAAACAAACGAGTGTCTTAAAATTACCAAATTGAATCACATAAAAAATATTTAAAAAATTCAAATGACACCAAATTTTTTTCCTCAATTGAAATAAATTATATTATAATATATAAATTGAATCCTAAAACACGACTCCAATGGATGTAAATCATTTAGATATGGATATGAAATTGGTTGAAAAGTTATTAAAATATATTTCTTCAAAATCCTTGAACACTGTTTAAAAAAAATCAAATAATTTATAATTCTTTTCATAAATATGAAAAGATACATCAAATAATTGTTTTATGTAAATACCGAATATTGAAATAATAATTTTATTTTAGAAAAATATGTAGGTTATAATGAAATATAAGTTCTTAATAAGAAAAGTATTGTATATCCAAAATATATTCTTTTACTGAAACACACTTAACTTTATGTATTAATAAAACATATTTTTTAAAATTAGAAAAGATAAATATGATTTTTAGATGAAATAAATAAATTATATTTCCTAATAACATGAAAAAAATGAAGAGAATGGAAAATAAATACATTTAAGAGAAATATTCATATGAAAATGTAGAAATTGTTATTTTAAATCTATCAAATTATAAATGAAATTTTCATAAAAGAAGAAAGTGGTACAAAACAGAATTCCATAGAATATAAAATGGGATTTTATCATAATATAATATAAAATATTATTTGAATCAAAATTTAATTATAATTTTTAAAATTGAATATTATAACATATTGAAAGGTAATTGAGTTTCCAAAACCCTAAACTTGAGTTTATACTAACCCATCATTAGTCTAAAAACATGTATAACAAAAATAACAAATTATATTTCTTAATTAAATAGTTTATTAAAATTTATTACACTTTTCACTTTTTTATAATCCTTTATTACAAATATATTACTTATTTTTAGTTATTTTTACTAATGATTGTTGGAACATTTTGTTATCTCATTTAAATATCATGGTAACATGTCTGATTCATACTTTATGGTTTCAATTTCATGATTCCCTAGTTATTCGTTATACAATAACCATTTTTCTTCATATTATTAATTAATTATTATTTGCATTAATTGAATGATATGTATATGGTTTTCAATGTTTAAAATCATGATTATCTAGTTTCAACATGCTTAATGGTTAAAAGGTGGTTTATTAATAAATATATAAAACATAATTTACATATCTAAAAAATAATTAATATATCATAAATTACATTTTACTACATTATATCACCATTATAAGGAAAAAATATATTTTATCAAATAAACATTGTAAGATCATTCACGTAGGTGGGAAAACCAACCCAAACAGTAATGTATTACAATGATTTCAAGGGCATGGGGATGTATTTATAAAATAAATAATATGAAATATTTATAATATTAATCATTTAATAATTATCATATATACTCAGTAAATTTATTCTTGATCTATCCAGGATGGGTGATTATGAAAGAATAATTCATTGTCTATGGAGGTGGTAGTCCGCATGTACACATGATTAATGATCCCATTTCTCAATGAATGATTGAAAAGATAGTATATGAATAATTATAATTCCATTTTTATTACTTTGAAATAAAAAATATTTCATAAATTCCATCATTGTTACCATCTATGAGACTTGGTCATGGAAAATGAACAATATCTCTTCTTTTTGGTGGTAGTCTATATATTGGAATGATCGAGGTATTTTTTGTTATTATTTGTGTATGGAAAGGACTGATTATATGTTTTAAAATTATTATAAAGAAATTAATGTATACTAATTATAATTAATTCATTATATTAATAATTTTAAACAATATTAGGAATGAGTATAGACAAATAAAGACTAATATAATGGTATAATCACATTTTATGATAGAGAATTATTTGAGAAAAATCCTTGAAAATAAAATATTTAAGAAAAATAATGCTGACCAGAAGCATATTGAAGTGGTATATAACTATATTAGGAAAAAAAATCATAGTATTAATTATAAATTCTAAGGAAATAGTGTATCGTGATAGGGTTTAAGTGGCCCCCATTTTTAATTTATGATAACATATTTTCTGGAAATACTCATTGATTTTCCAAATTTTATTTCACTATTAAAAGCCGAAGGGATTCAAAAAGAGAATAATAAAAAATGGGGTGATAATTTGTTGATATTACTGTAACAATCCATTTGAAATCATTTTTTAACATTTTTTCCACTTTCCCCCATAGTAAAATATTTGTTTACCTAATGTACATCTTATCGAGATAAGAAATTAACCTTATTAATTACTCTTAATGCGAAATATTAAAATAGAAAAAATTGCATAATTTATCCTTATGATTTTAAATTTGAAAGTAATTTTATAATTTAATTAAAAAAAGTTATAAAATATTAATTTTAAATAATGGAATGTAATCATGCAAAACGTTTTTTAGACATAACGTGTTTGATGTTTAAATATATCATATAACTTAATATTATCAAGGTTAATGATTTAAGTATAATAAAGTTTTTATTATAAAAACTGTGAAACGTAAAATTAATGGCAAATCCCAATTTCACTATCAAAATTTATTATTTAATGAAATAACCGAAAACAATCTTTCTCATTAAGGAATCATTTTTTTCATTGAAAAAATTTAGACATCGGTTTTCTAGGTAAGAATAATATTTTGAAATGTATAGTGTTCTTAAATAAATAAATAATTTATTACATTAATGTTTTTTATTCCACCAGTTCATGCTTATATAATGATAACACCACAAATATCCAAATTTCGTAAAAATGATTTTTTTTACAAAAAAACAACATTTTTGGAAAATGATCAAATGTTTATACTATGAAAATTGTGGTATGTTGAAATAAATGATGTTTATTTTTTCAAATTAAACTAAAATTTTTGAATTTTTTTTAAAATAAATATAAAAAATGAAATCTACTTTTAATGATAACCTTCTTCAACAATAAAACTTAAAATTCTTTTATCTTCTTCTGTTAATAGTTTTTAATTGTTTACCATACTAAATTTTGTTAAAGATTTATTAATAATGTTTCCCAAAATTTTTTCATTCATTATAATGTTTGTAGTGTGTAATGAAACCAATTGTACATATGATTATTTATTAAAATCCAATAATTATGTTTTGTTACATTCTACCCCCTTAAAAGAATATCATCCAAAAAAATTTACATAGGGGGAATTTTGAGTATTTTTTTCTTTATAACATCCCCAAGATACCACATAGATTTTTCATGATTATGGTTTTACCATATAACAATGATTATTTTGGATGTCATTCATTATATATCCTTTTCTCCTTGATAAAATTTAAAGGCCTGAGCCTATGCTACGAGACTCTACTATTATAAATGATTTTTATTTTTTATAAAAGAATGATAATAAATACACAAAATTTAAATTTTATATCAAGATATATTACCAGAACATGTTTTATTGGATTGGATGCAATCAATAGATAATAATTGTACAAAATCGCATAAAATAAAAGAAAAGACTCCATCTTTATTAACGCCTTAATTGAAGCCGACTCCATCAGAAACTGTAAATGTAGAAAAAATTCAAAACATGGGGTGAGCATTGGATATTCCCAGTAAATAGTTTATAAACCTTTGATGAATCCTTTTAAAAATATTTATTTGAAAATAATTTCAAAAATACATTTAAATATATCCTTTTTTTAAAGCATTATTGAAAATTACTTATGGCTTAAAAATACTAGATCATTTTAGAAAATACAAACACTAAAAGAAAATTAATCATAATTTACTATTTTTTTAAAATCAAGAAAAAAGCTTCTGAAAAAAAGAACAATATTCGGAGGTCACAATAATAATTGATGGTTGTCTTGGGAATACCCAATTGGTGAAGGATCGGTTCAGTCCCTAATAAACTTCTATATTTACAACATTCAAGTGTCACATTTTCTGAAAACATTATAATCATTCTTTATATATATATAATTTCACTTAGGTTTTTAATTTTGAATAACATGTTATGGAATTAATATACACATTCCAACTTCTATTTATATATATATAAGTATGTATATACATAAATATATGAACATTCATTATATATTACTTCTGATTTCGGTTCCAACCAAATCAAATTCCATATAACCTTTGTATGATCAACCATGTACCAATACATTTATGAAATTCATGTTTCCATATTGATATAAATTCATCAATTTAAAAAATAAATATTTAATAAATTCAAATTTGATTAATTGTTTTTATGCATAAATTAATATATGTATTAAATAATAGAAATGGAATATAATTTTTTCTTATTAAAAATAATCACAATAAATATATAATTATGTGATGAATATGAAATTATAAAAGAGACATAAAACATTTCATCCATGATTATTCTAAAACTTTAATCTTGTACAATATTGATGATATAAAATTTAACACATATGCATACATGTATTTTTTGTGAAATAAAATCATTTATTAATTGTTTAATATGTCTATATATATGAACTTTTCATGAAAATATCATGATAGTTTTTATATCTCCAAAACTCAGGTAATTTAACTTTATATGAACTATTAATAATATTATACATCCATGTACTCCAAATATCATTTAATAACACATGTAATATATTATATAAAAAATGACATTTTAAAACTCTATCATTAGTAAATATATTTAACACACATTTTCTTTATTAATTATATGAACAGGATAATGATATTAAGATATAAACTCTTCTCATAGCAATATTAATTTACCCTTCGCATTATATAATATTCTTAAGAAGTAATTATAAATGTATCACACATAAAATTATCGAGATAACATTTTTAATGTCGACATTAACCATTGAGAATACTTGCACATCAAATTATGTTAACTCGTATATATAAAATAAAAAAGGTAATTAAAAGGGATTCATCATGTTATATGCAAAAATGAAATCCTCTTACATTTTTATAAAATTGGAAATACCTCTATAATTTAAAATAAATAAGAATACAATATAAAAATTTGTGCATGTAAAAATTGAATAACATAAAGATATATATATATATACATATATATATATATGAATGTATGTATGTATATATTTTTAAACCTGAAACAAAAAGATATAAAAAAATAAATGATCTTAAATATTGATAAAATCAAATAAATTTACGAATTTGTTTACCATAAATTATTTCATATATATATATAATAATACCATAAAAATACATGAAATTAAAGTAAGATTATATATTATAACACTCATATAAACACATAAAATTACATACATAAAAGTATATGAGTTGTGTATTCAAGAAAATATTACCTCAAAAAACATACAACTTATTTGAAATAAAATAAATTCCTCTTACCTAATGAATTTGAATGAGAAAAGATTTTACCCAACACTCTAGCACACCAGAAGAAATAAAATAATGCAAGTGGTGTAGTACTGAAAAAAACAGTAGAGAGTCCATTAATGTTCAACCAAATAATTCCCTCTTTATGACTCAACTTAAATGTTTTTTATATAATTATTTGACATCAGTGTGATGGATAAGCTTAAAAAATAAAACCAAGATAATATAATTTGAGGTTTTCGGTACAATGAAATGAATAATAATACCTTTAGCATTTCAATCAAAATAGATTATATATATATATTATATACTTCACATTGGAAAACAAATAGAGGAATAAAATTGACTAATGAAAAATAGACTAGGTTATTTATTAGAGGAAATTAGAGAATAAATGGAAAATGGATTCAGAGATGAATGAAATAAGAGAAGAAATAAAATAGTATTCAAAACAACAAGCCACAGGCATTCAAAAATGAGAGAAAATAAACCATCAAAATATTAGAATACATCATCTAAGACATAAAAAATATTCCAGTTCTAGAATGAAATAGAAACCCTACATACTTAGGTTAGAGAAGATTGGAAATCTAGATCCTATCCGTAACTGGAAAAATCATAACCCTAATCTTGATCTTGAATTCACTCATATCATCTTTGACATCGCTGGGTTCATTGACAGTGGACCTCGAACTCGATCTATAGCTATACGGCTCCACACATGGCTTAAAAAATGCATAAGAAGGTGAACCATCAACCAATGTCATCCTCAACTCCCAACTGTGCTCGACCTCTTGAATCATGAAGAATGCCCTATCAGATGACTAGACACCACCGGTGACACGATATTCTGATTTAAACCCTCAAACGTACATCATCTCTATTTTCCCCTTAAACCCAAATTTATTTTCACCCATTTTTTTATATCATTTTCAGATTTATTCATTTCCGCATTTTATATATATATGTAATTTGTTTTATCATTTTTTAAATCATTTATTGTTTTATTATTAATTATTTATAAAAAAATTATCTTATTACATTTAATTATATATATAGATCAGTATTGTTTATGTCAATATCATTGTTTGTTTTTAACATTAATTTATGTTAACTAATTTTAAGTTAAAAATAATAATTTCATCAATATATATATATATATATTACAAAAATAATTTGTTTCTTAAAAAAATTTATTTATTTTTAATTGTTATTATAAATCTTATTATTATTTTATTTATTATATCAATATAATTTAGTGCAAAACGTTTTAAAACAATATTTATAATTAAAAATATTAATTTAATGAAAGATAATTTTCAATATTAAAACACATATAACATCATTTTTATTTAAAAAATGAATTATTATTACTAAAATTATATATAATAGTTTCATAATATCTTCAGATAAAAATAATCATATATTAAAATTTTATTTTAAAAGAATCTATGATTATAAAAACAATATTTATAATTTTTAAATACTATTTTAATATAAAATTCTATTCCTTCAAAGTAAAAATTTATTTAAAAATAAGTATAATTGATGAAATATCAACATCCATAGTAATGGTAAAATATTTTTTTGAAAAAAAATTAAAAGTAATTTTATCATTAATAGTTAAATTTTAATATTAGTTTTTAATTAATCATATTTAATAGTAACAATTAATTCAAAATATATTTTAATTAACAATATAATGTGCATACAATTATTATAATTTCTAGGTTGTTACATCCCCCCCCAAATGAATTCTTCAATCAGAATTCGCTTGTCTGAGTTATAAAAATTCTAAATTTTAATCATCATAATTAATGAATTTATAAGGGGACTTATCAATATAAAAAAATTCTAACATGATGATTTTGTTTTCCTAAAAAGGCAATATCTAATACACATTTTTTTCTAGGTTTTTGCTCTGATACAAACTATAAATACCAAATCCCGATCTACGAGGAGAACCCCTTATAAATGTTGAGTATTTTTAATAAAAGAAACGTAATAAATATAAAACATTATATTTGTATATCAGGATATTTTAACAGGTACAGTTTTTGGAGTATTAACTAAAAACCATATATCAAAAATGTATAGAACAATATAAATGAATAAAATACTCCATGTGTGCTCACTCCTTAATCAAAGAGGACACCACTAGAAACACTACCTATATAAAAGATTTCTAAACATGTTGTGAGCATTGGATATACTTAGTAAGGGGTTTATAAAACATTGATAAATCCTTTTTTAATATTGGTTTGAAAATAATATTGAAAATACATTTATAAATATCTTTTTTGTATAGATTATTTTAAATAACTTATTCCTTAAATATACTAGATCAATATTTAAAATATATACTTTTGATTTTTTTCCTTAGTATAATCTAGTGTTTTTATGAAAAAAATAATCTAGATTCTAAAAATAGAACACTGTAATGAGGTCACATGAATCAATGAGGGCTATATTGGGCCTACCCACTTAACCAAGGATTTGTTCCCTCCCCAATAACCTTCCATATTTACAAAGTTTAATTGCCAAATTTTCTGAAAAAATTTTATTCATTCTTAACATGTATATACTTTCACTAGGGTTTTAGATTTTTGAAAAACATATAATTTAATTACTATTAAAATTCACAATTATATTTATTTACATATAGAAGTATGTATATACATAAATATATGATATTACATCGTATATTACTTATGAGTTTGGTTCCGACAAAAACATTTCCACATAACCTTTTCAACATCATACATGTACCCAATCATTTATTAAATAAATTTTTGTATATTTTTATAACTTTGAGAATTTAAAAACTCAATATTGAACAATGATATATTTTTAAAATTGATTTTTTGCATGAAATAATGTATGTATTAAATAATAGCAATAGAATATAATTTTTTCATCTTAGAAATAATCATAAAGAATAACTAATTATGTGATGCACATGAAATTATTAAAGAAATCTAAAACATTAAATCCATGAGTATTCTACAACAATAATTTCGGACAAGATCAGTGATATAAAATTCAACCAATATGAATACATGTTTTTCATTGAAAATCAAAACATGTATTAATTATTTAATATGTTGATATATATTTTTATATGTGATCTTTTCATGGAAATATCTCGAGAGTTTTTATATCACCAAAACTCATGTCATTTAACATTAAATGATCTTTTAGTTATATTAAACATCCATGTAATAAAAATACCATTCATTAACTCATGTAATACATTCTTTAAAAAGAGATAATTTAAATTTCAATCTTAAGTAAATATATTGAACCAAATTTTTCATCATTGATTATATGCATATGTTAATTACAAGATGATATAAAACTTTCCCATAGAAATCATAATTCACAATTTACATTATATAATAATCATAAGAAGTAAGTATTTATGTATCACACATAAAATTATCGGGATAACATTTTTAGGATATGCATTCACCATTGCGAATCCATGTACTTCAAATTATGTTAAGTAATATATATATATAAGTCAAAACGGATTTAAGAGGGATCCATCATGTTGTATGAACGAATGAAATCATCTTAAAAGTTTATAAAATTGGAAATACCTCTATAATTTAAAATGAATAAGATTAGAACATAACAATTTGTGCACGTAAAATTTAAAAAACATAATGATATGTATGTATATATATTTACATATTTAAATGTTTTAAAACATGAAACTAGAAGTCATAAAAGAAATAAATGATTTCCGATATTGATAAAATCATAAACGTATACTTATTTGATTACCATAACTTTTTTAATATATATATATATATAATAACCCCTAAAAATATGATTTAGAAGTATAAATCATATAGAATAACACTCAAATATATACATAAAATTACATACATACAAATATATAAGTTGCGTATTCAAGAAAATATTAACTCAAAAATCATAATAAATTTTCAAATAAAATAATTTCCCATTACCTCCTGAATTTGAACGTATAGAGCATTTTCCCGACACTCTGGCACACTAGATGAATGAAAACAGGGCTAGTGTTGCAGTACTAAAAAAATCGCCAAAGAGGCCATTCATGTTCAATAGTAGAACTCCCCCTTTATAACTCAACTTTAAATTTTATTTATATAATTATTTGATAGATGTTTGTTAGATATGATTGACACATAATAAAAATATAATAAATTTTGATATTTGGATTACACCGAAAAGTAGAAGAGTCCTTTTATCAATCAAAAAATAATATATATATTATATGATTAAAGTTTGAAATAAAATTGTTGAATAAAAGTGACTAATGAAAATCAAAAAGGACGTTTATCAGAGGAAATTAGAAAAAAAATTACAATTGATTCACATATGAAGAAAAAAGAGAATAAAAATATAGTATGTAAAACAATGGGCCATAGATTGAAAACAATGAAGAGAAAATAGACCATCAGAAAATTAAAATACTTTAACAAAGACATATTAAATTTTCAGTATCTAGAGAAAGATAGAAACCCTACCTATTTAGGATGGAGAAGATCATAAATCAATATAGTATTTGTAACTAGAAAAATAGAAAACCCTAACCTTGATCATGACTTAGATCGTATCATCTTCGACATCGCCTGGTACATTGGAGATGAACCTAGTACTCGATCTACAGGTCTGTGACTCAACACATGGCTTTGACATCACATCTGATGAAGAAGAATTGACATGTGTTGGCCTCAACTCCTAGCTATGCTCAATCTCCCAACTCGTAGAGATGAACCCTCTTGGATGACTAGACTCTCTCGGCTGTGCGACATTCTTCTCGAAACCCCCAGACTTATCTCATCAGGATTTTTCCCTTAATCCCAAATTTATTTTCATCATTTTTTATAACATATTCATATTTATTCATTTCACAATTATATATATAAGTAATTTTTTATCAATTATTTGAAAATAATATATTATTTTATTAATATTTAATTATAAAACAATTATCATAATTTATTTCATTATATATATATATAAACAGATCAATATTTTTTATATCAATTTCATTTCTTTTTAGAAATGTTTCTTTAATTTAATTACTTTATAGTTAAAACAAAATAAATTCATCATTTTATATATTATAATAATAATAATTTTCTCAAAACAAAAGTATTTATTTTTAGTTGTTATTACAAATATTTTTGAAGTTTTACTTATTTTAACTCTATAATTTAATTCAAAACATTATAATACAATATTTATAATTAAAAATATTTTCATAATGGAGGATAATTTTCCGAAATAAAACATACATAACATCATTTTAATTTCAAAAATGATTTATCATTATGATAATTATTTATAAACGTTTCAAAATAATATTAATTAAAATTATTAAAATACCAAAATAATATTTTAAGTAAAACTGTGTTTATAAAATCAATATTTATAATTTTAATATATTAAGTTAATATATATATTTTTTCCTTCAAAATAATAATATAATTAAAAAAAGTACAAATGAGGAAATATCAACATTCATAGTAATTATAATATATTTTAATGAAAAATAATAAATATATATTTTTTTTAAAATAGTTAAATTTTAATATTAGTTTTATATTTAATATATTTAATCTAAACATTTAATTCATATTTTATGTTAATTTTAAAAAATATGTACTTAAAATCATTCATATTTGTGGGTAGTTACATCCAATATCTCCATTGGTTGTTTTTTATAGGAGAGGAAATATTCTAGTTGCACTGTAACACCCTATGATTTGATGATTTATTTTTTATGAAGTAATTTAACCATAGTGATGTTTTTCATTTTACGCAACACTAAAGATACATTTTTTTAAAGAAATATGTTTTTCTTATGTTATACGCAATGCCAAGTTAATCATGAAAAACATGAAACCTAAAAATAATCATGTTAAACCCAGAACACCAAGGTTATCTTGTGTTCTAAACAACAATGACTTTTCTCATTGGATTTCATAACAAGATCGAGTTTTACAGAATAATAGTACATCATTAAAATGTTATTACTTAATATAATAAGATATAAAATTCTTTTTAAATTAGAAATTATGAATAATATTAATAGTATTATGAAAATATATTTTCTATAAAACATAATATGAATTTATAGGATTTTAATTAATTTTAAATGAATATTAAAACTGATTGAATGTAAAAGGAAATAATAATATATTAGTGGTCACAAATCTTTTTTACCCTAATAATTTCAATTAAATTCAATTACTAATCCATAATAAAGTAATAAATATGTTATATATTCATTCAAATATTTTTTATATTCATTCAATAGATTTTATTGATGTAGGATAAGAACAAAACAAATTTTTTTTTCTCAAAACACATATTTGTATAAATCTCTTTTTACCACCTTTTAATGGAGAACCCATTTTGAATCTAATCATTAAAATGTTTATAAATATAATATTTCAAAAAAAATTAAAGGGAAATTAAAAAATTAACTTCGGATAATTTTTTGGTATTTTTCTATGAGATTTAACTTATAAATGAGAAGTTAAAATTATTGAATTTTTGTTCAAAACTATTTTTTCATCTGTTTTATTTAAAAGGATAAATTATCTATCAATTTTGTTTAAAAGTTTAATTATATAATATTTTTATAAACTAATATAATTTCTTTCATATAGATTAATTTCACTTTGAAATTACGTATAAAGACATAGAAAACATTCTTATGTTTTTACATTAAATCCAATATTATCAACCTCACTATAGGATTAATTTTTAATTAATTATTTCTACTTATGTGACTATAATTTGGAAAAATGGATTCTATATTTTGAATCCGAAAATTCAAACTATCTAATAATGTAAAATTATTTTTTGACCCAGAAATTTATTGAACGTAAGTAAAATTAATTACATTGATTAAGGAAAAATTATTACTGAATAAGAACAAGAACATACATTTATAACCCAAAACGATTTAGACACCAATAAAACAACCATTTTAGGACATTATATGTCCTTTAACCTTTAATTCTTGTGTTTTTTGGTTTTTTAGGACTTTTTTATTTAAAAACCTAAGCACACATAACCTATTTACAAAAATTCCAAGCATTTCCTTTCCCTTCCCTATAAAAGGCCACGACATATCCCTCTTCTTCAAACCACTCAGACCCCTTATGATCCTCCATGATCATACCAATACACTTAAAAAAAATCCCTCCCTTCCTCCTTCATGAATCCCATTAAGAATAAATTCTTCCAAGGAAGCCTTTTTTCACAAACCTAAAAAAGTTACTTGATTAAGAGGCAATGTCTTATCTCAAGCTCCTTTATTTTATTTTCATTCCTCACCGCTCCATGGTATTTATTCTATTATGGTATTAACAGACCATAATATTCAATATACACTGTTGTTTTTCTATTAATGGTTCGACCTACACTGACACACACCTCCATCAAAAGGATAATGAAAATATTGTATACTTGTACATTGAACTACCGTCTCACTAATCAATGATTGTTCATTTTTTTGTTACCACCTCTCATGGTGGGAATTATTATAAATAATATATTAATATATTCTATATGTTATATTTATTATTTATTTAGTTTTATTTAATTATTTTTATACACATAAAATTATTCATTTATTTTGTTAATACAATAATTTAGTTTGGGGATGTATGGATTACTTCCCACTCAAAGTCTTGTTAATCGTTCATACACTACATAGAATGTATTAAGGTTGGATTTAGTGAATATTTATTATGTATATGATATCATAAATCTTCATTAATAAGGATAAATATATATATTTCAAATACGTTCTCCCTTTCAACATGATAGTTAAACGGAAATAGTGTTCATGCGTACATACAGCTTACCATCTCCAAGAATGGTACATTCTATTTCAAGCCGCAATATCCTATAGATTATTATAAAAATAATTACTAAATATAAATTATATTTAAACGATGTTTTACATTCTTCAAATCATGATATAAATATAAGGGCATAAGATATAAAAAATTAAGACAAATGTGAAAAACAAAGCAGATTTTACCCGAAGTGAAACCTCAGCATATAATTGTAATAATTGGGTAATATAAATCCATAATAAAAAAATATATGTTATTAGAAGTAATATTATGGTTATTTTATAGATTTATAATAAATTTCTATTTATTATACAGGAGGTTTTTATGACTAGGACCCATGTCAAGATACAAGGTAAGGTAATTTCATCTATCTTTTTATTTCTATATGATACATGATTTATTCACCATACATTCCTTTATTGTGTTGTGTATTATCCCCATAGATTTATTATATGACTCGTATACATAATTTTTTGTATATTTACATATCGATTATATGATATTTATTTCATGGGGTAAATGTATCAAAACATACTAAATCAGTAAAGTAGTTTTGTCTCACATTGCTTTCTTTGGGACACATATTTTTTTTATGAACCAATGTTCTTTAACGTGGTGAATAAGATCCAAATTTAATTATTATATAATTAATATATTTATTTTAATGATAATTTATGATTAATGTAATTTCATTTTCATACATGAAGAGTATGATCCCATGTAATGAAGTGGTAATAGTTTATTGAAACAGTCTTTTTGTATTCAGAGATTGTTTATGTTTATTCTTCCTAAGATGAAATATTATGATATATATCTTAATGAATCTCATGATATTTCTTATTCCATTTTTATTCCTATTATATTCATGTGTTGGTTCCATTTTTCCACTCTTTGATACATTATATAGTAAAAATACTGTTCTTAAGAAATCATGGCTTTACCCTCTCATTAAGTGGAAATCTATGCTCCCTCAAAACCTGGTATTCTAAATTTTTTTACCTAAATATAATAATAATAATATATGATCACTAAAATAATAATTATCCCTTGTTGAATGTTAAAAATTATTTAAATTGAATATTCTTTTCAAATTATGAACTACTAATTTTGCTTACTTTTTAACATTAAAAATGAATGTTCTTTATACCTCATATGACTTTTATAGATTTACCCATCATCAATTATTTGAATATTTCTTTTAATTTTTAATGGTTAATTTTTTTAAAAAACATTAATTATATTTTCAAAAAATACATTTTAAAAAAAATTCAATCTTCTTTTTTATGTTTTTAAGGAAAATGGTTTTCATAAGGTTTTATGTTTCAAATATCCTTTTTTAAATAAGTAAGGATATTTACCATAAAAAATGTTTTCAGAATATCATTCCATGTAATATTTTATCTCTAATAAAATTAATTAATGTTACTAATTCCTTTATAGGTAATGATCTAAAGGGTCCATTTATATTGTTTCTATGAATTGGTTATGATTAATGTCATGGTCTTTATGAAACATAATTCTATTTCACATGTTATATATTAATGAGATTAGTTTCTCTTTCATGGGTTATAATTTTGATTAAATAATTGTGAAATGAATATCTCTTTACAAAGGTTATCATATTATTACATTTTATTGATACCTATCTAATTTCATTGGTTATGGTATGATTTTACAATAATATTGTGACCCATGTATGTATTATTTAATAATGAGATGGGTGGGACTTATATCTCCCCCAATTAATTATAGAATGATAAGGTGTATATATACTCAGAGGGTAGATAGGTTATATCCCATGACCAAAAATAATAATGTGACTGGGTATTATCCCAACCAATAATGTAATAGAGTTCACAAGTAGTATCCCACTCATAAAACCAAGAAGGTTCCTGGGTTTTATCCCAAGACTAAAAGTAAGGGGGTACACGTGTTATTAGCTCAAGCCTAGTGCATGTACACAAGTCGTAGACCAAACCTAACATTGTATAAACTTCATGGTAGGTATACCTAACATAAAGTATTCTATTCTTATAAGTATGTGACAAATTACATGTTTTATTCCTATGTTATGCTTTCATGAATTATGTTTGTTATTTCATTATGATTGATGACATTTGAAAGGAAAATAGTTATTATTATCTCTAATATGTAGCATATGATTTTAAAATTTTATGCACATGTTCTATTCCCATTTTTCATATTGTCATTACACTTTTTTTAACTAACCCTATTGATCATTTGAGCTATCCCCTTTTTTATTTTTCCATTCACCATGTTATTTACAATGGTTTTTGGAAGAATTACTAAAGGTGGAGATCATTATTAGAGATTTTAAAGATCATTCAACATGATTGAATTTTTTTTTTCATGTTTCAAAATACACTAAAATATTATTTTCCTTGGGCATATATTATTTTAATGTACTGAATATTCATCTAAAATGATACAATATCCACGTATTTTAATATTGAGAAACTAAAGTTGGTATCAAATGAATTTTTTAGTTAACCTTTGGAAACTATGATGATAAAACGTTAAGGTTATCCCTATATATATTTCTAAAGATAAATATATGGATTTATCAAAGTATAAGTTTAATAATTAGTTAATTTTTAGGAAAATGTCCTGGAGTTTTGGTAAAGGATAGAGTGAGTGGTTTCTATGAAATACCAAAATGTCTCAATGCTACCACTTGATGTGTCTCATGAATATATAAACCTAGAAATTTAAATTTTAACAAGATGTTTCGGGCCTATCTAAGGGTAACCTAGTACATGAAAATGGTCCTTGTTGCACACATGGTATGACACACTCAAGTGATATGATTTGGAAATTCAAAAAACCATCATAAATGATATAAATAGAAGTTGGATATAAATAACCTAGGATAAACATAAAGATTAATAAAATTTTGTAAGGTCTAAAAATTTAGTAATCTTATAAGTGATTTTCGATGATTATGTGGTTAAAATCTATGAAAACTGATTCCTACTCCATGGGTTTTAAATTTAGTTAGTGGTTAAAACCCCAAGTAACATCATTAATAGTGATTGTTGGGGATAATGCAAAAAACTTTCTCCTATGTATCCAAATGATTTAGGAGATGGAATAAATAACCTCATTTCTATGATTTCGTAGTTTTATCATGCTACTAATCATGATTAATATACAAATGATAAATAGAGGGAACAATGTTCTGTTGAGTATATCATGAGGTAACATCCACCTTCTTTCAGTGGGACTTCTAATCCACTTGTTTCTGAACACTTGATCATTACCACTAGAAAGGTATTATTTCTTCTCGAGTGTTCAAATCATGAAAAATTACATCTGGATATTTTTCTATTAGAAGTTGATGCATAGCAGTGATGTAATTTAATCAATAATATAAATAAGAAAGATGAAATTTAATCTATATATTCGGAAGAGTTCGAGATCATGTTCTACAATAAGTAATTTCCTCATATTCTTCGTATAAAGATGAAAAATGGGGTATTTGAGTTAAAAAAATGATGATGAATATATTTCTTCATAAAATACTAATTTCACAAGAATTTAGAGGGACACTTATATAAATATCATCTAACCATAATGTATGGTTGATAGGTTCTTCATTGGCTTAAAGAAACGTTTCATAAAATAATTGTCCATAAGTGACTTTTGTAGCCATGAAAAGATTGTGAATTGTGAAATAATAGTTGAAATGGAGGTTGGATTTATGTATCAATATTATAGTTTTAACATGATTTGGAATATGTAGTTCAATGGATTATCATCTAATTATAGAGATAAGAAGATGATCCTTCCTTTTTCCTCTATGTGTGGAAATTGGCATGGTGGAAATTGCCTTAATGTGACTAGTAAATACATTAAATGTTAAAAGGGTGGAAATAGAGTTCATGACTTCCAAAGTGATCTGAAAATGTTTTATAATGATGAATATAATGAGAAAACTCCTCAGGATGACCCTCCCACAATTCAGTGTTTCAATAGTAGGGAGTTTGGTCATTTCACCCAAATGTTCTTAAATACAAGGGTTAATAATGGTGATTACCACCAATAACCTTTGAAAACTATCGAAATGGGGAAATAATATGAAATCAAAATGGATGAATTGAGACATGATATTTGGGGAACTCTGTAGTGTGGATATTCTTATGGGATTTGGTAAAGATAAGATTTATGAAAATATTGATTACCATTAAGTGGAAATAATAATGAGTCAAATAATTTATTGTTTTAATCTACAACAATTTTGGATTAAAAAAAATTACATTGAATATCTATATTTACATGGATGAAACCAAGAATCCATTATAATGTTTTTTATGATAATATCCTATTTGTTGAATAAGGGATGAATTAACTTTTGGAAGCATGTGTGTTTTCAATAAGAATTTATAGAAATTCAGATTATGAACATGATTTCATAGGAATATATGATGAAGGTATTAAAATTTTTGGTATCTGATGAAATGTGGTGGATCAATGATATTGGTATTTTTATCTTTCATTAGGGTTATAAGGTTAACCATTCATGAAACTTTTATGTTAAACTTTAGATGAAGAATTTATGAATCAAGTTTGTATGGAAAACCTTAGTTAAAATTATATTTAATGTTTAACCATATTTTAAGGATTTCCATAATATTATTGAAATTATATTATTGTTTTTAGAAAAGGTCATCAGGTATATTAGGTGACAACCAATCATGTCTGGTAAGGTCATGGGTCTTGAGTCGATGACTAAAGGATGATAAGGGTTTCATGCCTACCACATGGCATTGTGATGTCCTGGTTAAGGGGTAATTATTTTTGTTGAATAATTGTTAACAATGAACCAATAGAGTGTATTTTTATTTTTACTGATAGATGAATTATCCAAATTTATTTTGAATAATATATAGAGAGAAATAGTTATAGATTTCATTCTTTTAGGGTCCTTAAGATCTGCTAAATGTGTATTTTAGCACTAGAGGCATCAAAGCGAATTTCGAGACGTCCATTACATCATGTAATGGATGAATTATAAATTGAAAAATAAAAACTAAAGAACTAAATGTTGTTTATAGAAATATATCATATATCTATGTTTCAATATGTTTTGGGTCAATAAAATAATTACTTGACATTAGGATAATGATCAAACGAAAATGTTTTTTCTAATACCATAATTATTTTGAACTTATGGCCTTTTAAATTATCACATATTTATAACATTGAGGCCCTCAAATTTTCATAGGTCATAGAATTGTTTCTGATTGATGACTTGAGTTGATACCTATAAATATTTACACTTTTTATCCATGTCCAGTCTTCACTCCCAACCAATGTTCTTTTATGTGGAATCCTTGTTCCATGTTTCATTGGGTAACCGTTATGGTTCCAACCTTCACTTTTTAAGGGACATTTTTTTACCAATTTTTGCGTTGTCAGTTTCTATAAATTAAAAATTCAAGTATTAACTATTTCACGACCCTTATGAATTTTTATGGTAAAATTCATTTTAAGGGGGTAGAATATAACACCCCATGATGTTGTGATTTATTTTTTAGAATTAATTTCTCTTTTTTGATATTTTACATTTTACACACCACTAATGATAGATTAGTTTATGTTGAAGCACTATTTTTGGATTTTTTTATATGAAATAGCATGTTTATGTTGAACAACATGAATCATTAAATATTTCCTACTCAACATGGTTCATGATGGTTAAATTGCATTACACGAAAAATGGATTAACTTTATGTCTTTCATAACACACAAGATTTATTTTTTCCAAACAATGGTATATCATCGAAATGTTATTACATAATATAATAAGATATAACCTACATATTAAATTATCGGATATGAAAATTATTAACTACTTCATGAAAGTATACAGTCTACACAATATAACATGAACTCCTATGTTACTAATTAATAAATAACGAATATGTAAACCGATTGAATATAAAAGAACATATTATTATTTTTATGGTCATAATGTTTTTTTATGAAAATATATTAAATTAAATAAAATTAATGATTTATAATAATGTAATATATATGTTACATATTCAATAAAATAGTCCAGATATTAATTAAATTGGTTTGTTAGAAATAATATATGAATAAACCAAATTTTATGCTTAAAAATAAATTTTATAAATGTTGTTTTACAACCATTTAATGGAAATACTATTTAAATACCAAAATTTGAACCTTTATAAACAGAATAAGTTAAAATAATCATTATCTATGAAATTTAATCCTAAAAATTATGTGAGGAAATTGTTTTGGTGTTTTTCTGTAAGTTTTTAATTTTTATAGAATAGTTAAAAATACAAAATTTTAGTTCAAAACTTATTTATTAACTATTTTATTTATATATTAAAATAATATTTTAAAATGGTTTAAGTATTTAATTAGATAATATTTTTTAAATTAATATAATTTATGTCATCTAGATCAATTTCACATTGAAATTGGGTATAAAAACATAGAAAACATTTGAATGTTTTTATTTTAAAAACCCACATTATCGACCTAACTATGTGATTGATTTTAAATTAATTTCTTCCTTTTATGTTACTTTAATTAAAAAAATATTATATTTTTTAATCATCAAAATTTATAATTTTTAATATTTAAATCTTATTTTTGACCTAAAAAATTGTGAATGTAATTAAAATTAATAATGTAGATTAAGGTCAAATTAAGCTTTACTAAGGAATAAAAATTAAATTTATAACCCAAAACAAAATAGAAATTTATCCAAGACTCCTTTTATGGAAATTATTCATCCATTCAGATTCCATAATTTATTGTGGTTTGTTTTTATGAATATTCTCAAGTAAAAACATGGGTACACTTCTCTTGTTTTCAAAAATTCCATGTGTGTCCTTTGCCTTCCTTATAAAAGGCCACAAAATATCCCTCATCATCACAACTCTCAAAAAATATTGGTTATTAAAATATCTACTGAATACACTTCAAAAATTCCTTTACTTATTCCTTGATTCCTTTATATTAGCATGACATCTTCTATGGAAGCCTTTAGGAATAAACCAAAAGGAGTTACCCTATTGAGAGGTAACGTCTTTCTCAAACTCCTTTTTTTATTTCCATTATTCTCCATATGTAAGCTATTTATTCTATTATGGTCTAAAAAACTAGTATCATAAATATAATAGGATTTTTTTGCTTTTATTTCAACCTACAAATTCACACAACTGTATTTAATGGGTAACAGACAAACTATTTAAGTCTATGGTGGACTACTGCACCACTAAATGATGATTGTTCATTTTTTATTGACCAACTCTAAAAGATGAAATTATGATTGCAAAAAAATTTATATATTTTATCAATTAAATTTATTATAAATTTATGATTCTATATTTAATTTACAACACATATTGTTATACATTCTATTTTGTGTAGATAATATAATTTTGTTTGAGGAAGTGTGGACTACCACCCCCTCAAAGTGATATGATTCATTCATACACTAAATATAATGTATTATATAAGTTTTTATTGAATATATTTGATACATATAATATAATAAATCTAAAATAATAATGATATACACACACACATAAATTTCTTTTACATTCTTTCTTTCAACATAACAATTAAATGAAATAGAGTTCATGCGTATGTATGACTTACCCTCTACATTGATTGTGTATTAAATTTCATACATATATATCATATAGATTTATTTTATGAAAATTATTATTAATATAAATTACATTTAAATCATTGATTTAATTATGGAAATAATGCTACAAATATAAGGGCCAAAGATAAAACAAATTAGGACCCATGGAAAAAAACAAAGAAGATATTACCAGAAGTGAAACCTTATGATGATAAGAAGTGGGTAATATAAAAAAATCAAAACATATGTGTTATTATAAGTATTAATATTTTTCTTTCAATTATTTTTAATAAATTTATATTTAATATACATGAGTTTCGAACAAGTACGACAATAGTCAAGAAACAAGGTAATGAAATTTCATCTTACTTTTTATTTCCATGAGATATGTGCTTTCTTCACCAGCCATTACATTTGTGTGGTGTGTATAATAACCATGGATGTATTGTATGATTCATATAATTAAATCTATTTGTGTTTATAGATCCATTCTATGATCTAAATTTCAGGGGGTTAATGTTTCAAAATTTATCAAATCGGTAATGTATTTTTGTTTCAACTTTTCTTTTTTGGGAAACATGTTTTATTGTGCTCCAATGTTCTTTAACAAGGGGTATATGATTTCAATTGACATGTTATATAATGCATATCTTTATTTTAATTATATTTTATTCTTCCTGTAATTTATTTTTCATACATAAATATAATGATCCCAAGCAACCATGTGATAAGAGTTTATTGAAAAAGTATCATCACTTATCATGATTTTTTTGTTTATTATTCCTTTTATGAAATATTATTATCCACCTCTTAATAACTCTCATGAGTTTTCTTATACCATCATTATTAAATATATATTCATTTATTGGTTCCATTTTTCTACTCTATGGTACATAAGATAGTAAGGAAATTGTTTTTAAGAAAGCTAGAATTTACCCTCACTTCTGTAAGAAATATACGTTCCTTCAAAATAATGTTTTCTAAAAACGTTTTAAAAAACATATTCTATGATTATGAAATTATCATTAAAATATATTTTAATCCTTTTTTATTTTAATGATGTTTTCAACAAAATATTATTCTCACATTCCATATGAGGAATATTTCTAACCTTTTTATAGTGAAAATGGAATTTTTGTTATACCATATTAAACATGTAAGAATTTACCTGTCTTCAATTCCATGAAGAATTATTTTCATGTTTAAAAGGTTATTATTTACCAAAATCTATTTTAAATTATATTTTTTATGAAATGGTTTTCTAAATTTTTTCAAGCTTATTTTATATGCATTTAAGGATAATGGTTTTCAAAAGGTTTTATGTTTTAATGAGCCATTTAAAAATAAGAGAAGCTATTTACCAAAACAAATGTTTTGAAAATATTATTCCAAGTTATTTTGAATCTATGATAACATATTTTTATATTACTCATGTACTTATAGGAAATTATCCAATGTTTCCATTCAGATTCATTCTATGAATGGGTTATCCTTAATATCATGGTCTTTTTGAAATATGTTTCTCTTTCACAAGTAATATGTAAATGAAATAAATTTCAACTTAATGGGTTATGATTTTCATCAAATGATTATAAAACCTATATATTTTTCTAAATAATATGATATGATTACATTTTTATGATACCCATTTCATTTTATCAGTTATGATATGATTTTTAATGATCTTATGGAACATGTAAGTAAGATTTCTTTTTAAGTTAGGTGGGACCAATTTCTCCCTCTAATGTAATGGGTAATGATAAGTTGTATATGATATGAGATGATACATGGTATGTTTCCTAAGCCTGAAAACAAGAAGGTACATGGATTTTAGGAAAAGCCTAAAAATAATGGCATACCCAAGTTATAGACCATGGCCAAAAACAAGATAGTACATGGGTTCGAGCCCATTCAAAAAAGTAAAAGGGTATACGGGTTGTTATCCCAATCCTGAAGCTGGTAAATAGGTTATATCCCAAACCAAACATGTTTTAATGTTCATGGTAGGTACCCAAGAAAAACATTATATTCTTATACATATTCTCCAAATTCCAGGTTTTATTCCTTTGTTATTATTTTAAGGATTACTTTGTTTATTTTATTTTGATTCATGATTTATGAACTGCCAGTATTTATTATGATCTCTAATATGTAGGGTATGATCTTAAAATATTATGAAAAAGTTACACACCCTTTTTTATATTGTTATTATAAATTTATTTTATTTACTCTTATTGAGAATTTGAGCTCACCCCTTCTTTAAATTTGACATCCCCATGTTATGAAGGAAGGTTTTAGGTAGAATTAATAATGGTGGATATCTTTATGGAAGATGACGAATATCGTTCACCATTAAATAATATTTAGTTTCTAATTTTCTAATGAAAATAAAACTATTATAGTCCTCAGGCATTTATTTTTTCAATATACAAAATATTTATCTAAAATGATTTAATATCAATGTTTGTTAAGCATGGGTCACTATATTCATAACATTTGAGTTTAATAGAAGTGATGGATCTATTATGTACTTCCTTAAAAATGATAGATAAAAGAAACCATTCACTTGGGATAGGTGTCTAGGGAGGACTATGTGATAATCAATTATCCTGACATCATTAAAGTTCTCGAAGGGACAAATGTATCTTGCCGTCAACATTAATTTCTTCCTGAATATCATAACTAATATCCATAGAGATATTTATTGAAGTTCCTTATCAATAACATTAATATCTAAATCTCTTCGACAATTATCATTATAGCTCTCTAGTCTATATTTCACCATTTTCAAAATTTACTGAATAGTTTGTACCTTCTTTGTCATTTCCTAAAAAGGGGAAAACCCTATCATATTTATTTCACCAAATTCATTATAAAATGTTGGATTAATGCATCCCTTCTAATACAGAGTCACATATGGTGCTATATGGATGATATAATTGCAATGTTTGTTATATGATATCACTATTAGAAGGATATATTGATCCCAAAATCCCTATAAATCCATTTAAAAAGATATCAATATATCCTATATAGTTTGAGTTGTCCTCGCATACTAAATATTAATTGGAGGTTGATAATTGGTGATAAAATTCATCTCATTACCAAAAAAATGATGAATACATTTCTTAAATGTTAGTGTAAAACTCATATAATGATTTGATATAATAGATAGGTTTATTCCAAGAAGCCTAACCACCCCTTTAATTTATATATTTGAAATAAGAACTAGTGACCAATATTTTCTAATGGAATTAAAATGTGATGAACAAAGAAGATGATGAACTAAAACACATATAGAATTGCGAACATTACATGTCCGGGGGAGTCCAATAACAAAATCCATTCTAATTTTCCATATTTCTGTATATGTATGTTTGATGGTTTCACCATCCCTTTAAACTTCTATCACAATGTATTGACATAAAGATATACTAAACATCAAGATATATACTCTAAATTTTCATTTTTCATGTAACCCCTTTGTAAATTTTCTTCATATCTATATACATCCTTTTTTCACTAGGATATATAGAGAAAAATGAGATATGTGTATCATACAAGATATCCTTCTTCAGTTCTAATGCAGATGCCACACATATATGATTCCCAGATTGCATAACATCTTCCTTAGAAAAGTTATACACAAGATTATTTTATACCTTATTTTTTGATCCACATAACCTTTAAGAATATTTTTTCATTACATGAATAGTTGGTTGATAGAAAAACATAGGCAATAAAATATTTCACCCTACCCTTATGAATATATGTATCATATTTTTTATAACCATAAGTATTTTTTTGTTTTTAAATCCATATCATTCATTATATAGTAGGATTATTTCTACTCAAATCATTAGCCACCATGTTATACATTCTAGGGATAATTTTTCGAGTATTCATTATTTAAAATTACCCTTAACCATCTTTTTCTTATCATGTTTAGAACCTTCCCCATGAATACATGTTTCAAGAAATTAGGATCAGTGTATATATCAAACACCTCATTATAAAGTAAATTTTTACAAATTTTCTATCCAAAGATCCTAAAATGTTCCAGATTTTCTGTGTATTATTTTTAAATATTATATGGATTAAATTTGAGATAAGGAACTGAGATGGTGTGTGATTCTGAGACCTGGTGTGTTCAGAATAAATTTTTTAATAACATTAAGATATTAAATAGAACCCACACATTGTTTTCATGAAAACTGTGCAATAACATCTAATCCGGTTCTCAGATCAAAAATCTGAGGTCACTGTTGCATTCAAAGTAGTGGTATTACTCTATGTGATGCCTAAAATGGGCCGATGTGGATCAACTGTGAAAATTAGTTTCAGGAATTTTTAATGAATAATATAATTTAAATGTTTTTTTATTTTTCAATTTCATCGATGCAGTGATGGAAAAAATCGTTTTATTTTAAATAAACCTTCATGAATAGATCTAGGTTTAGGCTCATAACCCAAAAAATCTCCTTGAGAGAACCATGAAGAAACTTCTCTATTGAACGGTGACTAAATCATAGATCGATGATCTATGAATGTCATTCATGAAGGATCTTGCCAATGATGGTGGCATAACGACTGATATTCATCAATGAGCGATCCTAAATCAATTTTATGATCCATGATATGGATTTTATTTACCTTTTATTATATTCAATAATGAACATAGACCAACCAATGAATAGTATCATCCATGGTTTGATCGTTCTGTTGAGATGGATTTTAATTGCTGGATTTATGGGGTTCATTATTATTTTGATTTGATTTTTTATCATTCTAAAAGGAAGGGCTCATGGATTTAATGAACAATGATCTATGTTCCTTATAGGGGTTTTTTCCATATGAAATTCTCTCCCATGTTTTCTACTCATGTTCTTCGTTCATCATTGGTTTTTGATTGATCATTTAGTGTGCCTTCATTTCATGGGAAACCAATTCAAAATTGAAGATCCACGACCGATAAAACCTAACGTTGAAGCGAATACGACGGTGATGGGTGAATCGAAGGTATTAGGTAGATATCGTTCTTCATGTGGTTTTCATCGAAAGGTTTTAAAGTTGTTTTTTGATCCTTCAACAGACTGTAATACCTCGATTTAGTATTAGGGTTGTGAGGAAACACTTGATATAGAGTTATGAGATGAACGGATCGTTAAAATGGAATCTGATAGATTAACCATGGTGTAGAGAGGAATAATTGTGACTTCAAGAAAATTGCGAAGAACACAACATGTAACCCAAATTATACAGCATGTGGCCCCAACTGAGAGGAGGCTAGGGTTTCAAGAGAGAGTTAAATTAAATTGTGTACGTGACCATGTCACATAGTTTGTAGGCCCTTCATAGAGACCGGGCGTGTATCTCGGGAGATACACAGACATGGGGTGGATGACCCAAGTTTCCTACACAGTGTGTACTCGACCACACAACTTGTCCTGGACCAAGTACACGAACTACCCAATATACTAGAACATGTGCAGTGACACATGGGTTGACACCATGTATTATCACATGGACGAAATACATGTATGGAGACTGGATGGAAGGGAACAGAATGTGAATTCTTCTCTATGTCGTATACCAATATTCTACATGAGGTGGTTTAGAATGACACGAGTCATTGTACATTGGTAGTACCCGGGGTCAATGAACATGTTTGGTGACCCTATTACATGACGTTTACACCATTCTACAGGGCATGATTCACTTTTCCATTGTATTGGGGACATGGTTTATTAGGGTTTTTTACCCTTTATCATTTCCCTAATGGTTGGTGTGTATTGTTTCTTACTAATAGGTGTATAATCCCTTTAAAAGGACTTCCTAGATAGAGTTGTTGTAATTACCCCTGAGTGGCATGTAGAAAGATTCTATATTCATCTTTCATGCCCTTGGTAGATTCCTTTCTATTTAAATGACCAACATCACAAAGAATCAATCCTATACTTAATAAGTTAATCCAGGTAGAGTTTTTTGTATAAACCCATGACCTTGGATGTGATCCTCATCGGTGTATCATATCACTCTTCAGTTCTCCTAGTGCATCTCTCTCATGATGGTTTTCGATGAAAAGTACTTCTCAGATGGACTTCATTAGTGGTATAATACTCAGGAGTGTGTTCCCCCAGATGAGTGCCTCATAGAATATTAGAGCTGAAACCCAATTGTTGGTATGTAGTTGTTGTGACTTACCTCTATACTTCATGTATTCGATTGAGTATATATAGATATTATTATATATTTTCAACATATATACTTTTGTGGAGTTGACTATTGAGTTTTTTGTATAGATTTTTTATTCAAGGTGTCAAAGTGAGTACTATTATAGTCACACATGCATGCAATTTTCCCCCATGTGTCATGTATATTGCAAATGAGTGACCTTTTTATGGATTCCTAAGCGGACCAAGACCAGACGGTGCCTTATGAGATAAATAAGGCTGAGGTGT
The DNA here is from genome assembly GCA_963277665.1 of Viscum album. Classification (NCBI taxonomy): domain Eukaryota; kingdom Viridiplantae; phylum Streptophyta; class Magnoliopsida; order Santalales; family Viscaceae; genus Viscum; species Viscum album. The sequence goes on along the minus strand of OY728151.1, from coordinate 1,247,894,110 downwards.
TTCTATGTCTACAGCTAGTAGTCCCATCACCTCTACATACATGTTGTACTTATGGTTACATACTTTTATTGGTGGGAGTGCATTCTAGCCCGATTTACATTAATATACTTTATATTCCAACCTTACTTTGGTAGGGATATAGATTAATGAATGCATTTGGTTCTTTGTGGTGTTTACATTGTAGAATTTAGTGGGTTTGGAGATGTGTGTGTGTATAGGGGAATAGGAAATGCCTCCCATGTTACTGGTATGCCTAATCAGTTCTAATCACCTACCCATGGATTATTGGAGGTGGTATAGGGGAGGTGCCCTCTTGGATAGGTCATGAAAGTGTGGTTTCAAAGGTGTTCAGATTTACCTTAGGATAAGGAGTTTATGAGACAGGCTTCTGAAAATTGTGTTGAGTGTTACAATTATGGATTTTAGGATAGGGACTCTAGTGTTGGTGAGGGAGGCCGACATATCTATACAACATGACTCTGATAACCTTATTTTCCACTCGTTAAGTGAAAAAATTTGTTGTAGGGTAAATAATGGTACATTCATCATATAGGAATGGATTTTGGTTCCATGTAATTCTTCAATTATCTCTACAGATATAGTCATTGACCATGGTTCCTCTAGTTTTTTACAGGATGCCAAAAATTCAAATACTAGCAAGGATTCAGCTGCTTGATTAGGATGATGACCGCCTTAGTCAATAGGCTTTGATACAAGGGCCTATTCCTAAAAGTATTCTTCTAGGTGGTGAAACCGATTTACGAAAACCTATAGAGAAACACGTGGTACACATAGTATGAGCACATGGGGAGTGCAGGATGAACATTCTTCACAAGTTTCAAAGATAGAGACCCCCCGGGTTCAAAGGTGATCCTTACTCTGAGGCTACTGTATATTTGTTTGAGATAGTGACCCATGGTTTCCATCAATTTTGGAAACCATCCGATTAAAAGGTGGTCACAGTAGTGAGCCATATATATTGTTTGAAAGAGTGATGGTTGATTTTGGCTATCCAAACTCATGATAAGATGAAAATTTTGTTGACAGAGTTATAACTTCTCTTCATAGTGGATTTCTCATGAGTTTTGGTGAGAGATGTGTGAATACATGAACTCTTTCAACTCCAATAGGGTTACATGGAAGTCTCCGATTTTTCATCGAGGTTCACCAACCTTTAATGGTAATTGATGGATATGGTTAGAGATTAGAACTATAGAACTCAGACCATCATGTGAGGTATACGCAGTGACATATGAGGTTGTATTATTCCACAATGCATTGCGACGTACATTGGGGTGCTTGAGTGAGAATTGGTGGTCGAAAAATTCTTGTCCGTGTAGATACCTCTGAATATTTTTCAATAGTGGATGGGACAGTGAAATGATCCTGGAAGTATGTAGTTGATTTTAGACTCAGGGATTCAGATGTGGGAGATTTTTCAGGAGGATGTCCCATGAAAAAGGAAATGCAATTCAAGTCTCACATGGTGGGTCCAGTTAGCCGAGGGAGAGGTAGTACTGTTCATGTGATGGGAGGAGATATCTCACTCAAGATTATCTGAATCGTTGTGATGCTAACATGGAGGTTGTGGATGGACCACTGATGTAGATATAGTGATAGAATTAGGTAGATCCCTAAAGAAGAAGATGTGGTCGATGCTCGAGGATAGTTTCAGGAGGTGGTTGACGTTTTGACTTGTTACCACCACCACCCCTAGGTGGTCCATGCCCTGATCATGGATCTGGAGGACTGAGGTGGGGAAAAATGCATACGACCGAGGCATAGGACCTAGGGGATTCCAGAATGATTTTATGTATGATATATGTATTTGCTACATTAGATTTATTATAGATAGACACATGTTTTAATCATTCCTTTCTCACCACATATCTTTTTCGAGACCAAGAGATTCTAGTTCAACTGTTGAATTTTCCCTTACGGTTAGAGATTCTTACTCGAGCACATTCAGTGATCATGCATTTGTGACGATAGTGTGACATGACCCTTGGAGGATTGTTTTTTTGTTAGAACATTTTCTTGGAATTGTTTAGGCCTTATGAAATCAATCTTCTGTCATTTTTTTCCACATACCATGCTGTTATTGACTATTTTTGGTGAAGGGATCAGTGTTTCCAATGTGATCGAATGATGTTTTACTTTGTTGGTGAAAAGGAAACCAATCCACAAAGAATAGACTCATGGATAAGAGGGTGAAGCAGATTAATCATTAGTAGGATATCTTGAACCTTGGTGTATTGGATGATATGAATTTCCAGTTCACACAAGTTGTGGCGGAGTACTGTGAATTCTTTCGGAAAGATGTTCCATGATTACATCCCCAACGAGATATAGACTTCAACATTGATTTACACCCCGGCATGACACTGATATATACACTAGCATATCAGATTTCTCCCGTAGATATTATTGAGATAAGGGTGTGGTTGGATGACTTTTATAAGGTCTTTGTGAGACCCAGTGTTTCACCCTCAGAAGCCCAAATTTTGTTTACCAAAAAGGCATATGGGATCTTGAGATTTTGTGTGGACTAATAGATCTTGAACTAGGTGACTTTTAAGAATTAGTATCCACTACCAAGTATCGAGGACCAATTAAATCAGTTGAGAGGGGAATGATGGTTCTCAAAGGCTGAACATTGACCAAGATATCACTAGTTTCAAGTACCATATAAGGATATACTGAAGACAAACTTAAGATGTTGTTATGGTCACTATGAGTACTTGGTGATGCCCTTTGGCATGAAGAACTCCCCATAACTATTCATGGGACTCATGAATAAGATCTTCCATCCTAATTTTATCTAGTTTTTTTATTCTTCATTGATGATATCCTTGTGTAATCGCTATCGGAGGGGGAGCACATGAGACTCTTGAGGATGGTTCTGGACATACTCCGAGAGCACTATCTTTATGGGAAACCCTCGAAGTTCCAGTGATGGATTAAAGATGTACACTTCTTGGTACATGTTATATTAGTGGATTGGATGGAAATGGACCTGGACAATGTTAAGGAATTGATATCATTGGATTCAGCTTGGAGCATGAAAGAGGTGTGAAGCTTTCTGGGGATGGTAGGCTATTATCAGAGATTCATACCCAATTTCTCCAAAATATCATCATCGATGATGGAATTGACATAGAATGTAAAACCATTAACTTGGAAAAATAAATTCTTTGAGGATTTTCCATAGTTGTGGTATAGTATTACAAGTGTTTTGATCATGAGATTTTCATAAGAGGGTGTCGAGTACGTACATTTCTATTACGCATCAGAGACAAGACATAGTTTTTCCTGATTCAGAGGATATTTATGATTATTAGTGCTTCATGCTAGTTAATAACAAAGGATAAAAACTATGCAACCCATGATATAGTGTTAGTAGTTGTATTTTTTAAATTGAAGATGTTGAAACACTACCTGATGGGCGAGTGGTTTATCATCTACTCTGATCACATGAGTCTCTTGTATATTTTATCTAATACGGATATGAAATTGAGATAGAGGCAACAGCTATATAATTCCTCCATGTATATGTCATTAATATTTTCAATATTCATGGTAATAAGAACATGCTAGTAGATGCTCTCAACCATAGATCTAGTTTATAGATTTTGAATGAGGCATCAGAGATGTTGGCCTCATTACAGTTATCCTTCATTTATGGAGATAGAGTAACATTCCTCTGGTTGTTGGTTGTTACCCCTGCACTCTTATAGCGCTTTTGGAAGGAAAAACTTGGATATAATGACTATAGGACCCCACATGATCAAATATCCATAAGGAATGCTCTTGATGGATATTAGAAATTTGGGGAGAACATATTGTTTTTCAGGGTTCATACAGTTGTAGCAATGACGTCGTGGGAAGAGGTTTTGAAGAAGTTTCAGATATCACCTTTGGAGGAACAACCAGGTTTGAAGAAAATATTCCAAGACCACCGACATCATTTTTGGTGGTCGAGTATGATGAAATGAGTGGAAGAGTTTGTTTATCAGTGCCATACTTAATAGCAAGTGAAGGATGAGCACCAGGTTCCAGCAGGTTTAGCTCAAACCATTGAGGTTCCAGGATGGAAGTGGGATGAGATATCAATGGACTTCATGATGGGTTTACCACATATATCAAGGGGAAATGATTCCATATAGATGATTATTGACTAACTCACCATGTCGGTCCACTTCCAGTTACCTAGGAGAAGATTTCAGTAGAGGTATTAGGATGCTCTAAATTCAAAATATTGTTCAACTCCACGATGTTCCATCAATGGTTATTTCAACTCAGGATTTGTTTTACATCCTATTTCAATAAGATATTATAGGAGGAATTTGGATCCTATTTTTTCTTGAGCATATCATTTCACCCATAGATTGATGACCAGATAGAGAAGACCACTCGGGTTCTTGAGGACATGTTGTGAGCTTGAATGTTCAAATTTTGCTATATCGGGGAGGATAAACTTCCACTATTGGAGTTCATTTGCCACAAAAATACCATTGCATCAGTGGTATGGCATCGTATAGGGCTTTGTATGGGTGACCGTAAAGGTCACAACTTTGATAGACTGACCTAGGAGACTCATCAATCATGGGCCCAGAGTTGTTGTGAACTACTACAAATAATGTGAAGATCATATATGAGTGAATGATGACATCCTAGAGTAGTCAGTAGTCTTATAATGATTGGTGGTATAGGACTTTTGAGTTTTAGTATTGAGACAATATATTTTTTTTGGTTTCTGCTCGACCAGGATTATGGAGATTTGGACATGCTGGAATGATATCTTCAAGGTTTATCAGACCTTTTAAAATACTAAAATGAGTTGGCATACCACTTAGCTCTACCATTATAGTTAAATTATTAATAATATGTCTTCCATGTGTCACAACTAAGTAGGTATGTGCCTGACCCATTGTACATAATCAATTGGGGTCAGTTGGTCATCGATGATGGTGTGACATTTTCTTTATACCCAGTAGAGATCGAGGATCGGAAGTAGAGGATACTTCATGTGAGAGTTATTTCTTTAGTTCATGTCTAGTGGTATAATGGGAATATCCTGGAGAGCACATGGGAGTGGGATGCTCAGATAATTTCATAGTACCCACAACATTTTGAGTAGATTTATTTATGTATTTTCAGGGATGTAAACCCCCATGTTGGGGGAGTGTAATGTCTAAATTTTTTGTATATTATTTTTAAATTTTATATGGATTAAATTTGATTCCATCTTCAGAGATGACATGCAATTTTGAGACACAATGTGTCTGGAATAAATGATTGAATAATACTAAAATTTTAAATAGAATTCATGGAAGGATTTCATGAAAAAGTGGAATAACATTTATGCAACACCCCAAGACTCCACGATACTGTTTCCCTTTGAATAATGCATTATCTTGCATTGTATGAAACTTCGAGATTCTAACACACCGTGACCAATCAAAATAGCCTTTATGAATAGTAATACCCACTTTTAGAAATTTTGAAAATTTTATCTTTCAAAATTGACTCATTTTTGGATTTGGAATATCTAAATTACCCTAGGGTGAAATTTTGGTATTTTTCTGAAAACATTAAATTTTTGATGAATAGTCAAAATTTACTAAATTTTAATTAAAAACAAATTTTTTAATCGACATAATTAATAGTGATAAATTATGAATTTGAGTGGTTTTAAAGAATATTTATAATATATTTTTACCATTTCATAAAATTTTTTTCACTTTACATAATTACACATTGAAACTTGATATAAACAAGTGTCAATCTTTTGATAGATATTATTTCCTAAAAACACGATTTTTGTTTTGACAGCGGGAATTAATTTTAAATTAATTTCTGCCACTTATGTGATTTGAATTTTAAAAAATGGTTTCCATATTTTTAATCAGGATTTCCAAAATTTTGTAAAGAGGTAACTCTTATTTTTAGACATTTTTAATAACTACTTCGTTAAATATTTTATTTACCATGGTTAAAGGGTAAATCTGGTAACTAAGGCTAACAAAATAATATTATAATAATTTTAAATTACCCTAAAATGTGTCCTAATAAAATTGGATGATAAATGTCCGACCATGGTCATCTTTGGGTCAATTTTGGAACCCCATGGAGCCACTTGTAACTGATAATGACACTTTATATTAATTAAGTTAAAGTAAATACAAAAATGACATAAGCATAAATCTTTTAGAAATTTTTTTTTTACATCAGGTTATATATGTTATATTTTAGAATATAAATATTCATTATAAATCTAGAAATATTTACTAAATAATGGTTTTTTGTTTATAATTTTTGGACATTGAATAATTAAATTTATTTATAACACAATAATGATGCAGTATTTTCTTTATTAATGAAAGAATCAAATAATTGGTATTATAAATGTTAAAATAAATATAATTTGAATGTTTTGATGGCATAAACGAATTTTATTGGTTAATATGACATTTTATGATTGCTTAAATGATTTTGGTTTGAATTAATAACTTTTTTAAGACTTTAACAAAAATAAATTATTGAATAGTGTCAAAATTGACATAAATGAGTTTTTAAAAGAGATATTATATTATTAATTGAAATTATATTCATAAAAATCTAATGATCAGAAAAATGACTTATATAATGATAGTTTTATCATTAATGGACCACTTGGGGGTCTCTTGGATCTATGTAGTATTCTTATTAACTATATAATATAAAAATAGAAAGTGACATGGTAATTGTCAAACTAATTAACTAAGAGTTAAAACTAAAAGATATGGTTAATATAATGACACAAACCTTTCTAAAATCTATTAGTTGAAATAATTTCCACCCATACCCACCATATAATTTTAATAATCCAATTTGTTGCAATTAGAAACTGAATATGAATTTATTATAAATTAATACTTTATGTTTTTTATAAAGAGCCACCCCCCCTCACCCTTATAAAAGGACACCACTTATAACCAATTCCTCATACCTTCAAAGACTTTTGGCTCGTCAACACTATGCCCAAAATAACTTATCAACTATCCTCCCTTCATCATATAAGCCTTACTTTAGTCATAAATACAACCTATGGAGCCCTTTTGATCAAATCAAAAGGAAGAACATGAAGCAGAGGTAATGTTTTCACAACCATTTTTAAAGTTCCTTTCTTCTTCAACTTCTTCTTCCATTGTTATTTACTTTATAAAATAATAACTCCAGAATATTATTTATATTATAATTTTATTATAAATATGGTACAACCATATTCATTACTCTATCCATCCTTTTAATGACATGTCACCAAACGTGCGTACGTACGACTTACCGTCTCCACCTCATGGTGTAATTGTTATTCAAAACAAAATTATTTTGGATGGGTATGATAATGATGTGTAATTGATGTAAATAATAAATATAAAATGATAATTATTCTATATATATGATATAATATCCAATTATATATTATTTTAATATCAAAAGAATGATATTGTCGCTTGTGCGTACGTACGGACTGTCGTCTCCACGAACGCGATTAGATTCATTCCCCATCATATTAATGAAATTATAATTCTCATTTGATGATTAAAACTAATTCTTAATGACTTGATATCATTTTTTATATGAATAAGATACAACCTATCCATAAAAAACACGTCTTATGTAAGAAAACATATAAATGAAAATGAGTATGTTAACACCTGAAACAACGATAATACTAACAAAGCAATGTTAAAAGATCATATATGATATCATATTAATATATATGATTCTTGAATAATTTAATAACAATTATTTCACTATATACATGAGTTTAACCTTCCATCAACCGAGGAAAAGTACTAGGTAAGGGTTTATTTCACAATCTCTTCATTATCTGAGGTTGTTTAAATGTAATTATATACTAGGACCTCTTTATCATCCACATCCATGCTTCCTAAAAAAGTATTTCAAAACTTTCGTAATATTTTATAGACTATGAGTTAAAGTCATGTATACCCTTGTTTGAATTTTTATAAGATATATCTAAAGGAATATTCCCATCGTTTTCCAAACAAGGTCCTTTTTAACCTTTTCGACAAAATTATGGTAAGAATGTCTTTTTTTAACTTATACGGCGGGTGGGGATATTTTCCGCCCTTATAAAATCATCGAAGCTTCCCTAACAAGCTTATAAGAATATTTTTAAATAAAATGTTTTATTTTATAATTATGTGACCTTTAAATGATTTCAAAATGAATATTTTAAGAATTTGTGACAGGTACTCTTTATCAAGATTAGAATTTTAAATGTTTTAAGGATTTATCTTTCTAAATATTTTTAATTCATGTCCATGTTTTCAAAATTATTTTAAGGATCTATTTATATGGACATGAATGTTTTGAAATTATATTTATTTCCAAAAGTTCCAATGTGGTATGGTACACTTTTATTCAAAATCCCTTTTAAATTACTTCCTATATAAATGTGTGACTCCTAAATGATTTCAAAATAGATTAAGATATTTCTCTAAAAAGGATTTTGATTTCATCTATTTCAACATCCATTAATGGATTTATGTTTATCTGAAGTTGATTTATTATGATACAAACATCCATATTGTATTGAAGGTTTTGTGATATGTTTGACTCTGGATGTGCTATTTTTATACCATTCATGGTTTATGGTTAAAGTATTGACATTTTTTATTGTAGTTTTAATGCGAATGTTTATGTTATGTTTAAACCTTTTCATATGAAGAATGTATTGGACTTATTAAGTGATGGGTGGATCCCGCTATAACTCCTTGATGCATCGGTAGGTCTCATGAGACAACTAGACGTGGAATTGGACGAGGCCCTTTCCCAATTTGATTTATGGTTTTGACCGAGGTGTTAATCATTTTTAGATGCCATGGCCGAGGCCTTGACAAAATGTATCATAATGTCTAGTATTATACATTCCCTCATTATGGAAATAATATTGATGGTTCATGTGGTCATTCAACTAGTAGAATATCTATGATTATGTTTTATTATGGCATTATATACTCATATCATATTCTTAACATAAAAGTATTCATGTTTAGTATTGGTAAAGGCATGTGGTTCTAATTATTTACCATGCTTAATATTTTTGTTATTTTCCACTATATTACATACCCTTATTGTGCATTTGAGCTCACCCCTTCTTATGTTTTTTTCCTAGGATTCCAAGAAGTGTATTTTGATTGATATGCAGGGTTAATGCAAGGGAATAATGTAGTTTATAAAAAAATATTTATGTTGTTTTTAATGTTATAAAGTGTAATGTAACATTCAGTTATGTAATTTATTTTGCAAGAATGCTAAACTGATCGGTCCTTCGGGACTTGATTCCTTGTAATCATGCCAATGTGTTAAATTAATACAATGACTCTAGGTAACTAGGTTCGGGGCATTATAGTTGGTATCAGAGGATGTTTAATAATAACCTTGGAAGCTAGATTTAGATAAACTCTAATTAGAGCACATATCCCTAAGATAGACTTTGAGGATTAGTTTAGAAGAACTTCCTAGAATGTTGATATTGTATAGATTTTGTGAGTTTTCCAAGAAATACATCCATGTCTGGATACAAGAAGGTAGAGGCAGCTCTGGCACAGATGTAACTAGTGGTAAATCGCGAAAACACAGCTTTGAGCTAGACTCAAATGAGAACTGGTGCACGACAACGGGCCTTGCTACACTCCAAGTTACGACACTCCCGGGGGATATTCTTAGGATAATTCTCATTTTCTTTACAAACCACTATGAAGGGGTTATGAGTATATACTTCCCCAAAGAATACATTTTTATGATTATGGATTATATCCATAAACTGTTAAATTTAGGTTAAGTGTTTTACAAGTTTGGGATTAGGTATTTCTATTCATAAACTAATCTAGTGTATGTCATTGTTTAGAAATGGCACCTAGTAGAAGGAATGACAACTCCAGCAATACGCATGATCCAAATAGTAAGAAATATCATATCGTTCATGGTATTAAGTCAGATTTTAGAAGGGAAATAGTCTACCTTGTATTATCATCATATGAATAAATAGAATCATTTGATGATAAGATAAGTAAATAATTCCTTGATTCCTATGGCTTTGAAGGGAAGCCAGAGAAGGAAAGGATGGTAGAGAGAAGGATAGATAAAGGGAAGAAGGTAAAGAAGGATTTTCCCATATGTGATAACTATGGAAAGAATCACCATGGAAAATTCTTGAAGGTAATGATAGTATGTTATAAGTGTGGAGAAAAAGGACACCATGTACGTGACTGAAAGGGTAAGAAAAAGTTTTCAAATGAACAATGCTTCATCTGCAAGGAGTGGGGACACTACGCGAATCAATGTTCATGTTATCAGACTATGATTCAAATGATTCTATTAGATAATAATCAAGTTATGATTCTACCACAAATAAATAGGAATGACTAGTGTTCTTATGTTATTATTAAAGTATTATTTCATTTATGTGTTGTGTCAATGATGTACTAGAAATAATTAAGGATTGTACTGCAGTACTATTTAATTAAGGATTTGAGATTTTATGGTACTATTAATAGTGACTCTACAGTGAGTTAAACATTTTTGAAATTACATGGATGAAGGAAAGATATACCTTAATATGGTCCTAATATTGAGGTAATGATTTTGGAATAAGAGATGGTTGATTTGGGTAAATTATATTGGATATTGTTGACTACCTTGAAACTGATTAATGATTTTTATATTCCATCAGTGTTGGGGTTTAAAAATTTTTTGGATAGAAGGAGTATATCAAGTATTCTATAAATAATAAGGGAGTATTAATGCAATCAATAAGGTTTTATGGAAATTCAGGATGTTATCATGTTTTAAAATAATAAATGATGTGGGTGTTCACATGTTATTTTGTAGAAAAAAGGATCTTCATTGTGTTTCTCTTCCGTATAAATTTTGGACTCTGAGTTTGGATAGAAGTATTTTGGATAAGACTAGTTTGAGATTATTTTTGGATTTCCATAAAAAGGACAACCTGGAGGTCGGGCGACAACCTGTCGCGTCCGACAAGGCCGCGAGACTTAAACCCGCAACCAAAGGGCGACAAGTGTGTATCACCTACCACTAGCCCACATGATGTACTGGATTGAATAATGTAGTATTTTTTGAAAAATTCTTGTATATGAATTATAAATTCATTTTTTTGAACCCTATATGAATAGGATAAATAGAATATTATTCTTATGTTCTATTATCTTTTAGAGTGAAAGATGAGTTTGTGGTAGAAATTAGTTAAAGGATTGGACTCCACATGTCAGGTATTTATTTATCATCTTCTCTTATTCCATGAAGAAATTAATTCATATACATTAGTGATGAAATATAAAAAAATGTGTTATCCTAATACCATATGTTTTGTTGAACTGATGGTATTTTAAATCATCATAGATTGATGAATTTAAGGCCCTCAATTTTACACTTGTTTGTGATTGATGTCCTCAATCAGTACATATAAATATATACCTTTTCCTCCAATTATATGTCTCTAATTTCCACCAATGTTCGCCTAATCGAGATCATAATTTGGTGGTGACCCTTTCATTTCCCTTTTCCTCATATTAAGACTAAATTTTATGAACCTAATTTTTGATGTGGGTTTTCCCAAAAGTATTTTCAATTTTTAACCTTTTATTTTTGAAAAATAATTTCAAATTGTGAAGACGCATTTTACTGAAGGAGGGAATAATTCAACACCCCAAGCTTCCATGGTATGTTTCCCTTTGAATAATGCAATAGCTTGCATTGTACACAACTTCGAGATTCTAACACACTGTGACCAATCAAAACAGTCGTTATGAATAGTAATACCCACTTTTTGAAATTCTAAAAATTTTATCTTTCAAAATTGACTTCATTTTTGGATCCGAAATATCGAAATTATCCTAGGGTGAAATTTTGGTATTTTTCTGAAAACATTCAATTTTTGATGAATAGTGAAAATTACTAAATTATATTTAAAAACAACTTTTTTAATCAAAATAATTAAGAGTGATAAATTATGAATTTTAGTGGTTTTAATGTATATTTAGAATATTTTTTACCATTTCATACAATTTTGTTCATTTTACATAATTTCATATTTAAACCGGACATAAAAAATTGTCAATCCTTTGAGGGTCATTTTTTTCTTAAAAAGACACTTTATTTTGACAGTGGGAATTAATTTTAAATTATTTTCTGCCACTTCTGTGTTTTGAATTTTAAAAAATGGATTCCATATTTGGAATCAGGATGTCCTAATTGTGTAAATATGTAACACTTATTTTTATACATTTTGAATAATTACTTCGGTAAATATTTTATTTACCATGGTGAAAGGGTAAATCTGGTAACAATGGGTATCAAAATAATATTATAAAAATATTAAATTACCCTTAAACGTGTCCTAACCCTATTGGTTGTTACATTTACGACCATGGTCAACATTGGGTCAATTTTGGGACCCCATGGCACCACTTGTATGTGATAATGACACTTTATATTAATTAAGTCAAAGTAAATACAAAAATTAAAAAAGCATAAATCTTTTAGAAAAAAAAATTTTATATAGGGTTATATATGTTATATTTTAGAATATAAATATTAATTAGAAAGATAGAAATATTTCCTACATAATTTTATTTTATTTATAATTTTTAGACATTGAATAATTAAATTTATTTTCGACATAATAACAACGCACTATTTTCCTTATTAATGAAAGAATCTAATAATTGGTATTATAAATGTCAAAATAAATATAATTTGAAAGGTTTGAAGCCATAAACAAATTTTATTGGTTAAAAAGACATGTTAGGATTTATTAAATGAATTTTTTTGGAATTAATAAATTTTTTAAGACTTTAAAAAAAATCAATTTTTGAATAGTGTCAAAATTGACATAAATGAGTTTTTTAAAACAATATTAATTTATTAATTGATATTATTTACCTAAAAATCAATGGTTCGAAAAAAGGTCTTATATCGTGATAGGTGTATCATTAATGGACCTCTTTTCGGTATCTTGGATGTATATAGTATGTTTATAAACTATATAATATAAAAATACAAAGTGACATGGAAAATGTCAAACTAATTAACTAAGAGTCAAAACTAAAAAATAAGGTCAATATAATGACCCAAACCTGTCTAAAATATATTGGTTGAAATAATTTCGAACCATAACCACCATAGACTTTGAGTAATCCACTTTGGATCCATTATAAACCTAATATGAATTTATTATAAATTAATACTTTATGTTCTTCCTAATGATCCCCTCCTACACCTTATAAAAGGACACCACTTCTAACAAAATCTTCATACATTCAAAGCCTTTTGGATCATCCAGAATATTCTGAAAATACCTTCTCAACTATCCACCCTTCATCCTAGAGGCATTGTTTTAGTCCTAAATCCTTCATAAAGAGACCTTTTGATCAAATCAAAAGGAAGAACTCGAAAAAGAGGTAATGTTTTCACCACCCTTTCTCAAGTTCTTTTATTCTTCAACTTCTTCTTCCTTTGTTATTTCCTTTATAAAATAACAACTCTATTATATTCTATATATTTTGATGTTATTATAAATATGGTACAACCATATTCTTTATTCTATTCATCCTTTTAATGACATGTCACCATACGTGCGTACATAAGACTTACCGTCTCCACGTCATGGTGTAATTGTTATTCAAAACATTATTATTTTGGATGGGTATGATAATGATTATTAATTGTTGTAAATAATGAATATGACATGATAATTATTCTGTATATATTATATACCATCCAATTATATATTATTTTAATATCAAAAAAATGATATTGTCACTCGTGTGTACGTACGGACTACCGTCTCCATGTATGTGATGAGATTCATTCCCTATCGTATCCATGCAATTATAATTATCATTTCATGATTAAAAATAATGTTTATGGACTTGATATCCTTCTGGATATGAATAACATACAACCAATCCATAACAAACATGGCTTATGTAACAAAATATATAAAATAAAATGAGTAAGTTAACACTCGAAATGACGATAATACTAACAAAGCAATGTTTAAAGATCATATATGATATCATATTAATGTATATGATTATTGTATAATTTAACTAGTACATACCCATGCATTCGCATGGAAATACGTTCGATGATTAATTTCAAGAAGAAAAAACTATATTTCAAAGTTAATAACGAACATGAATATTGAATAGATTGAAAAACAATAGTGATAATTAATATTGAACTATAATTGGACAAAACATAGAGAATTGAAAATATAGGAAAATAATTAACAGAAAATAACGTAGGAGAATATATAATAGAATATTGAAAACAAATTGAAGAATATATGAGAATATATAAGAGGGGCTCTCGGGAGATCTGCTCTTGGGAGCGCATTAGGGCTTTGCCTCCGGCGTGGAAAGCTGTCTCTTGCGGACGGTACTGGTTCTCGATGTGGGGGAGGGTCTAAAGGCGGCGGAGTTTCTAGCTTCAGCGGCTCCGCACATTAGGCTCGTGTTTCTCGACTCAGCCCGGGCCTTTGGGAGATGGCGTCATAACGACAAAAATGGGGTTTCTTGGCTCGGCGTCCGGCTGTCAGCAGCGGCGGTGAGGGTTTCTCAGCTTCCAGTTTTCAGCGGTGACATGGATGGTACTTCTGCTTTCGGCGGTGGAAGATCTAGAGTTCTGGTCTGTGGTGGTCTCTCTACGGAGCGGGGATGATAGATGAGGCCACTCGGTCATCTGGTCTAGATCTACTTTTTTCGGTTCTATTCAAAGGATGAAGAATAAGATATCTCTAGGGATTAGCATTACAGTCCCTCATTATCTGCACATAAGAAATATGAACATAAAAAAATAGTTATTGATGATAACAATAACAGTTAGAAGAATAAAAAAATCCATCACAAAGATCAAGCTAATGCAATGAGTTATTTATAGAAGACCCAGAAAATAAATGGCAACATACAAGTATTCTATATAATGGGTATAGATAATGGATATGCTGGATATGATATATACTAATGTGTGAAATCTTATTGGTAGAAGTAAATAATAAAGTATAGCATGATTGAATTCTAAAAAAGAATATGAAAACTAAAAAACAGAACAAAATAATCCCCTGATACCTTATAATGCCAACTCATTTATTCTCACTTTCATCAATATGTCTTCCAAATTGCTGGGCAACAGGTACCTAGAAATGAAAAGTCATTTCTGCTCCTAACAACTACGAAATGAATATAAAAATGGACTCAAGAACAGAGTAAAATCATGATTGGGACTATTATGACATGTAAAATGTGTTGTTTTGAGGATTTTGGACCATTATCCTTCATATAAATGGATGATTTAAAGTAAAGATAGACCAAATTACCACTACTAAAATCAATCAATGATTCTGAAGACAAGGTATGAAAAAAATAGTTTATACTACCAAACAAATTGTGTTAACCACAATCAAAACACACCATGGATGGTTTTTATGAATAAACATGTCCCTGAAAGACACAATATACTGGGGAAAAGAAGTAGAGATGCCCAGGTTTGAAAAAGAGGGATATCTTACCCTTGATACAAAATCCTAACAAAATCAGAATTGGAGAAATTCAGAGGTTTGACATTGATCCGTAGGCTTGCTGGAGATAGGTTCATTCCAATTTTTTCCTATTACAAACCTAGAACCACAATCCACAAATGTGTCCAAAACCTATTGATTTACGGTGAATAGGTGACAAATGTTTAAAATTTTAGTTGAGTAACATATCATTGCCAAAAATTTACTGAAACATAAGTGATTTTTTTGATTTTTTATATTTGAATAAGTCACATTCATGTACAGGTCACCATAATTATTTCATGTAATTAACATATTTCTAGACATGAACTATTATTCAATAGTTGCCATTGAAAATTTATTTGGAAACAAATTAATCAAAATAGAATACATGATTGTTATATGAACTAAACAGACTGCAACAGAACACATGTTATCTTATCTATACATAAGAACTTCAGTAATAAAAAAATATTTAACATTGGAACTGTTTATAAAAAAATAGAATGATATTTTCAATTTAAAAGACAAACCAAAAACAGAAATCATGTTCTATTATAATTAAGTTAACTTCAAAAATCAAAACTCACACTTAATGAATAGTTTTGTGGAAAAACATATAAAATTCCCAAACAGTACCCACCTGGAAGCTGTAAGTATATCCGATGATTTTCCATGATTAAAACCCAAAATAATGAATACATAAAAACATCTAAAACTGGTTTATTTGATTCAATTACTAACCTAAGAGAAAGGTATTTTTGTTCCGAGTCTCCCATCCATGTAATATTTTAATGGTTACTCAAGAGACCATCATTCATTATTGTTTACAATCTTCTATATAAGGAACATGTTCATTAATAGTAAGGAAGAAGAAACAAAGACTCCTGATGAAACTATCAGAAATTGTAATTTATTTCATGCATCTTTTTTCCAGGTAAAACATAGAATATATATAAGCACACTTTGGGTGCGGAGGAAACCACGAGTAGAACATAGTGTATATATAAAAAATTGTAGGTAAATACCTACTATCCAAAACAACAAACATAAAAATAATTAATTTTATTTCATTTCATAATCTCATACCTTGAAACTATCAACCTTCTATATGCCAACAATAACACAAAAATCATTCTACATGCAATACAAAAGAAAATTAATAGGAAAATATTATAAAATCCAACATGTAGGATCCGTTTGACATCATATATTTGAAACTGATTATAGAATCAATCACATAAGTTGATCATTTTGAATAAATAAGCAGTGTTTTCTTTGTTTCTGAAAAAATAGTTACATTAATTTTTAGAGGAAAACCATTTAAATGATTGGAAGTAGGAAAACAATTTAACAACAAATGTTATTGTAATAAACTTCCAATAAGAACTCTGATATTGAGGCAGAAAATAGAAAAAATGTTGAAAGACTAGGAGTGTGGATCATTCCTTTGTGGCCAGTAATGTCTTCATGTGTAAAAGACCCCTAAATTTCAGAAAACCATATCTATTAGTATAATATCATGAAACAGATGATAATAAAAAGGAAATGTGGGTTTCGAGGGTACCTGTAACATATATGTCATGGTTACAGAGCATAAAAATTATTAATGGTCATGTTCCATGGAGGAGAAATGGAAAATAATGAAAGATGGAAAAATGAAAAAAATCAAAACATTGATAAAAAACCACTATGCGGGTGAGTAGGAAACCACACAATAGGAGATAACCTATAATGAAATGCACAAAACATAGTTCTGGTGCTATGGTTTTAAACTACAATTATTGAGATCCTAATTCAATTCTCATTTACCCGAGAAGTCATCCAACATGTGAAATGGATCCAAATTATTTAACACAGCCATGATCATTGGGATAAAATTCTCAAGAACATATAAAAAAATTTCTACATTCCTGATAACCAAATATCAACTGATAAAGAACCAATGAATCAAAACAAACGGATGATTATTCATGATAATAAAGAAAAATTGATAGTTAATGTCAATGATAGATATCACCTTTTGAGGATTCTACTGAATATTCACAACCCATGACGGTAGAGGCGTAGTCGGAGGCCCAGATGAAGTCAAAGGCAGAGGCCCAAATAAAATAAATTGTCACCTTCGAATCAAATTGCTTTAGAGATAAATTAAAAAAATTACCACCACATGAAAAAGAGACAATTTTTATGGAAACCACACATTTAAAATCATAACATATTCTTCCATTAGGTGGAATATTTATTCAAAAAATTGTAACAATATAGAATAAAATGTCAATGTGATAAAAGAAATATCAATACATGCCAACAAATAGATAAGTAACATATAAAAGGAAATAAGATTTGATACTGTTCTTAAATTTAACTAAGTATACAAACCCATGGCATGTTCTATATATAAAGGGGTTAACTATATTCCAATTCCTACATCGATGAGTCAATACCATAGGGAAACTGAATGGAGGAAGCATTTGGATTAATTCTTTAGGTATCCTCTAAAAAAAATCAAACCCACAAAAAGGATTTCAGGTGAGAAAAAGCATTTTTCAAATGTGATAAAAACAAAGCCTAATAATACATACCACTTAAGATCAATTTGAAAAAATAGATGATGTTTTTTCAATTACAGATAAAACACTTTAACACTGAAAATTTAGAAAAAAAACACTAAAATAAGTTGCAGCAGAACACTTTTTCCAATAAGAAATCTGAATCACTTGTACAGAAGCACCTATCATAGGTGCTTTAAGCAGTTTTCATGATCTGATTCAACATTTGAGTATTAGTCCCTTGAGCTGATACTTAATGTTGGTCTTAATAGACCCCAATAATTTCATTCCCACATGGGTCAACAAAAGAACCAGTCATGGACTATGGCATGTCCCAAGACTCTAGATAACATTCACTTTAGGGATCAAGGATTACTATATAAAAGAAGAAAGAAAACAAGAAAAGGTATGGCCCTTGTGATGGCTTTGTTCCCTTTTATATCCAGGGCTCTTCCAACTCTTCAGAGCAGCAGCATGCATCATTCAACATTGTAGATTATATTACAAAAAACCATCAGGACGCATTAGGATGAAAGAAATGGAATGGGAAAATGAATGAAAACATAATAATAAATAGACCATTATTGTGTACTATACAAAATATGGATGTACAAATTGAGATGTTAACTCTCATATCCACACCCTTGATTCATATTGATACTGGCTACCTAAAATGGGAGGTCTGGATTCATGTAATGTCCAGTGACCTGTTGTAGCATATTTAGAAAGCACCTGAAGAAAATGGATTTGGAAGGGCCTGACCGTAGATTGCACATATAAAATCTATGTAGTTTGCACAAAATTTATTTAAAACATAAAAGAGTGATTACCAAAACATAAGAGGGATCTACATTTGGCTTTGTAAGCACAACATTAAAGCGTTCCCTGAAAGTTGATAATATTCTTGCCACACCTAGGCTTGAGAATTCTCCTCACAAATAGAATCACTTTCCAACTAAAAAATGATATACATGAGGTAAATTTAGCATTCATCATACTAGGATCCCAAGGAAAAAGGGGAAGTAAAATGATAATTTGAAAACAAAAAACAATGACTATGTTAAAAATAAAGCTAGAAATGGAGTAGTCAAAATCAAATTACTTCCCAAACTAAAATGGAACCATTAAATAATCGCATAAATCATCATAAAGATGAAAGGGAATGAGAATCAGAATATATCTATATAAAGGAAGAAAAAAAAAGAAAAACATACCATGTGTTTAATTTTGTGACACCGAAAAACAGGAGTGGATGGGGAAACCCTGGTTAGTGGGAGAAGGATCATGGGCCTTCCTATCATCACTGACGAAGGTCTGGGAGTTACAGGCAGTGACGTAGAATAGGAAGAAGATAAAGAATAGATAAAATCATAACTAATTAAAAGTAAATCTCCAAATAGTGGAAATATAGGAATTTGGAAGAGTATAAAAAAGAATTAGGGGATAGAATGGGAGAATGTAATCGGAGGAGGGGGACGAGATTTGAGGCCAGGGTTTTTGTAGATCCCAACCTGAATTGATGTGGGAGAAGAGACTACAGGAGGAGGAAATTGAAATTGGAGGTAGAAAAAACCTGTGTGGAAGGTGGAGGCGGAGTTGGAGGTCGCAAAAAAGTAGGAGACAAATGGGGAGGTAGAGGCCGATGCGTAGGAGGAGCCATATTTATACGCGGTGGAGGAGGGGGATTTTTGGAGGGGTGTAGGAATCATAGAGTGGGTTTTGAGGAATCAGGGAGGGGTGGGAGAAGCGACGGGAAATCCAGATTGAGGGTGGGATTTTTTTCAATTTTGGTGGAGGGATACAAAATATGGGATGATTTGGCTTATTAGAAAGAGGACACATGACAAGAAAAAATCCTGCATTAGTATATATATATATGTGAATAATAAAAAAACACTATTGCATATAATAAAATAAAATTATTCCTTGATTTAAAAAAAGACTTTACCTTGACATATAAATTAAAAGCATCTGAAACAGATAACCTGATGATTTAGTAGCATTAAAAATCAACTATTTAGTGAATGAATCACTTTAATTGTGCCCATATTCAGCCCTTAATTATCTACATGAGCTCTTTGAGATTCTCCCTCAGCTCCCTAAGAAGTTCATTTGATCTATTCAGGGATGACAAGTCTTTAGCTAGATTGAAAGGCATAGAACCTCCAAATTCAGTGCACCTGTCAACAAATGGGATCGATGTGATCATGGGATGAGATGTGAAGAGAAAAAAGAGAAAAAAAATTATGAAAATTTTATCAACTCACGAACATGAAAGATTATTAACATACTAGCCACTCCAAGATCTAGTTTAAAACTAAGGGTTACAAAGATTATGGAATATTAAACACCATAGAAACCATTACAATTGTTAATCTATATTCACATTAAAAAAATAGGGAAACAGTCTAATAGAAAACACATTTCTCATTGAAATAAAAAACAATGGATCATTATTATACAACATATAATATAATTTGTAATAGTGGAAGAAAAATTCATTATGTATGTAATGAAACACCTTTATAAAAATCAGCATTCAAGAGTACCTACAATATACATGAGATAAAAATAAATATATTATCCAATGAATAAATTAAGATAGGCATACCTAAATAGCAACTCGTTTTGATGTGGTCGAATAAAGTGTGAAGCCTGAAAAAATGAATATATGAATAAATGGTGGATTCAAATTATGTCTGTTCATTGAGAGGCGAGTTCATGTAGGGCCCTGTAAATGAATAACACAGATCTATGATACTGGATTTTTTAACATAAAACAATAACATATACAAATTAATTCTGTTCATTACCTCCTAGAAAACTCTATATGGACAGTAGTATTGTTTGCACGTCATAAGAAGACGACCATTTGTCCTGCCACAAAACCCAACATTATTCACTGAGATTGGTGTGATTTAATGTTCTTTCTTGGGATTACCTTTAGAATGTCTATGCAGATGTTGTCGTGCAAGTCAACATTGGGATGGAAATAGGCTGTCTCGAATTTCACTTTGGGTGATTTGAAAGGATAATCGCTGGGAAAGGAGAGTGAGAGCTTGTACTCTATTCCTTGATAAACAATGTATTTTCTTCTGAGGATCATCCTCATCCAATATAATATGTTGTCCCCCTCGGGGAAAGCAAAGATCCCAAAATCCCCATTCATTATCAGGTCCATCAACTCCGACTGCAGCCTGCATTGGAAAACTAACAGATTTAGAAAAGTCGAACCAAAGCAATGCAAAGATTGTTCCTTTTTTCTTTTTAACAGATTGATTTATACCTTTTGAGCACAAAATGGGAGTCGACCGCCTTCGCTGGAGTAGGATTCTGGGCACCGTACACCGTCGAATATGCCAATGGAATTTGGATTCGTTGTTGATGGATGTCATTCGAATTTTTTCTTCCCCAATGATTCTTGAAACAAATCGAGAAAGGGAGGATATCAAAAATTTGCAGCCTCGCTCAAAATGGAGGAAGATGGGCAATAGATGAGCGAGAGAGGGAGAGTACCTAAAATATTCATGAGATAAAAAATGAATAGGAAAGGTCATAGAAGTATGTTAGGAAGAAACCATTTATTGTGGAAGGAAACATGGGAGGTGTGGATTATATCGATGAAATGGAGGAAGCTGGATGACAGGTCGGCTGAAACCCTAGGGTCGAGGGGAGGAGAATCGAGGGATGGAGGGGTGGGTGATGGGGTAAATGGTCTTGGAGGAATGCGTAGGGACTGAGAGGAAGGAAGTTGAAAAATGGAGAAGCATCGGAAACCTAGATTGGGAACATCAAAGAAGATGAAGGTGGATGTGTCATTGTGAGGATAGTTGGTGGAGGTGGAGGCGTGAGGCGATTTTCTATCAAGAGCTGTGTGAATTTCTGTGCCGACGTGAGGGGAAATTCTGTTGGGAGCTGAATACCTAAGGGCTGGGAGTGAGTGTTTGTGCAGTAGGAGGAACTTTTTGGGGTGAAAGCCCGAGCGGGAGGCTGAGGGAGATACGAAAAATAATTGGTTGGAAGAGAAGTCGGTGACATGGAAGAAGGTTAGAGTGACATGGTATCAGGAAAAAGCCTATTTTAGTATATATATATATATAGATATCATGAACCATATGATAATAAAATGGAAAAGTGGGTTTGGAGGGTACCTGTAACATATATTTCATGGTTACAAAGCCTGAAAATTATTAATGGTCTTGTTCGATGGAGGAGAAATAGAAAATAATTAATGCTAGAAAAATGAAAAAAAAAATCAAAACATTGATAAAAACCCACTATGTGGGTGAGTAGGAAACCATGCAATAGGAGAAAACCTACAATTAAATGCACAAAACATGGTTAAGGTGATACAGTTTTAAAATACAATTATTGAGATCATAATTCAATTCTCATTTACCCGAGAAGTAATCCAACATGAGAAATGGATCCAAATTATTTAACGCAGCCCTGATCATTGACATTAAATTCTCAAGAACAAATAAAAAAATTCCCACATTCCTGATAACCAAATATCAACTGATAAAGAACCGATGAATCAAAACAAACAGATGATTATTCATGGTAATAAAGAAGAACTGATAGTTAATGTGAATGAGGGATAGAACCTTCTGAGGATTCAGCTGAAGATTCTCATCCCATGAAGGTAGAGGCGTAGTCGGAGTCCTAGATGATGTCAGAGGCAGAGGCCCAAATAAAATAAACTATCACCTTCAAATCAAACTTCTTTAGAGATAAATTAAAAACATTACCACCACCTGAAAAAGAAACAATTTGTATGGAAACCACACATTTAAAATCATAACATAGTCTTCCATTAGGTGGGGGATTTATTCAAAAATATGTATCGATATAGAAAAAAATGTCAATGTGATAAAAGAAATATCAATACATGCCAACTAATAGATAAGTAACATCAAAAAAGAAACATGATTTGATACTGTTCTTAAATTTAATAGAGTATAAAAACTCATAACATGTGTTATAGATAAAATGGTTAACCATATTCCAATTCCTACATCGATGAGTCAATACCACAAGGAAAATGCACGGAGGAAGCATTTGGATGAATTCTTCAAGTATCCTCTAAAAAAATCAAACCCACAAAAAGGATTTCAAGTGAGAAAAAGCATATTTCAAATGTGATAACAAAAAATTCTAAAAATATATACCACTTATGATCAATTTGAGAAAATAGATGATGTTTTTTCTATTATAGATAAAACACTTCACCACTAAAAAATTAGAAAAAAAACACTAAAAAAAGTTGCAGCAGAACACTTTTTCCAATAAGAAATCTGAAACACTTGTACAGAAGCACCAATCATAGGTGCTTTAATTAGTTTTCATGATCTGATTCAACATTTTAGTATTAGTCCCTTAAGATGATACTTATTATCGGGTTCAATAGACCCTGATAATTTCATGCCCCCATGGGTCAGCACAAGAACCAGTCATGGACCATGGCATGTCCCATGACTCCAGATAACATTCACTATAGGATCCTATATTATAGTATAAAGGAAGAATGAAAGAATGAAAGAAAAGGTATGGCCCTTACGATGGCTTTGTTCCCTTTTATATCCAGGGCTCTTCCAACTCTTCAAAGAATCAACATGCATCATTCAACATTGTAGATTATATAACAAAAAACCCCCAGGATGCATTAGGATGAATGAAATGAAATGGGAAAAGGAATGAAAAAAGGAAATGATAAATAGACCATTATTGTGTACTATACAAAATATGGATGTACAAATTGAGATGTTAACTCTCCTCTCTACACCCTAGATTCATATTGATACTGGCTACCTAAAATGGGAGGTCTGGATTCATGTAATGCCTAGTGAACTGTTGCAGCATATTTAGAAATCACAGGAACAAAATGGATTTGGAAGAGAATGATTGTACCTTGCATATATAAAATCGATGTAGTTTTCAAAAAATATAATTAAAAATTAAAAGAGTGATTGCCATAACATAAGAGTGCTCTACATTTGTCTTCTCAAGCACAACATTAATGTTTTCCCTAAAAGTGGATAATATTCCTACAACACCTGGGCTTGAGAATTATCCTCACAAACAGAATCACTTTCCAACTGAAAAATGATATACATGAGTTAAATTTAGCATTCATCATACTTGGATCCCAAGGAGAAAGGAGAAGTAAAGTGATTATTTTAAAACAAAAAACACTTTCTAAGATAAACATAAAGCTAGACATAGAGTTGACAAAATCAAATTACTTCCCAAAATAAAATGGAACCATTAAATAATCGCATAAATAATTATAAAGATGAAAGGGAATGAGAATCAGAATATATCTATATAAAGGACGAAAAAAGAAAAACAAACCATGTGTTTAATTTTGTGACACCGAACAACAACAGTGTATAGGGGAAGCCCGGGTTCCTAGGAGAAGGATCACGGGCCTTCCAGTCATCACAGATGAAGGTCCGGGATTTGCAGGCAACAACGTAGAATTAGACGATAACGAAGAATAGAGAAAATCATAACTGATTAGGAGGAATGATCTAAACTGTGGAAATTTAGGGATTTGCAAGAGTATAAAAAAGAATTAGGGGATAGAATGGGAGAACGTAGTCAGAGGAGGGGGACAAGATTTGAGGTGATGGTTTTCGTAGATCCCAACCTGAATTGAGGTGGGAGATGAGACTGTAGGAGGGGGAAATCGAGATTTGAGGTAGAAGAAACCCTTTTGGAAGGTGTAGGCAGAGTTGGAGGTCACGGACAAGTAGGAGATGGATGCGGAGGTAGAGGATGATGCGTAGGAGGAGCCAGAGTTGTATACGGTGGAGGAGGGGGGATTTGTGGAGGGGTATAGGAATCCTAGAGTGGGTTGAGAGGAATCGGGGAGATGTGGGAGAAGCGATGGGAAATCCCGATCGAGGGTGGGAATTTTTTCAATTTTGGGGAGGGATACAAAATATGGGATTATGTGTCTTATTAGAAAGAGGACACATGGCAAGAAAAAATCCAGCTTTAATATATATATATATATATATATATATGTGAATAATAAAAAAACTCGATTGCTTCTAATAAAATAAAATGATTCCTCGATTTAAAAAAAGAAATTACCTTGACATATAAATTAAAAACATCTGAAACAGATAACTTGATGATTTAGTATCATTAAAAATCAACCATTTAGTGATTGGATCACCTTAATTGTGCCCATCTACAGCCCTTAAGTTTTTTCATGAGCTCTTTGAGATTCTCCCTCGGCTACCTAAGATGTTTATTTGATCTATTCTGGGATGCCAAGTCTTTAGCTGGACTGAAAGGCATAGAACCTCCAAATTCAATGCACCTGTCCATAAATGGGAGGGATGTGATAATGGGATGAGATATGAAGATAAAAAAAGAAAAAAAATATTACGAAAATTTTAACAACTCATGAACATGAAAGATTATTAACTTACCAGACACTCTAGGACTTAGTTTAAAGATAAGGGTTGTAAAAATTGTGGAATATTAAACAAAATAGAAACCATTACAATTGATAATCTATATTCACATTAAAAACATAGGGAAACAGACTAATTGGAAACACATTTCTCATTGAAATAAAAAACAATTGAACATTATTATACAACATATAATTTAATTTGTAATGGTGGATGAAAATTTCATTATGCTTGTAATGAAACACCTTTATAAAAATAAGAAATCAAGTGTACCTACAATATTCATGAGATAAAAATAAATATATTGTCCAATGAATAAATTAAGTTAGGCATACCTAAATTATAACTCGTCTTGAAGTGTTGGAATAAAGTGTGAACCCTGAAAAATGAATATTTGAATAAATGGTGTATTCAAATTAAGTCTGTTCATTGAGATTTGAGTTCGTGTTGGGCTCTGTAAACGAATGACAAAGATCTATGATACTGAATTTTTTAAAATAAAATGATTACATATACAAATTAAGTCTGTTCATTACCTCCTAGAAAACATTGTATGGACAGCAGTATGGTTCGCACGTCATAAGAAGATAAACATTTGTCCTTCCACAAAACCAAAAATTATTCACCGAGATTGGTGTGATTTCATGTTCTTTCTTGGGATTACATAAAGAATTTCCATGCAGATGTTGCCGTGCAAGTCAACTTTGGGATGGAAACAGGAAGTCTCGAATTTCACTTTGGGAGATTTGAATGGATAATCGTTGGGGAAGGAGAGTGAGAGCTTGTACTCTATTTCTTCATAAACAATGTCTTTGCTTCTGAGGATCATCCCCGTCCAGTATAATATGTTGTCCCCCTCGGGGAAAGCAGTGATCCCAGACTCCCCGCTCATCATCTGGTCCATAAACTCTAACTGCTGCCTACATCAGAAAACTAATAGATTTAGTAAAGTCGAACTAGAGAACTGTAGAGATTGTTCCTTTTTTTCTTTTTAAAGCATTGATTTATACATTTTGAGCATGGAATGGGAGTCGACCATCTTCCCCGGAGCAGGCTTCTAGGCACCGTGCGTCGTCGAAGGTGCCGCTGGCATGTTGGCTTCGTTGTTGATGGATTCCATTCGATTCTTTCTTCCCCAATGATTCTTGAAACAAATCGAGAATGGGGGGGAGATCAAAAATTTGCATCCTCGCTCAAAAATGTAGGAATATGGGCAGAAGATGAGTGAGAGAGGGAGAGTACCTAAAATATACATGAGATAAAAAACGAATAGGAAAGGTCAGAGAAGTAAGGTGGGAAGAAACCTTTGATTGTGGAAGGAAACATGGGAGGTGTGGATTGTATCGATGGAATGGAGGAAGCCGGATGGCAGGTCGGCTGAAACCCTAGGGTCGAGGAAAGTAGAATCGATGGATGGAGGAGCGGGTGATGGGGTAAATGGTCATGGAGGAACGCGTAGGGACTGTGAGGAAGGAAGTTGGAAAATGGATAAGCATTAGAAACCTATATTGGGAACATCGAAGAAGCTGAAGGCGGAGGTGTCGACATGAGGCGTGTTGCTGGAGGTGGAGGCATGCAGAGATTTTCTATGCAGGGCAGTGTGAATTTCTTTGTGAAGGTGAGGTGAAATTTTGTGCGGAGCTAAAACCCTAGCCGCAGGGAGTGAGTGTCTATGCGGGAGGTGGAACTGGTTGGAGGGAAATCCCAAGCGGGAGGCTGAGGGTGATACAGAAAATAATTGGTAGGAAGAGAAGTCGGTGATGTGGAGGAAGGTGAGAGCGACACAGTAGCCGGAAAAAACCTACTTTAGTATATATATAGATATCATGAACTAGATGATATTAAAAAGGAAAAGTGGATTTGGAGGGTACCTGTAACATATATATCATGGTTACAAAGCCTGAAAATTTTCAATGGTCATGTTTCGTAGAGGAGAAATAAATAATAATGATAGCTGGAAAAATGAAAAAAATTGAAACATTGATAAAAACCACTATGTGGGTGAGCATGAAACCATGCAATAGGAGAGAACCTAAAATGAAATTCAAAAAACATGGTTCAGGTGCTACAGTTTTAAACTACAATTATTGAGATCCTAATTCAATTCTCATTTACCCGTGAAGTCATCCAACATGAGAAATGGATCCAAATTATATAGCGTAGCCCTGATCATTGACATGAAATTCCCAAGAACATAAACAAAATTTTCCACATTCTTGATAACCAAATATCAACCGATAAAGAACCGATGAATCAAAAAAAATGAGTGATTATTCATGATAATAAAGAAGAATTGATAGTTAATGTGAATGAGGGATACCACCATTCGAGGATTCTTCTGAAGATTCTCAGCCCCTGAAGAAAGAGGCATAGTCGGAGGCCCAAATGAAGTCAAAGGTAGAGGCCCAAATAAAATAAACTATCACCTTAGAATCAAACTGCTTTAGAGATAAATAAAAAACCTTACCCCCACCTCAAAAAGAAACAGTTTGTATGGAAACCACACATTTAAAATCATAACATATTCTTCCATTAGGTGGGGGATTAATTCAAAAAGATGTAACGATATAGAAACAAATGTCAATGTGATAAAAGAAATATCAATACATTCCAAAAAATAGATAACTAACATCAAAAAGGAAACATGATTTGATACTGTTCTTAAATTTAACAGATTATACAAACACATACCATGAGCTATATATAAAGTGGTTAACCATATTCAAATTCCTACATCGATGAGTAAATAACATAGGGAAACTTCAGAGAGGAAGCATTTGGATGAATTCTTCAGGTATCCTCTAAACAAAATCAAACCCACAAAAAGGATTTCAAGTGAGAAAGATAATTTTTCAAATGTGATAACAAAAAAATCCAAATAATACATACCACTTAAGATCAATTCGAAAATATAGATGAGGTTTGTTAGATTACTAATAAAACACTTCAACACTGGAAATTTAGAAAAAAAACACCAAAATAAGTTTCAGCAGAAGACTTTTTCCAATAAGAAATCTGAAACACTTGTACAGAAACAGCTATCATAGGTGCTTTAAGCAATTTTCCTGATCTGATTCAACATTTGAGTATTATTCCCTAAAGCTGATACTTAATGTCGGGTTCAATAGACCCCGATAATTTCATTCCACCATGGGTCAGCACAAGAACCAGTCATGGACCATGGCATGTCCCAAGACTCCAGATAACATTCACTATAGGGATCATGGATTATTTTATAATGGAAGAAATAATGAAAGAAAGAAAAGGTATAGCCTTTACGATTCCTTTGTTCCCTTTTATATCCAAGGATCTTCCAATTGTTCAAACCAGCAGCATGAATCATTCAACATTGTAGATTATATGACAAAAAACCCTCAGGATGCATTAGGATGAATGAAATGGAATGGGAAAAGGAAGGAAAAAAGGAAATGATAAATAGACTATTATTGTGTACTATACAAAATATGTATGTACAAATTGAGATGTTAACTCTCATCTCCACACCCTTGATTCATATTGATACTGGCTACCTAAAATTGGAGGTCTAGATTCATGTCATGCCCAGTGAACTATTGCAGCATATTTTGAAAGCACAGGAACAAAATGGATTTGGAAGGGCCTAACCGTAGCTTGCATATATGAAATCGATGTAGTTTGCACAAAATGTAATTAAAACTTAAAAGAGTGATTTCCAAAACATAAGAGGGCTCTACATTTGGCTTTGTAAGCACAACATTAAAGCTTTCCCTGAATGTGGATAATATTCCTGCAACACCTGGTCTTGCGAATTCTCCCCACAAATAGAATCACTTTCCAACTGCAAAATGATATACATAAGTTAAATTTAGCATTCATTATACTGGGATCCTAAGGATAAAGGAGAAGTAAAATGATAATTTGAAAACAAAAAACAATTACTAAGTTAAACATAAAGCTAGACATGGAGTTTTCAAAATCAAATTACTTCCCAAACTATAATGGAACTGTTAAATAATCACATAAATCATCATACTGATGAAAGGGAATGAGAATCAGAATATATATATATAATTTAAGAAAAAAAATAAAAAACATACCATGTGTTTAATTTTGTGACACCGAACAACAATAGTGGATTGGGGCAGCCTGGGTTCATGGGAGAAGGATCACGGGCCTTCCGGTCGTCACAGACGAAGGTCTGGGAGTTGGAGGCAGCAACATAGAATAGGACGAAGATGAAGAATAGAGAAAAGAATAACTCATTAAAAGGAATGCTCCAACCAGTGGAAATTTATGGATTTGGGAGAGTATAAAAAAGGAATAATGGGATAGAATGGGAGAACATAGTCGGAGGAGGGGGGTGAGATTTGAGGCGAGGGTTTTTGCAGATCCCAACCCGAATTGAGGTGGGAGATGAGATTGCAGGAGGAGGAAATCGATATTGGAGGTAGGAAAAATCCTACTGGAAGGTGGAGGCGGAGTCAGAGGTCGCAGAAAAGTAGGAGATGGATGCGGAGGAGGAGGCCGATGCGCAGAAGGAGCCATAATTGTACGCAGTAAAGGAGGGGGGATTTGTGGAGGGGTGCAGGAATCCTAGAGTGGGTTGAGACGAATCAGGGCGGGGTGGGAGAAGCGATGGGAAATCCTAATTGAGGGTAGGATTTTTTTCAATTTTGGTGGAGGGATACAAAATATGGGATGATGTGGTTTATTAGAAAGAGGACACATGGTTTGAAAAAAGAATGATTTAATATATATATATATATGAATAAAAAAACTCTATTGCTTGTAATCAAATAAAATGATTCCTCGATTTAAAAGAAGAAATTACCTTAACATATAAATTACAAACATCTGAAACATATAACCTGATGATTTAGTAGCATTAGAAATCAAGAATTCGGTGAATGGATCACCTTAATTGTGCCCATATGCAGGCCTTATGCGTCTGCATGAGCTCTTTGAGATTCTCCCTCAGTTCCCTAAGAAGTTCATTTGATCTATTCTGGGATGCCAAGTCTTTAGATAGCCTGAAAGGCATAGAACCTCCAAATTCAGTGCACCTATCAACAAATGGGAGGGATGTGATCATGGGATGAGATATGAAGAGAAAAAAAGAGAAAAAATTTTACAAAAAATTTATCAACTCACAAACATGTAAGATTATTAACATACCAGCCACTCCAGGAGTTAGTTTAAAGCTAAGTGTTGTAAAAATTGATGAATATTAAACACAATAGCAACCATTAAAATTGTTAATCTATATTCACATTAATAAAATAGGGAAACAATTTAATAAGAAACACATTGCTCATTAAAATAAAAAACAATGGGTCATTATTATACATCATATAATATAATTTGTAATGGTGGATGAAAATTACAATATGAATGTAATGAAACACCCTTATTAAAATCAGAAATCGAGAGTACCTAAAATATGCATGAGATAAAAATAAATATATTGTCCAACGAATAAATTAAGTTAGGCATACCTAAATTGAAACTCGTTTTGAAGTGGTGGAATAAGGTGTGAACCTTGAAAAAACGAATATATGAATAAATGGTGGATTCAAATTAAGTCTGTTCATTGAGAGGTGAGTCTGTGTGGGGCTCTATAAATGAATGACATAGATCTATGATACCGATTTTTTTAACATAAAACAATAACATATAGAAATTAAGTATGTTCATTACCTCCTAGAAAACTCTGTATGGACAGCAGTATGGTTCACACGTCATAACTAGATGACCATTTGTCCTACCACAAAACCCAGCATTAATCACCGAGATTGCTGTGATTTCATGTTCTTTCATGGGATTACCTGAAGAATGTTCATGCAGATGTTTCCGTGCAATTCAACGTTGGGATGGAAACAAGCTGTCTCGAATTTCACTTTGGGAGATTTGAAAGGATAATCATTGGGGAAGGAGAGTGAGAGCTTGTACTGCGTTCCGTCATAAACAATGTCTCTGATTCCGAGGATCATCCTCTTATAGTATAATATGTTGTCCCACTCGGGGAAAGTAGAGATCCTAGACCCCCCGCTCATCATCAAGTCCATCAACTCCGACTGTAGCCTACATCGGAAAACTAAAAGATTTAGTAAAGTTGAACCAGATCACTCAAAAGATTGTTCCTTTTTTCTTTTTAATGGATTGATTTATACCTTTTGAGCACGGAATGGGAGTGGAACATCTTCACTGGAGTATGCTTCTAGGCACTGTGTGTCGTCGAAGGCACCGCTGGCATGTTGTCTTCATTGTTGATGGATTCCATTCGATTCATTTCTTCCCCAATGATTCTTGAAAAAAATCGAGAAAGTGGGGATATCAAAATTTTGCAGCCTCGCTCAAAATGGAGGAATATGGGAAGCAGATGTGAAAGAGAGGGATAGTACCTAAAATATGAATGAGATAAAAAATTAATAGGAAATGCCATAGAAGTAAGGTAGGAAGTAACCTTTGATTGTGGAAAGAAACATGGGAGGTGTGGATTGTATAGATGGAATGGAGGAAGCCGGATGGCAGGTCGGCCGAAACCCTAGGGTCTAGGGGAGGATAATAGAAGGATGGAGGGGCGGGTTATTGGGGTAAATGGTCATGGAGTAATCTGAAGGTACTGCAAGGAAGGATGTCGGAAAATGGAGAAGCATCAGAAACCTAGATTTGGAACATCGAAGAAGGTGAAGCGGAGGTGGCGATGTGAGGCGAGTTGCTAGAGGTGGAGGCGTGAGGCGATTTTCTATGCGGAACTGAGAAACTTTCTGTGCGGACGTGAGGTGAAATTCTGTGTGGAGCTAAAACCCTAGGTGCAGGGAGTGAGTGTCTATGCGGGAGGAGGAACTGGTTAGATAGAAAGCCCGAGCGGGTGGCCGAGGGCGATACGGTAAATAACTGGTAGGAAGAGATGTCGGTGACGTGGAAGAAGGTAAGACTGACACAGTAGTAGAAAAAAGCCTACTTTATTATATATATAGATAACAATTATTTCACTATTATACAAGAGGTTAACCTACCATCAACCAAGGAAAAGTACAAAGTAAGGGTTTATTTCACAATCTCTTCATTATCTGAGGTTTTTTATACATAATTATCTACGGGGACCTCTTTATCATCCACATCCATGTTTCCTAAAAATGTATTTCAAAAAATTATTAATATTTTATAGACTATGGGTTAAAGTTATTTATACCAGTGTTTGACATTTTATAACATGTTTCTAAAGGAATCTTCCAAATAAGGACCTTTTTAACCATTTTGACAAAATTATGGCAAGAATGTCTTTTTTTTAACTTATACGGTGGTTGTGGATATTTTCCACCATTATAAAATCGTCAAATCTTCCCTTACAATCTTATAAGAATATTTTGAAAGTGAATGTTTTATTTTATAATTATGTTAATTTTAAATTATTTCAAAATGAATATTTTAAGAATTTGTGAATGGTTCTCTTTATCAAGATCAGAATTTTAAATTTTTTAAAGATTTATCTTTCTAAATCTTTTTAATTCATGTCCATGTGTTCAAAATTATTGTACGGATTTATTTATATGGACATGATTGTTTTGAAATTATATTTCTTTCCAAAAGTTTCAAAGTGGTATGGGACACTTTGATTCAAAAATATCTTTTAAATTACTTCCTTTATAAATGTGTGACTCTTAAATGATTTCAAAATAGAAAAAGATATTTCTATAAAAAGGGTTTTGATTTCATCTATGTCAACATCCTTTGATGGATTTAAAGTTAATTAAAATTTGATTTATTATGATACAAAATATCCATATTGTATTGAATGTTTTTTGATATGTTTGACTGTGGATGTGCTATTTTTATAAAATTCATGGTTTATGGTTAAATTATTGACATTTCATATTCTAGTTTTAATACGAATTTTTATGATATGATTAAACCTTTTCATATAAAGAATGTACTGGACTTAGTAAGTGATAGGTGTGGCCTGCTATAGCTCCTCGATGCATTGGTAGGTCTCATGAGACAACTAGACATGGAATTGTCCGAGGCCCTTTACCAATTTGATTTATGGTTTTGACCGAGGCCTTAATCATTTTTAGACGTCTTGGCCGAGGCCTTGACCAAATGTTTCAGAATGTTCGGCATTATACATTCCCTCATTATGGATATAATATTGATGGTTCATGTCGTCATTCGACTAGTAGAATACCCCTGATTATGTTTTGTTAGGGAATTATTTACTCAGATCATATTTTTTCCATAAAATTATTCATGTTTATTATTGGTAAAGGAATGTGGTTTCAATTAATTACCATGCGTAATATTTATGTCATTTTCCACTATATTACTTACCATTATGGAGTGATTGAGCTCACCCCTTTCTTAGGTTTTATTTTTTCCCAGATTCCAAGTAGTGTATTGTGATTGATATGACGGGTTAATCCAACGGAATAATGGAGTTCATAAAGGATTATTTATGTTGTTTTGAATGTTATAAAGTGTAATGTAACATTCATATATGTAATCTATTTTCCATGACTGCTAAACCGATTGGTCTTTCGGTAATTGATTCCTTTTAATCATGCCAATGTATTAAAATAATACACCGACTCTGGTAACTGGGGTCGGGGCGTTACAATTTAAATGGGATCCCATATCAAAAATATTATATAATTGTTGTGTTTTGAGTAGTGGCTTTACCCTAGGTGAGGCCATACATCTTCCATCATAGATCTGCTCTGAAGAGTTGTTTCTATTGTTTTTAAGGAATAAAATAAATTGATGATTTATTTTATTTCATGGTTTCATCGATGTTGTTTTGAACAACTATTTTTAATTTAAATGAGATTTTTGGAAGCAATCCAAGGTTAGGCTCAGATCCCTAGAAATTCCCTGGAGGCTCTCGAGAGAACTCTAATGAAACCTCTCATGTGAATGGTGACAAAACCATAGATCTATGGTCTACGAACTATGTTCTCAATGGTTCTCACTAATGATGGTGGCACAGTGACTGATCATCATCAACGAGTGGTCCAAATCATAGGTAGGATGCATTATTTGGATTTTCATTCCACATTTTGAGATTCATCAATGAACGTGGACCAACAAAAAAATAGGTTCATCCATGGTTCAATAATTATTATTGGATGGGTTTTAATTATGGTATTTACTGAGTTAATTTTTATTGGTATTTGAACGTTTATTGTTCAAAATGGAACATATTGATGTTGGAACGAACAATATTTGAGGTTCGTTCATCTTGTTTTTTCCACATGTAATTCTCTCCCAAGATTTCTACTCATGTTCTTTGGTCATCATTGGTTTATGAAAGATATATCATTTCACCTTTGTTTCATGGTACAATGATCCAAAAAAATTTATCTAGGATTGGGAAAAATTAATTGAGGTGAGACGATGATAGTGATGGAGGAATCAAAGTGATTTCGAAGATATCGTTATTCAGGCGGTTTTTTTCAGATATATTTAATGTGGTATTCTGAGCCAATAAATGACCTCAAACACATTTATATTATCTTATTGTTATTAGAAAACACTCAATCTATAGTTTCAAATGAACAAATGATTGAAATGGGATTTGGGATATCAACAGAGGTGTGCGTAGGAAGAATAGATAATTATAGAAAATCATAAAGTACATGAAAGATAATCTAGATTACATAGTGGGTGGACCCAAATGAGCAGCAACTATGGTTTTAGGAGAGAGTTAAACTGCACATTGTGTGTGACCAAGTCACATGGCATGCATGACAATCCTAGGGAATCTATATGTATCACCAGAGATACACATACCTGGGGTGGAGTACAGGTGTTTCCAACACAATGTATACCCCACCACATGACTTTCCCTAGACCATTTACAGAGACTACCTCATTTATTGGTACACGGGTAGAGACACACAGGTTAACACCATGTACTGGAACACTACTGGAGTACATGGGTGGATCTCAGAAGGAAAGACACAATATGTTACTTCTTTTTCAAATCGTGTACCCATCTTCTTCATGAGGGTCCATTTTACACGAGTAGTACCCAGGGAAAGGAAAATGATGTGTTACCCTATTACATTTTTTGTACCCCTTTGTACATGGCATGATTCACTGATCCACCATATATTGTACATGTTTTTCTAGGGTTCTTATCCTTGATTGTTTCCCTAAAGGTTGGTACATACCATTTCCAACTCATAGGAGTATAATTCATTGAGTCAGAATTTATAAATAGAGTTGTAGGAATTCCCCCAAGAGACCCAGAGTTGGATCCCCTATTCATTCATCATTTCCAAGGAATCTTCCTTGTCATTGATATGAACAACTTCACTAGGCCTTTATCCTCTATATAGAATGTTAATCCAGATGTAGTTTTTGGTATCACCCATGGATCTGTCTTTGTTCCACATCTATGAATTTTATCTATATCTTCATATCTATCATCGTTTATCCCTCATGATGTCTTTTTAAGAATATTACTTCTCAGACGGACTACATAAGTGCTATTAGACTCAGAAGTGTGTTATCCTAGAAGAGTGCTTCATTGAATCATTGAACTGGATCCCCAGTGTTGGTTTTATGTAGTTGTGACGTACCTCTAGACCGCGTGTGTTGGATTGAGTATATATGGTTATTATTATATATTCAGTATACATGTATATCTATATAGAAGACTTTATATTTCATTTTTTATTGATTGTTAGTTTCTGTGTGTCCTACTGAGTATTGATATACACACACTACATGGGATTTTCTCACATGTATCATTTCTGGTGAAGGCGAGTGACCTTTTCAAACATTTATATGCAGACCAGGACCAGATAGTGCATTGTGAGATTAGGTAGGAAAGAGTGTTCCTATGGTTGTAAACCAAATTCCTAGTGACTCATGTTATAGGTTAGGCTTTTGGTTAAATAAATCCTTTTGGTGGGATTGTATTCTTTCCCAGTTTACATTATTGAACTTTACATTCCTCTGGTACTTTGGTTGGGATATATTTTTATACATGAGTTTCATTCTTAGTGGATTAAAATTTCATCATTTTTTGGGCTTGGAGATGTGTGAATTTGTATAGGTACATACGCAATGTCACCCATGTCAATGATATTCCTACTAAGTTCTCGCCACCGACACCTGTCCAATTGGATGTAGGCTTGGGGAGTCACAACATAGTCACAACTGGGACGGTTCTTGATAGATACCCACCACTAATTCTATATCATGAATTGTGTAATGTTTCTCATGATTCATTAATTAATATTATGAATAAAAAATTACCTTATCACATTTCAATAGGATTCCATCATGGCCTTCTAATTATGCATCACTTTAAATTACGAACCCTTATTCACAATAAGTATTTTTATTCATATGTGCAGTCACCAAAAATTCATCAATATCCATGAATATTCTCCCATACTATTATTTCTAGAGCAACATTACACATTCTTTTTTAACATGGTTATTGGATTTGATATCCTTGAGAAATTTTTGACAAATATTCTTTATTATTTTTGTAAAGAAATATTAAAATATATCTAGGTAACTATGGTTATTTTGGTCCATTACCCAATAACCTCATTCATTGATAGAACTAAATGTATACCCTTATATATTATAACATTTCCTAAGAATGATTATTTTTATTGTTATAATTCACATTTTTTGAGTTTTTACTAAATTTTATCCTCCCTCAAGTTATTAAACATAGACCTTATTTTATCATCATACCATTAGTTATTTTGGAATATATAAGAATATCATTTATAATGAAAACCACAATTCTATCTAGGTAATCTAAAAAGACTCCATTCATAATATACATAATGTTATTGAGGGCTTTGGTATGTCCAAAAGGAATTAATATAAACTCATTGTTTCCATATCTTATATAGACTATTGCCTTTGTAATATATTCCCTTTTTACCCCTATTGATTATATCCCAAATGAAGGTCAATTATTAATAAATATTGAGATACTATTAGTTGATCAAACATCTCATCTATAAATAGAATAATATCTTCATTTTGTATCATGATTTTATTGATCTCAATATAATCATTTCATAGACACATTGACCCATCATTATTCTTTACATAAAGGATCAGTGCACCCTATTATAAATCTTTAGGGTGTATAAAACCCAATTCAAGATTCTCCTATAATTTATTCTTCATAAACTCATTATAAATGAAATATATTCCATAGGGAGCCTTTTTGAAATTTAATTTTCCAAGGGAATGTTTTATTTAGAACCTAACCTCATATTCTCTAGAAGGCACATACATTATCTAGGAAATACATCAACATATTCATATACAGTAGGAATGTTTTTTATATTTAATTATTCCACCATAATATGAGCTATATATCTCTTTTTTCTTGGCATCGAGACCCATGTTATATATTTTTCATCTGAGGATGTTCCAATATCACACTTGCATCGATACATCATATCCCGATGATTAAAATGTGAAATGGGATTTCCCTTTCTCTACAAATTTAAATGTGATTTATATAAGGAAAGTTTATCCATACATAGAATTATATGAAGCCATTCAATCCAAATAGGAAACCTAATTTTTGGAAGTTTCTCCACACAAATATCAAATGGATATGAGTTTTAAACCGTAGTTTGATTCAGTGTGCCACTATATGTTTTCATAGAAATCTCAATATCCAATGTCTAGTGTGGTGTGTCAATATCACTGGAAAAATTATATGAAATGTATGAATTTGTAGAACCAGAATAAAATTATAAATTCATAACTATATTGTGGAATATAAGAGTACCTTTCACCATTTTTTACTCTGATTCACATATACATTATTGATTTCATATTCCCTCCTTTCCCCCTTGTTTTAGGAGGTCATCACAACCTATTAACTTTATTCACCATGGGGTGAGGGAATTTATTCACATTATTCGCATACTCCTAGAATTTGAAGAATTGATGATCTGGTGGAGCATAATATGGATCCTTATTCCCCTTATACTTTTCATTCTATAACTTTATATTAGTTTGGATTTCTTTAACTTGGTGGATTTATTTACAACACATCTTACACTTTCCAGAACAAGTAAGGAAATATCTCATGTGATTCCTCTCATATATTTTACAAGTGGGTGGTGGTAATTTATTACAATCATGATACATTCTATTATGTATTTCATGAAACATCATTATTCTTTTCCATTATCTATAATCACATGGGTATCCATAGACTATTTAAACCTTTATAACACATTATAAAACATCCTCGTCACTTTTAAGTTCTATTACAGATAATGTTTTCTAGAACATGGTTTTAAAGACACCAAAATAAAAATTGAAACATATTTCTTAGCCTACATATAATAATTGAGGCATACAATGTGAGTCTCAAGAAGTTTACCTTAGATGATCCAATGAAATCTTAATCATTTCATTACAATTATAGGAATTTTCATATAATCTTAATGTGAAGAGTGAGAGGGAAATATTATGTAAATAATATTCTATTGAAATAATCCCAATCTATAGAATAATAAATACTCCATTTTCATAGTATTACTAATGACATTACAATATTGGCGCACCACACCGTATAGATGATGTATAGCCAAAATAACCTTTTGTGATTCAAGATTTGAATGGAAGAAAGTAACATTTTCCTCCCATTAATCCATTGTTCAACAATCATTAGGTTCGAAGGACCATTAATGGATGGAAGACATTGAATCATAAAAGAATATAAATAAAACAACTCCCTTATTGGTTCATTAGAGAGTTCAACATTATTCATGTCATTATTCATAATATGAGAGAGTTGAGTGATAATTTCTAGAAGATGTTGAACTCCAGTCCCCAAATGATTTCCAGAGTAACCACATTTTACATTTTATCTATCATTGGTAAAATAGTTATAGTTCCCCCATATCATTTATAGAGGTATGTAGATGATGTGGATTATTAAATTACTAAATATACAATAGGGAATACTATAATCAATAGAGAAATAACTAAAAAGTAATGAGTATATTCTTCCTTAAAAACTATTAATGATTCAGTATATTCTATCCATTTTTATTTCACTATTAGACCATTCATAACCATGATATTTAACATAATTACTAAATCGTACATAGTAGTTCATTAAAGAGCCGAGGAGTGTCTTCCTAGGAGAGCAGTTGGGACACTTTTTCAAGAAATAGTTCGTGTTTTAGTTAATGCCCAAAACTCCATCTTTTGGATTATTACCCCAAGCTACAAATATTCAAGATCCTACATCCACATTACTACATTAACGAATTTATGTATTTTTGAGGAAAAAAACTAATATGTACTTAAGAAAAACATCATGGTAATATCTTAGACTTATTCTTAGGTTTCTCAATAATTTTTACTCAATGTAATCTTTATAGAGAACTAAACCTTCTTCAAATATCAACTACAGTGTCCCAATATAAACATACCAAAATAATACAATGATATCAAGGTTTAATAAATACTTCACATACATACTATCACTAGCCATCGACACTAATGTTTAGTTTACTGGAGATTAAAAGTAAAAAAACCATTTTACATGTTTTTAATATTTCTCTATAAACTGAACCCCGTATTAAACAATACATGAGATATAGACATCTTGAAATCCTGGGGTAGGGAAAAAAAAGAATGGGTGAACTCAAATGCCCAGTAAGGTAAAATATAAATAATTATATAGTGTTTTGATCATAAAATCATGATAATACAAGGATAATGATAATAATATGATTAAGATAATATTAAGTAAGAAGTGTCAACCAATAGAATGAATGATAGATTTATCATATCAAATGATCCCACTTATAACAAGGAATGAGAAAATAAAATGAATTGATTAAATAATATACTACGGAAAATAGAAAACAGTGTGGTTCAATTATAAATATAGGATTCCTTAGTAGTGTGCTATTATGTACTTTCCAACTTGTTCACACATAAAATTATCTGTATAGGTATCCAACTTCACAGTCACCCATTGTGAAACTTTATACTCGATAACCCAGTCACATAACATGTCAATACTAGGTGATATAATACTCTACGCAACTAATTTTAGGTAGTTATAGTACACACATATCTTATAATCCCTATGTTATTGTGACTTGAAAAACTATCATCATATCATTAAAACCACATGGAATGAAATTGGGGTTTATAAAATTTTTGAATTGTGCCTCATAATATAACATAAAAGTTAAATCAAATGATACTAAAACATATCCACCAAAATTAAATACATTATAAACTAAAATAAAAGGTGAATCAAGAAACCCATATACATTTCAAGTAAATATTTTAGATTCAGATATTATATTTAAAGCAAAAAAATTAAAAATATACTTCATTAAAACCCTTTTATGTTTATTTTATATTTAATTTTAAAAAAAATTTCAATATATTATTCATAAGTTCCATAAATAAATTGAAAATTTTATTTTTCTAAATAAAATATATTGAAATATGTATTTTCTGGTATAATAAAATTTTTGTTAGAATAAAATACATCTTCCAAAAATGAAAATCATTTATATCAAAAAGAACTCTTTTATCGAAACCCACTTTATTTTTAAAAGTAATAAAAAATTCATTTTTTTATTGGTAAAGCGAAATGTTAGCATAAATAGAGTTAAATCATACTATATTTTCAAATAAGAAGGAGAAATAGGTATACAAGGGAAAATGTGGACATTGAAAGGAAAGTCTCATTAGCAAATATAAGAATTATTCTTTCTTTTCACACACATTATTAATGAAATCGTCCTCAAATAAAAAATTGATATAAAATATAATAATATATAAATTAAAGATTTGTTATATATTAATATCATCATATGTTTTATTAGATCCAAATTTTACTAATATGATTTAATAATGAATATTATAACACAATTAAATGTAATATAGTTATCAAAACTCTTACCTTAAATTTCATCTAACTTGGACTTTATCTAACCATTAATATAAAATACATAAAAAGGGTAATATATCTAGAAAATGATAATATAACATATTTCTTGAATATTAAGTTCATTTTTACCAATTATTACTAAAATATTATTTTCATTTAGTGACAGGCATTAGTGCTATTTTTGAGACTGAAAAAAGTGATAAAATAGTTTTGACATGCTTAATGATGAAAAGTTGGAATATTAATAAATATTTTATGGATTAATAAATTTTTTATAGAATCATTAAGAAATTTAAATTCATTATTATTACGTCATATCAGGTTTTTATGACGTCCCAAATTTTTTTGACATTATCATTATAACATTTTTCATAGAGGTAGTAAATACTATATAAATAATAATATTTTCTATAGCTTTAAAGAGTAAATGAGTTTATTTTTATAATTATAACATGAAATATTAAAAATAATAAACAATTAATAATTATCATATTTGTAAACTGGATACTTTATTATAAAACTTCATGATATGTTCTAATGACAAATGAAATGTGTTTTTAATGGAGGCATTAGTGCACAGATAAAAATGACTAATGATCACATTTCTCAATGAATTGACATAAAGATGCTATATGATAAAATATAATTCCAAGGTTATATATTTAACATATAAATAATTTTAATTCATCAAAACAATAACTTTTACCATCAATGATATGTGGTGATGAAAAATAAATAGAATCAAATCTTGTAGTGGCAGTCGTCTGCACTTGCACATGACAAATTTTTGTTTTCCATTATTTGAGGGAACATATGGAATAATTATTTTCAAATTATAATAATAAAATTTCAGTATAATAATTACACATATTTAATTTTAAAAATAATGTTATATAATATAATATATTATTTTAGTAAAATAAATACTAATATTGAGCAATACACATATTGGATGTTTGAGTTTTGTCAAAGAAAAACTCCTTAGAATTGAAAAACTAAAGAAAACTAAAGTTAAACATTAAAATATATAACGTGGATTTAGTTATATAAGTGGGAAATTGGTATATTTTTTCATGGAATTAGAATTAAATTTTCAAAAAAAGAAGGGGTTGGAATTATCTCTATTTAAATGTAAAGATAAGGGATGCTGGGAAATAACCATTGAATTTAAACAACTTTATTTCCCAAATGAAGGTAAAATGATATGATTAGGGGAGTTTTGTCTGATAGAAACCTCAAATATAAATTTTGAATGATTTTTTAACATGTTAGGGTCGCTCCCCCTTAGTAAGGGACTTTCTACAATTTTTATATATTATAAGTGTAACTAGATATTAACATTAGAAAATAATTTTAAGGGTAAAAATTAAAATTTTAATTTATTAAATAGTTTAAACCATATGTTTTTAAATTTTAAAATATTTATATCATATAAATTTTCAAATGGTAAAAAAAGTTATTTTTAAAAATATTTACATATTCACATGAAAACACTTTATAAACAAAATTTGTTATTTATAATAAAGTTATATATAAGGTAAAAGTATCATGGTTACTAATTTAATTAGAATGAATGGATTTATTAGAAATAAAATAAATGGTATTAGTCTCAAATGATTGGGAAAAAAATTCTACTTAAAATATCTTACAACAAATAAAATACTAATTTTTTTAAGTGGCATTTTAATTTAGTTATAAAAAATGTTTAGCATATGTTTTAAAAGTTCTTATAATATATTAAAATTTATAATTAAATTTTAAATATAAAATTAATTATATAAAAGTATGTTTTTAGTATTCTATTTCATGATTATAAAATTATAAAATAAAAAATATCACAATTTTAATAAAAAATATTTTTTCAACTAAAATTCATCCTTTAAAAAAAAGTCCAAAATTTTATACTAGTTAAATTTTTAAATGATTATCTAACAAATAAGTTTAATTTATTATAATAAAATATTCAAATTATGAAATTTAACATTAAAAAATATTATTAAATATAAGGAAATCATCTTTTAAGGATAACATTTTTCAATAATAAAATTTAATAATTAATTTTCTTCTAAATGTAATAGTTTTTGGTTTTTTACTACGTTAGAGTATATTATAAAAACGTTTTTAATTATATTCTAATATTATTTGGTTCATTTACCTAGGGTATAATATATAATATAGGATACTAACTGTAATATTATTTTTACAAACTCATGAATTTCAGGTCGTCGCTGGTACACTTTATTTCCCTAACATCTTCCTTAAAATTGATATCTCGTTAATTATAAAAATTTAACCTCAAAATAAATTACATTATATGTATTAATATTTTAAAATCAATGATTCTTGATATATTCATAATTATAAGGAACATTCTATTTCACATTTTATTTTCCCTTAGTTTTATCCCAAATGTCATTCTTCTTCCATAATTCATTTCTAATTTGGTTTTGGTACTAATAATTAAAAAAAAGATGTTTCTACTTTATTTTGGGATGTAATCTAACACATCCAATTACTATATATCTCTTTTATTTTTTATTTCAACATTTAGTATCCAACATGAACTTATAAATTATTTTAGGAAACTATATATGATTATTATTAGCATAAAAATCATCTATATAATCCTGGATGTTTCTCAAATTTCATTTAATGAATTTTTAAATTTAAATGAATATCATATAATATTATTTTGAGCTTAAACTAAATTTTACTCAAAACCATTAAACTTCTTAATATTTGAAATTACTTTTACAATTTTAATATTTGGAATCATGTCAATTTATTCAAGAATTAGATTG
The DNA here is from genome assembly GCA_963277665.1 of Viscum album. Taxonomy (NCBI): domain Eukaryota; kingdom Viridiplantae; phylum Streptophyta; class Magnoliopsida; order Santalales; family Viscaceae; genus Viscum; species Viscum album. The sequence continues at coordinate 1,247,849,825 of OY728151.1, read as the reverse complement.
GTATCTCAGATCTTCATTATATATCTGGATTACATCGCAATATGTTCCTTGAAATTATATTCTTCATTTAATTTTACAAATATTAAATATCATTCATTTAGGGTTTTTTATTTTCATTCTTTCTTTTTTCTTTCAAAATAATAATTAACATCAAAATTATTTAGAACTTCTTTTAATTTTTATAATAAATACCACTTCACCACTTTATTATTAATTACTAGAGTCATCATTAATTTTTTTAATTTTCTTTATATTAATAAATTCATATAAAATGAAGGTTATATTATTCTAATTCAAATTCATCATCATAATATTAAATGTTTTTTGAGAAAAAAATTGTTTCCTTTAAATACTTATACATTCTATTTCCTTTAGAAAATTTTCCTATAATTTGAGAACATGTTACGTTGTATCTCTGAAATAATTTTCATTGTTACTCAAATTATTTACCTCTATCTTCCTTATTTAAAAATATATATGGAAATTTCCAAATATTTCAATAGTTATAACACATTTATAAAAATATTTTTCTAAGTGCATGAAATTTTTGAGAAAAATAATGTGAAGTCATTAAAATTTATTGAATTTTATTTGGATTTAAAATCATATTATTGGATATACTAATATTAAATTTACATTAGACATATTGAATCATTTAATGTAGAATAAATTTTATATTTTACTTTTTTCTACATGGATTTCCCCTCCTCATCTCATCGAACATCATGGAATTTTTACTCATATCTATAGTAATCTCTTCAATGTATTTATATTCCATGGATGAATTTTTTGACTCAAAATATTCTATTATATTTATAAAAATATTCTTCACCATGATATAGTCTTCCACAATCCCACCATAAATTAATATTTACCTCAAAATTAATGAGACCTGAATGAAAACAAATCTACTATTTAGTGATGGCCCTTAAGAGAGATCCCAAATCCTAATAGAATTCCAACATATATGAAAATCCTCTAGTGCATTCATCCATTATTATAGTATTAAAACTAGAATATAGGAATTAATTTATTCATTATGTAAGGAATTTCCATAAAAATTAACCAACAATATGAGACAGAAATGAATAATTTTATTTCAATTTTAAAATAGTGATATAAAACAAAACCATTTAAATAAATTTAGAACTAAATACAATTTTTTAGAAATTAAATAGTCAAAATTCATGATCTTCCTGGGAAAAATTAAATAGTTGATATATATATCCAAATTGAACAGTTTGACTCATTTAACAACACACAATTGAATAATTCAACATATATAACCTTCCACCACTAATGAAAAAATATTTTTTTCCATTACCTACATGATTATATAAGACACATACATGGATTCCAGGATGCATAAATATGGGTGAATACATGAATACCCAATTGGATTTCCATATATGACACTAATTGAGTCCCAAAATAGAAATATTCTCAATATTATAATAACTTGCGTTAAAAATATCTAACAAATTTGAATAAAAAACTACTTAACATGTTATTATATTCTGAAAAAATAGTACCAAAAAATAACTCAACCTATAATTTTCCCAAAGGATAGAAAAAGAAGGCTAATTATAATAGTTATAGTAAACATGAGAAATATGAAATGTTTACAACAATATCTACCATTAATTATACAATAAATCCATTACAGCTATTCACACACATGAGTGTTTCTAATCTTTTAATATCACCAAGTCTATAATATAAAAAAATAGAAATTACCATCATTCACAATTTTTTTCTATTTAGTCTATAACCAATACTGTACAGTCGTTATCATACACAAATAAAATTTTTCTTCCAAATTTTTAATTACTTTACATAAATATATTTTTTATACAAAAGAACCCATTATCTAAAATATGATTATTTTAAAGTACCAAATTTTTGTTTTCCCAAATCACTAATATTAAATTAATTCCCATATTATATAATAAAAGCCCCAAATTTATGAACTTGTGTAATTCTATAAAACATCAACTTTATCAAATCAATTTCCCCAAATTATTCCAGAAAATTAAACCAATGTAAAGAACAAAAAGAACCTAATTCACATAAAGAATAATTTGTTTCCATAAATGAGTGAATAAGTTACTCTTTCCCAAAATTATTGGTACATTAGTTCCACGAAGACAATGATTCTCCACTATTAACTGTAATACTATTCAGTAACACTTTATTTAATGAAAAATATCATAATTCATCCATTCATTATTTTAATGACATAAGTTTGATTTCCATAATCTAATCCATGTATATATATTTTTATATGAGAAATAACAACTAATAAATAGAATGTGATAGATATACTAAAATGGAAAAAAATGAGATCAATCTTTTGATCTGATATTTATTCAATTACTCTGAGATTGATTTTTTTTTCACCGATATAGAAACAGTGATTTATTATAGATAATCCATAAATTAATAAAAATTAATTTAGGGATGTTAATTATGGTTATAGAAATACAATCTGTGGTTTAAAATGTGAAAATGAATAACCTAAACATGACGACATGGTCAACATTAATGATCTCTGAGACTATGGATAATATTTTCTGGGACCTTCTTCCAATAAAAAACTGAATTTAGAGTCTTGAATGACCGTCCAAATCACCATGTAACATGTGGTGTACTCTTAATTCTGTTATCCTATGTACATGAATACAACTTTTGTATGGTCTCTCAAAACATGCAACTGATCATGTACCCTTTATAAGTCCTTCAAAAAACTGCAATTTGTTTTAAAAAATATCAAACGTGACTTGATTAACAAACCTATGGTATAAAAATCCTCCATTTTATAATAAATTCCATCCTAAATATATCATTGGTATTCATTATCAATGAATAAATCAATCCATTACCTTCAATACATAATCCTTGCTTCTCCATGTCTGCTCTTGAATTTCTCTATGCTGGTATAATATAAACCCATGTGGAATAATATATCCTATATATATCTTCTCCAATGTATCATAAATACCCATTATTCATTACAAAAATTTCACATCAAATTCTTAATAAATTTAATCATACAGAATATAATGAGATGGGTCTGTTCAATACTTCCTAATCAATTAAACATCAAACACACTATGTAATATAGCATATTTTTATGTAAAATAAAAAATTATAATACATAACTATAATTATTCCAAAAAAACATTAATATGAACAGACAATAGAGATAAAAAATATATTGTTTCTTGACTTTTTAGTGTCCCTTTCACAGAGACACCCATAGAAAACTCAATATCCAATAAAAAACTTAAATTGTTACCAGTGATGATCAGCATAATACTTTTATTGTGTATGATCTATAACCAATTACATCTGAATTGGATAAAATTATACTATCATTTAATTCATAATGATATTTCCCAAAAAATATCTTTTTCCCATGATTAACATGTTCTTTCTTATATCAATTCAATTAGATCCACCTAAATCAATTCTTTATATCTATGGATTTAGATGATATCTAACAACAAAAGGTGATCTACCCATGATATTCCAAAATAAAATATGAATAGTCCATGTATTCCCACTAATTTTTGTTTAGTAAGCTATACATTCCCATCAATATAAAGGTGATATGACTTACCCATATTCATCTGAGTACCTTTATATTTATACAAACCCCTCCAAAATCTCCTTGTAAATCAAGGATGTCTATATGATATGATAGATAAGCCTAATCACCACCTTCACATATGTCATAACCAAGTCCTTCACTAAGAACATACCACTAATAAGTAATATGATTCTATGAATTTGTGTATTGATCCATAATCACCCATATCATATAATGATTTCATGGTGACATAGGAAAACTAATTATGAAATATTTTACAACATCTTCCCACATATATGTGGATATAGGTAGTGGATATAACTGTTTTGTATAAAATTTATGGTTCTCCTTAACATATTGATATATCAAATATTAAGAGACATAATCAATAAAATCCATCCATATCCAAGTAAAATGATTCTCTATTTGATATCTTGAATCATTTCTATCACCCCATGATGAAATACCTATTTAAATTTCTGTAATTCACCCATAGATTCTTTTTACTACTTAAAGGAAACAACCATTCAATATTGGAAATAGAGGATTAGGTCATTTTGCAGAGACTAAATTTCAATGGTCTCCTAACTATATAAGGTATCATTAATCTTATTGCATTCAAAACTGAAAATTTTACCCTTTCACACATGGACAAAAGTATATAAGTGATGTCAATTTCATGAAAAACTATAATTAATTAACCATTAAGATCCTATAGATATTAATATTCCATCAAGACCACTATTTACTAATAATCCCCTAGTATAATAACTGGTGGAGCCTTTTGAATCTTGGAAACCACTACAATTTACACTTAGAAAGTGCATAACATAACTCAAAAATAAATTTCTAATTATACTTTACCCACCTTTGTTTCCTCAAGTAAATATCCCACAGGAGAAAATATACCTCAACATTTTAAGATATAAGCCCAATATGAGTCTCTCAAAAAAAATGTATCTAACACATCAAGATAAGGGCAAACACTACCTAATATAGATGAAATGTTGTAATGTTTATCTCATGTGGGCATACCTAACTGGATGTATATGAAACCATATTATCACATTACATGTGCACATATCTCAGTCCTAATATAGATTTATCATTGTATACAAAAATCCCTTCACTTACCTCATGTATGATCAACATTGGAATAAAATATGTACTCTTATTTATCACATCAAAATTTCCAAAACGTAACTCCTCCCCCTAAAATATCATTACTTTTTAGGTTAAAGTCAATATACGACGTGTTAAAATTAAAAATTCATGAATAATGTATCGTAAAATAAATGAAAATATAAATATTAAAAATATTCAGGGGCACTCCTAAGACATCACAACTCCTACTTTCTATAGGTCCACAAAGACATCCTTTGTTATAAATCATATCTCCAAAGAACATAAAATTATAAATCCAATATTAATTTTTTGATTAATTTTTATACGAATTAAGACATGATAAAATCACAGGAACCATTCCCAATTTTCTTCCATTGTCCACATATGATTCAGAATACATTAATATATCATCTATTAACACAAACAAAATCAATGTGTCTATTGAACACAAGGTTAAGTAAATATGTACAAATAATAGGATATTTAGTGACACTAAATGGATTTACAAAAATATATAATTCTTGTACATTCTAATAATATATATCTCTTTATTTTCCGTCCCCTTAATCCTTAGTTTTTTATATATTGGTTATATATTGATATTTGAAACACACATTTATCCCTTTCACTAGTGAAACTACTCATTGATTCTAGATTTCATGAATGTATCCTATAATATCACCCAATTCAACTTTTGATAGCTATTGCCCAACCACAATCTATTATTATCCTCCTTCATGAAAAAACTACATCTTATCCTAATGAAAAACTCTTGGTTGAATGAATTCATTCACCATTAAATCATGAAACAAAATATTCATCTCTAATAGTTCTACAAGAATCAAGTGTTATAAATTAAATGAAATAAAACTCATACTATAAAACAAATTGAAGGGGACATCAATGTTTCTCTATAGTGATAATCTAGAGAAGTCTCTCAGAAACACATCTATGATGTATTTCACCACTTTTGGAAACCAAATTGAATTATGAAATTCTCTTTATCAATGAAGTAACCCATATATATGACATTTCAATGCTCTAATTTTTTTAAGGATCACCCCATATTGATGATAATAAATGTATTACCACATTGAAAAGTGTGGAAAATGTGTGAATTGTTTTTCCTATGCAGTTGTGGAAATATTATTCTCATAGTAGTCAATAGATCCTTGAACATCACTATATAATCAACTCCAATTATGAAATTGTACATGTTTATCTCCAAAAACAATATGTCTGATGACATTTCGAAATTATAAATAAAAAAATAACAAAATGAAAACCTAATATAATTTTATAATATTTTAACCTAATTCTGTATAAAACACCAAGGATTAATAAATCTATTCATATAAATATTAAAATTTGTTACAACTTATAATGATATTATTGAATTTCATAAATAAATATCAAACATTATTGAGGAAACATTATAGTTAATATGAAATGTAACACTCATTATCTTAATTCTTTCATTAGACTCATATGAATCATCGTTTGCTATAAAAATATATCTCTTACTCATCAACACCTAACCGTATTAAGGATTTATAACAGTCAAAACGTGATATTTAGTTCTATATTTCATTAATTTATTCCCAAATATTGTTCATCCTAAAATCTATTTGGAACAACCAAAATTGAGTCCATATAGGATTAATTATAATAAACATTAAGATACCATAACTTCCCACACCAATAAAATATCATTAGATCATTTCGAGAGTATTACAAAGTGGTAACCTATAATCAGTATACATTTTCCCCAAAATATTAAATTTTGAAAATAAGATTATTTTTTTCATCCAAATATTCATGAACTTCAACAATAAATTTTATTTTCCCTTACCCATTATTAAAACATTGTAAAAACTTTTTAAAGCATGGGATTAACACAGAAAAGCACATAATGGGATATAAAAATTAGATATCATAAATCTAAGTGAAATTCCATGAATGTTTTTATCATTATATCAATGGTCATTGAGATAAAAAAAGAAATAGTTTTCACGTGGAACACACAGACACACATTCCTCAAATAAAATCATTAATTCCATTAGAATGAAAAAAATTGGAAACATAGAGAATCACATTCAAAACACTTTTTATTCCCCTATAAAAAATTACTAGATACTAGATATATCGACAAGATAACCCCAATAGTAACTCCTATATTATTTCCTCTTAAGATAATTACCATTACCCATATCATTGGACCACTCTCTGGTTTTACTAATCATTCAACTATATCAATCTCACCTAGGTCAATTTGGGAGCACCCAATATACAAAATGTATTAGGCTCACCTAACACACTCGTGGCCCACCGACCATATCAGTTATATGTATCAGACCTATAGCTATCTGGAAGCACCCACCGTATATGTTATATCAGGTTCACTAATTTCTCATTTAATTATAAGGTGAAATATCTTGAATAATAAAATTTATGATTTCATTTTTTCTCATAAAACAGGTTAAAACACTTTTAAACTTTTAGGTAAATCATATTCAAATATGAAAATAAAAGATTATTTTAAAACACCATTTAAAAAAACCCAAATTTTTTTTATTTCACTAATAAATGAAATAATTTAAATTAATCCAACCATCAAATAATGGTTACATTGATTTAAATAGTTTTTTCACCTTTTACATTAAAATAGATCATTCTTCTTTTAAATTAATTAAACCATTATGTAAAAAGATTAATTTTTTGAAAAATAAATTATAATAAATAAATTTCCATTTATGAAACTATCATGTGTATATAATTATATTCTTAAAATAAATTTTAAAAAATTGACACATAATAAGAATTTATTTAAGGGAAATTTAAAAGAGTATTTAAAAAATCTTCCTTATAACCTTAGAAACATATCGATTGTATACCTCAAGAAGGAATATATTTAAAAAAAATTAAATATTTTTATAATCTGTAAATTAATTATATAACATGTTAAAGAATCTATATATAAACACCATACATGAATATATGATAATAGAATGAAAATATACCTCAATAAAATTGAATTGAGACAATGTCCCTTACCTCGAGTTTGATTCATTATGTAAGTTCATTATCTTTTTAAGAGATATAATAATTTAAATAATTTAATATCAGAATAAAATCATTCATGTTTATTTTTTTTATTCCAACTATATACAGTCAATTAATCGTTAATTTAATGTTGGATTTTTGGATGGTATATTTTCTATATATCCAAAATGACTTTACTAAGTTGACTATAGTCAAAAAGGCCATTTTCAAGATCTCCATAATAATAATCTTGAAATAATTACTATATATATATATAATTTATATTTTTAAAACTATTTCTGAATTATGGTTATAAAAAATGAACAACATTGTGATCATGGGTTTGGTAGGTTGTATGTACATCTGAGTTACATCTCTAAATTTTAGCGATCATTATGGAATGAATTTAGGTAATATATTGTCCTTATAGTGTTATAATAATATCTTAAATAACATATTATCTCTAAAATATAATTAAATATATCATTCATGTGATTTAGTGATGAAAAAGTAGTCACATCACTTCTTGGAGGTAGTAACCCATACATATTCATAAACAGTATTGTCATTTGTCAATGTGAGATGGAAAATGATATAAATTATTTTAGGATCTATAGATTTGACCAGAATATATCAATTATGTTATTTATATCACATATATTAATAAAATGTTTCACTATTACCTTCCCTATAAATCATTAGTGAAAATTGAATCGCATCACTTCGTTAGGCAATAGTACACCCTACATATAAGTGATATTGTTATACCCCTGTGGTATGAAATCAATAAAGCTATATGTGATATAATAACTCTATAAGTATAAATATGTTAAAATTTTAATATTTATATTCTTTAAATACATCATCATCACAACCCTTTAGAGTTATTGATGGAAAACAAATGCCACCGATCCTGAGACGTTAGTCCGCCAAACACACACATTATGATTTCATATCACATTTGATGAAATAAGAGATGGATTTAAGTTATTAAATTAACAGAATAAATTTTTAGTATTTGGGGAATAATTATTTTATTATATAAGATTAATTTATGTTCCTTTGAAGGATATTTAATAATAATATAAAATCTCATTTAATAATGATACCTATTCTTCAGAAAATATCTATAGGTAAAAACCCAATCCCTTTAAAAGATGGATTTATAATTAAAAAAATATTTTAAGATATAGGTAAGGGATCAAGTATGTTATTTGGGTTGGTATTTTTTTATCCATGTTTATTTTAAGTTGTGAATAATATAACAGACTAGTGTCCTTTTATATGTGACGTGAGTGGCACATTATCAATTTTTGAAAATAAAATGGTGTACCCATGTTTTCCAAATTCCATTGGTCCAAAATGGATCATATTAAAGAATTATTTAGTATGAGGTGTAAATATGGTTGTAAGATATGTTTAATACAATATTTAGGTCATTTTAACTCTTGTATTTATTGTTTAACCCCTAGTAAATCTGTTTTACCTTAATCACGGGAATTAATTTTTACTTTTCTCAATATTCATTATGGTAAAATATTAAGTTAAACGTGTTAGATAATATAAATTATTCTCATTCAAAATAATAAAACCATTTTAAAAATACTCAATTCACATATTTTTGAAAATATAATTTAAAATTAATCCCATAAACACAATGAAACATCAAGTTATCCAGAAGTGTATTTTTAAGGAAAATATAATTTTACATTAACTCAATGACTATTAATAATAATTATTTCAATTTAAATTAATATTTTTTGATATATAATATATAAGTTTTATTTTTATGATTTCTAAATATATTTTTAAATTAATTAAAATTGATAAACATTATTTACATTAAAATAGTTTTTTATAAAAATATTAATTTTAAACCAGAAAATAAATTTAAATGAAAATTCAATATGAAGTTGATTAAAAAATAATTATGTTGATAAAATTAAACCAAAGAAAATTTTTTAGTTAAAAAATAATATTAAATACATAATGTGACATTTTTATTATGTAATTTATTGAAAAGAAATCATGTTTTTTTAAAAATCGGTTTTTTCACTATTCACTAAAAAATAAATATTATCCCAAAAATCCCAAATTTTCACCCTATTTTAATTTTTATATTCAAATTTAAGAAATTTATTTATTTTTTAAAATTAAAATTAATAAAATTAGAAATTACACATTCATATAACAATTAATAATAAAATATTATTAATTAATAATTTTTTATTTTTGATTCTAAAAAATATATTTCATTCCGTAATAATGAATATTTTAAGGATCCTTCATTAAAAATTAAAAATTATAGTGATTTTAAACTATAATTTACATTATTACAACCCATACGAAATTTTAATTTTTGAGTTTTATTGAATTAACACCTAGTCATACATGGTAAACCGTTACATTACAAGTTACCATATATACACAATATCCATTTTTCATTTAAATAAATGTCATTTAAATAAAAACATGATTTCTCTTAATAGGAAATATTCAAAGTTTTCTCCTGGATCTAAACCTTTTCTATTTACCACCTTAAATCTTGTGAAACCCATTTTATAATTTGTGATGAGCATAAAATATTAGTAAGGGAAATAAAAGAAATTAAACTATCGGTCTAGGGACAACCAAAAATAACATTAGTCTATGAAAACCATTTTATAATATTTTATAATTTTATAATTATTTAGTAAGATTTTATATTCATGTAATAACATTATTTTCAAATTTAAAACTTTTCTGCACTATGACATTAAAATCACCAAAAAAATGATTAAAATCCAAAAACACTATTTAATTATTTCATATACTTGTCATAATTATCTATATAATTTATGGATCAACTTCAAAATATCAAATAATATTTAATTTAAAATTTTCAACATCTTTAACTTGATTTTTTCAATTAATTTAATAATTTCTCCAAAATCATTGGGAAATCCTTAAATGTATTTATTTATTCCATAAAAATTAGAAAACAATTACTATGATGAAATAAATATTTTATATTTCATTATACTATTTATAGTTAAACATAGCTTCTATACGACTATATGTTAAAAAATTTATTCTTATTAAAACATTAGAGGGACGAGTTTGACTTTTCTTAAAAAAGAAAATACTATAAGGGGATTAATGTCATCTAAGTGGCTAAAAGAGTTCATAAATTTTTAAAAATGATGGGTTTGGTCGAATATAAGTCATTTAATAATATTGGGACAATTTTTAGGGTTAGGTTTTAGTATTTATCTTAATTATTTTTTCCATTAATTATCCAATTTACTATTAACTGTGGTAAGAAAAATAATTTCTATGGTTACTATTCATATTTTCCAAAAATAAAAGATATATATATATTAAATTTTGAATATATAATGAAAAATATTGAATAAATTATTCAAAATTCAAAACAAATAAGTGAAGTAATTTAATTTAATATCATACCAAAAAAATGGAAAGAAAATTAGTTTTTTCAAAAAATTCCCCATTGAAATATAAACTTTTACTATACTAAATTATAGTATAAAGTCATATCTAAAACACGTAATTAGATTAATATAAATAAAAAATTTCTAATTAAAATTTAAAACTATTCCAAATAATAATTTTCACTTTTATATAAAATAATATTCACATTAAAACCATTAGATTTCGTTATTCATTAAAAAATAATTTTTTTTATAAAATTATATTAAATTCATTCAACAGAAATTTTAGCACATTAATTTCAAAAATAAAATCATTTTTTTCAAATAAAAATTATATAAATAAAAAAATATTTTTTAAAATATAACCATATAAGAAAATATTTTAATAAAACTATTTATTTCTTAACATATTTATAATGAATGTAACTATTTTTTTCAAGAATAAAAAAATAGGGGGAAAATTATATCAATAAATTGGTTGTTAAATTCCACCCCCTATCTATAAATTTAATCCTTACAATTTTATTTTAAAAAAAATGTTTGTATACATTTTTCTCAAGGAATTTTTAGATTCCCATATTGCTCCCTCAACCATATGGTTTCCCTATAAAAACAATAACATTGTTAATAATGTTATTATGAAATAAATTCTCTCTAACATCATTAATCTAAATGGGATTTTCCCCAAATGATTGGTAATATTTCAACTAGACTACCTTATGGATCAAAGCAAAAGACGAGTCTAATTCATTCTTTATTAACATTAAAACATGAAATGCATTATGTATCTGGTATAAACACAAATTCAATGCTACTTGGTAGGAAACTGGTCCATCATTCTATACAATTTTTAATGGTTCAATGAACTGTGGACAATACTTTATCACCAGAAGAATAAAACATTTCTATAGAGATATTTTGAGAAAAACATGATTACCTACTTTTAATGAAAGTTCATTCCTTCATTTATCTACAGATCTTTTACATCTTCTCTGTGCATCCCTCGTATGTTGATGAATCATTTTCACCTTATTATCCACTTCCACAAAAATATTTTGTCCCATTAACTTTCTGTCACATACTTCATCCAATAATGTTGGATTTCAACACTTATTTGCAAATAATTTTTTCAAATTTTCCATATGTACACTAGAATGAAAAATATTAATATAAGAAAAATCAAATAAAAAAAGATGTTCATCCCAACATCCCTATTAATCCATTGAACAATCTGGAAGCATAACCTCCATTGCCTGAATTGTTCACTTGTTTTGTCCCTTGGATTAATAATGAAAAGAATTGATGAAATTTAATTCAGAACCCAATGACCTCTAAAGGCCTTTCATAAAATTAGATGTGAACTTGGGATCATGGACCAATACAATGGAGATAGGAACTCTAAGTAACCTAAAAATATCAATGTGGTATAGTCAAGAATATTAATATCAAGGAATAGAATCTCAAATACGAAGTCTGTTTGAAGATTTAATCAGTTGATCAAATATAAAACAAATCATAATGTGACATTAGTAATTCTTTGGTAGTATAACTATAAAAAACATAGATATATATATCTTCCAAAATCTACTCAACCGTGAGTAAAGGTTGAAACAACCCATTTTGTAGTTATAATTCTTCTTAAAACTTTTGAAATGTAAAACATTTCCTAGTAAAGTCATAAATAACATTTTTTATTACATCTCATTAGTAATAATCCTAAAAATATCTATACATCTTAGTAATCCCATGATGAATAGAAAATAGAGGACTATCAGAATCATGGAAGAACTCTGTATTCAATTGATAATCACAAGGCATGTATACCCTCTTCCAAAATATCTACCTGATTTTTCTCTCAACATCATATTTATATAGCATACCCATATTCAGTAATTATAACTTTTTATTACCTGAAAATATTATTCTTGATCTTTCATTATTCTTTCTGACAAATAAGATTTCACTATTACCTTAAACAAAATAAAGGAATTTCATGCACCCATAACATCTAGAAAAAATATTAATTTAACCATTAACCATAGGGTCATGTTCTAAACCTTACATGCTTAATATAGTAATATATTTCTGAATCAAAGCATTATCTTCTTTATTTTATTTTCCAGGATAGTATTGAATAATAAAATCATAATACTTAATCAATTCTATCCATCTTATCTACCTCTTATTTCAAACTTTTTATGAAAATATAAAATTTAAACATTTGTGATTAGTATATATTTCACACTTGGATCCCTACATATGAGGCCTCCAAATTTTAAAAATAAAAACAATATCATCTCACTCCAAATCATGTGTAGGATAATTTAACACTTTGTGTTTTAGTTCCTGTGATGCATAAGAAAATACCAGATCATTCTTCATCAGAATGAAACAATGTCCCTTCAATAAAAAATAATTGTACATGATAAAATCACCATTTCGTAAGGGAATGTAAAAAACTAGATCATTACCCATTTTTTTTAATTCTAAAAAAATATTCATCACATTCTGTTTCCTGATAAATTTAACTCCTTTTTGAGATAACATTGTTTGTGGGCCAGATAATTGTGCAAATATTTCGACAAACCACCAATAATAACCTATTAATCCTATAAAAATTTGAATCTCAAAATCATTTGTAGGATTTTTCAATTAATTGACTTTTTTTTAGTGGGATAAACTATTATTCCATTTATATATACAATGTCCTTAAGAGAATAAATCATTTTTCACCAAAAATCATATTTTCAGAAAATTTCATATAACATACTTTCATTGCTAGTTTTCAAAACAATCCATATATATTTATCAAGATTCCCACAATGTTTTGAAAAAACCAAAAACTCTAATAAATATAGACAACCAAAAAAGTCCCTAATATTACTATAATAATCTATTCATAATATCTGTAAATACTACGATGAAATTTTTCAATCCAAAAGGCATAACTATGAATTCATAATTCCCATATCTATTCTGTCATTTAATTTTATGAATTTCATCCTTCTTCACCTTCAATTGATGGTAACCAAATCTCAAGTCAATATTTGAAAAATATTTATCCCCTGGATCTAATCAAAAAATTCATCGATATGAGGAAAAAGATACTTATAATAAAAAATTATGTTATTAAATTCTCTAAAATCAATGAAAATACTCATGGAACCATCATTTGTTACAATAAATAAAATAGGCACACCACATGGTGATGTTCTTGGTTGAATAAAACCTTTACCTAGAAACTATTACAATCCATTTTTCAGTTCAAAAACTTATACTTGATTCATTCGATTAGGGGGTTTTGACATAAAGTTTCCATCATGAATTATGTCAATAGTAAAATCAACCTCTAAATGAGGAATGAAACTAGAAAAATATATAGAAAAATGTCCAGGTATTCATTTACCATAAAAACAACATTAAGCAGAATAATTCCCATGTTTTCAACAATATATAGAAGATAACATTCATATCGATATTTTAACATATTTCATCTCCTTGATATGTTATCAATTATATAGTTTTATTCTTATATAATAAATTAAATTATTTCTAAAAAATACCTTATTAACGTCTACAATCAATCTTATATATATAAACAGAAATCCCATCAATACCCAAAAAAATACGAAACTCTTCTAGGGGATAGATAATATGTATTTCCTACAACTTCATTCAATAAAAAATAATAGCAAAAAATTTATAAGTTTTTTCCTTAATAATTTTCCCTTGAGTTTTTTTCATGTGTTCTACTTCAATTTCATGAGATTAAATGTCCAATTTCTTAAAAATAAAGGAATATGTACACCTCATATCAAACAAGACATTAACATAATCTAAGTAATAAAAAAATGTACAAGATACCATTTAGTTTTATAGAATATTATCTACTAATGTAGTTCTATGGTATTTCATTAATCTTTTCTTCTTATAGTCAAGCTACCCCCATCAATCATGTCATTCTTTAGGAAGCTATGTGCATAATTTCTTACCTCACCACAATTAATACAAGTTACCATTTTTTATTAGTATTTAAATAAAAAAAACTAATATATTTTTCATTGTAATCATTGATTATATGTCCATAATTTCAACATTGAAATCATTTCCTAGATTTTTTAAGGCATTCCCGAGGGTGATTCATTCCTCAGTTTTCACAAGAATGGAATTCGATTTTCACACCAATAAATTTAATTTAATTATTATTCCCAAATGACTATAAAATTGACCAATTCTTGTTATTCTAATTATGAGGAACATACATGTAATCCAACTCCATCTAAAATTTTCTATCACAACAAACATGATTATCATAAATTTTATATTCATTGGAACCCAATTATCTTCAATTTTTTTTAAAAAAACATAAAATATATAAATTTTCTATCCATATACCAAAAAAATCTGGTATGTACATGAAAATTCATGCAATTTTTTATTTATATGTAGCTATATAAACTTCATCCTTATACTTTAGTTCTATAAATATTTTCTCCATTCTGATTCGGACTGTCAGATGAAAATATATTTCACGTAAAAGACTCTTAAAATCATCTAATTCCATATCATCACGAACATCATTATCTCTAGAATTCTTAAGTATAGACCACTATAAATAGAATTAACCTTCACATAAAAAATGTTTTATAAATAAAATTTGGCATTCAAAATAACCCATGACATAAAATATATTTTTTAGAGCATTGATACATCTTGTTTCCACCACCAGATCTAAGGATCCACAAATATTTGGAGCATGTTTCCTTAAATAATTATGTACTACAAACATGTTACTTTGTGTTTAATCCAAATGTACCCTATAATGGATACTGCCACAACTAGTATCTTTTGTTAACTAATAAATCACATTAAAAACAATTTTATTATTCAACCCATCTTTAGATGTAGTTTTGGAATAATGTTTTCTTAATTCCATCGCACCACATTTTTCACGATTCCTCTGTGACAAACCATTCTGAATAGACATCTCTCTGATAAATAAACATGGTAATATTAAAATTATATAACATAAAGATATTGTAAAAAATTACTTATGGGGTTTCAATTAACAAATATATCTACCCCTAAAGTTATCTAAACCAATATCTAAAACCAATTGTAGGGACCCAACCTCAAATATTACAAATTCAAGTGAATTAAAATTAGAATTTATATTATTACATCATTGAGGATATTTTAGTTTTAGTGCCTTAGATAATTAGGAATAACATATACATTTTAAACCCACAGATTACAAGTGTACACTAATACACAATATGAAATATTTTCTATAAAAAATGTCATCAAAATAAAACATGTTTGATCTTAATGAATAACCTTTACAATTTTCACCTTGATCTAAATATGATCTTGAGCCCCCCTTAAATCTAGGGAAAAACATTTTAAAACATTTTATGATATGAAAATCATGGTATGAGATATAGAAGATGGTAAATTGTTTTTATTGTGAAAAAATATAAAAAATTGATAAAAATATACCTTTTAGCCCTAAATAGGAAATTGTTTTTTCAAATTGAACATTATCTTACCTTTTAGAAATAAACATTATTTCCTAGAAAATTCATAATCAATAATATAAATGTAATATATCATACATGGGAAATCATTTTCCATGTCATATTAAGAAATGGAATAACAAATATTTCTAACTTTGATCACTGGAGTAAATAGTACATTTGAGGTTATAACGTAACCACACATCCTTGGTTTACCACATAACAACCTGTAATTGTTTAACACCATTACCACCCATCCCTAGTTTAAAATATAACCCCAATTAATTTTGTTATAAAGGAACCACAAATTATTATAATAAATTTCTAAGAAGTATTAAATAATCAATAAACACGAATAATTCCATCACATAAACATTCGTTGAGGAAAAGAAATCATTTTAAAATAAATACTAATCACATAAAAATGATTTTTTTGGGAACGAACCATGTAATATTTTAATGGATGCTTCAAAAACAATTTGGAATCATAATTTTTTGAAATTATTTTCTTTCTATATATGTAAAAAATACCTTTATTTTTGATTTTTTGAAAACTGACATCAATGATTAATTTGAGAGGAAAATCCCTTATGTTATGTTTTAATGAGATCTTAAAATTCACTCAATTTCAAAAATTATATAATTAGAGTATTTAATTAAATAATTTATATCCTCTCCTCATATATATATATATATTATACTTTTTGAAGTTCATTTACAGAAACTTGGATGAGTTATAAAGATCAAAATCATTGTTCTAGGATTGTTGGTTTCAAAGTTTCATAGTTGGTTAACTAGTGGATATTTATGGATGTTATTCTAAAATTGGAATAATACTCCAGAAGTAAAATAAAAGGTTATTCATTCATCTACAAACATTTAAAATAGCCCCATGTATCCATTTTCTTTTTTAATGAGGATGATTCATTTTATAAAAATTTGATGATAATTGTTTAGTTTATTATGGTGGTAATTTAGACCATCACATATTAGTTTAATTTGTTTAATATCATGTCTATATATTAGTTCTAGGACATTAAAAAGTTATAAAATGATTATTGAAATCGTATTTAACCATTATAATAGTTTTCCGACCACCCATGAAGATGGTAATGAAAATTGAAAACTCTTTATCCACAGAGATTGTTAATCATAAAAATTAAGAAAATGGTTTTGTTTTATTGAGTTAATGGATATTAAGAAAATAATGGTTAATAAATATTCCATTATAAATATATAATTCTATTATATACATGATTATATAGTTTTTATGAAATTATGGTTGAATTAGTTGAATATAAATTATTAAAAGAAAATAAATTAAAAGGGTTGGTCTAAGGAATATACCTCTTCAATACCACCTCCTAGAATGATCCATTAATAAACATGAAAGTTGTATTTTGGTGATACAAGAACCTCTATAATTTTTCCAGTGAAGTGGAGAATACATGTTGGCTGAGTATAGCCTAGTTTTAGGGCTTATGGTGGTTAAATGAAAAGATGTAAGGGGTTCCCTTTTATAATTGAGGTGATGGGTACATTGGGAATTATTCAAAATATAAAAATACAATTAGGCCATTCTTAATCTTAATACATAAAAAAAGTCCTATAAGTGAACATGAGATTAGATTTTAGAAAATATAATGTCCCATTTTTACTTATTTAATATTTTTATGTTTTTTATAATTTAATAATTTATTATATTCTAGCAATATAATTATTGTTAAATTTAATATTATTCATTACTATTGCATTAAAAACATCAGAAAAAAGACTCAAATTAACAAATAAAAATTTAAAATATCATATTCATTTAATTTTTATATATATAATTCTTAGATCACATTTTACTCAAATTTTATTTATTTTTCTATTTTTAATATCAATTATTTGATTTTTTTCATTAAATAATAATTACTTCATCATCGTTGTGAAAGCATTTTAGTTAAGTATTTATTCCATAAAAATAAAAAATAAATTACCATAATGAATTTAAGAATTTTTACATTAAAATAATTATTTTTTTTCAAACAATATCTTCTTCAATACATTATATTAATATTGTTATACATATTAAAACATTTGTGTGACAAATTTTACCTTTCTTAAAAATACAATACAATAAGGGTCTTAAATTATTCCATGTGCCTCCAGTTGGTCATAATCACGTACTGAGGATGGTTTTTCTCTCAAATTAATCCTTTATAATATTACAACATGATTTTGGGAAATTTTATCATCATTATCGTTATTATTTTAACCATTAATTACACGATTTACCATTAATCTAGGTAATAAAAATATTTCTAAGTTTACTATTCATATTATCAAGAAATTAAAAAGAACCTATTAAATTATTTTTTACATATGATTTCAAATATGGAGTCTATTTTTCAAAATTAAAAACACATAAGTGAGTGAATTTAAATTAAAATTGAACAAAAAAAATAATTAAATTTATTTTTCAGAAAAATTCTGCATTTTTAATATAAAATTTTTCAATACTAAATTATAGTTTAAAAAAATTCTACAAACAAATTTTGATTAAAATAAATAATAAATAACTAATTAATTTTAAAAAAAATTTCCAAATCAATATATATAAAAATCATCTTTTTAAAATGATCATTATGTAACATTTTAGAAATCAAAATGATTTTCTTCAGAACTCATAGTCAATAATATAAAAGTACTGTAGGTTACATGGGACATAATTTTGAATTTCATATTATGAAATTAAATAAAAAATATTGCTAACATTAATCGCGGGAGTACCAAGTACATTTGAGGTTATAACGTAACCACCCATCCATGGTTTATCACAAAACCACTGGTCATTGGTTAATACCATTACCATCCATCCTTAGTTTAAAATTTAACCCCCATTAATTTTGTTATAACGGAACCACCCATCATCATAATAAACTCACAAGAACAATTAAATAATAAGTAAACATGGATAATTCCATCATAAAAACATTCCTTGAGTAAATAATCATTTTAAATAAATATTAATCACATAAAAATGATTTTTTTTAAATAACCATGTAATATTTTAAAAGATACTTAAAAAAATTAGGGAATAATATTTTTTGGAAATTCTATTATTTATGTATATATAAAAAATAAATTCATATTTTATTTTTTTGAAAAGTGACAGTATTGATTATTTTTAAAGGAAAATTTCTTATGTTATGTTTTAGTGCGATCTTCATATGCACTAAATTTCATAAATAATATAATTAGACTAATTAATTAATTAATTAACAAACTATACCCTTATATATTTTATTTATTACACTTTAATGATGTTCATTTATAGCCACTCAGATGAGTTATAAAGATCAAAATCATTTTTCTGGGAGTGTTGGTTTCAAAGTTTAACAGTCGGATAACTAGTGGATATTTATAGATGTCATTCTGAAAAGGAAATAGTTCTATAGAAGTCAAATTATAGGTTATTCATTAATCTCTAGATGTTTAAAATGTTCCCATGTATCCATTTTCTTTTTTAACGAGGACTATTAATTTTATACAAATTTGATGTAAATTGTTTAATTTATTATGGTAGTTATTTCAACCATTACATATTAGTTTCATTTTATTTAATATCATTTCTATATATTAGTTCAAAGACATTAAAAAAGATATAAAATCATTATTAAAATTGTATTTAACCAAAATAATAGTTTTCTTACCACCCTTTGAGATGGTACTGAAAATTGAAAACTCATTATCCATAGATACTTTTAATCATCAAGATTTGGAAAATTGATTTGTTTCATTGAAAAAATGGATATTAGGAAAAGGATGGATAAACAATATTCCATATTAAATATATAATTATATTATATAAATTATTATTTATTTATTATTCCATGATGGATGAATTAGTTGAATATATAAGTATTAAAATGAAAGCAATTAACAGGGGTGGTTTAAAAAAGTTACCTCTTCTATACCAACTCCTAGAACAATCTATTAAGGAATATGAAAGTTGTATTTTGGTGATACCAAAGACTCTAGAATTTTTCTAGTGGAGTGGAGAATATATATTGGCTGAGTATAGCCTAGTTATAATGCTTATGGTGGTTAAATTAAATGAAGTAAGGGGTTCCCATTTATAATTAAGGTGAGCGGTACATTAGGAATTCTTCAAAATATTAAAATATAATAAGGCCACTATGGATCCAAATACACAAAAAAGTACAATAAGTGCACATGAGATTATATTTTTGACAATATATTATCCCATTTTTTCTTATTTAATATTTTTATGTTTTTTTATAATTTAATAAATTATTATATTCTCTAAATATCAATATTGTTAAATTTAACATTATTCATTACTATTTAATTAATAACATAAAATAAGATTCAAATTCAAAAAAACTATTTTCTTATATCCTATTCATTTAATTTGTATCTATATAATTCTTGGATTACATTTAACTCAAATTTTATTTATTTTTTCTATTTTTAATATCTTTAAATTTATTTTTTTCTTTAAAAAATTAATTACAACATCATCATTGTGAAAGAATTTAAGATAAAATTTATTCCATAGATATTAAAAATAAATTACCATGATAAATATAAATATTTTATATTTAAAATAATAATTATTTTTCAACATATCTTATTTAATACCATATATTAAAATTTTTATACTTATTATAACATTTATGTGACAAGTTTTACTTTTCATAAAAATACAATACTATAAGGGTAATAAATTCATCCTTGTGGCTCCACTTAGTCATAACCATGTACCAAGGATAGATTTGGTCTGAAATGATCCATTCAAAATGTTTCAACATGTTATTTTGTGATTTTATAATACTTATCATATTTATTTATACCATTAATTACCTGATTTACCCTTAATCATGGTAATAAAAAAATTTCTAGGTTTACTATTCATATTCTAAAAAAATAAAAAAGAACCTATTTACCAAATTTATTCATATGATTCCAAATATGGACTCTAATATTCAAAATTAAATACACATAAGTGGATGTATTTAATTTAAAATTGAATGAAAAAAATTGGAATGAAAATTGATTTTTCATAAAAATGCTTCTTTTTTAATATAAAATTTTTCTATAATTAATTATAGTATAAAAAATTCTAAATAACTATTTTGATTAAAATAATTAAAAGTTAACTAATTATTGTTTAAAATAAATCCAAATAATTATTTTACCTCATATATAAAATATAGTTTTCAGTAAAACCAGAGTTTTTCACTACTCATTAAGAAATCAGTATTTTAAAATTATTATATTAGATTATTTCTAAGATAAATTTTTCTTGATGATCTCAAAAATGAATTTATATTCTTAAAAATCAAATTATTTAATTCTATAAATATTATTTTCAATATCTTCATATAATAAATTAGGTTAAAAACTATTTCTAACATAACCTATTTTTAATGAATTTAACTATTTAATCCAATAATTCTAATTAATATGAAAATAAATAATTCTATCTATAAACTAGTTTTGAAAAATATAAATTTCTATTTCATAATATAAAAAATTAAAATGATTTATTCTATCATTATCGTGTTTTTTCCATTTTGATTCTAATTATTTTTCCTCCCTTTATGTTAGTGAAAAAAAATTTCACTCGTAAAATCCATTATATCAACGATTAACATTATTTCCATGTCCCCCACTATTTAATTGTTAAATATGTCATGTATCATAACCAATTAACGAATCTCTAGTCAATGTGTCACTACGATCCTTTACTCATTGAGATTGTTTTTTGAGATCACCATAAAGACATAAAAATATAACATTATAGTGTGTGATACATACTCTTACACATTATTGTTCCATTGATGCAGCTACAAAAATTATGAAAATGTCATCATCTTTGTCATCTATTTCTAGAACTACTGACCAAATATCTTCAAAAACAAAACCCAAGTTAGTTACCTGTGTAGCTTCACCCTAGTAACTATCTCCACATATTTTAATGTTACCCCATATTTTATGAAATTTGAAAACTCCATGTCGGACATCGCAAATGTCAAAAGAAACTAGATTATTTGTTTGATTCTTTCCAAAAAATTATCATATTAATATACTCTACTATCTCTTCTAAATATAATAGGATTATAATTCTAGAACTGTAAATCATGATTCTCTTCCTTGGTTCAATCTTGTTATTCTTCCCTTTTAAGTTCTTATATCACTTGGACTAGTGAATTCATGAGTTTAGGACCATTATCTATGTTCATAGATACTTCTTTATTCTTATAAATATAATACCTCTACAACAGAATATCTCCACTACCATTAGAAAAACATATAAATTATAACATAAAAATATCCTCATACTAAAGTACATTCTCCAAAAATATAATATTTATAATGGATAAATGATTTGTTTTCATAAAATTATAGTAATTATTTCCTTAAAGATTATATTTCATGAAATAAATTACTAGCAGTTTCAAACAATTCCATTCTCAATAAAAAAAATTCTAAAATCCATTTTAAATAACCATTGTGAAATTAAATTATTTTCTAAAGATCTAATGCACATGTATATAGTTTTTACATATTTTTATGATTATTCATTGGCACACAACCCAATCCAATATGTTATGGGAATAAACAACAATCGAGTACTTATGATAAATATCCAATAGAGAATCTTGGGATCAATTTTCCAATCACGAATCCTTAGAAGCATATTTCTATAAATAAAGGGGATAGTTATTCTATTTATGGGAAAATAATGAGTTATGAACACCCTAATATCAATTCCTACCAAACCCCCCAAGACTAACCCTTTAAATCCAAACTAATATTCAATTTTGGATGACCACAACTCAAGAGCCTGAATCCAAAGGCTAGACCGAGATCACCCCAAATCCATAAGTATTTTTTGTGATCCACATAGGATGGATAAAATTGTATGGGATATACATGATAATTTGGTAATGAATTTCCCAAAAAATAAATATCCATATATATGATATAGTAATTACAATTTTTATATCAAATTTTTAATTTTTCCTTAATACAAACTCTTTTAAATAAATGGAAAACGGATCCAATTATAAAAAATATGAAATAATAAATAATACTACTGTGGTAATGTATAATAAAATAAATTGTAAACATCTAACATGGATATTGTATATATTTTAGTAATAAAATACTGACCATTTTTATAACCACCATTACAAACATCTAAGATTGTGTGAATATTATTATTAAATCCATTTCCTTATCAATATAAAAACATAAGAAATATACATTCATATAGTAATGTGTGGGTAAGGGTGATTAAATGAATAAACAATATGATTTCCCCATTTGACACCCATAGAATCCATTGTATGACCGAGTCTTATTCATATAATCAATACCATTGAAGAATATTAACACACATTAGAAAAATTTTCTATCCCATGTTCAAATATTTATAAACAAATATAGGAAAAAATAGCATATTTTTTCACAAATATTGAAAATTTAGTTCAACTATAATATTCATACAATACCTGATAAATATGAAATGATTAAAAGGATACATTTATTTTAACAAAGATAAACCATATGTGTATGATATTATTCTCAATTTAAAAAAAATTACAATTCTCCATATCCATAAACAAAAAATCATACATATTATCAATCACAATTAACCAACCCTCATGTATGTATCCAACACACCATAGTCTTTGATCATACACAAATCATTTATTTTCAAGAACACATTTTATATTAAAAAACATTTCACTAATGAAAATACATCAAAATCTACAATATTAAATTACAAAATTTTTTATTCTAATATTTGTCACATTAATATAATTTCCAAAATAATATTCATGGTTTATAACAGAAATCCCAAATTTCACTATTTTTTAAAATCATGAAAAATTCAATTTTCTGAAATCTATTTGATAAAATTGTTAAAAATGGAGAAATTATAGGCAAATTATATGAAAACACATCAAACAAACAAAGTAGAATCATAATACATTTAGAAGTTAATAATATAATATTTTAATAGATTAAAAATACTTAGATTCTATCATCAACAACATTGATCTAATCCATAGAAAACAAGTAATAATAAAAAGATATTATGAGTAAAAAATTCATTATTACATGTTTATAATTATTATACCATAGATTTAATCAAACAATATAGGTCATTTATGGAGATATAAAATGAAAATTTTATTTTTAATGTAGTTATATTTTTTTATATCACCAATATCCATTCTTTTAACTAATTTTGATCCAATAATTCATAGAATGACTCATATTGTCCATTAATGTAGAAGTCCCAATTTTACTCTCAAGAATCCATTGGGTAATCTAAAGTTATTTTGGGGGACTAATAAGGGAAATGGATGAAATTTGGGGGTTTAAAAGATAAAATTTGAACCCAAATAAATCACCATGGTAAAAATATAGGATATATAAGATTGTTTATAAGACATTCCATGACCCACTTCAATGACACCCAGATTGTATGGCCAAGATGAATATTCCCAAGGACTATGAACCAGATCATCCACTCTTTACGCTCTCATGATGATGACATGAAAGATCATTATATATGATCAATTTTATTTTAAAATTGTTTTTACATCATCTAATGAGCCTTCGATAACTAAAATTTTGACCTAAATCCATGAAAACTGAAATTAGCTCTTCCCTAAAAAACTCATGGATCACTAATTCTACTTCTCCCATTAAAATATCATCAAATTGAATTTATTTGTTTATACATTCAAATAAATTTTTTTATTATATCTTTTATTAATACCATGAATCTTTAGTCAAAATTTATTCTTTATTTTAGATCCCCTGACCCATGTTCATTAATTATTGGATAGAGATTAGATAAATATAATAAGTTCTTTCTTGTTAGTTTCAACATTATTTTTATCCTAAAAAGAGATTATTTTTCAATATTTAGGAATGTTTACACCATTATTGATGATTTATGGTATATTCATGATATTATAAAGAATATATTAAACATTCATCTCTTTCTATAGATTAAATTATTTCCACCAATCATGGTAATTCCCTTATTATCTAAAAAATTCATTCTTTCTAAATAATTTTTTTTAACAGATTTCATCAATATAAAATAATATGTAGGATTAGGAATTTCTAAAACTAATTATATTTTGATCCATTAAAATAAATTTCTAGGACTTTAAATAAATATAGAACATGTCTTTTAAACCAATGGTAAAGAACTTGTAAAAGATGTATGAACACTAAGAGTGGTGGTTAATCCAGGGTCACTAAAAACCATATTTATAAATTAATATTCCCATTCAAGGTAAAAAATAAGATTTAATATAAATAAAAATTAAAAAGAATAATTTTTGGATAGAAATAAATAATACCACAACACAAGATAATAATAAAATTTACATACTCCTATTATCATGTGCCTAAAACTCCACGTCTAATGCTTATTTTACACTTATCAACATCCTTAAATTATTATCAGTAAGTAATAGTTATAAAGGAGAATGAATATATCCCTAAATTCTAGATACAAGAAAGATAAAAAAATTCAACATGTGGATCAATATCTTATAGTCCTCCTCAAGTTCTATAAAGAATGGACAAAGAGTGCACATTTATTATTCTCCAAAACTCATCCAATATCATTCATGAAATTTTTTAAAAATTTTCTTATATGATATCTCTTTCTTAAACCTCTTGATGGAAAATATTTCAAATATAAAATAATAAATAAACTGTGATATGCGAGGGTCTGCTCACAGTGCGGTATCAATAATAAATGATTGATCTGGAAACATTTGTTGGATAACTATAAAGCTCCAAAAATCGTGATGGTCCTTTTATGCTCAAAATCACACGCACACACACCCACACACACATATATATCTATATGAAAAAATATTCATAATCATGGAAAACATGATTTAATTTCACATTTTCAACAATAATGGTTACAAACACAAGCATATCTCCCTTGAGCATGGTATACAAGGTGTTTTATTTAAATCATGACATCTAAAACACTTAATTTTATGTTATTTCAATATACTCTCTCCTCATGGTGAAACTTTCCATCAAACATAAATAACATAACACGTGAATTAATTTACTATATATGTTTTCAATAAAATCCATGACATATTAGAGAATACAAAAGCATAGTTTGGATTCTTTTTGTTATCCACCAGACCTATAATATACCATGAATACTAAAAATATTATTTAAATAACTTCTCACTATAAAATTTCATGCACTGAACATGATGTTATTTGTTGATCACCATTTTATGGAATATTTATTCAAAACAATTATTTATTCCTTTTCATCATCACCAGAAAACAAATGAATCTTTTTTCAATCAATGAGATTGTTTACAATAAATAAAACATGAAAACATATTATAAACTCAGGAAACATTATTTCAAGTAATTAATCATTAAAATACTACAATGTGACAAATATCTGAATATAATAATATTATAAAGATTTACATTTTGGATAGTTCTTTAAACATAAGTGTAATGATCAGTACTATTTTGACCAATATTTAATTTACTTATTTTCTGCTCCCCTCTGTCTCATCAATTATTGGGGATTCCTCAATATCCCTTGTCTCTAAAGGCTCATCAAAAATCGTGTAAAACTTTCTTCAAATCTTTTTTATATAATTATACATGAATCCTAACAAATAAAAATTTTACAACCATAAGAATAAATAATATTTATGATTTTTTATGCTCACCTAGGTAATAACTAGAGTACCATGGATTCAATACGATATCCAAATGTTATAACTATAATTTTTTTATATTTTAGAACCACACATGACATATTTGGTCATAGAAACACATATATACAAAAAT
The DNA here is from genome assembly GCA_963277665.1 of Viscum album. Taxonomy (NCBI): domain Eukaryota; kingdom Viridiplantae; phylum Streptophyta; class Magnoliopsida; order Santalales; family Viscaceae; genus Viscum; species Viscum album. Next base: position 1,247,822,225 of record OY728151.1, on the reverse strand, counting down.
TTATTTTGTATTACAAATTGAAAATATCATATAGGGTAAAAATCTCTTCAAACATGCTTATATCGAATTATTTATTTATAACAGCCACATAATTATTACCTAGAGTTTTCAAGTTAATAAAATACCATTGATTCCATAAAAATATTATTTTTGTTTTAGAAATGATACAGTCGTATCACATAAGTCACACCCAAATATCCTCAACCATTCAAGGATATAATGATAAATTTTTGATGAATTGTGATGTTGAGGTTTTACAGAAACTAAATGTAAGACAATGAGGTAGGCACTTTTGGAATTCTTGACTAGTTATATCGATGAATAGATGCCTCATAGTTAATGTTTGGAATTATCATACACTTTCTAGGATATAAGAAACACTATGTAGAAAGTTATTTATCCTAATGTTAAACTTGTGAAAAATAAAATTTAGACTGTTAAATAATATTTGGTTTGGATCCACTATACTAAATTGTCCAACTATAATAATGTTGTAACATGACTAAATGTGTAATAATGGTTGGGATACTATTACGAATCATTATTGTAAATAGATTAATGATGGATATAAGGTTTTTGAAAAACAACTAGTCAAATTCATGTTAATTATTATGATTTTATTTCAATTTTTAGTACTAGACTTTAAAATTTTCATATCATAATCTATGACTCATATTCCCCAGGAACCCAAGTTGTCATAATTATTAATCTGATATTTTTAATGGTTGTGAAAAATTATTCCTCATATATGAAGACATTATATCTTTATTTCATTCATTTGAATCCAATTCACCGCAGATGAAATTCGTTTTACATTAAATATAAAATGAAAAAATCAATCATATACCCAATTAGATTTCAATTTTTCTAGGGTTTTACCCAACATTATATCAACTTCATAACATAAAATAAAAATAATAAAATGTTAATTTTTTAATTTATTTCAAAACACTAATTAAAACATAAAATTTCTATTTAATAAAAATTACATATTTAACTGCAAAATAACATAAAATTTCAAAATGTAATTTATACACATATATTAATATATGTTGTGGGGTTAATATAATATAAAATACCAATTTAAAATATTAAAATATATCACTATATCAGTCACTCCCCAAAAGAAATCTATTAGTGGATACAAAGTGTAACAACCTTATATTTCCTTACATATTATCGCGAAATAAATTTTTTATAAATTTTATTTCTCACATAAAAAATAAAAAAAATAAATTTAATGCATTGATATATTTTAAATAATAAATATTTCCATTAAAACTTATCAATAAAACTAGATGGTATAAATTAATGTTACCATATATTAAAATGAATAAAGAGGAAATAGAATCCAAGAGAGGAAGTCTTCCATGTGATTCTTATTTATCCAAACCCAGAAGGGGTATGACATTAATATTGTTTTCTGATCACCAAGCTCTAGCCTAACTCAAAAACTTATGGTAGAATACAATTCATGTTGGGATCTCCACAATATCATTTTTATATGAACCACCACCCAAAACTACAACGAAAACATTTAAGGTTCTCAAGATATAAAAGAAAATCATTTAGGGTGATTGATGTTGAAATTAGGATTATATCGATATGTAATAATATATATATATATACTTATTTATTATGTTCTAACATACTTTTTGAAAAGTTATTTTGTCTAAATAATCAATATACTTAAAATATTTATATCGTAGATATTGGAATTTTATCTCCATGAACTAATTTTATTTTGATTGAATAATAAAAAATCATATTAACACAAAATTAATTAGTAATTTATAAGTAATGAAGTAAATATATATATTTACATAAAACACTCATTCTATTAATTTTATGTTTTAAAAAATAATTAAATTAATAAATTTTATGATGTTATTTTTCAAAAATTAACATAATTTTTGATATACCATGACCATAGTTTTTTATGAATTTAGTTACATTTTTCTAAAAATATTGATTTTTAGGTGAACACTAAAAGTACTATTATTTTTTAATATAATGAATTTATGAAATTATTATTTATGTATAAAATATAAATTTATTAAACCTTTTCATAGTATCTAACATATATTTTATAAGTGAATTTATAATTTTTCAAATATTTGTGTTAAATTATAAAACCATATTTTAAATTATGTTATTTAAGTTAAATTTTATAGGGAAATTTGTTTTTATAAATAAATAATTTTTTATATTAAAATTATTTATTATAAATTATAATAATTGAGAAAAAAATAGATTTCAAATTATGAATCATTAGGTCTAATTTTTTTAATTGTTACCATTTTATTTTTAATATTATAGGATATATTACCTTGGTAAAACACATTATTGTCGTGCCAACTAAAATATAAAATGTTAGTAACCTTAGATGTAAAAGGTCTAACTGTAAAGACTCAAAAATTTCAAGGAAAGTTTTTGCATAATTTCTTTGGAATTTTACGAGTACACAGTTTTAGACGGAAACTGATTCTGAGGCCCGGTGTGCCCCGAATCAATTTCCGAAGTTTACCTCGGGTGCGTTCACTAAACGAACGAGTGAGTTTTTCTATCTCATGAAATGGTGCTCGGAGTTGAAATCTGAGGGCACCAATGAACTCAAAGCACCAGTAATTTCTTAAGGGGACCTTTGTTGTAGTTGCATTTTGAGTGGGTTGAGGTGTAATTTTTTGGGATTAGATTGAATTAAATAAAATTTGTTGTATACAACTTTTATTCAAGGAAGGTGGTTATTTTCAACAAAGGAGGAGTTAGAGGTGGGGCCCACACCGACCTAACCACCCATGAGAGAGTTTAGTGTGGTGGGGCCCACATGAGACCCTAACCCCTCAGCTCCCCCATAATCTCCTTGACCTCCCCATAACTTCCCTTGCATTAAATATTTTGACAACTCCACTCATTTATTGCAGTGAAACCTCTCAACTTCCTATCCCTCTCATTTTATTTGACAACTATTCAATTAATTAAGAAGTTGAATTAAATTGAGTTGAGATGGAAGTTTGTTAAGATGGGGGGAAAATCTCATTTCTAATATTTGGTTTGGAGAAATATTATGGGGAGGATCCTTGGTGAATTTTGAAGAACTTCTTTCCCTCATCGAAGAACATGAAGAACGACGGCGCCAACCTCGGCTTCTTCCTTATCGACGTTGACGAAACGACGCTGTCATCCCGTATCAACGTCAACAAAACAACGATATCATCTACTTACTTTGTTAAGCAATCAAACATCTTTAATTGAGGTGGGGGTTGAAATTGAGAATGTTAATATTCCCATGATTGGTTCCTTCTAAAACAAAGAACGCGGATCAACTCATTATTAAGTTGATCCACGAAATTATTTGTTTGCCGGTTGGGAATATTTGAGAAAAAAAGAGAAAATAATGGTGAGCACAGACGAACCTATAACCGGTTGATCCGCGGATCGCTCGTTCATGTGGGTTGCATGTGGGGTTAATTTTCGGGATTGGATTTGAGTTTGATCTTGATTGAAAACTTATAACATGGAGGGTATGGGCTAACGTACAATCCCGGACCCTCCACAGATTATTTTGTTGTGTGAGTATTGACGGTGACAATGAAACGGGACCGAAAAGGCAATTTGAAGCCTCTTCAGTGATGATTGGGTTCCGAGGTGACCTTAGGCACTGACAACGGGCAAAACGTACAATCAGAGCGTGTCCGGTGGTCCGTGGAAGATGCTTCCGGCGTGCCTCGCCAGCACGGCAGCGCCAGCAACAGGAGGCGGTGGCCGGCGGCGATGCCCAGCGCACCGACGAGGAAGATCGGCCGCGACTGTGCCGCGACGGTGAGGTGGGAGATCCCGCTTGACTGCGGGATCTAGGACGGCAAGGCAGCGCAATGCGTCGCCAGCGTCAATCAGCAGCGAGGGCTGAGCCCCACCACTCTGCGGCTTCCGCTCGGCCACGCTGGCCGTGCCGCGGCCAGCCCAGCGGCCGGACCGCGCTGGCCGGGCCAGGCTGCGCCTGATCCGTCCAGACCCAGATCCGGGTCGGGCCGACCCAGGGGTATCAGGTCGGGTCGGACCGGGCCCAAACCCCCTAATTTCGTACTGGGTTTGTTCAAATGCCCATATCATGGGCTACAGATCTTCGATAAATGTATCATCAGTGTTGTTGAAATCCTTGGATCGAGACGGTCGTTTCAGTATAATACACTCAAGCTTTCGGTAAAGTTTGGGTATTGGCGAGTTGGTTCGTACCTGAAAACAACCGGGCCCACAGAGCAGAAACTGTTATAACTGGAGTTCCGGATGTCCGATTGACGTGTCGTCGACATTGTTGGATTCCATTTGGTGAGACAGATCTTTTGGTAAAATTCACATGAAGTTTGGAGGCAGCTGGAATATGGTCGGGTTGGATTGAACCCGAAATCCAACCGGGCCCCTGGAACGGAAAAGCCGATTACCTTCAAACCAGACGTCTGTTTGACGAACCATCAGCAGTATCGGTAATCACGTTAAGAAAAAATCCCTTTGAGTATACCATATGAGACTTTGGGGTAAAGTTTAGATACGGTCAGATTGGTTCGTACACAAAACAAACCAGGCCCCCGGGACGAAAAGGCTAATAACTCACAGACCGGGCGTCCAATTAACGCGCCGTCTCTTGCGTTGAGACCCCTATGACGAGGCAGTTCATTGAGATATTACATTGTTGTAATTTGATATACTTTGAGTATCGACCAGTGGATTGTGGAGCGGACCCCCTGGAGATGAGCATACGGAGTGCGGAGACCTAGTAGCTCTAGACCTGATGACTGCTTGAACGATTCGAGTTGGACTGATTCGATTAGCCTAGTGGACGGAGCTCCCGGTATTTGGAAGCAGACCCATGACCGATGGAGAGCCTCATAGTTGGCAGCAGACCCACGGTACTCGGCAGGTGGAGTACCTCTGATGACTATTAGGGGGTGCACATGGTATTTGGCAGGAGACCCGCAGTACTCGACGGGAGGAGTACATCAGCAGTCTAAGGTTAGTGAGTAGGGCCTCAGATTCGTGACAGGGCTACTCTACTTGAAAGAGAAGGAGTTCTCCAGCAGTTGTGGTTTTGATAATGAAAATCCTAGTTTGAGCTGAGTCCATGACCTTTGTGTTTACCTCATGATAGAGATTCATTACTTGATAACTTAGGTGTATGTATGGTCATATACCTACGTATTTGTTATCTGTTGATTTCATGTCTGTGTGATACCTCATGATTGAGATGGGTTACTTGTTAACATAGGTTTATGTATGGTCATATACCTACATAGTTGTTATCTGTTGATTTCATATCTCTGTGATACCTCATGATTGAGATGGGTTATTTGATAAATTAGGTATAAGTATGGGATTATACCTAAGTAAGGGTTATATATTGAGATACTTCTTTGTAGTGATCCTTGTTGGTTTAGTGAGACCTTGACGGTCTTGGGGTCCCTACTGAGTATTGTTATACTCACCCGTACATAGGAAATTCCTGCACCACGTTGTGTTGGATGCAGACAACGGACAATGCTGAAAGAGACCAAGTATACGAGTACTGGAAGTTACCCGGAGGTGGACATCAGGATGAGATAGTACTCAGAGAAGGTTGGCGGGAAAGAGCATTGAGGAGGCTGTCTGTACCTACCCTTCAGGTAGGATCTGAGGTGGACGAACCGGGAGCTTCTTCAATCTTCCAACTGTTATCTTTTCTATTGTACTTTAGTTCTGTTGTAGCTGCATCTTTCTAGTTGGGTTTGTTTTTTGGCCCATTTCCTTTTCAGCACTATCTTTTGTACTTAGTGTTTTACTTCGTCTTGTACTCTGGTTGGAGGTGTTATGTTTTATAAAGGCAATGTCTTCCCAATTATCGCGATTTACGCCTTTGTTGCTAGTCTCCAGCCCCTGGCCTATGGAAGGCAGGCTTGGGGTAGTCAGGACACGGGCCCCGAGGACGGGTTGTGACAAATTGGTATCAGAAGAGTCAGTTCTACCACAGAACATAGGACTCTTATATTTTCTTTCTGTGAAGCAATAGTGTTAAGGGCACTAAGTGTGGTTTTCAGTTCAGGGAGTCCAGTGTTGGTGCGGGTGGCCGACGTATCTATACACCTGCACCCTGACATCTGATTTCTGACTCAGTGCACGAAAAAACTGATTGCGTGGATGTTTTCAAAAGTTCTTTTTAAGTCAGCTCAAACCAGGTCAGCTCACCAGGTATAGTCTTTTGACCATTTCATGTTCGTTTCTTTCAGGATTCCTCCCCACGGATGACCAGCTAGAGCCCCGAGAGTTGTACGTACTGACATCCCGCTGAGCAACGAGGCCTCAGTATAGGGCTCTCATCTAGTTGAGGCACCAGAGGAGGCACTCGCGTTACTACTACCCATTGGGCCACCGATACCACCAGCCCCAGCAGCAGGCGATGCACGCCGCTTGAGCGCGCTGCACGGGTTCCAGCGCCAGAGGCCACCCAGGTTACGAGTAGAGATGGACCCACATGTGGCTGATGATTGGCTGGAGGCTATGGTGAGAGTCTTTAGGCTAGTAAGTACACCAGCAGACTTCATGGTGATCCTTACTGCCAGCCTCCTTCAGGAAGCAGTAGGCAGATGGTGGAGCCTAATGCTCCAGATGCCCGACAAGGTGACACTCTTATGGGAAGACTTCAAGATCCTGTTCTGAGCAGAGTTTGTAGAATCCACCCTTCAAGCGGTGCGGATACAGGAGCTACTACATCTGTAGCAGGGAAGAATGATAGTAGCACAATACTCGGAGAGGTTCATAGACCTCTCGCACCACTCTACAGTTATTGTACGGGATCCGATCATCAGGGACCATTCCTTCGAGCAGGGACTGATGCACGAGATCAGAGCTTCGACGATCCCTCTCAGCATCCCGACATAGGAAGGGGTGTTGGAGCGAGCCCTCTTAGTGGAGAGTTTCCTTACTGAGTAGACTTCAGCAGCAGAACCCACCACTAGTCGACTAGTAGGGGAGTCTTCTGCATCTGGCGGTAGACCGATGACACAGGGGTCCAAGAGGACCAGACCCACCGGTGGCCGAATGCATGACACAGGTTCAGTTGTGCGGGGAAACCAAAGTGGAGTCAGAGCCAGTCATGTCAAGAGTGGGCAGTGTTACTCCTACGGCGGGCTTGGTCACATGGCATGTGACTGTTCGACCCGCTGTACAGACAATCTGCAGATAGATGAAGAACCTCCCAGGTAGAGGCATAGGTTCGATCGAGCCGGACCGCAAGGAGAAGGAGGCAGAGTCAAAGGAGCTGGTCATGCAGATGGAGGTGGACGACGCTTCTAGGTGTTTCCACTACCACCACCCGGAGGACTATCTCGACCGCAAGGAACAAGTGGATATAGGGGATCTTAGCTTTAGGCAGCTGAAGAATATGACTACGGAGCTCCGGATGTAGGTCGACATGAGCGGGTCTAGGCATGGAGGCCCTTGTTCTTGGTGTTTTTTGTTTCCATGTTGTCTCTGTTGTAGTTGTGTGTGTCTTTTTACATTAACCTGCAGTAATAATAGACACCTTTCTTTGTGACGATTACTTTTCTGTCCACTCTGTATGGTTGATACTAAGTGGTTCCCATTTAAAACCGTTGACTTGACCCTAACATTCGAGATACCTACTAGAGGAGACCCAGGGAGCACACACTACTGCCGACAGTGTGACTCGACCCTTGGAAAAATGTTCTATTTTTATAATATTATTTGTTTCTATATATTTCAATTTTTATGAAAAATGTTCTTCCATATTTAGTTAGTGCATATATATCCAATTTATTAAGGTAGTATTGATGTTGATATGAAGATATGGTATGGATTGAATGTAAAACACAAAAATATTTGGGATCAAAAGGTTCAAAATCTCTTGTTATAATGTGACTACATCTTTTTTATTAAATGGTTGTTATCATAAGTAACACATATAAATTTTATTATCGATGTGAAATAATCCATTTTAGATGGAATACGATCTTAAAATCCTAAAAAATATGAAATAAAAATAACAGATTAACATAAACAGCATACTCAAATCAACATGAGAAATCATTATTTTGATTCATTGGTTACATATAATTTATAATATCTTTTATACACTATTATTCACTTAATTACTACCTAGGATTTTTGAAATATATATTTTAAATATTTATATAATGGTTTCATCAATAAACTATATAACACCCTTCAATTGGTCAACCCATAGAATTCCATGAAAGGACACTACATATCCAGAAGTGTTCCAATCCATATGCAAGAGGATACTGACTAATATTGAGGTTATTATAATTTTCTATGTGGATATTACCCCACTAGTATCATCATTGTACATAACATGATAATAATATGAAAATAAATAAATATATTTTACATCATAATACATTAAATTGATTTGTAATAGAATATATACATTGTACGACAACTGTTTTATAGTAATTTAGCCATTTATTATGTATTTTTGTAAATATAGTACTTTGATTGAGTTTTGAGGTCTTTTTGATGTTTTTGAAGCTTATTAGATGTGTTTATAGAGGAGGATGTCTTGAAAATGGTTATTTGAAACTATGTACTATCTATAATAATATTTGAATAGTAGTTCAAGGACTCACTGGCTAAGAAGGTGATTGGAACATGATTTATCAAAACCATGAACTTTCTAAGAGAAACCACACATTTAGAGATTTTGGGGGAAGCATGGTTGGTTATTGTTTTACCCTTGTTATCCAACTATGTGAGGGTGTTTCATTATTATAGTAGAAATAGACTATGGTTCCTGTTTTCCTAAAAAATACTGAACAAACATGAGGTACCTTTGTGATGTCCAATATCATCCAAATGGATGCATCATGGTTTGAAAAACGGTGTGTCCTAACCGTTTTATGTTCATTAAATGATATTAAAATGACTAATGAACATACACTAAGGATGCTAAACTCTAATTTTTCATCCCCTATCTTAGGATCTTGATCTTTTTTCCCTCCTTGGAAACTTTTATGATTCCCTTTTATATGGAATCATGTCTCTTTGAATATAAGTTTCTTTTATCCTTAAAACTAATAAAATTTCCTCCCATTATATGTGTCTTCTTAGATATCCTAATCTTCACTCATCAATAAAATTAAAACTATTCTATTTTAGATTGATATATGGTCCTTGTTTTTTAATCATATATTATTGGATCGGAAGAAAGAAATAAGGTCAAAGTCTGAATATATTGATTTCATGTGTCATTTTCCAATTTATTCAACTATTATAATGTAGGTGTGTTCTCTCACATATTATGAATTCATTAACATGAAGTATTTGTGTTCAAATTTTCTTCCCTATTTTTTTTTTGAAATATATCACAGTTTTTGTTCTTATATTCTTTTTTTTGAAATGCATCTTATAAGGTATCTGGGAAATAATGTGAGGAATGATATTTTCAGAGTAAATATTCTATATAGAAATTTTTTATTTGAGAACATGGTATACATGGTAAAAAGTTTTCCTGTTCATTTAGGAAGAATAATGGTTGGATATTCAACTACTAATTCAGAAAACAAGGGATGGATCACAGTTGAAAGATCCAATGCTAAACCTAGTTTACAAAGAGACAATATAAGGAAATTAGTACTCATTAATCATGAATATAGATAGGTCCGTGATTTTATAAATATGGTTTTCTGTGTGTGTTGGAACATGGGATGATTATTCCTAGTGGTAAAAACTGGTGATAAAACTTTTTTTACATGGAACATATTTATTTATCTTTGATAAATTGTTTATCTACATCTCTTCTATTTTTTTTTAAAATGTGATAACATGTTCTTAAACTCGTGGAATGTTTTGGGAAGTATTTGGGTATTTTCATTTGTGTTTATAATCACCCCTATAGGAAAACAATGGTATATTTAGAAATATTTTCTATTTTCTTACATGTATGGGATATGTGATGTATTTATCTAGCGATAGACATGATAATTCATCCCAAGATTTTTTTGAAACTTTTCGATATATCATAGTGTATTCATAGTGATACCACATTATTTATACTACGTTTAAAATACATCATATTTTTTCATCATTTATTACTTTTTAATTCTACTATAAGGTTTATATTGATGTAGATTCATTTTTAGTTATATTTTTTCCATTCATGCATAATATTGTTGGTTGGGTTGTTTTTATTTTGTTCATGTTTTTTTGGTTCTATAGAGAAAATCACACTCCAATCATCTACTAATACCATAGATTTTCTTTTCATAAATCAATGACATTGGGATATCACATACGGTTATTGGACCTCAACCGCTTCCCAAGCCAATGGGTGAGGGTTGAATGTTATAAACGGTATCATCCTTTTTCAGTGTGTCTCCTATTATTGGATATTAGAAAGGATATATGAATGTTTGTACTTGAAATGTATAGGTAAAATATGTAGATAACATTTTTATGCTAAACATATTGTTACTATGGATATCTATGTTCAAAATGTTTTATAATAAACATATAGGTGTGTTTTATCCCATCATCGTGGGTTTATCCAAAGAGTATTTTGTATCATGAATTAATGGTGGGACTTCCCACTAGGATTGTGTTGTTCATTTTACAATTAATGATTTATGAAAAATTGTTTAAACGGTATATTTTTTAAATTATATTTGTATTTATTGTTACTTATGATGATATAAAAATTTATAATCCTTCAATTAATAGTGATTATTTATTAAAAAAATTATTTGGTTTTATAGATTTTAACCTGGTAGGTAACCTTGAAATTAGTAAGACGATTCCATAGATTGTAGTGAAATTTTTTTTATTACATTATTATTACATCATTTTAATGAAAATAAGAAAAAAATAATTACAAAGTGAGTAACCAAAGTTTTAGTGTCTTTGAAAAGTAAGGTACATATAACATTTACAAAATAAAACATAAAAAAATATTTCATTCCTTATTCTCTAGATTCTTATTGGCCCCTAAATTCTCCTTAGTACCTATAATCTCCCGAGTATATAGATCAAAAAGGGGAGATCAAAAATCCTAGTTAGAGGATAGATAAGAACACTAGATAATATAACATGGGGTGAGTATTAACTAAAAATAATCAACATAAAGTAAGCACATGATCATAATAATTAATGAAATTCATTAAGATAAGGGATGGAATGTGGAAATGAATAAAAATAAAACATCTTGTCTTAGTGGTCAACTACTAGTCATAGTTGTGAAAAAATATAACATCATTTTCATGAATATTTCACTTTTCACATTAGTTATATAACACTTTCCAATTAATTGGTGTGCTATATAATTATTGGTTCACCCATCACATCATACCATTTACATTATTCTATATAATTCTGGTCTCACTCGTCACATCATAACAATTACATTATCATGCATGCCACATAGAACATATATCAGTATTGGACATAAAATAAACCTGGAAAGGAATTGGTTTCATATAATAACAATACATTAATAAACAACAGGTTCCCAAACGAAAGTGGAAATTCCATACTTGATATTAGGATCATCAATTTTGAGTGAACAAAGAATAAATCTCAAGAAGTAAAATGTGTGTTACTTTTAAAAGAAGAGTTTTTTTGGAAAATCTCATGTATTTTATAAACTCAAGTAGAAAAAATTTTATATACAATAAATGGTATGATAATTATGAATAAATTATATTTGAAAAATATCCATACTAAAAATGGGGTGAAAGAGGGAAAACCCCATGAAAGCGAGTTGGGCTTGAGAATTTCCCTTAACTTGTGTTTAAACACTTTATTCTTTTTAATGTCCTATATAATCCAATTATATTTATTAATTGAAAATTAAATTAAATTTTATAATTGAATATGAATAATTATTGTTTTGTTATGTTCATTTAAAGAGCTTTCATTGAGTTATAGAGTTTAATTTAATCGTTCGGGTGCATTCGTTTTCTCAGTTTTCATGATCTATTCACTTGTATAAATTAATTGAATATCATTTAAAATGAGGATAAATAACCAGAATTTTTATTTTATGTTCATTATAATAATACATGAGTTTAAAAGGTGTTATATCTTTTATACACAAATATTATGGATCATTAGATAAAATTTAATGATGATCGTTTTAGTATAAGTTTCCAGTTCTTGGAACACACTGAGATTGTTTTTTTCATTTATTATTATGTATTAAATTTAGATATAGAACATAAAAAGTGTTTTATGATAGAAATTAAATTATTTTTTAAACCATTTAATGGTTTCACTCATATCTTTTAATACGTTTAAGGAAAATGAATGTGAATCACTCACGATGTCGGTAAATTGACACATCCTAGGTGATGATTTCATTTTTATAATAATGGAGTTATAGGGAGGAGTATAATTCTGTATCTTAATTTAACATGACATAATTCCATTATATGTATTTTTATATAGTTATCATTTCATTTGGAGGAATTTAGGTGGGTAGAGAATAACAAAAGAAATAAAATTCAAAGGAAATTAAAAGAAAAATAGAGAGGATTTACATCTTGAATTCTCCTATTGAGATCCTCATCAAGGCACCTAGGATTTTTCTTTAGATGAGACCAAGAGATCCAAGAAGTTGGGTAGGGGCTAGGGATGTGTATTGGACATAATTTGGGATTTTCTAAAGTTGTGAGAGGTGTGAGGAGAAGGGGGTATGAGTGGTGGTATTTAAAGTGTATGAGATGAATGATTTCTTATTATTTAGTTTTGTAGTTTATTATTTTTCTAAAGATAAGAAATAGTGATGATTATTGATACTAAATAAATTAATAATACCATTTTACATATAAAAAAATGTGATTACATAATCTATGACCCAATGAAAAGTGTATTTAGGTTATAGTGTATATATACCATAAATTACTGTATTTCCCTATTCAGAAAAAATTTACGAAATTTAGAAAATACCTAAAATTCACGCTAAGAATTTTTGAATAGGTATAATACAAAATTGAACACCATTTTATGAAAGTAATTTCCTATATATGAGTCATTTAATTTTTATTTAAAATCATTAGTTACTTAGAAAATAGAGATCTTAAAAATATAACATAATTTATAACACTTTGAAAAGTTACATAAGTTATCATAAAATTATCTTAAAATAATAAGACATATAAATATTAATTTATGAATACATTTTATGAAAATAAATATTCTATTAAGTAATTAAATTACTCAAATATTTTAATTAAATATTTATGACTTATTAAAACAGAAATAATTAACTAATAATTTTAAAAACATTTATTTACTTATACAATGATATAATTGTTCATAATTTTATTTATAAAAGCCAAAATTTTATTCATACCATCATGGGTGTGGTTACAATTCATTTGGTTGGTTTACTATTCCTTAAGTCTATATTACTATTCCTATGTTCATGTTATTATATCATCGGTATCGGTTCCTTAAAATCTATAAATAATTATTATTTCATTAATTCATCATTTATAATGTTTTTATTACGGTCTCTATGTGATTTAAACTATGTGAAATTACTATAATAAGGGAGAAAATCATTTGATAAATTTGTTGGTCGTTACATTGTTCCCCCTTTTAAAGTTTCATCCTAGAATGTTTTTTAGATAAATAGGTGAGGGTACTTCTCCATGATAAAATCATTAGGTTTCCAATTTGCTTCTTCATACATAAGATTACACCATAACATTTTGACAAGGTGGGTTGTCTTATTGGGTAAAACCTTATCTCTTTGGTCTGGAATCATTACTATCTGCTCCTCATAAAAGAGGTCATCTTCTAGCTGTAGCACCTCTGAGTTTAGTACATGCGAGGGATCTGGTATGTACTTTCTCTGGAGTGATATGTGGTATACAACATGAACCTGAGCCATATTATTTTGGACGTGAAAGATTATAGGCCATGAATCCTATGAGACCAGGGATCTAAAAGGTGGAAATGTACCATGAGCTTAGTATCCATTTCATTCCAAACCACATGACCATATTCCGTGGTGCTATTTTATGGAAGACTTTATCTCCAACATCAAACTAGAAGTCCATTCAACGGTTGTCAGCATAGCTCTTTTTTCGATTTTTTTCATCTTTGATATGTATTGGGATGAATTAAACATTTACTAAAATCTATTTCACAAGATCATGAGCATGTATATTTCTTTAAACAACTTTATCCCCCTACATTAGAGTTTAACACTCACATTTCATATAGAGCTTTATATGGAGCCATTTGAAACTCGAGGTGAAGCTATTATTGTATGAGAACTCAACCAATGGTATTTGTTGATCCCATCCACCATTTAATTCTAAAGAGAAGGATATTAAAATATTTCTGAGTGGATTAATAGTTCATTAAGACTTCCCATCAGTTTGGGTGTGATAGGTTGTTCTGAAATTTAATTCAGTACACAAAGCCTATTGAATACTCCTCAAGAACATAGATTGGATCCTTGGATCACGATCAGAGATAATCAATAGTGAAAATCAATGAAGTCTCAACAAATTCTTCACATATATCCTTATATATTTTCTCTTAATGAGAGATCTTCCCATATAGCGATATAGTGGTATGTCTTGGTGAGTTAATCTACCACAACCAATATCACATAATTTACTTTGGATGTATTTTGGAGACCTGTGAAAAAGTCCATTGTGACATTCTCCCATTTCCACATGGGTATAGGCAATGGTTTCATCACCCCTTTGTAGTTATATCACTCAGCCTTAACATTATGACTTTTATTGAAACTTGATATATACTCAGCAATATCCTACTTCATGTTGTCCCAACATAAGTGTTCTCATTGATCATTGTAAATCATGGTACACTCGGTATGGATATAGATAGTTGAGCTATAAATATTGTCCAATTTATTATTCTTTATCTTAGGAGGTGAATTCACACAAATAATTATTCCAAACTAAATCACACCATCATCATCAATATAGAAAACTTGCAGATTCCATTCCTTTACTACATTCAACTTCTTTTCTAACTCTGGATCATCTCTTTGCGCCTCCTTAATCTTTTCTATGATAGATGGTTGGGAAATAATATAGGAAATGTAAGATGTATTCCCTACTTTTATAATTTCCAAATTTTTCCATTATATATCCATGAGGATAAGGTCTTTATCAATCCAAAACATGGATAGAGTATCATGTTATTTTCTACTAAGAGCACTTTCTACCATGATTTCCTTGCTGGGATGGTAGTGAATAGAGTAATCATATTCTTTAATTTGATCTAAAAATCTCCATTGACATGTGGTGAGCTATTTTTGGGTTAAAAAATAAATTAGACTTTTTTTATTGGTATATATATCAAAATTCTCACTGTAGAGTTGGTTCTTAGAGGTTTTCGAGTAAAAATCACAGTTTCTAGATCTAGATCATGTGTTAGGTAATTCTTATGAAGTATCTTCAACATATGTGAGGAATAGGCTATCACATTATCATTTTGAATGAGTACACAACCCAATCCTCTCATTTAATAGTCATTGAATATTAAAAAACATTCCCCACTATTTGGTATTGTGAGTACAAGTGTAGTGACGAGCATCTTCTTTAGCCCTTTGAATCTTTCCTCACATTCTTCCATCCATATATACCTTAACCCTTTCCCTGTGAACATAGTTAGTGGGATTTAAAATCATGAGAAATTTCTCCCAAAACCTCTATAGTAACCTAATAATCTAATAAAACTATGTATTTATGTGAAACTAGAGGATCTAAGCCATTCATCAATTTCCATTTTTTGATGGGTCCATAGAAATTCCCTCACATGTGATCACATGTCTCGATAATGTGACTTGATAGATCCAAAAGTCACACTTTCTAAACATGGAATACAACATATCCTTCTATAACGTCTTCAACACAAGCCTTATATGTTCTTCATGTTGCTCCTTTCTCTTGGATTATATTTGAATATCATCAATAAAAACTAAGAAAAAAAATTCAAGGTAATTTATAATGACTCTATTCTTCAAATCAATGAATATTTCATTTGAATTAGTATGTATGAAGGGAATCACCAGAAACTCATATTTCTCATACCATATATGAATGTTTGTCATCTAAATATATTCCTTCTTCACTTTTAGATGATGATATCTATAATGAAGATACTCCTTTGAGAAGTATTGAGCTCCTTACCACTAATAGAGGAAGTCTTAAATCCTTGTAAGAATGTACTTTTTCTTTGTGGTGATAATATTTAGTTCCCAATAATAGATACACAACCGCATTGATCCATACTTTTAATTACAAAAGAGAACAGACACACCCTAACATTATGTAGTAGGGTGTATGAATGCATTTTCCAAATTCTCTTACAGCTACATCTTTAACTCCTCTAGTTTGATATAATCCATCCTACAGGTGCACTTTGAGATAATAGTAGCTATAGGTATGAGTCTTATTGAGAACTCCACCTCATGATCTGGGGGATGTTCGAGTAACTCTTCTAGAAATATATCACATTATATCCTCACAAAAATAATTTCCCCTAGTTTTATAATTTTAGTTGACTCAAACATTGGGGAGATGCATGCTTCTTTATAGGGAATCAACACCCACATAGTTGATGTATATTCCAAAAGAGATTCGTGATTATCCTTGCATTTTTAGAGGAGCGTAGAATGGGTCAGAATTTGAAAATATATTTCTTTTCCCAACTGATTTTTTGCAATTTATATAAATAAGGCCAATACATCAGTATTATAACATTTAATTCCACCACAGAATGTATTATGAGATTCATACTGAGAAACTTCCCAGAAATTCCAATAAAAGAGGATTCCAACACATAGGTTGTAATGAATCCACCACTAGGTGTTTTTAAAGATACATCTACTTCATGGTTTTGGGGCTTCAAATAAATAGTTCTTCTAGACTTGAATGATACAATGGAATGCATAGAATCAGAATCAAATTAATGTTTTTTACATTCATGAGTCAATAGTATATGTACCCAGTATGACTTAATTTTCTTCCTCCACTCTCATAGTATTGATCGAATAATCCTTCCCATGATCCTTTGAATTTGGTGGCTTATGATGCTAATTACCCTCACGAAAAGAAGGTTTAGCATAATATATTTAAAATTTCTTTTTCTCCCAACGTTTGAAGCGTTGGACATGGGTTGATGATCTCCTTTCCTCCACCACATTATCTGGTATCCTCATGTCTTTTCTACATTCATGGAATTCGCTCCCAAACATGAAGCATTTCTTTAACCCTTTTAAGAAGTTCCCATGATGCTTCTTTACACATTATTCATATATGGGAGGTTAAGTTTTCTTTCCACTATTCTCATTATATCATTTAGATTGAATCTAAAACTTTTTTTTCTTATCAATATAGTCATGGGACCAGTCACCATACATTATCTCCACATTGAGAGAAAATCAATAAAATTATTCCTAACTCCCAAATCTCAAATTACAAGATCTATTTTAAGGGTTGGTTTTAAACCTCTAAATAATCTATCATTTATGCTATCATTATTTATAACATATCACGAAGCATACCATGAAATCCTTGTGAAATTTTCTTCATAATCCACGATAGATTTACTTTCCTTTTTCTTCACATATATTTATTATCACTCCATCTTTAAAAAAAATTTCTAGCGAAATAGTTATCAAGAAACAATATCTTCAAGTATTTCCACTCCATATCTTCAATTTCCCCAGTAATCTTGGCATTCCTAATTAAAACATATGATTGATCAGCCTCCCAATCTAGACAATATACAATGAGATTCACCTTCTCTATATTATAATAGTGAAGTACATAATAGATATTCTCCTTTATATTACCCACTATTCATTGAATAGTGGATTGGAAGATACACTAAACATCGGTGGTCCTAGATGCATAAAAAACTCATTATCCAAGTTCTCTCTATTAGGTGAAGGCATAAGTTTCAAACTATTCAAGTTATTTTTCAATGCCTGAGATAGCTAGGTAAGAATCCCAATGAAATTTTTAACTACACCTCCCATGGAAATGATGGTGTCATTCGAGCCACAACTGCATTTCCCCTCACATTGTTTTTTGGCCTCATTTCTCCGGGTTCCCACTATTTTCTAAAATAGAAAAGGCTAGAACAAAACATAATTCCTTAATTCACGAATAAATAATATATTACATTTTTCATTTACGTTTAAATTCATATCATCTCAAATATCTATGTTTATTATTTTCCAAAACAACAATTTATAGATTCGTACTTATACTTAGTCTCATAGTAATGCTCTTTTATAACGTTCCCCAATCCTAATTCCCAAATTAACTAAACCATCCACTAGTACCAACTATAACAACCCTACTTTTTCATACAATACTATTACAAAAATTTGAAGACAATCCACATAAAATCATTACACAAAAAGGATAAAAAGTTTTAGTGTCTCTTGAAATTAAGAACATAAATAATATTTACAAAATAAAACAAAAACATTTATTTATAACTTTTTCTCTAGCTTCTTATTGGCCCTTGAATTCTTCTTAGTATAGGTAATCAACTTAGGATATTCATCAAAACTGGTTGTGTAAAATCCTAGTAAGAGGATAAATATAAACATTAAAAAATATAACATTGGGTGAGTTTTAACATGACATCATAATAATAACATAATAAAGGGGTCCTAATCAAGAGATGAAGTCATTATGATAAGGATTGGAATGTGTCAATTCCTAAAAATGAAACATCATGTCCATGTGGTCCACTACCACACATAATTATGAACAAATATAAAATCATGTTCATGAATATTTTACATTTATCATGAGATAAATCAAATCACCCAATGTGTAGGAGTGCTATATAATTTTCGGTGCACACATAATGTAATAACATTTATATTGCACTATATAATTTCAGGGGGACCAGTCAAATCAAAACATTTACATAATCATGCATCCCATATAAAAAATATCAATATTGGACATTAAATATCCCATTAAAAGGAATTTGTTTCATATAATAATCATAAATTTATAAAGATTGGGTTCCCAAATGATATATGGAATAACATATTTGATATGAGCATCATCAACATTGAGTGAAGAAGAATTAACCTTGAGAAGTAGATGGTGTGTTCCTTTTAAAATTTGAGTTCTTTTGGAAAAAATTATGCTTTTCATAAAAACTAGATGAAAACATGTCAATTGTAAAAAAGGTAATATAATTAGGAAGAAATTATATTTGAATAATATCCTTACTGAATATGGGGTGAAATATGGAAAACCTAAAGAAATAGAGTTGGATTTTAGAATTCTTCTTACCTTGTGTCTGAACACATTATTCACATTAATTCCTAGTATAATAAGATTATATTAATTAATTAATAATTCAAAAACATATTATACAACAATAATATTCATTATTGTTTTATTATGTTCATTTATATTCTTTTTTATGAGTTATAGTGTTTAATTTCGTCGTTTTATAGAATTAATTTTCCTAGTTATCATGATCAATTCACTTGTATTCATTAATTGAAGATCATGTAAAATGAAGATAAATACAAAAATAGTTATTGAATGTTATTAATGATATTACATGATATTAAATTATCTTTTAAATAATGTGGTTATATACCATGAGGATGAATCATTGGATAAAAGTTAATGATGATTGTTTTATGTTAATTATGGCGGTTTTTCGACAACAATGAACTCGTTTGGTTTTATCATTTTTTATTATGTTCAAAAGTTAGTTACAGAACATAAAGGGAGTCATATATTGCATATTAAAATATTTTTGAAACCATTTAATTGTATTATTCAAATCCATGAAGGTTTTTAAGGAAACTGAATGCGCATCTCCCATGACGTCAGTAAATTGACACATCATGGGTGATGATTTCTTATTTATAATAAAAGAGTGAGAGGGAGGAGTATAATGATTGATCTTGAAATAAAATGTTATAATTCAATTATATGTATGTCAATTGTGTTTTTATTTTTCTTGATGAATGGATTTGGGGAGAGAATAATAAAATCATGAAATAGAAAGGAAATTAAATGAAAGAGAGAGAAGATTTACCTCTTCAATTCTCCTCTTGAGATCCTCCTATAGGAACCTATGATTGGTCTTTTGATGGGTCTAAGAGCTAATATATGTGGGGTAGGGTCTTGGGAAAAGTTTTTTTAGAATTTAGGTATGGATGAAAAATGATATGTGTGAGGAGAAGAGGGTGTTATGGGAGGTAATTAGAGTGGAGGATAGGGTTGTATTCTTATTAATTTAATTCATTAGTTTTTTATTTTTCACAAGACAAGAAATAGTGTTCATTACTGAGACAAAATAAATTAATTAGATATTATGAGTTCAATCCAATGGTTCCTAGATTAATGTTGACTCAATAAATAGTGTATTTATCTTATAATGTATATATACAATAAATTATTGCATTTCACTATTCACGGAAAAATCTAGTAATTCCCAAAATTCCCAAAAAATCAACCTATCCATTTTTAAACTGTATAATTAAAAATTGAACACCGTTTTATATAAAAAAATCTAAATATGAGTACTTTATTTTTTTAATAAAAAAATTATTTACATGGATGATAATAATTTTAAAATGATAACTGATTTTATTATACTTTGAAAAAATAGTTAAAGTATCAAAAAAAATTCATAAATTAATAATTTATGATTACATTTTAGGAAAATTAATTTTCTTTTATATTATTAAATTAATAAAAAAACTATTAACAAAATATTTTGGACTTATAAAAATACAAACACTTAATTAATAATTTTTAAAACATTTATTTATATGGACTATAGTATGATTATCCCATTATTGTATTTATATGATTCCTAAATTTTATTTATATTTTAATGGGTATGGTTACTATTCATTTTGCTGGTTTACTATTCATATGGGTCATAATACGATTCCCAAGGTCAAGTGACTATTTTATTAGTATTGGTTTCTTATCATCAAGAAAATTTTATTATTTAATTAATCCCTCATTTATAAAGATTTTATTATGGTCTCTAAGTTATTTTTTTTATTTATAACATGTGAAATTAATATAAGGATGGAGAAATTACTTTGATAAAATTGTGCATCTATACATAGATAATGTGGATATACTCATGCCATAGGTGATCCAAAAACAATTCTAGCAAATTGGTTAAAATTTGACCGCTCTAGATAGAGAAAATTTCAATTGTAGAACTCAACAATTGGAATATTCCATTCATTTTCTAAAATAGAAATCCCTTAATATTTCATCAGTATTCTAAACCCAATTGGTAAAGGTGTTACTCAAAAAAATAAATTGAATCTCTGATTTATTTGATTCACTAGCTGATATACTTTTCAAGTTAGTGGTGTATCTACTATATGATCTTCTATGCCAGTTTTGGGATTTATTTTTCTAAACTAGTGTCAAAAAAGGATTTATTTTGGAGGAATTTTAATAGTTTTTTAATAAAAAATTATATCCTCAGGCATTCAAGATAGAACGAAAAAATGGATTTATTCATCCAAAAGAAATAGATTCTCACAATGACTAAGTATGAAGAAATGTTTATGAATATCGTTAAAATTTTCTATGGTGTTACCTACTTGTTTTTACTTGAATGAATGTTTCTTTAAATATGTATTATGACTGTAGAATTTTAATTAAATTGGTTTACTATGTATTAAAAATAGTAAAAAAAATTAATATCACATCAGTGGAAAAAAGGTTATTTTTTATAATATTATATGAGAATTATGATTTTTTCCCATGGGAATATATGGGAACATTAATATATGAACAACAAAAATAGAGACACCTATTCTCATTTAGGGGGTGCACCTAAAAAAAGACTAAAAAATGTGTTATGTTTTCTATTAAAATAATGATTACCTTAGTTTTTTCTAGATTCTTTATTTTACTTATATACTTTTAGATTGTATGTAACCCCCTCAAACATGTCATAACTATAATTTTATGGAGCATATGTAGTGTAATTATAATATAGATCAAATGTTTGGTGGTGGAGATACATCTCATGTTTATCAAACATATTATTCATGGGCTAAAACCCCCCCTCTAGAGAAACCCTCATCTTTAGAACAAGTAATCCAATGTGATTCTTGGAACAACATGATTCCATAACAAATTTATTCATTTCAATGAATCAAGGAACATGGGGTTATGTAATCAATTGTATAGTGGTAATAATATGATGATGAAGGATCAATATAACCCTTTGATGGTGTGAGGTACTATTCTTTTGAATTTTACTCTCATGAAATATTTTTTGATCATAGGGGTTTTGACAATTTTATGATTTCTCTGATTGTTACTAATATGTAATTATATGTGAATATGATTCCATCTATCTTGAAATATTAAAAACCTCTTATCCAATGAGATAATCATGATTTTAAGTATATAATGTCTTCTATAATTATCTTGGGGGATGAATTTGTTTTGGTTATCCCAATTCTCAAAATGGATATCTATATCTGGATTTTTTGAATGGATTGGATGAAATATTTCATGTCCCACATCAAATGATATTCCCAGAATTTTTGATTCATATATTCCATCATCCTTTAGCATATTTTTATGGGATATTATGATGTGAATTCAATGGTAGAAGGTAAGTTAGTACTAGCGGTTGGTATTAACATTTATCAATTGTAGAAACATAATCTATAATCATTTGATGAAATTAAACATCAGGATTTTCCAACGATCGTGGATCAATTTATATATTAATTACATGATATTTATTTGGTTTTCTATCAAGAATGGAAGTGGAATTTACAATTCATATACTAATAGGTAATATAAATATTTCTCTTCATTCTGATAGTATATAACCAATTAAATTATTGGAATTGAAATTCAAAATGTAATATTTGGAAATAAGTGGTTTCATTTGACCTAGTAGGTCTCCATGGGCATGAAATTTCCTTTTTTAATGTATGCCGATAAAACTATTTGAATTTTTGTAGATTATCATAAGATCAAAGATGCTGAGATAAAAATGTGTATTCCCTTCTATGGAATGATGATATGTTTGATCAATTGGGGGGGAAACAAGGTTCTCTGAGATATATATTCTCTTGGGGTATCAAAAAATACAATTTAAAAAGGGAACATTCCAAGACATCCTTTACGAGTCATTATGGTCATTATTAGTACGTGCTTATGTACTTTGTTCATACGAATGCATTAGTAGAGTTGATTGGATTGATGTATCATATCATTAAAATGCATATTGAACCTTTCTAGTGGTGTTTTATGATGTTATGTGTATTTTAGGACCAAGGTTTATCATGAACAATACATGGTCATATTTTTGGCTATCTTATTGGAACACTGCCTTTATTCTAAAATTTCAATGTATAATTTCTAGATCCAAGAGGAAGGTTTCCTTAGCCATATCAATTTTTAATTTTCGAGTCACTAGAACTACTACACTATGAAACTATAACCATATCTGGCATTATGGTCCCTCTATAAAGACACAATTTTGGTATCACAGGCCTAAAATTCATAAACCATGTAGACCATGCATCTATGTCCCAACATATAAGTATAATATATAAAATATGAAATATTATAACCATGATAAATTATCACACCTAATCAATAAGGGTATTCATTAGTCACTATCAGAATCATATATTCAATCTCATGAGTATCTTATATCATTGAGACTTAGAAAAAATACTTGTTACTAGTTTAACAATATGGTAACCACCATTTGATTCAATCATTTTGTATTTATCTCAATATTCTATTGAATTAGAAGTACATTTTTTAATCATTAAAATCTATTCAAGTAGGCTTGATATATTTATTGTCCATAAATAAAAGATTCCCTTTTTGGATAACACACAACCTCACTATTTTCCCTTACAACAACAAAATAAACGCACTCATTACTCAACTCTCATTATGTGTATAACACAATCACAACATTCCTCCCTACGACATAATATCTTATGATTTATTCGTTACACACTTAGTATTTCCATACCCAATATAAATAATCATTATCAATGGGAATCATAGCTCTTAGTTTTAATGAGTCCCTGAGAAAATCATAGAGGACTCGTAATAATCCCATTAGAACTCACTAACTACAAATCCCAGAAGAATGTTTTCCTTAGTTTCATCCTAGGTCACTCAAACCCACTTACACCGGTATAAAAATAACACATTATATGAAATTTGATAAATTTAGCGATATTGGTGATCTCATTCCTAAAACATGGATTCCCCCCTTTTCGGGTGCTACTCACATCACATTAGACAAACCTGACCACCATATTCATACCTGAACCATAAAATTCCCATATCCATGATCCCTTGTCTCAAATATGAAATCAGTTAAGAATTTTATTAGATATGGATAATTGATTAATATAATTATTTAATAATTAATATAATATGAAATATTATGGTAAAACACATTTAATAGTGTAAACTTATTGGTACCTCTTCCAATAATGTGTAAACCAGTCATGACATGTATCTGAACCTAATACATATAAAAGCACCAACATCCCATATCAATTCAAAAAAAATTCATTATATATTGATGAAAATAAAGAAAACCTAATAAATAAATTACCATTAATTTAATTATGTTAAACTATGTGTGTTATTACCACACAAGTCACATTTAGAATTGTCTAGTAATTGCTCCATCATATTCATGCAATTTCACCTTCCACTTGTTGAATCAAATTCCAAATCCATATATTGAAAATCAAAATCCTATAAGAGGAAGGGGTAAATGAAATAAGAGAAATAGGAGGGAGATTAATCATTCTCAATGAATAAAATTTATCCATCCCATAGTTAACAAGGATGAATAAATTATAATGAATGGAAAAAGGTGGGTTGGTATCCCATTATCCAAATAGCTAGTAGAACCCATACCCAAAGTGTTTTATAAATGTGTTAAAATTCCAAAAACATAACCTAATATATGTTGTATACTTACATATAAAATATACATTAATAAGAGTGCCACAATAAATCTATTGAGAAACTATGCTCTTTATAGAATGAAATCAGGCATCTGAGGGTAGGGGTAGTGGGGCACCCCAATTTTCTAGCCCATATGATTTCAAGAGTTGTTATGTAAATATTCTAGTTAGGTCGATAGCCACCGATGTCATATTGGTTATTCTATCCAAATAAAAATCCACTTCATTAGAAATTGTTTTATATTATATCACAACTAATACATCAATTTAAACATAGAAAAGACATAAAAAATTAGACCCTACTACTCAATTTTTAAATTTTGGAATTCAATATATTTATAGATCAATAACTGTCTATCTCAACTCCTATTCAACATAAACATACGAGATGTGGTTTCTATAATATCATCTATCACACCCAACTATAATAACTTGATCATAGACACATAGATATATTTCATATATCGAAGTATTCATCAATGTTAATAACTTATCCCTAAATATTGGAGAACCAGATATTCCTCCCTATGTTCTGTCATCAAAGACTGAATTCAATTATTTATAGAATAATACTAAAAAAATATAATTCAAACTTCATAATCCCATCCCAAAATATTGTAAATTCAAATGTTTATATGCTATGGAATTGAGAATATTATAGTGAAATGAATATTTTTATGGAATAACGTGTGATCGAAATCTAATCCAGTATTCTCAGATAAAATTTATTTCATTAAAATAATTTATCTTCAAAAAATATTCCTATAATTAATTTATATGTCAAAATCAATATGGAGTGAATATAATCATCATGAAACATTTAATTAGAGATCCATTTTTTAGTGAACCTCTCAATATTCATTTTATGGTGACATTCAATTACTCTAGTGAGACTTATATAGGACCAACATGTATTAGTTTCACCAAACATCTATGGCGTAACTATTACAATATGGTTTGATATACAACATTGTAATCCTCAAACTTCTGTCTTGAAATCACATATGTAATGGCTAATTGAATGCCTCTTTAAATTATCTATGTTAAAAAAATAATGTAATAGAATTCTGGTTTAAAATAAACCCCACATCTCCAACTCATGGAATTATTATATTATTCCACTCCTATAACAACTTGTCTGATAGAAA
The DNA here is from genome assembly GCA_963277665.1 of Viscum album. Taxonomy (NCBI): domain Eukaryota; kingdom Viridiplantae; phylum Streptophyta; class Magnoliopsida; order Santalales; family Viscaceae; genus Viscum; species Viscum album. The sequence goes on along the minus strand of OY728151.1, from coordinate 1,247,796,083 downwards.
CAAGGATGTTTTTTATGATTAATAATTTTCAAATTTAATGACCATTTACAAAAATCATGGTTTGTTTCTATGATCTAAAATTTATTTAATGTTATAACCATAATTTAATTATACATTAAACTCCAAGACCTCATAAATAATATCTAAAATCCATAATTTATATTTACATAATTAATTATTTCAATGAGAACTTTATTCTTAATTATAGAACAAATCATGCCCAATTTCAGCACGATAAAAAGGTTATATTACTCTAATAAATTCATTGTAAATAATTACTAGTTTAATTCATACCCAATTACAGAAATTTCTTCTCAAACATTTATTTAAATTTATTTTATTCAACTGAAACTCTTCATACCTACAATTTCTTATGCATTTTTTTAATACATTCCAATGTTCATCAAGGTTCCTTAGTATTAAATCAATATGAAATATTTAACTAGATAAATATTCTTCATATATCTATCATCATTACCCTATATTAACTTAGATAATTTATAAGAGTATAATTATAAAAAATAATAGTATCATCAATAATTCCTATACGAAACTCTTATCAAATATGTGGGTTTGTGTATTTGTGCCTAAAATTTGAGATTGAATTTTATGAACTTCTCAGAATTTGAAGAATCCAGAGAAAAATTATTTTCAGAGTATTACGATACCATAAAATTGATTTTTATTATGTTTTTAGCAATCTCCATCTTTCAAAGAGATATAAATAACACGGATAATGGAAATTATCCTAAATTTTAAAATGATTCATACATTACATATTGATATTCATAATCAAAGAGAAACATCAACCAAATTTTTTTTCATGGTATTTTCTTTATTACCTATTAATGCTAAGTATTCTTTAATCCTAAATAAAAAATATCAAATTAAACATGAATATATTGAGAGTAGGACAATTTTTTCATCAATAACATCAATACATCATACACAAGTACATAAATATCCCTCATATAACATTAGTGTATATTGATAATAAATATAACATATTATATATTGATTTTTCCAATAACTATCTTCATGACATGAATGTGTTCATCAATCTCCCCCTTTAGGTTTATTGGAAATCCAAAATAGATTTCTTATTTTCATAAATCCCTCAAGTATTAATGAGCCATCATGAAGATACTTAAAATAATATTAGTAATAAAAATTAATCATTCCACTTTCAATGATAATAACATATTTTAATTAACTAGAAATCATAGTACTTATATTCCTTTTCTCACACATTGAAAATATAACCCAATGAAAAAACGAAAGAGTATAGGATTGGAATTTTACATTGGTATCTCTAATTTATATGATTAAAATATTTCTTCAACATTTTAGTGAGGATCATATATACAACTTTGAGAAATAATAATTTTACACAACTTATATATTTTACCCCCCATAAAAAAATAAATCATATTTTTCATTATCATCACATTGAAACCTGTCAATATATTTGTATGAATTATCAATTATAAGAAAGAAGTGTCTTTAACAATTTTAGAATTAATTAATATCATGGACTCCCTTAATCAATTTTCCCACATAAATATCATCAAAAAAATATATATATAATCCAAAATAATTAATACATGAAAATATAAATACAAACTAATCACTATAATACAATAAGAGAAAACTCATTATAGGAAATGAGAGAAACCTATAATAAATCCATTGAGTCCATATAAATGTCTTATGTATAAATTCTGAAGATCTATAATGAAATTATACCACATGTAAAATATAAAAATTCAATATATTATATCACTTAAATAGAATAGGTTCTCATTTGAATGTATATAACTTCTTTAAAAAAAAATACCCTAATAAAAGTGTTAAATCGATATTCCATACTTTTTAAGAAGAAAAAACTATATTTTTTAAAAACAATTATACAAGAATGTATATGGGAAGTGGTTTTTATAAATAATACCAAAATAATTTAGGGTAGGCCAATATATTGTTAAAAATAGTCTTATATTATTATGATTTCAAAATTTTGATTTAAGAATTGTCTTCACCACATTTGGTACACACTATGGATAAATACCTTTCATTTATTTATTTGGAAGATCAATAACATATTTGTTTCCTCCATCCTTTTATCTACCCATATCCTTTAACTATTTTGTACAATTAATCTTTTGATAGGTTTTTTTAGCTATGTCTCTGTTTTAAGATGACATTCTTCTCTATTTATATTTTAGATATGGATATCCACTTATAATAAAATATATATTTTTTAATGTTGAATGGACATAATTGTAGTATCCTAGGAAAATAAATAATATGAAATTTTTATATTTATTAAAATTTGTGAAATAAATGTTAATTTTACTTTAAAGGGGTTTCTATGTTCGATAGTGTACCTGATACACAACAATAGTTTTCGTTGAAATCTAACATTGCACACTAATAATTTAACATTATTTTAAATGCTAGATAACTCCTAGCTGTTCTATTGGAGGGAATGAACAAAACTAACTACAATATTATTATACATGTTTTTTAAATGAATTTACATTTATCTAATAAAATTTAGAGGATTAAAATGTGAAGGAATCTAATTTTAAGCATAATTTACATTAAAAGGTCGATTTACCGCCTTTTAATAGAGAACCAAATTTAAATATATCTTTGGTCACATTAATACATTAAATTTGATCAAATAAAATCCTTATTTAGAATGGGGACATCAAAATTTATATTCTGTAAATTTTTCGAACTTGTCAGATAATGTTCATTTTTTAATGAATAGTGAAAAATATTGTATTTTAATTCAAAACTACGTTTTAATATAATTTATCTATCTGTTTAGTTTCTTTAATTGTGTTTAAAGTGTAATTAGAATATATTTTTACCATTTAATCCAATTTGGGTCATTGGAATTTATTCCACTTTGAAATTGGACATAAACAAGTGTCAATATTTTTATAGTTATTGTTTCTTAAAAACACGCTATTTGTTTTAACTAAGGGAATTAATTTTAAAATTAATTAATTCCACTTTTATGTTTCTAATTTTTAAAAATAAACAACATTTTTTAATTCGAAATATCAAATAATTCTTAGGCTGAATTTTTGGTATTTTTCTAAAAAACATCAATTTTTGAAGAACAGTGAAATCACTTAGTAGTAGTTAAAAAATGGAGCTTTTCATTTAAATGAAATTTTACCACTTTTGTGAATTGAATTTTTAAAATCTGACATACATGGTTGTTATAAAAAGTAAAATTTTGTTCAATAAGCTTAAAATAGTTTTTGTTGAATAGTAACTGTTGACTTTTATTTACCGCGATTAAAAGTAAATAGGGTAATTCAAGGTAAACAAAATATTTTAATAATTAAAATTTACCTTAACACATGTCCTAACATTATTGGACGAGTAATGGACAACCATGGTCATCTTTGGGTCTATTTTGGGAACCCATGGGGGCACTTATGAAAGATAATGACACTTTAGAATAATTTATTTAATGTAAAGGCAAAAATGACATAAATAAAAATCTTTGAGTAAATAAATTTTTATATGGTGTTATATAAATTATATTTTCGACTATAAATATTCATTGAAAATATAAAAATATTTTATACATTATGGTATTTGTTTTATAATTTTGAGACATCACAAAAATTAAATTATTTATGACATAATAATGATGTAGTATTTACCTCTTTAAAAAAATATTTAAATAAATAAGATTATAAATATTAAAATAACATCCATAACCAATAAAATTACTATTGGATGATATTTTTTCGACTATAAGTCATCTTACCTTCTACTTTAATGATTTTTGGACATTTAGAAACCGAATATCATTATATAATAAAATTATATTATCACACTTTCCTAAAGAGCCCCTCCTCTCTCTTTTAAATGGAGACCACTTCAATCCAATTCCTCACACCTCTCAAGATTTATGGCTCATCCAAACTCTACCTAATTAATATCCCTACATCCCACTCCTCCTCTTATAAGCCTTACCTCAAGCAGAAGAAACTTTAATAAGTCCTTTGCTTCAAACCAAGGGGAGTTACCCAAATTAAAGGTAACAGTTTCTTTTAAATTGTTTCCTTTTATTTTACTTCTCCAACCCCTAAAATCTTTTTATTACTTTACTTTGTAACTAAATAAGTATGATAATTATACTGGAATGTTTTTATGAGAAGTATTCTAACTACACTTACACAAACCTCCATATAATGGGTGATCAACATAATGTTTTTATGGATGGAAAACTAACGCCTCACAAAATGATGATTGTTCAAATATCTCAAACCACCTATTATGGTGGCCATTATGATGGAACTGTATTTATATATGATATATATTATGTTTATGTTTTCTTTATGCTTCTGTATTTTTCCTTTTATAGAAACACTTTATGTTTTCCATAGTGGGTAAATAAGATAATCTCATTAGAGGAAGTGCGAAATATCGCCCCCTCAAAGTGATATGACTCGTTAATAACTTATGTGGGAAATATAAAGGATGGAGTTAATAATATTGAATATTATATCATACTATAATTATAATATAACTATGTATAATTATGTTTTTAATTCCATTAAAATAAGAAATAGAAATGGATGTAGCATTCAAGCGTACGTACAACTTACAGTCTCCATGAACGGTGCATTTCATTTCTTACCTATAAATATTATGTACTATTATAAATACATTTATATACTTGATATATATGATATTTATAAAATATAAATCATTAATATAATTCTGAATGTAATTTATATCTTACCACATGAACAACTAGTAATTATAAGGTGTTCATTTTTTTTACTCAAGTACCAAATATCGACAAAATGACCGTTATTGACTTAAATGATTACATAATGTTTATAACATTATAAAAAGTAATATAAAAGAAATAATAAACATTAAAAATGTTCTTAATAAAGTTAAAATTAACATTATTTTTTTATTCAAGAAATTAAAGAACGAACGGGTCATGTGAGACACAAAGTAATGGATTTTCTTATCTCACATTTAATTCCGTAAGATTTCCATTGTTCACCACTTTTTCATTGCTTGTGGTGTATTGTGTTCTTACATTTGATATATATTTTCATTATTGTCATTATATATATTGAATTCTATGATTCATTTGGTGGTTATTAACTTTTGGTCATACGACTCGGTTGATTACCACATGGTAAGGGGTTTTCATCTCACTTTTTATTCCCACGAGATTCATGCTATATTTGCCACTATTTACTTTTATGTGGTGTATGTACTTCACAATATTTTACTCTTTGTGTAATATATATAAATCTATGAGTATTTAAATATTCATTTTTTGATCCTTCTTTCGTGGGTTGTATGTTTCGTATGTTACCAAATCGGTAAGGGATCATTTTGAACCAATTTCCATTCTTTGGGTTAATCTTCTAATTCATGATTATGTCATGATATGATTATGTGGGGAATCACTATTTAATATTTGTGTAGTAATTTCCACTCCCCTTTTTGTGGATATAATTTTGATACACATAATCACTCCACTGATAAATTCTCAAGTCATCGATATGAACTTAATAAGAGTAATTCTAACTCAATCTCTATTTATTGAGTTAAACATCCAATTCATTGGTGTTGTTTTTACAAGAATATGTGTGAATTTCCAATGATTAAATTACACTGAATATCCAATCATAATGAGTGTATTTAAATTTTTTACACATAATTATGTCGTTGATTTATCCTTAACCTAAGGATATGGTCTTTATAAGTGATTTCATCTCAATTTACATTCCATTTAGACTTCTTTGTGGTTATACACCAATTCACTTTTAAATGGTGTATATAATCTACTTTGACATATTATATCATGAATTCCTTTATTCACATGATATTATAAAGTTCTGATTAAATATTATTCCTCAATTATTTGTATTCAAGAATCTCTCTTTTTTTTAAAAAGAACACTTTAACTAAAGTATCCTTTTAAATGTTTTAAAATTTTATTCTTCTAAATATTTCTCATTAATGTCCATGTTTTCAAAATGGGTTTTAGGATTTATTTATATGGACGTTAATGTTTTCAAATGACAATTCATTTAAAAGCTTCAAAGTGGTATGGGATTCTTTGATTCAAAAATATCTTTTTAAATGGTTTTGAAAATGATTTAATAAAGATTTGTTTATTTCAATATAATTATTTGATATATTGGAATGTGGAAATGATATATTTCCTTTATACATGTGTTATGTGTTATGATTATGTTATGGTTGTTGGGAATTGTTTAAGTATATGGATGGTTCTGTGATAAACCTAGGGTGGGTGAGACAAAGATAGCTCTCCAATGCATTGGATAACATGACAGAGGCAAACTTCACTACTGGAATTTAGTCTTTTCCCAATGGTAGTATACCAACGGTTTACTTAAACCGTTGGTATGGTGAGCCTTTGCCAATGGTTTAACAAAACCGTTGGCAAAGGGAATTTCGGTGGACCCTTTCCCAACGGTTCACTGGAACCGTTGGGAAAGGGGTGCTAAAGTCACACATTTCCCAACGGTTCCAGTGAACCGTTGGGAAATGTGTGCCTTTGTCAACGGTTTTTATAAACCGTTGGCAAAGGTTTCCCCCAAATTCCAGATCGTGATATCCTCTCCCCATTCGGACAGAGCCCTAATCTATTCGCTTCGCTGCTCTCGCGAACCCCATCCGACTCCACTGCTCTCGCGAATCCGAACACCAGCACCCCCCATCCCAACAGGTACACCCCCATACGAATAGGTAAAATTTGATCTCAACCATATTGTTGTAGTTGTTTTAATGAATATATTTTTTCTAGGTGTTGGTGGTTTAATTGATTATTGAAATTAATATCTAAATAGGATATTGTTTGTGTTTGTGAATACTTCTTTAATGTTTTTGTATTCTATGTTTGGAAGGAGAGTGTTCAAAACATGTAAATCAGAGTTGGGGGAGGCTATCGTGAACGTTTACATGTTTTGGATAATGGATTGTGGGAATTATGGATTGTGTTCAAACCAATTTGATATGTTTTGGATAATGGATTGTGGGGGTAGGGGGTGTCCACGGGGGTGGGTGGGTTGTCCACGGGGGTGGGCGGGGGTGTCCACGGGGGTGGGAAAGGCTGTCCACGGGGGTGGGTGGGGCTGTCTAGGGGGTGTGGGCTGTCCTGGGGGTCTGGGTGGGTTGTCCTGGTGGGGGAGGGGTGTGTGGGGTGTCCAGGGGGGTGGTATGTCTAGGTGGTGGTGGTGGGGTTGTAGGGGATGGGGGTGTGGGCTGTTTGGGAGGGTGGGCGGGGCTATCCAGGGGGGGTACGGGGTGTCCAGGGGGTACGGGGGTGGTCGGGTTGTCCACAAGGGTGGACGGACTGTCCACGGGGGTGGTCGGGCTGTCAAGGAGGGGTGGGCGGGCTGTCCAGGGGGGTGGGTGGGCTGGCCACAAGGGTTGGGGTATCCAGGGGTGGGCGGGCTATCCAAGGGGGTGGGGGATATTCATAGGGAGAAGGGGTGTTGAGGGGGGTGGGTGGGCTGTCCACAGGGGTGGTTGGGATGTCTAGGGGGTAGGGGTGTCCACAGGGGTGGGCGGGGCTGTCCAGGGGGTGTGGGCTGTCCTGGGGGTCTGGGTGGGGTGTCCTGGTGGGGGAGGGGTGTGTGGGGTGTCCAGGTGGGGTGGTATGTCTAGGTGGTGGTGGTGGGGTTGCAGGGAAGGGGGGTGTGGGCTGTTTGGGAGGGTGGGCGGAGCTATGCAGGGGGGTACGGGGTGTCCAGGGGGGTACGGGGGTGGGCGGGATGTCCACAAGGGTGGACGGGCTGTCCACGGGGGTGGACGGGCTGTCAAGGAGGGGTGGGCGGGCTGTCCAGGGGGGGTGGGTGGGCTGGCCACTGGGGGTAGGGGTGTCCAGGGGGTGGGCGGGCTATCCAACGGGGTGGGGGCTGTCCATAGGGAGAAGGGGTGTCCAGGGGGTGGGTGGGCTGTCCACGGGGGTGGTTGGGCTGTCTAGGGGGTTGGGGCGTCCACGGGGGTGGGTGGGTTGTCCACGGGGGTGGGCGGGGCAGTCCACGGGGGTGGGAAAGGCTGTCCACGGGGGTGGGCGGGGCTGACCAGGGGGTGTGGGCTGTCATGGGGGTCCGGGTGGGGTGTCCTGGTGGGGGAGGGGTGTGTGGGGTGTCCAGGGGGGTTGGTATGTCAAGGTGGTGGTGGTGGGGTTGAAGGGGAGGGGGGTGTGGGCTATTTGGGAGGGTGGGCGGGGCTATCCCGGGGGGTACGAGGTGTCCAGGGGGTACGGGGGTGGGCGGGCTATCCACAAGGGTGGACGGGCTGTCCACGGGGGTGGCCGGGCAGTCAAGGAGGGGTGGGCGGGCTGTCCAGGGGGGGTGGGTGGGCTAGCAACAGGGGGTAGGGGTGTCCAGGGGGTGGGCGGGCTATCCAAGGGGGTGGGGGGTTGTCCATAGGGAGAAGGGGTGTCGAGGTGGGTGGGTGGGCTGTCCACAGGGGTGGTTGGGGTTGTCTAGGGGGTAGGGGGTGTCCACGGGGGTGGGTGGGTTGTCCACGGGGGTGGGCGGGGCTGTCCACGAGGGTGGGAAAGGCTGTCCACAGGGGTGGGCGGGGCTGTCCAGGGGGTGTGGGCTGTCCTGGGGGTGTGGGTGGGGTGTCCTGGTGGGGGAGGGGTGTGTTGGGTGTCCAGGGGGTTGGTATGTCTAGGTGGTGGTGGTGGGGTTGCAGGGGAGGGGGTGTGGGCTATTTGGGAGGGTGGGCGGGGCTATCCCAGGGGGGTACGGGGTGTCCAGGGGGGTACGGGGGTGGGCGGGCTATCCACAAGGGTGGACGGGCTGTCCACGGGGGTGGCCGGGCTGTCAAGGAGGGGTGGGCGGGCTGTCCAGGGGGGCTGGGTGGGCTGGCCAAAGGGGGTGGCCGTGCTCTCGCGAACCCCTCGTCCGAACATCATCGACCCCCGTGGACAACCCACCTTTTATCCCAAATTTCATATATTTATACATTATTTTATTATATTTTGTCTCAAATTATCTAAAATATGTGTTTGATGTTCTTCACGTGACCTATCATAATTCCTTCTCATAATCTATATTGATCATGGGAAGATCCCATGCATGATTCATGATCACTCAAATTATTCTGCAGATCATACATAATGGAAGCCTTACAGGATGTGAGATGATTATATCTATGAAATCTACTCAGGTACCTGGTGAGGAAGTGCATATTAATTCAAAAAGGTAAATCACATATGAGGATACCCTACTAATATGGTTATGGGATGAGGCATGCTCTGATGTGATAACACATTAAGTTCTTGTTGGTTTTACATTTTTTCAATAACACATTAGTATGTTTTTTTCACATGTGTAGTTGATACCATGATTATTTTCTTCCTTTATCGTTTACATAAATGTATTTTCTATTAAAGTTCAATCCTATTGAATTCTTTATGACAAAATGACTTATATGAATTCTTTTTACAGAATGGACAGAAGTTGGATGAATGAAACCGATCGTATCTCAAGCGATTTTCAAAACAATTTGGAGAGCTTTATAGATTTTGCACTTCACAATTCTTCAGATAGTGGTCGCATACACTTCCCATGTTCCAATTGTGTTGGTAGACCTTGGTTGAGTCGTGAAGAAGTCAGCTACCACATAACCAAAAAAGGTTTTCAAGCAAACTACTTTGTGTGGTATCACAATAGGGATAAAATGAAATCTCAAATTGGTGATGATCGAAATGAAAGGACTGGAATGGAGAATTTGTTAGATGATCGGTTTCTGTTTATTCGTTATCATGAAAAAGAAAGGATTTCGACTCAAGAAGACGTCTATATGAGGACAACTGATGCATCTAGGGAAAATGATGATATTGATAGTGTGAAAAAATTGAATGATGCTGCCACGACTCCAGTATATCGACAATGTGATAAAATGAAAAAGATGGAATTTTTAATCCGATTGTTTCATGGAAAAACTATGTATGGGATTTCTAAATAGCAATCGATTACATTCTTACCCTATTGAAGGATTTACTTCCAGATGATGCAGATATTCCCTCAAACCACTATATGGCATGGAAGCTACTTGAAGAACATGGATTTTCCAGAAACAAAATTCATGCTTGCCTGAAAGATTGCAGTTTATTCTGGGAAGAAACCACTGAACGAAATGAATGTATAAAATGTGGCACATCCCACTGGAAGTCAAAATCTGATGGAACACCATCCCGCGTTCCACAGAAAGTAATGTGGCACTTTCCATTGATCCCCAGACTCCAAAATCTTTTTATGTCTGATGAAATATCAATAAAAATGAGATGGCATGATACCGAGAGAAAGAAGGCTAATGATGAGTTGGTTCATCCAGCAGATGGATTTGCATGGCAGAGATTTGATGCTCGACATCCTTATTTTGCAGCTGACATGCGTAATGTGATGCTGGGTCTTTCATGCGACGATTTTAATCCGTTTGGGCAGATGCTTACTTCGCACCGCACATGGGTAGTTTTTATACACATTTATAATCTTCCCCCATGGTTGTGTATGAAAAAATCTTTCACTTTCATGATTATACTCATATCTGGTCCTTCTGATCCCGGAATTGATATTGATGTATACATGAAACCTTTAAAAAAAGAGTTTAAACTTCTTTGGGATGTGGGTGTGCGCACATACGATGCATGTTCGAAAGACATATTTCAGATGCGTGCTGCGATTATGTGGACGATCAATGATTTTCTGACTTATGCAATGATGTCGGGATGGAGCAGGAAGGGAAAACTGTCATGTCCAGTTTGTATGAGGATACACGATCCAGAAGACTGAAACATCGTTGTAGTTTCAGTTTTATGGGACATCGACGATTTTTGCCAAAGGATCATCCATGTAGAATGAATCGTCGAAGATTTGATAATACTATAGAGAACGATGATCCACATCAGCGTATGTCTGGAACTGATGTGCTTAATGAATTGAAAGATTTCAGTTTTTCATTCGGGAAGGGTCAAATGAAATCTGGAAAGAGAAAGAATGTTTCCACAGAAACCTTTTACAATTGGAGGAAGAGGAGTATCTTTTTTGATTTGCCTTATTGGTCAACCAATTTGCTAAGTCATTGCTTAGACGTAACTCATATTGAAAAGAATATATGTGAAATGTTGATTTCAGTTCTTCTAAATGTCAAGGGGAAGACAAAAGATGATTTACGATCTCGACGTGACTTGGTGGATTGGGGCATCAGACCAGAATTGCATCCTGTGCATATGAGTGAAAATAAATGGCAACTTCCATGTGCTTCTTATGTGATGACACCTACTGAAGAAAAAAAACAATTTCTGGAAGTATTAGAGACTATTAGAGTTCCTGATGTCTATTCAAGCAACATATCTAAACGGGTCAACAGAAGAGAGTTGAAGCTAAAATCATTGAAGACTCGTGATTATCACGTTCTACTGCATGAGTTGCTTCCAATAGAAATCTGTCATCTTTTGTCCAATAATGTAAGGGTGGGTGTTATTCGGTTGTGCCATTTGTTTAGAGATCTTTGTTCTAAGAAGTTTTCCAAGTCTTTCTTGCAAAAAATGTTGACAGATGCCCCATTAATTTTGTGTGAGTTGGAGAAAATATTTCCCCCATCATTTTTCACATGCATGCTGCATCTGAATGTCCATATTCCAACTGAAAAACTTCTCGGAGGACCTGTTTCTTTTCGTTGGATGTATCCAACTGAAAGAAATATGTTCACATTAAAGTCTTATGTTCGAAACAAGAATCATCCCGAAGGTTCTATCGTGAACGGTTACTTAGCTCAAGAATGTATGGATTTCTGTTCGATGTATTTGTCTGATCTTACTACAAGAATGAACAAACCAATGAGAAATGAAGAAGAACAATATGAGAAAATTGAACCCAGTTTTCCATCACTTCCTCAAACAGGAGGAATTCCTGGATCATATACATTTAAGACATTAATCCATGAAGAGCGGGAGATGGCACATTGCACAGTTTTGTTCAACTGTTATTTGTTCGATGACTATATCAGGTAACAAAATTGAAAATGTATATCTTACATATATATCTGTTAAACTAATCATATTTTTTATCTACAGGGAACATAAAAAAATGATAAATAGGAAGCATCGTTCTTTATCTTTGAGAAGGAGAGAGACTTTGCATAGCAAAGAGTTTTCTGCTTGGTTAAAATTGAAGGTAAAAATATTACTGTTTAAATTAATTATTTCAATATTTAATTAAGTTTAACTGTCATATATATTGCAGGTATTGAGTTTGTCTGCTGACTCTGTCTCTAAGGAAATAAGAGCTTTGGCTTTTGGTCCTAATACCGTGGTTCGTGATTGTAAATCAATTGTTATCAATGGGTACAGATTTATTGTCACTGAATGAGCCAAAAACATGAGAACACAACATGATGGTATTATGGTTACTGCCACAACAGATTGTTATTCCAGTGCATCAGATAGTAGACCGCAACATGAAAATGTGGGTTATTATGGAGTCGTTGAGAAAATAATAATATTGGATTATTACTCTAATGGATGAGTCACAATGATGAAATGCCATTGGTTTGATTCAATGACGAGACATGGCACATTTATTGATGATTATGGATTTCGAGTAATTAATATAACCCGCACTCTTGCTACCAAAGAACCATATGTGTTGGCATCAATGGCTAAACAAGTTTTTTATGTCAAAGATCAACTTCAACCTGAATTTGGTGTCATAGTTGAAGTAATTCCAAGACAAATTTTTGATGATGCTGATGATGGAATTGACATTGTCCCTATTGCCATTGGAACCAATCCATTTATTTATTTTGATGATTCCAGTAGCTCAATTGTCAGAGTTGATTGTGAACCTGATGTTGTGGTTGGAAATATATAGAATCATTCATCCATGTTCTCAATTCTTTTGGTTTACCTCGAGTTGGGTTGTTAAGGTTGGTAATATTCATATTTATTTAGAATTGATCACAAATATGTTTTAGCTGACTTGACAGTTATGTGAATTTTCAATGTTTATTGGTTGCTGTTTTATTTGAATTGCATTTTCTAATTTGGAATTGAACTGTATTCAAACCAAATCAAACAATATTTCTAACTTGGTGAACATTACAACTTGTATGTTTTATTAAATTCATTCAAGCTCTTCTAAAACAACTGATAGCTAAATTACCAATGAATCCCCTCATTCCCTCATATATTTAGTATTTTGGTTTACACATTAATTTCCTTTTTATACTTAATTACATATTTGTTTTCAAATGCAGGAAATGCAGCCAATTGAAGAGAGACGAAGAAAAAAAATGGCAGAGAACAATCGTCGGATGGAGGAGCTGGGCGTTCCACCATTAGTGCCTACAGTGAGTACTTTATTTCAAATATATATATATATATATACAGAATATATAATTTCATGTGATTAATTTTTTTGTAAACTTTTTTGTAGGATCCACCGTTACGTCGACAGTTATTCGACGAGGAGCCTAGTACTGGTCCTAGTACTCAGGCCGATGGTACGAGGAGGGTTCGTACCAGAGGTGGACATAGAGCTGCACATGCCCGACTAGACCCTGCCCCTCCCACTGACGTTTCATCCTTCCCACATTCTGATCCCGATGTGTCGTTAGGGACACACGAGGTATTTAGGCCTCCCATGTTTTCACTACCTTATGCATCTTCTGCCCCATCATTTTCACATCCCATGATGATTCCCACTCCCTAGTCAGCATCAGGTCATACAGTTGTTCCATCTTCTTTTCCTTCTACTTATGTCTCTCCGAGCTTTTATATTCCATCGTCTTTGACTCCTGTTCCACCAGAGGGTGTTCCATCAGGTTCTGTGGATCCGGCGCCACTCATTGATCAGACTAGCGCAGGTATATTTATAAAACCCTAACAAATTTTTATAGCAATATTTATTTTCATTATAACATGTTTTGATAAAATATTTGTTTTTCTTTCATGACAGATACATTTACTCACAGGAGGCGGGGGCGGGGCCGTACACGCATGCGTTCGGTGTGGAACCGTCGCACACAAGTTATGGTGGAATATAATGAAGACAATCAGATGGTTGAGAAAACAGGGCAGCAATGTCGGAGTTTTCTGGCGACGCTTGCCAAATACTCCGACATCATTCCCGTCAGCCCGCTGTCATGGAGACATTTGCCACATGAGGTCAAAGATAGAGCTTGGGCAGAGATATGGGTAAAAAAATCTGTTGTATTTAATGCCATGAATTATTTTTGTATTTATATTGGACGAGTACCCAGTTTAAGGTATGAATTACATTTGAGGTATTTAAATAATAACATTCAAGTTTTGCATTAATATTACCCTTTGTATTATCTAATTTTATTTAGGAATCATCTGGAAAAAATTAAAAAAACATTGATGCAAAAAAATACCTCCATACACTAGGACGCACGATGATGCCGGATCATGAGAGGCCGCAGGTATGACAATTGTTTATAAGTTTTATTTACGACTTACATTTTCTTTTGTTTCCTAAATTATTTAATCATTTGATAAAGTTTTTATATAACTTTTTTTGTCAATGTCATTGTAGAGGCAAGTACAAAATATTGAAGGACGTGTGCCTCGAGGAAAACTGTTTTTCTCAAGTAGACGAAAAAAGAATGGAAGTGCTGTCAACAAAGAGACTCAACAGCAGATTATAAGTTTTAATCTGTTGATTTTATATTTTAATATCTATTTTTTAACTTAATAATATATTTATATTTGTAACAGGATTCTTTAGAGGCCCTCGATGCCCAAGAAGCAGACAATTTTGGGCCATCTGATCACTTACATCAGGTGTTGGGAGAGGATCATTCTGGCAGAGTACGCTGCCGACCTAGGATAGCCCCGACGGGGTATTGGCATGCCTCAGGTACAAGTTGTAGTGCCACCGAGCTGCAGAAAGTTAGGGCACAGGCAGAACAAGATGAGAAAAGGGCCACAGAGACGGCAGAATAGTCTACTAGGTCAAACAGTGCATTTATGACATTTATTGAAGTTCTACGTCCAACACTTCCAGCAGAGGCCAGCCCAGCGATTGATGAATACATGTCGTCGATACATTCTATATATGGTGCACCAGGTGGCAGTTCCAGTGGTGGTCAGGCCAATGTCTAGCTTGAAGATGATGATGGCGAAGAGTCTGATGCGGAAGAGGAGGGAGATGAGGAGGGCGTGGAGGAGGGCGAAGGCGAGGAGGAGGGCGTTGTGGAGGGTGAGGACGATGAAGAGGACGATGACGAGGGAGATGATGATGATGATGATGGTGATGGTGATGCTGATGTGGGACATATTGATCCGTTACATTTTTGACTTATATTACTGAGATTTGATGTTTAATCTATTCTAGTTGTTGGTTTTATCTAGACTCGTAGTATAGTATTGGAGTTGAGTTATTTTTATATATTGTCTGTTTTTATGGACGTTTTTGTCTTTTAGGGGTTGTGTGTTTGAGAACTCCCTGGACAACCCCCCCCCCCCCCCCCCCTCATTCTTGGACCCTGGACAACCCCCCCCCCTCCCCCTTGGACCCTGAACACCCCCCAAACAACCCCCGGACAGCCCCGCGGACAGCCCCCTGGATAACCCCCCCCCCCCCCCCCCGTACAGCCCCCCACCCTCCACCCTGGACCCCGGATAGCCCCCCGGACAGCCCCCCGGACAACCCCCCCACCCTCCCCCTTGGACCCCGGACAACCCCCCAAACACCCCCCGGACAGCCCCCCGGACAGCCCCCTGAACAACCCCGGACAACCCCCTGAACAACCCCAGAACAACCCCTGAAAAACCCCTGAACAACCCCCTGAACAACCCCAGGACAGCCCCCTGAACAACCCCGGACAGCCCCCTGAACAACCCCCAAACACCCCCCGGACAGACCCCGCACAGCCCCCCCACCCTCCTCCTTGGTCCCCGGACAGCCCCCTGGACACCCACCGGACAGCCCCCCCGGACAGCCCCCCGGACAGCCCATCCACCTTCCTTAATTTCATTAGCTCTGAAATGTTTCATAGCACGATCAACTAAAATCTAATCCATACTAAATATGATATAAAAATATTCAATATTAATTTCCATAAGATTTTAAGTGAAAACAAAAAGTGACATACGAAAAACTGACCAAACGCATTCGAAATGTGTTGATGCTTTAGGACAACGATCCATGGGTCATATGTGACGTGTACGAATCAACCCCGCCTCAATCCGAGGCGCGGTTTGGCCGGAACAACTCAAAGTGTATGTCTTTTGTTTCAAAAGGACATCATTTTAAGTGAAAAACATCAACTGTCATACGGAAAACCGGCCAAACGCATTCGGATTGTGTTGATACTTTAAGACAACGATCCATGGGTCATTTGAGATGTATACGAGTCAAACCCGCCTAAATCCGAGATGCGGTGTGGTTGGGACCACTCTAAGTGACTTTCTTTTGTTTAAAATGGACAGTATTTTAAGTACATGCGGAAAACCAACCAAACGCATTCAGTTTCTATTGAAACTTTAGGAGAACGATCCATGGGTCATATGTGACGTGTACGAGTCAACGCCACCTCAATCCGAGGCACGGTGTGACCGACACCACTCAAAGTGTCTCTATTTTGTTTAAAATGGACTTCATTTTTAGTGAAAACAACAAATGACATACGGAAAACCGACCAAACGGATTCTGATTGTGTTTATACATTAGCACAATGATCCATGGGTCATATGTGACGTGTACTAGTCAACCCAGCCTCAATCCGAGGCGTGGTGTGGACAGCACAACTCAAAGTGTATGTCTTTTGTTTCAAAAGGACATCATTTTAAGTGAAAAACATCAACTGGCACACGGCACGTCCGATTGACGTTCCGTCTACTCGAACACTTCATAAATCACTCACCCGTATTTGTCGTCTGATTTCAGGCCATTCCGAAATCATTCGGCCCGTTTGGACCACCCTCACGCGCATTTACGAAGCGCGCACATCACTTAAAACACGAATATTGAGTCGTACCGCGCAAACCGTATGTTTGATTGACGTTCCGTCTGCGCGTAAACATCACGAATAGAAATTAGAATGTTGCATGGTGGTCTCAACTCAATCTGAGGTCGTCCGCTAGGAATTTGACCGTTGGACGCCCGTTTTGGCCGTTTATGACACCATAACTGCATTGTCGGTCACCGCGGGCACACAGAATGTCCGATTGACGTGTCGTCTACTCGACCACTTCATAAATCACTCTCCCATATTTGTCGTCTGATTTCAGGCCATTCTGACTTCGTTCGGCCCATTTGGACCCCCCTCACGCACGTTTACGAAGCGCGCACATCACTTAAAACACAAATATTGAGTCGTACCGTGAAAACCGCACGTCCGATTGACGTGCTGTATCCGCGTACATGTCACGAATAATAATTAGAATGTTGCATGGTGGTTTCAGCTCAATCTGAGGTCGTTCGCTATGAATTTGACCGTTGGACGCCCGTTTTGGCCGTTTATGACACCAGAAGTGCGTTGTCGGTCACCGCGGGCACACGGCACGTCCGATTGACGTGCCGTCTACTCGAACACTTCATAAATCACTCTCCCGTATTTTTCGTCTGATTTCAGGCCATTCTGACTTTGTTCGGCCCATTTGGACCCCCTCACACGCGTTTACGAAGCGCGCACATCACTTAAAACACGAATATTGAGCCGTACCGCGCAAACCGCACGTCCGATTGACGTGCCGTCTGCGTGTACACGTCACGAATAATAATTAGAATGTTTCACGGTGGTTTCAGCTCAATTCGAGGTTGTCTGCTATGAATTTGACCGTTTGACGCCCGTTTTAGCCGTTTATGACACCAGAACTGCGTTGTCGGTCAGCGCGGGTACACGGAACGTCCGATTGACGTGCCGTCTACTCGAGAACTTCAGAAATCACTCACCCGTATTTTTTTTCTGATTTCAGGTCATTCCGAAATCGTTCGGCCCGTTTGGACCACCCTCACGCGCGTTTACGAAGCGCACACATCACTTAAAACACGAATATTGAGTCGTACCGCGCAAACCGCACGTCCGATTGACGTGCCGTCTGCGCGTACATGTCACGAATAATAATTAGAATGTTGCACGGTGGTTTCAGCTCAATCTGATGTCGTTCTCTATGAATTTGACCGTTGGACGCCCGTTTTGGCCGTTTATGACACCAGAACTGCGTTGTCGGTCACCGCGGGCACACGGCACGTCCGATTGACGTGCCGTCTGCTCGAGCACTTCAGAAATCACTCTCCCATATTTTTCGTCTGATTTCAGGCAATTCCAAATTCGTTCGGCCCATTTGGACCCCCCCTCACGCGCGTTTACGAAGCGCGCGCATCACTTAAAACACGAATATTAAGCCGTACCGTGCAAACCGCACGTCCGATTGATGTTCCGTCTGCGCGTACACGTCAAGAATAATAATTAGAATGTTGTACGCTGGTTTCAGCTCAATCTGAGGTCGTCCTCTATGAATTTGACCGTTTGACGTCCGTTTTGGCCGTTTATGACACCAGAAATGCGTTGTCGGTCACCGCGGGCACACGACACCTCCGATTGAGGTGCCGTCTACTCGACCACTTCCTAAATCACTCACCCGTTTTTTTCGTCTGATTTCAGGCCATTCCGAAATCGTTCGGCCTGTTTGGACCACCCTCACGCGCGTTTATGAAGCGCGCGCATCACTTAAAACACGAATATTGAGTCGTACCGTGCAAACCGCACGTCCGATTGACATGATGTCTGCTCGTACACGTCACGAATAATAATTATAATGTTGAACGGTGGTTTAAGCTCAATCTGAGGTCGTCCTCTATGAATTTGACCGTTGGACGCCCGTTTTGGCCGTTTATGACACCATAACTGCGTTGTCGGTCACCGCAGGCACACTGCACGTCTGATTGACGTGCCGTCTACTCAACCACTTCATAAATCACTCTCCCGTATTTTTCTTCTGATTTCAAGCCATTCCGACTTCGTTCGGCCCGTTTGGACCCCCCTCACGCGCGTTTACGAAGCGCGCACATCACTTAAAACACGAATATTGAGCCGTACCGCGCAAACTGCACGTCCGATTGATGTGCTGTCTGCGCGTACACGTCACGAATAATAATTAGAATGTTACAAGGTGGTTTCAGCACAATATGAGGTCGTCCGCTATGAATATGACCGTTTGATGCCCCTTTTGGCCGTTTGTGACACCAGAACTGCGTTGTCGGTCACCGCGGGCACACGGCACGTCCGATTGACGTGACGTCTGCTCGACCACTTCATAAATCACTCACCCGTATTTGTCGTCTGATTTTAGGCCATTCCGAAATCGTTTGGCCCATTTGGACCACCCTCACGCGCGTTTACAAAGCGCACGCATCACTTAAAACACGAATATTGAGCCGCACCGCGCAAACCGCACGTCCGATTGATGTGCCGTCTGCGCGTACACATCACGAATAATAATTAGAATGTCGCACGGTGGTTTCAGCTCAATCTGGAGACGTGGTGTGGCCGGCACCACTCAAATTGTCCGTCTTTTGTTTCAAAAGGATGTCATTTTAAGTGAAAAGCATCAATTGGCATACGGAAAACCGACCAAACGCATTCTGAATCTGTTGATAATTTATCGCAACAATCCATGGGTCATATGTGACGTGTACGAGCCAACCCGGGATGAATCCGAGTCGCGGTGTGGCCAGGATAAGTCTAATTGGCTCTCTTTTGTTTAAAATGGACACAATTTTAAGTACATACGGAAAAACGACCAAACGGATTCGGTTTCCGTTGAAACTTTAGGAGAACGATCCATGGGTCGTATGTGACGTGTACGAATCAACCCCGCCTCAATAAGAGACGCGGTGTGGCCGGCACCACTCAAAGTGTCTGTCTTTTGTTTCAAAAAGACGTCATTTTAACTGAAAAGCATCAATTGACATACGAAAAACTGACCAAAGGCATTCAGACTGTGTCAATACTTTAGCACAAGGATCCATGGGTCGTATGTGACGTGTACGAGTCAATCCCGCCTCAATCCGAGGAGCGGTGTGGCCGACACCATTCTAACTGTGTCTCTTTTGTTTAAAATGGACAGGATTATAAGTGAAAAGAACAACTGGCAAACAAAAACCAAAGAAACTCATTCCGAATCTATTAATAATTTATCACAACGATCCATCGGTCATATGTGACCTGTACGAGCCAACCCGGGCTCAATCCGAGTCGCGGTGTGGCCGAGATCAGTCTACGTGTCTCTCTTTTGTTTAAAATGGACAACATTTTAAGTACATACAGAAAACCGACCAAACGCATTCAGTTTACATTGAAACTTTAGGAGAACGATCCATGGGTCATATGTGATGTGTAAAAATCATCCACGCCTCAATCCGAGGCGTGGTGTGGCCGACACCACTCTAACTGTGTCTGTTTTTTTTAAAATGGATAGGATTTTAAGTGAAAAGAACTGGCATACGCAAAACAGACCAAACGCATTCTCCATTGAAACTTTAGGAGAACGATCCATGGGTCATATGTGACATGTACGAATCATCCCCATCTCAATCCGAGATGCGGTGTGGCCGACACCGCTCTAACTATGTCTCTTCTGTTTAAAATGGACATGATTATAAGTGAAAAAGAACAACTGGCATACGCAAAACTGACCAAATGCATTCCGAATCTTTTGATCATTTATCACAATGATCCATGGGTCATATGTGACATGTACGAGGCAACCCGGGTTTAATCCGAGTCGTGGTGTGGCCGGGATTAGTCTAAGTGGCTCTCTTTTGTTTAAAATGGACACCATTTTAAGTACATACGGCAAACCGACCAAACGCATTTGGTTTACATTGAAAAATTATAAGGATGATCCATGGGTCATATGTGACGTGTACGAATCATCCCCGCCTCAATCCGAGGCGCGGTGTGGCCGACACTGCTCTAACTGTGTCTGTTTTGTTTAAAATGGACAGGATTATAAGTGAAAAGAACAGCTGGCATACGCAAAACTGACCAAACGCATTCAGAATCTTTTGATAATTTATCACAACGATCCATGGGTCATATGTGACGTGTATGAGACAACCCGGGTCAATCCGAGTCGCGGTGTGGCCGAGATCAGTCTAAATGGCTCTCTTTTGTTTAAAATGGATACCATTTTAAGTACATATGGAAAACCGACCAAACGCATTCGGTTTCCATTGTAAATTTAGGAGAACGATACATGGGTCCTATGTGACGTGTAAGAATCATCCCCGACTCAATCCGACATGCGGTGTGGCTGACACCACTCAAAGTGTCCGTCTTTTATTTCAAAAGGACGTCATTTTAAGTGAAAGGCATCAACTGACATACGGAAGAATGACCAAACGCATTCGGATTCTATCGATACTTTAGCACAACGATCAATGGGTCATATGTGACGTGTACAAGTCAACCCCGTCTTAATCCGAGACGCGGTGTGTCCGACACCGCTCTAACTCTGTCTCTTTTGTTTAAAATGGACATGATTATAAATGAAAAGAACAACTGGCATACGCAAAACCAACCAAATGCATTCGGAATATTTTGATAATTTATCACAACGATCCATGGGTCATATGTGACATGTACGAGCCAACCCGGGATGAATCTGAGTCGCAGTGTGGTCATGATTAGTCTAAGTGTCACTCTTTTGTTTAAAATGGACAACATTTTAAGTACATACGGAAAACCGACCATACGCATTCGGTTTCCATTTAAACATTAGGAGAACGATACATGGGTCATATGTGACGTGTACGAATCAACCCCGCCTCAATTGGAGAGGCGGTGTGGTCGGCACCACTCATAGTGTCCATCCTTTGTTTCAAAAGGACGTCATTTTAAGTGAAAAACATCAACTGGAATACGGAAAACCGACCAAACACATTCGGATTGTGTCGATACTTTATCACAACGATCCATGGGTCAAATGTGACGTGTACGAGTCAACCCCGCCTCAATATGAGGTGCAGTGTGGCTGGTATCACTTCAGGTGTATGAATTTTGTTTAAAATGGACATCATTTGAGGTAAAAATATATGGTATAGAAAAAACCGATCAAATTATGAATTGAATTTCGGATTCCACATATAATTGTCATCTGAATTTTAAATTGAATTATATATGAATTATGTACGTTTATAATTACGTTATGAATTCTAATTTAATTATGGATGTGTATAGTTTCAGGATCTTTATATGTTAAATGTGTATGAATTTGTTCGTAATTGTATATGTATGTTTTATTTTATTGTAGGTACAATAATTGGATTGAAAATGAGGTCAAAATGAGGCCTGATGGAGAGGGGCCGGATGGACAGGGGCTGTACGAATTGCAGGGTGCTGCAATTTGCAGCATAGGGTATGCCAACGGTTTAAAACTGTTGGCATATAATCCAAAAGAAGTTTTTACCAGCGGTTCATTGAACCGTGGGTAAATATCTCTTTTCCCAATGGTTCTAAACCGTTGGGAAAGAGTTTGGGATATTGATATTTCCCAACGGTTCTCCCAAACCGTTGGGAAAAACTATCCCAACAGTTTGGCAGAACCGTTGGGATAGGGTGGCTTTTGTGAGCCTATACCAATAGTTTCCAGTAAAACGTTGGGAAAACCTTTTCCCAACGGCTTACCTCCCTACGTTTATCACAACCGTTGGTATATCATATACCAACGGTTAGAGGGGCTTTCCCAACGGTTGTGAACCGTTGGGAAATATTATATTTCCAGTAGTGCTTGATGTTTCTCCTAAGAGGAAAAGGGAATATACTGTGATGGGTATTCCAAGTGTAACTCCCTATTTAGTTGTGATAGTTACAATGTAATTTTGATACGAATTCCATAAGTAACCTTTATGATTTATTATTTGTGTGTGTTATTCATAAATATTACGATTTCGTAAGGTATGTTATGACTGAAAAGTATGGTTTCATTGATTTTTATTTATTGATGGGAAAATGTTTTCCTTCCTTATTTTATAACCCTTACCGAGTTTTTTATACTCATCCCAAGTTTTTGAAATGTTTTACATACGATATAAAGATGAATATGGTCAAGGATGGGATCATGGAAAATTCATGCTATCTAAAATATGGAACTAGACATGTTTAGTTTTATGAGTTTTTATTTTATGAAAAAATGGATACTGAGTAGTAATGTCTCCATGTAATATTCAAGTAGTTATGAAATAATTATGGCCTAATTCTCTAAAACTATAATCCTGAGAAGATCCTCAATGTGAATTATTCATTTAATTCAATATTATGTAATGTTTACGGTCAGGTCCTTATAGTTGGTATCAATGGTTGGTTTAGATAACTTTAGAGGTTAGGGTATTCGTTAAGCCAAAGTGACACTACCATAATGGTTAGGATTTCAAAAGTAGTTATAGTTTTTTAGATAATGTGAATGATTTTAAGATAACATGAATAATTACGTCTTAGTATTTACCCTACAAATAAGATATTATATGATGATTTTTCTGAGATAATCACACTAACCTTTTTTGTTTTTTTAAATGGTTGTATCTAATAGGAATCAAAGAAACAATGGATGTGAAGAAAACTGTGACGGTTTTCTGAATGAACAATTGAATGAAATGAGAGTTGAAATTAGAAATCTTGTGGTTATTCTCAACTAACTATCTAGAGTCATGATTGTCCACATGAACCTTAGTGATTCTTATAATGAAACATTTATGCAAGAAACAAATCCCTACAGAAGTTGAAGTTATAATCATAAAAGTAAGTAAGTTCAAAAACCTATGTGTCTTGGATGTGGAATAAAACTCATAGGAAAATGATTCAGTGGGAATAGAAGATGTTATATATGTGGAAATGAAGCTCATAAATCAAGAACCTTCCATGGAAAAAGGAAGCATCCAGTTGACTATAGGAAAGCGAATGAAGTTCTTTCTTAGTGATTAATTGAATGTTTTAAATGTGGTTTTCATGGTCATTATACAATCACATGTCCTACGAAGTATTTTTGGGAATGAGATCACCAAGATCGTACAAATATTTGTTTACAAATACCTAATGCCATTCCGATTGAGGATGAAGAAACAAACAATGACCAATGGAAGGTATGGATTATTTCTTAACATATGTTTTGATATTATTGATTCTTAGGATATGATCCATCATTTTTTTGTAGGAAAGAATTATTTCAGAATATGTTGAAAAAGAATAGTTTGTGGATCATGAATAATGTTGAATGAGTAATAAGTCATCATATAATGGATTCAAGAGTTATGGTAGATTTTAGGAAGGTGAAATTCTTAAAAGTATGAAGACTCTTTTGATGATGAGAATTACAATAGAATAATTTTTATAGTACGTGTAACCCTGAAGTTTGATATATAAAAATTTTATTCAAGGAATAATTATCTTTTCTTTTTGGGATATAGTTATCAAGAACCATTTGGGTGTATATGATCCTTGAATTTGAGGCAATTACAGGTTAATACTTTTTTGGGATTCCAAATGAATGTTATTAGATAAAATTAATGGTTAAAATATGTTATGGTTATTTTTGATGAATTTATCTCTTTTTGTGAATGTTATAAAATTATATAGTTTTTGAAAAAAAGGACACACCTGGACTGTGTGACAACACGCCGCATCAGACAAAGCTGTGGGAATCGAACCCACAACCAAAGTGCGGCTGGTATTTATCGCCTAACACTGGACTATGTGAAGTCCCTGGTTAGTATGACTAGTTCATTTTAGTTAGATGATTTTGTGAATCAATAATAATTTGATTTTGGATTATATATGGAAATTATTAACCTATCATTGAAAATATGTGATTATGTTAATTACTTTTCAATATGAGACTTTAAGAGTAACAGATGTTATATGGTGATAAATGTTAAGATTTATCTTGGAAGACTATGTGATTAAATCCTTTTGAGATTTCAGTTTCAATCTTAGTTTTGTTTACATTGAATAATTTTATGGACAATTGTTTATTGAATAGTCTTGGTTGAACTTTGGGTTTTTTTGACAAATTTTGGAGATTAAGAGCATTTTTTCTTTTTGGAATGATTATAATTTTTGGGGATTATCTTGATCTTATACTAACCAATTTTGGTTTTGATTAAGTTCTAAAGACATGGGAAATATATAGTTCATCTTTTGTAGATTATGTTAACCTCTTAAAGTTGATTATATCACTTTTAATGTGAACAAGGCATCCTAAATACTCATCATTTTGAAGAAATATGAGTATGTGTTATAAATATAGTAAAGGATGAAAGTCTACATGACAAGTAAGTATGTTTCCTTATGTTTTTAGTTAATCTCATAAGTATATTACTCAATGAAAAGTAACGGAAAAAATGTTGTATGTTAACTTTACCTATTGGGGAATCAATGACTTTTTAACCCATCACAAGTTTGTTATTTTCTGGTGGTTAACTTTCTCCTAATCATGTTTTCTACCACTCTCCATTAGAACATGACGATTTTTTTTCTCTTCCATATCCATGTTTTCCTACAGGGAATCCTAGTATGGGTTGTCTAGGGTGACCTTTTTATATATCTTTCAATATTTTAATGTGATAGTTTTATTGAATCATTTTCTGATGTGGGACTTTCAATGATGTTTCTGAGCCCAGTTTTAAAATTGCGAGGACGCAATTCCCAAAAGAGGGGGCTGATGTAACATCAAAGGAAAATAAATAATATGAAATTTTCATATTTATTAATATTTGTGATTTAAATGTTAATTTTACTTTAAAGAGGTTGTTATGTTTGATAGCATACCTGATACACAACAACAAGATTCATTGAAATCTTACATTGCACACTTAAAATTTAATATTATTTTAAATGGCAGTTAACTCCTAGACATTGTATTGGTGGGAATGAAAAAAACTAACTAAAATATGATTATACATGTTTTCTAAATGTGTTTACATTTATCCAATAAAAGTTAGAGGCTTAAAATGTGAATGAATCTCATTTTAAGCATAATTTGCATTAAATGGTCAATTTACTACCTTTTAATGGTGAAACCTCTTTAAATATAGTATTTGTCACATTAATACATTGTATTTGACCAAATTAAATCCTTCTATATAATGGGGACATCAAAACTTACTTTGTGTACATATTTGGAATTTTTTTGATAAAGTTCATTTTTTAATGAATAGTGAAAAATATTGTATTTTAATTCAAAATTGTGATTTAATATAATATATTTATACGGTTAGATTATATTTATAATTATTTTTAACGTGTAATTAGAATATATTTTTACAATTTAATCCAATTTTGGTCATTGAATTGATTTAACTTAGAATTTGGACATAAACAAGTGTCAATCTTTTGATAGTTATTATTTCTTAAAAACACACTATTTGTTTCAACAACAAAAATTAATTTTAAAATTAATTAATTCTAGTTTTATGTTTTGAATTTGGAAAACTAAAAATCATTTTTTAATTCGTAATATCAAATAAATCTTATGCTGACTTTTTTGTATTTTTCTAAAAAATCTCAACTTTTGATGAATAGTGAAACCACTTTGTAGTAGTCAAAAAATAACTTTTTCATTTAAATGAAATATTACCATTTATGTGAATTGAATTTCTAAAATACAACATACATGGTTATTATCAATAAGTAAAATGTGTTTCAATAAGTTGAAAATAATTTTTGGTGAATAGTAACTATTGACTTTTATTCACCACGATTAAAGGTAAATAGGGAAATTCAAGGTAAACATAATATTGTAATAATTCAAAATTACTTTATCACATGTACTAACATTATTGGATGAGTAATTTACTACCATGGGAATCTTTTGGTATATTTTGGGACCCCATGGAGCCACTTAGCAATGAAATGACACTTTAGATTAATTAATTTAATGTAAAGGAAAAAATGACATAAACAAAAATATTATAGTTAATTAATTTTTATATGGTGTTATATAAACTATATTTTAGACTATAAATATCCATTATAATGATAAAAATATTTCATACATCATGGAATTTTTTTTATAATTTTTAGACATCACATAAATTAAATTAATTATGACACAATAACGATGTAGTATTTACCTCATTAATAAATGATTTAAATAAATAAGATTATAAATATTAAAATAACATCTAAAACCTGTACAATTTCTATTGGATGATATTATTTAGACTATGAGTCATCTTATCTTCTACTTTAAATCTTTTTGGTCCTTTAGAAACCAATTATCATTATATAATAACATAATATTATCACACTTTCCTAAAGAGCCCATCCTCTCTCTTATAAAATGACACCACTTCTAACCAATTACTCACACCTATCAAGACTTTTGGATCATCCAAACTCTACTAAATTAATCTCCCTACATACCTACTCTCCTCTCAGAAGCCTTACCTTTGTCATTGGCACTTCAATAAGTCTTTTGGTTCAAACCTATGGGAGTTCACCAAATTAAAGTTAACTATTTCTTTTAAATGGTTTTTTTATTTTACTTCTCCAACCCATAAAATCTTTTTATTTGTTTCTTTTGTAACAACACCAGTATACTCAATATACTAGGATGTTTTTATGATATGGATTCTAACTACACTTACACACTCCTCCATCTGATGGCTGAAGAACATAATGTTTCTGTGGATGGTAAACTAACGCCTCACGAAACGATGATTGTTCGAATATCTTAAACTACCTCTAATGGTGGCCATTATGATGGAACTATATTTATATATGATATATATTATGTTTCTGTTTAATTTATGTTTCTGTATTTTTTCATTTATAGATATAGTTTATGGTTTCCATAGTGGATAAATACGATAATCTTTTTAGAGGAAGTGCGGACTACCGCCCCCTCAAAGTGATCTGACTCGTTAATGCCTTATATGGGATGTATAAAGGATGGAGATAATAATATTTTATATGATATTAGTCTTGAATTATAATGTTAATATGTATCATTATGTTTTTAATTCCATTTAAATAAGAAATAGAAATTGCATTAGCGTTCATGCGTACGTACGACTTACCGTCTCCATGAACGGTGCATTTCATTTCTTACCACTAAAAGTTATGTACTATTATAAATACATGTATATACTGAATATATATGATATATATGATATCTAAATCATTAATATCATTATTAAGATAATGGATATCTTACCACTTGAACAACTAATAATTATAAGGTGTTCATTTTTTTACTCAAGTACCAAATATCGACCAAACGACCGTTATTAATTTAAATGATTACATAATGTTTATAACATGGTAATAAGTAATATAAAAGTAATAATAAAATTTTAAAAGGTTCTTAAGCAAGTATAAATTAACGTTAGTTGATTATTTAGGAGATTAAAGAATGAACGTGTCAAGACGGACACAAGGTAATGGATTTTCTTATCACACATTTAATTCCGTCAGATTTCCATTGTTCCCCACTTTTTCATTGCATGAGGTGTATTGTGTTCTTAAATTTTATATATATTATCATTATTGTCATTATATTCATGGTGTTCTATGATTCATTTGGTGGTTATTAACTTTTGGTCATACGACTCTGTTGATTACAACGCGGTAAGTGGTTTTCATATCACTTTTTATTCCCATGAGATTCATGCTATATTTTCCACTATTTACTTTTGTGTGATGTATTTACTTCCCAAGATTGTAATAATTGTGTAATAAACATCAATCTATGGGTATTTACATCTTCTTTTTTTATCCTTCTTTCATGGGTTGTATGTTTCGTAAGTTACCAAATCGGTAAGGGAACCTTTTAACCTAATTTACATTCCTTGGGTAAATATTCTAATTCGTGATTATTTCATGATATGATTATGTGGGGAATCACTATTTATTATTTGTGTAGTAATTTACACTCCCCTTTCTGTGGATATACTTTTGATACACATAATCACTCCATTGATAAATTCTCAGCTCATGGATATGAACTTGATAAAAGTAAATTTAACTAAAAATATATTTATTGAGTTAAACATCAAATTAATTGGTGTTGTTTTTACAAGAATATGTGTGAATGTCCTCTGATTTATTTACACTGAATATCCAATCAGGTTTCGTGTTCTTATTTGTCGTTTCTTAGGTTTGAAAGATGGGGTTTTTAAGGTGATGGTGTTTGTTTTGCAGCTTGTTCTGATTCATGGTGAATCTTTTTTTGGTTTCTTGGTTCTGATCATGATTTTCTTGGGATAGTTTATGGTGCTTCTTATTAGTCTTGAGGAGATGAACACTGAATTTTCTTGTGTTTTAGTGGATTGTGATTTGTAAATCCATGGCGTTTCTGCCTATCAGCCTCTATGTTAGTGTCCTACAATCTATGATGTTTGTGGAGATACTGTGGATGTGATGACGGCATTCTGGATTCCGTCGTTGGTGATCTGGTTCCACTTTGGCAGGGAGGGCGTGATGGTGATGCCTCTGGAAGGTGTTCTCAAGGGTTTCGAGGTTACGACTATGGTGTCAAGGGCTGGTGGTCTCTCGTCGGTGATACAGACGATTGATGTTGTGGCGATTTCGATGACTCACTGATTTTGACTCATCGGTCATTATGTGGGGATGGTTTTTGGTTTTTTGAATTTTCAATTATGCTGATGTTGTGGATTGGTCATTGTTATGAGGGTTCCATTACCGCCATTGATGATGTTGTGAATTGGTCTCTGTTTTGTGGGTTCTATGACTGCCGTCATTGATGATGTTGGATCCTTGTTTGTATGGTTTCTGGTTACCCATAAACCGGCTTTTTAGAAAATGAAAAAAATGGATTTCAGATTTATCATTTACCTAAGGGTACGGTCTTTATAAGATATTTTATCTCAATTTACATTCCATTGAGACTTTTTTTTTGTTATACACCAATTCACTTTTATATGGTGTATAAAATGTACATTGAAATATTATATCATGAATTCCTTTATTCACACGATATTATAATGTTCGGATTAAATTTATTCATTAATTATTTTTATTCAAGCGTCTATCTTTTTGTTAAAAATAACTCTTTAACTAAAGTATCATTTTATATGTCTTACAGATTTAATCTTCTAAATATTTCTCATTAATGTACATGTTTTGAAAATGGGTTTTAGGATTTATTTATAGGGTCATTAATGTTTTCAAACTATAATTAATTTAAAAGCTTCAAAGTGGTATGGGACACTTTAATTCAAAAATCTCTTTTTAAATGGTTTTGAAAATGATTTTATTGAGCATTGTTTATTTCAATATGTTGATTTTATATATTGGAATGTGGAAATTTTATCTTTCCTTTATACATGTGTTATGTGTTATGATTATGTTATTGCTATTAGGCATTCTTTACATATATAGGTGGTTACGTGATAAACATTGGGCGGGTGAGCCCGAGATATCTCTCCAATGCATTAGGTAACGTGATGGAGGTAAACTTGATGTTTCTCCTATGATATTTATGGAATATACTGTGATGGTTATTCCAAGTGTAACTCCCTATGTATCTATGATAGATAAAATGTATGTTTGATATGGATTCCATATGTAACCTTTATGATTTATGATTTGTGTTTATTATTCATAAATATTACGATTTCATAAGGTATTTTATGATTGAAAAATATGGTTTCATTGATTTTTATTTTTTTATGGGATAATGTTTTACATCCTTATTTTATAAACCTTGCTGAGGTTTCTATGCTCATCCCATGTTTTTGAAATTTTTACCACATGACATAATGATTAATAGGGTCAGGGATGGGATCAAGGAAAAGTCATTCTATCTAAAATATGGAACTAGACATGTTTCTTTTTAGGAGTTTTTATTTAATAAAAAAATGGATACTGAGTAGTAGTGTCTACATGTAAAATTCAAGTTGTTATGTAATAGATATGGCCTAATTCTCTAAAACTCTAAACCTGAAAAGATCCTCAATGTGAATTATTCATTTAATTCAATATTATGTAATATTTAAGGCCATGTCCTTAAAATAATAAACTATAAAATTAGTTTCATTTACCCCATGAGTTACTAAATAAATTTTATTATTACGAGGCACCAAATTTTTACTGAGGTTCAATTGTTAATTCTCAACCCGATTTTCTTGTTTATCATTTCAGATAATCCCCTTATGATAATTAGAGTTCGTATACATCATCCATAATTCTATAAGATATAAAAGGCATGTTTTGTGGATTTTTTTAAATATTTACACCATAGAAATGTATATTTAAATGATATAATATTTTATCATACATCATCTTCATCTTCTTACGGATATTATTTTCATATCCCACTGATAAATTCTACTTATTATTGTGATTTACCAATAGGATTTTAGAATAAAATTTTCAAATTCTTTTTATAAATAATCCATGCATCATGTAATATGATAAAATATTGAAATAACTTATAAAATATCATCCTATCAATTTTCAATATTTTATATCCTACACTTTTCTCTTTGGTAGAAAATTTTCTATTCTTATTTAATATTGTAATCATTGTCTCCTTATCACTAGGGATGAGTCCCCCTTAAATATATAAAATTATAATTTGTTTGATTATTTTTCATGAAAACATTATTCATCTTTATGTTGTCAAAATTAGAATAAATCTCTCTTTTATAAACCCTAATGTTCATAATGAATTTCCTTTTCATGGTACCATCCACTTTTGAATCATCATTCCCTATTATAGGTTTCCATTCCCTTTATGATTTCAAATATTTCTCAGAAAATTATCAGTTATAATTATTTTTTAATCATTCCCTTTAGATATATATAAATTATTTTACATTGAGTAATCAATGGAAAATAGTCATTATTTTCATGTGACATCTCAATAATATCATACTAAAATATGAAAGTTATAAATTCACAAGCCTTAAAAATAATAAAATAAAAATTATATAGACCAATATATTGTGCTTTTTATTTATTCTAATCAAATAATTATAAGATTACTTTACACATTGAGTTCATCCCATAATCCATCACTGATGATTTGATGAATCTTTAAATAAGATATTTTCAAAGGCTTTTCTCGTCAAATTTTTTAGGAATATATATTCATTAAATAAACATATCCTTAATCAACATCACATTTCCATAATTGAATTGATAATTATATTTTCATCAACTTCTTCACTTGTTGAATATTCATAGGATTTATGAATCAGATTTTGAGGCTTTTTATGACATATAATAATTTATTCAACTTCACTAACTCTATTTGACTTCAATTTCTCCAATTTTAATTATACATAAATTTAGTGTTTTTATTTGGAGTGACCAATAAAAATGTAATTGATATTTACTTACCATTATTATTTATTATAAATAGAATGATTCTTGATAAAAAAGATGAAACAATAATATAATAGATAATTCTAAGATGAAATTTATAAGATTAAAATAATATTTTAAAATTCAAATAAAAAATCAAAACCACTTGATAAAATTAATCTAAAATATGATATATATATATATATATATAAATATTTAACATAATATATGATAGAATATATTAATAAAGTAATATGATTGTATAGAGATATATTTGTTACCAAGAGATGTTATTGTAATCCATTAAAATATCATGAACCATGAGAATATAAAAGATACATTTTCTTTAACAGCATAAGATAAAACATTATTTGATATATTGATTAAATATCATTGAGAGTTATCAATGATATTATTCCAAATAATTGTTTCAAATGTGATATTTCTTCCCACTATGAGTGGGGGTGAATCAATTACCCAATTATAATATAAATTTTGTCCCATCATTTCCATAATTCAAAGCATTATTCTGTTAATGTTAATTATTAAATGGATTTCAAATAAATTAAGGAAATAATTAATATGATAATAATACTTATTGGAATTAAAATGAAAAACACATGTAAATAAATTATTATACATTTCACACACACCTATTATTGAGTTGATATGTCCCGGGAGTTCGATGGTTGTCATACTGAAATAAATGGACACATTATATTTTAATGGAAAATAAAGTGGTTATAGAAAATATATTATCATGAAATTTTAGATATATATTAATGTATTATATGGAATAATTTCAAAAAGAGACTCCAATGATCATGAGTGATCTTCCTTTACCCTCACCATGTGTATTAATTCAATGAATATTGAATAAACCATTCTTATGCCAAGCAAGGTCCTATTTGGATATCCTTTTATCTTCTAAATGGAATTAGGATCAACAAATTGATCATCTGAACTTTCAAAACAATCTATAATTGTAGGATAATCCATATATAGATATATTTCATATCTCTATTTCTTCAAAAATTGTAATAATTGATCTATGAATGACAGAGAGCCACATCTTATTCCATGTGATAAGTAATGAATGTTCTTATTCAATGACATCCACTATTATTCTAATATGTCTCAATGAAATTCGTTAATATACTCCCAATGGTTAGAATAAAAAATATATAATGTTTTTGAATTTAATGAATCATGACCTAATAATTATTATTAAATTAAAAGGTATAGTAAAACATAGATCCAAATATTTCAGATTAAATCAATTTTTCTACTTCAAAAATATAATTCCCATATATATATATATATAATTTTCCTAGATCTCAAAAATATTACAAAAAGATTAAAATAATTAAAGGATAATGTTTTCATATTTAATTTTCATATAATGTTTATATATTCATTTCATCATGGAACTAAATTACAAAAACATTATTATTCTAATATCTAACTCTTATAGAAGTAGGAAAAGTTTGTGAAATACCCATTTTAGATTAGTTTGTTGCACTAAAACAAAATGTTTCAATTTCTTGAATAAAAATATCTATATAATACCCAATTATGTAACCTATTTACAACCACAATCTTGTAAAAATCATGGTAATTAATTTCTATGTAGTATAATCCATAACTCTATAATATTTAGATTTATAATATTAATCCATCCAATAACTACAAATCATGAATCCATAAAATATTTAGTAATTTTAAATATAATTTTATCAAATGAAAATTATATATTGTTATTTAATGTACAAATAATATTACTTCAAAAATTTAAGTATTTATTTAACTATATAACCTCAAGAATAATCCACAGTTTTACTGTAATGTATTATAGATCAACCCACTATAACATTGTGAACATTATTTTTCATTACGGTGTAACTCATTCCAATTTTTTGTGTGATTCTTCAAGGAGAATATATCAATATATTCTATAAAATGAATCTCCTCGTAATGAATACCCTATTTCATAATAATTTTTCTCCAATATTTAGTTCTATTGATTTATTTCTCATAAAGTCTCCACACATTCACCTTTTTTCTCAATTATCCATAATAAATTCAAATATTTATAATAATGCCTCTGAATTAACTAAAAGAAAATTTTATTCATAATATTCATTCTCAATATCTCCTTTAACATCATACAATTATACGTCATATAAGATATAATAATATTTTATTAAACCAAATGAATATCCTCTAGAATGTTTTCAATACATAACTAAAAAATCAATGTATATGAAATATGTGTATGTGTCATGAACTCTACATCATTAAAATAATCCATAGAAAACTTCAACGAAAGGTTCATTACACAATAAAATTCATATAGATATTATTTATAATACATTTATATCTCTTTATCATAATGAAATCCTGAAAACAATGGAAAATACATTTATTATCACAATAAATAAAAAAAACCTTACTTTATACATTAAGAAAATTTAATAAGTATTTAATCGTTTTTTACAATTTCCTATCAGATAATGATGACCCATAACCTTTCATATTGAATTTTATATGCCAAATTTAGCATGAATACATTAAAAAAACCAATATTACATAAATAACCATAAAACATCATTAATGGGTATATAAATCCATCATGAACACATAAATTTAATCAATATATTTAAACCTCTATAATTAATGTATTATAGAAAAACTTTTAACGCATAATTCATGGAATTAAAATATATATATTTTCAAGACATATAATGGAAAATCACATTACCCTATTTATATTACATCCCTTCATTTATATTTTTTTAATTCCTATTAAAATTCTATTAGATATACATCTGCTTCACAAAATCATACTATTAAGTTCTTATATTCCAATTTGTTTAAAAAATATCCATCATAATTTAAACTTTCAAAAAATAGTTCTATCAATTATTTTATATTTCATTAATTTCAATGTGATTAGAGAATATATATAAAATACCACGTTAATAAATTTTTATGAATTAATTAAACCGGTTAAATGGATTTGTTATAATCCCTTACCTCTCATACAATCTTAATTTTTTAATATCATAAAAAATAAATTTAAAGTGGATGCCTGGAAACTAAAAAATGAATGATATGAATCCTAAAACACTATTAAAATTAATTATACCAAAAACTAAAATCAAATTTTTAGGAAAGATAGTCAATCAAAATATCTAACTCAAAATCACTTCTGGCTAATGAAAAATACAATTTATCCATAATATTATGATTCATGGATAGTCTATGCACTCCTTCCTAAGGAGAACCTTAATCATCATATATGATCATCTTCTACTTCTTCTTTTTAAATTTTTTGAGGATTCCATATTACTGTAATTCTTCTTATATAGTAATAATATAATGTTATTTTGAATCATAATAACTACATAGAGAAGTTTATATGGATATAATATTACACGAATATAAATATAAATATTTATACATTAATTGACTTATAGATAATCATTTAATGTTACACTAGATGTATCACCAGTGGTGTCTAACTACTAAGATAGTATTTCTATAAGAAAAGTTCTATCACTCTTTTCCCATTGAAAATTGGTCATAATAAAAGGTATACACGACTCTAAGTTATAATTCATAGATTTCATATATGAAATAAGAATATTACTATAGTTTAAATTTTTTCCTGAATCAGTAGGTGATTATTTAGGGGTTTTATTATCCATTATTTAATTTCATTACATTTTCCATCATAGACTCTAATGTAATCCTCGAGTAGAAAAGAAAATTAGTTTCTTTTTTTTCAATTCCATATCTTCAGGATATATATAATTAGGAATATAAATACACACTTAATCTACCTAATTATTTTGAAACTAGATAGAAATAAACATTGAAATAAATTTTATTATAATACTAATCTAATCAACCTTACTATATTTAAATTTGTGAGATAAGATATCCATGATAGTGACGTTATTATCTTTAATATATTAATTATGTAGATGGAAAAATGTTACAATAGTATAAGATTCCCTAACTAACATAGGTATTAATTTTGGATTCATACCACCATCAATCTAGATATGCAATTTTCGAGTCCCAAAAGGATCATAAGAAGAAACTATTTGATTTCATTTAAATTTTTCCATATAACATATGATTATATACCCATAGTTTACCTATTAATGTCCTTGTAATCATTAAGTTTAACATTACATAAATTCCTAAAAATTTAAAGGTAGAACACTACATAATTTCATTGGGTTTCTTTGGAATTAAATAGTACTTGGGAAGTTATTCACTTTATTTGAAGATGAATATTATTCTTCTTGGGAATTATTCATTAAATATAGATGTTTTTCAAAAATTTAATCCTTTCATTTTTTATGAGGAGCATCATTAATCGGTGAAAAGAATAGATTAAATGATGGAGTTAAAGATGTTATAACCAAATTCAT
The DNA here is from genome assembly GCA_963277665.1 of Viscum album. Classification (NCBI taxonomy): domain Eukaryota; kingdom Viridiplantae; phylum Streptophyta; class Magnoliopsida; order Santalales; family Viscaceae; genus Viscum; species Viscum album. The sequence continues at coordinate 1,247,759,292 of OY728151.1, read as the reverse complement.
CTTGTTCACCCTATAATTATTCATTATAAACCTGAACATTGAATGACCTAGAATATTGTAAAAGGAAGAAGTAGTTAACCATCGATTAAAATATGATGCACTAATTTACATAAAAATGATCTTCAATTGAAAATTACAAAAGTCTTAAATATACAATGAAATATCATCATTGATATACAGTTAAGAACAAATAATAGATTTCATAGTGAGAATATTCTAATCAATATAGAGAAAATGATTGATCGAGTTTTGGAATTATTAATGAATTGATGAATTATAAAGATATATAGAAATCCTTTGAAGCCACATCTGTATAGAAATCATGGTAAAATTGTGGCCAATGTAATATTCCTTCATCCAATGGTAAATAATAAATAATATCTTTTTAAAGACATATAATGTATTACTAAGTGAAATAAAATTCATCCTAAGGGGGAAACATGGTCATAATGCACTAGATGATATGTAAGCTAAAAAATATTGATATATTATGGGATAATTTTTAATCAAAATATTATAAAATTCGTTGGTTGGGGGATTATTTTAACTTATCCCAGCTTCCAAATTGATAGGGAGATTTTAGGTAGTCGTGATGAGGTTCAGAAAAGATATATCTACTCTAAAATAAAAATTAAATAATCTTAAACTGCAAAAAAAATATGATTCATGTCATTTGTTAGAGGGATGAATCTATAGAGAGTTACCGCACTAGTGGAGATAGAATAATTAAGGTGGGGAACCTTACCCTAATGAGAAAAAATTGAAATGGACATACCCTATTCCATATTTCATAGGGAATTTTAGAATGGAAACAAATTTATAATTTCTTAAGAGATCGACTATGGGGTTTAAATAAGTCCCATAATCCTCATCTTGAACCCCATAATTTTTATTAAAATTTATCATCTACAATCTCCAAATCCCTAGTATTTTTAATTTCATAATATATAAAATCACACCCATGAAGATATTAATTAATGATTGTTAAGGATCATTTATGATATCGCCCGATATTCTATTCAGTTTTTCCAAATATTGTAGATACTTTTAAAAAATAAATAACATTGTTTAAGAAATTTATTATTAATCTAAATACATATTTTTAAAAACAACTTCATGTCCCTATAATCCAAAATATAATATCATGGGATAATTAAATATCATAAAATAATTATTTGTTTCAACATATTTCTTAAAATTTGAAACTACTTAAAAATTCAGATATATACCTATCTAATCTCTACCATTAAATATATGATTAAAGAATATCATGTTTTAAAAATTATTCAAAAACCATGACTTAATAAATTAACATACCCTATTCAATAAAATTACCATTAAAATCCATAAAATCCCATATGATTTCACCGTAATGTGTTTTAAATAAAACTTGAATTCTTTCTCCTTCCATGAATCATGTAGCCTCTTAAAAATCCTCTCCAAGTCTTGTCTATGGAATAAAAAATTAAAATCATGACAGGGAATTATATAAATAAAAAATAATTTGTTTCACGTCTTATATAGTCAAGATCATTAATTAGTATTCACCTTCCTTGAATGAAAATATATTTTTCTATAGTCTTTTTTGAGATAAAATCAATTGTTGATTGTTTTTTGACCATCATGAAATGATATTCATATTAGGATAAATTGCTCTAAATTGAAATATAATTCATCGTTTTCCACTTATAATTTCTTTAAATATACTAAATAAAAATATTGAATTTTTTGGCCTTAAATTTTTGGAGATATGGGTGTGAAGTGTATGGGGGTTCAAGGGACTTGAGTTGATTTGGAATTTAAAAGGTAAATGTTTATTTAATTTTCCACGTGTTAAATTTATTTATATATTTCTTATTGGTAATGTGATGAGTAAATTTTTTTATTTCATATATGCACATAATATTATTATGAATATGTATTGTATTGTTCTTCGATTATGAGATGATATTGCGTAATTGGTAGAGCTATCAAATGGATTCTACATTAAACATATTTTGTTTTTTTATTTTTATACCATTATTTTCATATTCATTTATGATTTTATGGGAAATTATCAGAAACGTTTGAAATATTATACTTTTATAAGTTACTGGACTTTCGATAATAGGAATTTTCACCTATGGATTTTTTTAGATATTACCTTGGATATGTATTTCCACAAAATATTAGGATATGAAAAATGAGCTATTTTTTGCTATACTTATGATATTTACTTGTACATGTATGTGGTTTATATGTGGTACAATGATACATAAAATGTTTCACAATGTTCGATTAATCAATTGTCTTAGGAGGCATTTTATAGATACATATGACTAGACATATTTCTGGGTTTTCATCCTAAATGAATCACCAAGGTAATTTAATGTTTATTCAATATTTTATTATACTAGAAAATATCAGATATCTCATCGTGAGACTATTTGTATCCATCCCAATGGGGTAGTCATTATCCATTTAATTTAGAGAATAATGTGATTTTTTTTCAATTGGATTTTCTTGTATACATATAATTTTTTTGGAGGATATGTATTCACAGATTTTTATAATATTTTTATTTTTCCAATAAAAAATTTATTTTTTACATATTTTCAATTATATATATCATAATTTTTGTCAGGATGATTTGGACCACTCTAATTTTTCATTATTTTATAATTTGTTTGAGTAATTAATTCATTATTATTTAGTGATAAAATATATTGTGGATTATTATTTAATATCATATTACATAAGATATATATGAGTTAGGGAAATTTTATTTTAGGGTGTTTTATATCATTGGATCGATTTTTTCTATAACATGTGTGAGTGTGTGTTGTTATGTGTCAGATTTTGGGTAGGACTGATTTTATTTTTTTCACCAGTAACATGTTCTCCATTATATATTTAATTAAAAATTATATTTGTCTATTTATTTAATTATCATGTTTAATTTTTTGATATTAGTTGAACACCACAAATTTAATTTTCACATACACCCATATATATCATTTTAAAATATGTTTTTTGAGGGAAAAATGGAAATATAATTAATTTATTATAATGGCCTCTACCATAGAAAGTGTATTATTTTTTAATTTTATAGGTAAAACATGTTGTATGTTTTTGTAATGTTTAATATATGGGGGGAAAAATTATTATATGTAGTAAAAATTGTTTTAGATGTTAATATAATAAAAGTATTGTCTACTTTTATTTTAGGCCAATGAACATTTTCTCTAAATTATATACTGGATGGGGACCTTATTTGTTTAATTTTATATTTTACATTTAATATGAATGTTACATTCGAATACATGAATGTATTATATATATATATGTATATTTGAGTGTGTGATCATGTATGTATTATATTTTACTTTAACTACTAGATGTGTTGGTTTTTATTGACTTTACCACGATTTTTTATAGGTTGATATGTTTGATATGTAGTTGAGTCATGAAAGATTCTTAGAAATTCCCAAAATAATTAATATAAGGTATTAAAAAGGATATATAATCCACAATGTTTTAGATAAATCCCTTAGCACAAGTAAATATCCATCGATATATATGGAGATATGTTATGATGACACCTATAAATCACACCCATTCCTAATGTACCCTTAGGTACTCTGAAATAAAATAAGCATTTACATAACAATGATATGGATTATTAAATACCCATAATTATAGATTAATTAAAATATTTATTTTAATAGTTATAAAATATTTTGTTCAAAAAATTTCAGTGTAAATAAATATAGATAAATAAAATAATTTTAATATAAAACTCTCCCATATCACTGTCGATAGTAACAATTATGAAAAAAAGAAACATGATACATATGGAAAACTATATTATTTAGGGAATAACCATTTTTTACATTGAAACTATATATTAAAATAAGAATTTTGAATAAATAGGTATATTTTACATTATTTCTTATAAGATAACAGGTTTTTATAAAACTGTTGTAAATGAACATAGTTTCCATTAGAGAGGTAATATGTCCTTTTTCAATGTAATATAGTCATTTTGAATAATGTATGTTATGTATTAAATAATTTATTAAATCATTTTATGTTAATTAATTTTTTCATAATTATATGTGGGTTTTAACAAAATTAATATTAAAATTGGAATCAATAAGTTAAACTAAATAATGGTGATGTTTTTGTACATTTTTGAAATAGACATTTTTTGGTCAAATATTAAAAAAGATATATGCATATATTAATCTACATAACTGTATTATATATTAAAAAATATAATATTTTATATTATATTCTAGTCGTCATATAATATTTTTTAATATTTAATAATGAGTTTAAGTAAATATAATCCACTTAAAAACTATATTTTATTTTTAAAATTAATTTCACTGAAAATTTTTTATTTTATTAATATTGTTTTTTATTCCATCCTCAATATAAATTATATTAAAGAAACATCTTTTTGAAGGATATAAAAGATAATTGAACATAATTTTTTATGAAATCATATAGGGATAGTAATAAAAAAACATGGCTATAAATCCATTTATAAATTTATAAATTAAAATATTTGAATACCTAGATTCCATGGCCTAATCAAAAAATTATTAATTTATTTTCAGAGATAAACTGAAAAAAAATCTATTGTACCTTATTAATTTTACACCAGGTCAAATTTTCATGATTCACCTCTCATTTAATCTCATAGAACACTCTTCAATAATCTCCTAGGACTATACATACATATTATTTATGTCCTTTTAAGTTATAAACAATGATTTGGAGGATATAAAGACCGATTTTTATAGATTTTGAAATGGGAAAAAATGATGTTTTTCCATAAAATTATCCTAAAGGGAAACAATTACCCTTAAAATATGATCTCATATACTTATTTCACCACTCCATTTAACCTAGAATAGTGTGTTTTAAATAGAACAGACGTTTTTTGGAAATCTAAGTCCTTCAATTTTTGGTGAATTTATTTTATTTAATATTTAATTAATTTATTTACATGCATTCAAACAATCATATCTCCTGAATAGAGTTTTGGATTGATATTTTTTCTCCATGATAGAGTATGTAATAATTTATTTTTCCCAGGTCAAGAATAAACTCTTTTTGAGAATCCAGGTCATGCCTTGGCCCTATTTTCTATATATTTCTTCATACCTCTTTTCTTTTTCTTTTTACCATTTATTCTCCCCCTATTCACCTAGCTTCTCACGTGTTCTCAATTTTGGGCTTCTAGTTTCCATGAAACAGAGTGTATATGGGGGGAAATATATATATAGATAGATAGAGTGATATATATAGGGATAAGAATAATAATAATAATAATAATAATAATAATAATAATAAGATAAAGAAGATGAGGAAGAATAAGAAGAACAAAAGGAAGGGGTGCTATTATAGAGCTCAGGAGGAGCTGGATCGTAGTGCAGAAACTGAATAGCTTGGTATCGGGTGATGATTTGAAATATTATTCCTAGAGGATGGACAGTTTTTATATTAATCCCCATAATATTAACACTTAAATGTTTTATGGACCTATATTTTTTTATAAGAACCCCTTGGTTGGAATTATATAGACATTTTGGCCAAAAAGTAATTTTAGGTCAATTATAGGGGTTTCCCATTCAAAAATATAGATCACATGGTTTGTTGTTTCAAGATAACACGTATTTTCTTCCTTGTTTCTAGGGAAGATGATTTGAGTTCATCTATAAGATGTGTAGATTAGAGGGCATGTTGTATAGTTTCACTTGAAGCCTGGATGAGTAAATGGAGAGACATATCATGTCAGGGCACTTGGATGAGTAAGGTAAATGGAATAAAGACCTTGTGAGATGCATGATATGTAGGAGTAAATGCTCATGTAAAACACATGGTAATGAAATGTGTAGTGTATCAGAAGGTGTCTCATGTAGGGTAGATTCCATTTACATTACTTGAAAATGGTATATGTTTGTTTTACATTCCATTTCTGGCTGAAGTATACACCCGAATAGTTCTTTGGGAGTACACACGAGGAAATTGGGTATACATATTGTGTACCACTATCTTGTAACATTTTTTATGATGTATAGTTATTTTAGTCCCTGAATTTAGAATTGTACCTATGAGGATTATAATTTTATTGTTTCTTAATGTATAACATGATGGTGGAGACCAAGCATAATTTTAACAACCTCTTTTTTTTGGTGGTCAGTATTTAATAAATATTTTTTTATCTAGAAAGGGGTTGAATCTATCACTTAAGAGTCATACATGAGACGAGACACATATGAGGGTTGTGTGAATGGTTGGATAAAATTTAATTGGATTTCCAAGTTCTTTGGCAGGTATAACATTGGGTAATTCTCGGTGAGTGGTATTGGGTTTCCTTTCATGGAGGAAGATAAGATGAGGGTTTCGTCTAACCTAGAGTAGATCATTGAAACATAGATGGTCCATGGTCCATCTCTATATATCAATGTTATGTGGATTTCCATTTGAGTCCGAGAGGCTATTATTTATTATGACACTACAAAAAGTATGTTTACCATGAGAGATGATCTTTAGTCCGAGAGATAAGTTTCTAAATGAGGATACTAGGAGGGATTTCATCACATGTGATCTTACATAGAGGATCCCATGAGGGATCCCTCTACATATGTATTGACACCTATGATCCCAAGAGGGATGAAACTGCCAAAGTATCATTCCCATGGACCCAAATATGATTTTATATGTATATTTTCTAACATAAAGTATCAAAAGATGGATACCTCCTGTTATGTATGGGCAATGAGGATCCTGGATATGATTCCTCTTATGTGTATTACCCTAGGGGACCCAATTAGTTTTCCTTGTAGTTGAAATAACATGTTAGAGTCTTTAATGGAGCGGAGAGATTATATTGGTTTCACCCTGAAAACCTATACTGAATATGTGATCTTAATGGATTGGGGTTTTAGTGATGTGATTAGGCATTCATCCAACCCTGGTCTATTATTAAATCATTCACTCGGTTACTATTATTTAATCTATGATTTCCAAACATGCATAATAGATACCATCCTATGGGAATGGCATGATCTGTTGGAATGTTGGGTATTTCCACACATACATCCTTGGATCCATCTTAGGAGCCCTATTTGAATTGATTCTACCATTATAGTATGTCCATGTATAAATGAGGTTCATCCCCATAGATAATTAGATTACTAGTAATTAGTATCCAATATCATTTTATACCATTATTATATTTCCTATTGTCTCTGGGATTCCTCTCTATAATTTTAAAAAAAGATGGTTTCCAAGTGCATATCAGAATCGCCTTTTAGTTAGTGTGACACCCAAGATGCCTAAGATGGTAAAATACTTGTGATTCCATATTTTTATGAGTGCCTATATTTTCCCTAAGCACTATATTCTTGTAAAATCCATAAGTATTGATGATGATATCCTTGATTGATACCTAGGATACTCCCTAGGATTGGGTGGAAATGCCATGATTTCATTTCCTATAGTTGTATGGGAATAGGTTATTGAGAGAGTTATTAAAGTATGCCAGGTTATTATCTTAAGTCAAGTGATTATATTTTATATATTACAAATGGTTCATCCACTTAATAATTCATTATAATTTCTAGAGTTTTGATTAATTAGGTGAAGGGTCCTGGGAATATGAAATTTGATTGGAATAGGGATAATTGAGTCATAGTGACTTTTCTGTTGGTAACTCATTTCCTATGCATCATACCTAGAATTCCTAAGAACCTACTAGATTCCTTACATATAAAATATCCAATGGATTTTTGTAATTTATAATTATATTTAGTGGAGGAATGTTTGAGTGATCCTAGGTTTAGAACATGTATCCCCCTTTGCTGGTGTTTCATGCACAAAGATAAATCTATATTTAGATACAGAAATCAGAATGTTGGATCCATTAATGTATGATGGTTTTATTTAAATTATTTTATTCTAGTTGGGTCTCAATTATAATGGTATTATTTCATTAATATGAAATTATAATATCAGGTTATTGTTTCACTACTGGGGTGACCTACTATGATTTTTTATTACCCCGTCTATGTGCCCCACATTGTGTGTACAAAAGATATGTTTATATTCATGTTAAAAAATGATGCATGATGGATTAAACAAAAGATTTGTGTTATAAGATAAATATGAGCTACTCTTATAGATTTTGTTGACCAGGGTGAAGAATCTTGTAAGGTTATTTTAGACCAGGTATGAGGTTTATCTCAGAGTAGTGGAGGATCCTTGTTTATCTATTTTATTTACATCTATATATACAATGAGCCTATTGGGTGATTGGTTTTTGTAAATATAAACTTTTTTTGTTCCTCTAATCTGTTTCATTTTATTATAGTATTTTTTCTATTTTTTCTTTCAAACATTGATTATTTACTATTAATGTTGATGTTTAGTTACATCTAATGATTTTAATACTTTGGTATTAGGGTGTAGTCTCACATAGGCATACGCTAGGCCCTTACTACTATTCAGAAGAAATTGACATATGGTGAGGTCCACTTGAGTCATTGTGGTGAAATAGTCTATTTAATGTATATAGAGCGATATATGGAAGAACATGACAAAGTTGTATCATAGGAGATGCCTTCCGATTATATTACACTTTGGGACCTGGTAAATAAGAGTTTTAGGAAGGTGTTAAAACCTCTGATAGATATCATACTAGTGTGTTGAATATATATATTCTAGTAAGAAGTAAATATAAAAAAGGATTTGGGATTAATGTTTTTGGTTTGGGATGTAATAGTTTTTATGATTCTAACCTTTAATGAGAAACAAGGGGTACATATTTTAATGATTAATTATGTATTTTTGACACTTTTCCAATCGATTAGAGGTCAGTAACTTAATTTTGACTCATGATTTGAAAATGTTAAATGCATTTTTTAATTAATCTTATTGGGAATTTTGGATCTACAACCTATAGTCCTAATAACATGAGATTTAATAGAAGAATTTGGTAAAAAACATAAATTTTTATTAGAAATTGAAATTAAATTTTTTATCATACATGTTATTAGTGTAATAATACCTAGTTTCACCATTTTTTTACAATATTTTATCATAGGTATTATGGAAAAAATCATGATTTGACTCGAAGATGGTGATTCTAATTCATTACATTCTACATTGGAGGTAAAACAACCCTTAGTTGGTCTGAATAGGAACTTAGTGCTTCTGTATAAAATTTGGTATGTCACTAGTGGAAGTGATGTCTTAGAGAGGGATTATTATGAGAACGATGTTGATATTAAGGGTTAATTATTTAATATTAAAACCCTTATGGTGCATTGTATTAATATGTGGTTAACTAAATAGTTATGAAGACATAGATGAATTTATGCATCTAGTTTAATATAATTGTTTACAAATTTTTTTTATAGTCATCTAGTAGGTTCATCTTGATGATATGATGATACAAACCTGATAGATTCTTGTTAAACTAGATCCTTGAGGGGGTATTACCTTATTCAAATACACAATGAAGGTTAATTATTTTTCCTATTACATTGACATCATTACCCTCAAGGGAGGAGTCCCTTATGATGAAGGAATGAAATAATCAGGGCGTAGTAATCTAATGTTAGGAAGGTGATGCCTTAATCAATAATGGAATTACTATTCTACATTTAAATTAGTAAATTATAAATGAGTTTCTCTTAAAAGGGATTTCATTAAAAATTTATAAGGTGTTTTATATTTAAAATGGAATTAAAAAATTGTATAACTGAAATAATGTTTTCATATTTTGATTTTTATTGGTCAACGTTATCCTTACCTTCCATTAGTTTTACCTTTTTTGATTTATATGTTAGGCGCAATAGATGTTGTGTCCGTTTCGAGGTGAGAACAAGGATGTTTTTTCATGTGTTGTAAATAATGTGGGATATATTTCATAAGTAAGAGACAAGTGGTATAGAATGTCAAACATATTAACCATAATGTTATACTATGTTGGTAGGTCTGGTTTGGAGACCAAGATACCCATATTTTTTCTACGAACCTAGTTTGTTGGAATTCAGATAGATAGGAAGTATCCTCTAAGATGGATTTGACTATGTTAGTGGTGGGTTTGATCAAGGGAATACCATGAATGTGGTCTGCCTAGGTTTGTTAATGCTTACTTTTCTGGTGTTCTTTATTGTACACCCATTTTGAGATGAATACATAGGATGTTCTTGGTTTTTGTGATATTGGATGGGTAATGACTAAGGCTTCGAAAGAAGCACTTAGGTTGTGTGGGTATCGAGACAAAATTGTATAGGGAGGTCTGTTCGGATATCTGGACATATTGATCAGTGAGTGAGCTATTAGAAATGACTTAAGAGTACAAGAGGATTCTATTGACTAGAATAGATCTGAGTTCGGGATAATCCTTTGGATGGGGTTGACACGCAATAGATTGCTGAGTTAGTGTTAGTGAAAAAAAATTGAATTTTAAATTCATAATTCCTTTATTTTTTTAATAATATTTCCCATATTTTAGGTAAGAATGATAATATTTGGGTATCTATATATTATAAATAAAATCCTAAAAAACAATTAAAATGGTAAAAAAATTCATGTTTAACTTTATTATATTATTCGGACTCGTTTGTGAGTGTACTATGTAGGAAACGAAATGTGGGAAATATGGGACATAGCCAAAACATTTCCCACAACTGATTAGTTCTTAGCCATGGAGGGAAAGCCCCATAACATGTCATTAAGTGACCAAGGTCCATGACCAACAATCGACTGCTCGTCCGATCGGTGCATTCCCCAATGTGGTTTAGTGGAAGGGAATATGGGAAAAGAACATGTTATTCATAACACAGGAGCACAATGGTATGTTGGTTCTATGTCTGGACTATTGTGGGAGGATAGGTTCATCGGAATTAGGAGGCGCATGAATGTGGTATGGGTTCTCTAACCCCACTTTGTATTTATTACCATTGAGCCACCGTAGGAACTATTATTAAGTGGATGAAAACCCATCGTTTTATGAGGGATGCAAATCAAACTCGGGTTGTTGATCACTTACAAAAATTATGTTACTTCAAGATGGGTACACATGCTATATTCCTCATTCATTTCTTCAATGCTATCATTTTTTTAATATTCCATTGACCATTATAAATATCCATCTCCAGTAATTTTATTCCATTTCCACTGCCACTCTAGTGGAACACCACTATGGATGATGAAATTTTTTTCTGGTTCAACTTTTTATTTTAGACCCACTACACCACATCCATGGTTATGTGGCATAGTTTCCATGGGAGATCAAAATGATAAATATTTATACATAGTGGATCTACCCACTATATTGTATAGAATTGTTCCTAATAATTAAAAAATATAAATCAATGCTAAATTTGAACTTGTAGCTCCATGGCTAGATTGAATACAAAAATTAAAGAGTAGGGTTGTAGCATGGCTTTCTTCATTCCCCATGGATACCAAAAAAAGAAGAATTAATTTTCTGAGACTCTATATGTGTTACACTATAGCCTCTTATGTATTACCAAAATATTCATGGCTATGAAAATATAAATAAATATACCACCAAAGAAGCAGGACCCCAGAAAAATGGTTATCACTGCTTCATTTTCTAAATACTAATATCATCAGATATTTCATGTGTACAGGTTGATCCTTGGGGATATTTTTAACATTAAATCATGTTCGGGGTACGGAACCAAAACCTAAAGAGTTGAATACATTTAAAAATAATAGGGGAGTAAGATGAGGTAGGTGATCAAAATTAAATTATATTTATATAGGAGATGACTCAACCACTCTCCATATCACCTCAAGACTAAGTAACAAATATAGATATTAAAAATAGAATATATTGACCTAATAACGAGACTAAAAATACATTGCGGGTAAAAAAAATTAAAATAGAAGGAGAAGGGTAATTAAAAATTAAAATTACATATAATTCTCTCTATATATGTGGGATGATGCTGTTGTGAAGAAGCGAGGAAAAACAGACCTATTGGGGTCCTAGAATAAACTATCACTGAACTAGAAGAGTTTCCATTTCTAGTTAGGATTCTAATGTATTAGGTAATTGGAAGATCTCTATTTGGAAACATAAGTGAGGGTGTATGATAATAACTCATCATCAACCACAGTGTTTCATAATTAGGGCATTTTTTCACTATAATTAAGATGTAATATGTTGGTTTTGAGAGTATTGGACATGAATTGTCACTTTTTCACTACACATTTATTTTAAAATATCTTCTATAATCCATTTCAAAAAATTACTAACTAATTCATGTTGGTCGAGGGATTCTACATGGATAACAATTTTTTCATGGTATGGGTCAGTTGATGTAATATGATGATAATATCTATATTAATCACTTCATACATAAGGATTAATCTAAATAAATTGCATTAGAATGATAAAAGCATAACCACGTCTCTATTTACATTGTGAAAGTGAATGTAATTCAGGAAAAAAATCCAATGTGTTTGAGGTAACTAGAAAATCATAGTGGAATTAATAGCTCCTTTATTATAAAATACTAATCTAAATACCAATAATACAATTAGAAACATAACATGAGAGAGGATTTAGTTGATTTAGGTTTTCCAAGTTGAGGTTGAGAACTAACACTGGTTAACCCATGATTTCATATGCATATTGGATTTGATTTATGAAGAAACATACCAAACATAAACTCTTATTTCTTCATCCTTTTTTAATTATATTTGAGTCAGTACATCACATCCCTGAAGATAGTTATGCTATTTTAGATTTAGAAAATTTAATTTTGACAAATGTTGAATATTTTCTACATTTATAAAAAATTTACTCACGTAATCAACCATATCATACCACTATTATACATTCTAGTATATTGTGTAGTTAGGATACATTAAATTTTTATTTTGTTATCTTACAGAGACTTAAATATTCTTTTAGGTTTTGTCAAAACGAAAACATTGACAAAGAATATGTGTTTCTAAATTCAATAGTTAGAAGTCAATTTTCTCATTTACTAATCTATTTTATAAATTTTTATTAGGATGTTTTTCATTATTTTTTTATATTGCCATCTATGTGTATTTTTTTTGTCATAGGAATAAGCATGAAGTCACACATTATTTTTTTTATCCAATCATCATACCACTCTCAAAAAATTAATAAACTAAATGGGGAATTTTATGAAAATTTATGGGATAATTTAGGCAACCCAAGATAACCACAACTGTATATATGTCTTGAAATATCCAAGAAATAATAGAATATGTGTTCTATGGATAATTTTTACTCATGGATTTCATGACCATGGTGCATGATGTATCGGAGTCAAGACCCATTCCTCATGTTAATTATAAATTACCCATGGATAACACCCTTTCACCAGTGGGTGGGGATGATAATGAGGACAAAGAAGAATTACTACAAGAATAATTATAAGGTTTTGAGATTAGTGTTGTTGAATTATTTGATAACTTGATTGACATGATGGAGGACGAACATATAAAACCTTTTTAAGAAGAATACCATCCAACACCAACTGTAATTAATCCCAAAAAAGAAAACAAAAATGATGAAAACTTTTTTTGAAAGGCATTAGGTTATTTATTTTATTCTCGAACATTCCTTGATTTTGGTTACCCCTTCATATTGAGAATTATTATATTATGGAACCCTCCACAACTAAAGAATAAGAAAATAAAGAATATCTCAAGGGGGAGGTTTGGAACTAAAAGTATTTGTAATGATACAATCAATATTATGGAATATCATCCCCATAGAAATGAACAAGAAGTAGAGGATCCTAATAGCGAATAGATAAGCATCGAATATTAAGAACAATAGAAACCAAAAGAAGAGACAAAAGAGTGGTGTCCTTTTTGGACATCTCATGGAATTTTAATTCCAATCATTAGGGATTTCCACTACATGGTACATCACCCAAGAATAAGATTAATATCTTTTAATAAAGAGGAATCGTAGAAGAGCAAACCAAGAGTCAACACTAAGACAATAATAGTTTAATATGTGACAGTTAGCTTTGTATCCTACTCATATTTTGTTATCCAAGAGGAATGATGAATCTTAACAAGCTTAATAAAATTTGTTTATAGGATGGAACCCATGTTTTTAGTTATTTTCATTCTAATTTTATTATCTTTTTGGACTCAATGAACCCTCATCTTGTCATCATTTATTTGGATAATAATTTCATAAAACTTCTAGTTTTATTGCTTCAATTTATTTGTAGGTCCTTGAAGCTCATAGTTAGCAAGGAAATAGGATAATATCATCAGGAAATGGGATTAATATTTATAAAATTATTTAATTAAACAACAATTCATTTTCTAGAATAATTTTTCTTGATTTAATGTCAAACTGAATTCCCATTGTTAAAATAGTGAATAATTTTTTCACAATGATGCTTTTAATTTTTTATAATCTTAATGATTCCATGTTTTAATTTTAATGAAAAAAACTATTTTTAAATGGGAGAGAGATAATTTTCAATTGTCACATAAAGAAATTGATTTCAAATACTCTCTACACACAATGTATTTGAAATTCCAAAAACATTGATAGAATTTATCATCTCTTCTATTTTGGTTTGTTTCAGTCATCATTATTATAATTCCAATTCATGATCTACTACATCAATTTTTTTATTATCTCATTAGTCAAGTTAAAATAATGATGTGATGTTCTCCTCATAACTTTTTTACATTTACCAAACATATGAATTTTAATATTATATACTTTCTCTATTTACTAGTGTCAAATGACATTAAAAATAAATATTACCTTTCAATATAGATCAAAATATTTTGAGGTTAATATTTGAAAGGAAATTATTTTAATAAGAATTTATTCTAAAAAATGGATGATTATCTATAAGTGTTAAGTATGATAAATAAAGTAATAATAATGACATTCACCTATAAAAAATTATATATTCCCCATATCTCCAATGTCAAAGTAAGCTCATGCACTATATAAATAATTAATAAGTTACCCCCACTAATTATTTTTCCAATTTTTTAATTCCTCAAAAATTGATCTAGAACCATGCTCAAATCGATCACCTAACTGAAAATGATAAAAATCATTTTTCATGTGATGGTGATTCTTGACCATCCATATATCAACCAATTTTTTTTCTTTTGAGTGGTAAATATTGAAATAAATGAAGGTACCATAGAACTTCTTAAAAAATATAGTGAGACGCTGACAAAAAATTATCCCCAAGAATAATACCCCTTTTTTGTGAAATACCTCTTCCAACAAAAATGAAAATTGAACAACGTAAAAAAAACTAGAGTATGGTTAGGAATATTGAATTTGGATTGAATTTTTTTTTGATCATTTAAAAGAAGATTAATGGTACATATGTGTTAAAATAGTGATTGATTTTTGGTTTGTCTCAAGGATATTGGCTACATCAAAAAACGTTCCTCGATAATATTTTATGTGGATTATCAGAACAATCAGTTTGAAAAGTTCATATTAAAATGATTATAGGTAAAATGTCCCATGTTATCCGAATACATTTTATATGAAATATGAGAAAAAAATTCTTCATAATCCTTTCAAGAATAAGAGCGTGTAATATATGTCAATATATCGTGTAATATTTTATAATAAAAAATTTATAAATATGATACTAAAAAATTCAAATAATGAAATATTGAGGGGAACTTTTATCAACATGGGACACAAAAAATTCATGATTCATTGAATTAATGTTTCTATCCTTCACTATAATAATCAACTTTCCCCATATTATAGGATGAATTAAATCAATTTCAAAATTAAGAAATATGAATTTAATCATTTAATTTTCACTCGTTAATTATATCTTACTTTTTCCAAATCATTCTTTTTTCAATCATCTTCTTATTTTATTTTAAATAATTTATTTATTATTTATTTTCTTCATATATATTTCTAAAAGTCTATTTGATTACTAATATATATTTTAACTTTTTCTTTTTTTAAATCAATTATTTAGAATTGATATATTACAACTTTTATTGTATGACATTTATTTCATCAGTTTTATTTCAAAAAAATTTTATCAAATGTTTTTATCACTTTTTTTCTCACAGTATACATTGAAATTTTAATTCCTTTTATTCTTCCACTAATTCTAGATTAATTTTTTTTATTCCTTTCTCTCTTTTTCAATCAATCAGATACTCACATGTGGATGATTTCTTTGAAAAAAGTATCATTCTCATAGCATGAGAGTGGATTGGCAGAAACATCATAATTTTGTTGTGGGGGATCTACCATGGATCATATCCTTGTATGTTTGGTTTGTTTTGACTCCCCCTTCACACACAAGTCCTCATACATACTTCCTATTAAAAATATCTAAATCCACCGAGTATTTTGTGGATACGACAAAAAATATCGGGTGTTTATGTTTGAAAAAAAATCAAACCCTATGACATGGAAGAAAACCATGTAGCACATATTATACATTTCCATGAATTTCCTATGGAATATTTGACTATCCATGTTTGTAGAATTTTATTGATGAATATCATGTAATTCCATGATATTTTAAATTTTGAAACATCTATGATGCAACAGATGAATACATCAGAACATCTCCTTATACTTAATTAAACCCTAATAATCCAATAATCATTCCATTATTCAAATATGACCTATAGTGGATACATACTAGTATATTAGACACATCATAACTATTTTTAAAATTTATTTTTATTATTTGATTTATTATTATCTTCAAATTTAATTATTCTTATATATTTTTATGATAACTTTATATTTTCATTATCATTTTTATATTTCTAAAAATAGAATAGTATATAAAATCATATGTCCTTTTATTTTACTTCCATGTTTTTATATTTAATAATTTATAATCTTATACAATATATTAATTATTATATTCTAATATTTCAAATTTAGAAATTATTTTTAATCATATAATTTTTTTACAAAATTATATATTTCATTAATTTAGTATTACATTAAATTTTCAATTTTTTCTTATTAGTAATTATATTTCTTATAATATTTATTTCTTTTTTATTTAATATTTTTATGTTATTTATATATAATGTTTTTTCAAATTTTTACTTTATATAAATTTTTTAATTTTCAACTTATTTATTACATTATCATTTTAAATTTAATTTTTTTATTACTTTAACATTTCTATAAATTTTTTATATTTCTGTAATGATGATAAGTAGTGGTTCTTAGATGATGTCATGTGATGGAGGTCATTAAATGAATAATTGAACAAGTGAGGTTCTTGAATTTATTAAAGATTTCTAGAGGATCTTATTGATTAATGAGACTAATGTACAGTGGATCACATTCTACTAGACCTTTATGATAGATGAATAATGGGTGCATGATTCAATTTTGTTATTAGGTGGTATGGGGTTGTAAACCAACTATATGTTGGGCATGATTTTAAAATACATATCAATTACATATTATAATGTCCAAATTATCAATTAGCTAGTAGACATGTATTAGACATGGAATAATGGTTTCAATGAAATGTTGCATTAATGGTTTCCTGAGAGATGTGATAAAGTGAGAAATGCATCACTGTGGTAGAAGATTCATTGAAGATATATCATATTCAGTGGAATAACTCATCATGAACAATTCAACTCAAGTATTAAAAAGATTGTGAGATTGTGTCATTATGAAAAATACACATTTAGAGAAGGAACATTTTGATGTTTCACATGAGGGGAATTATATATGTAATAAATATAATAGAAAGTATACCATTATCCATTTGATGGTGGTTCACCTAATTATGGGTTGAATTGTTGTCATTTCATAATTAAATTGTTCTTCGGAAGTTAGAACATGTGACGTTTTGGTGTTAGGATATAATGAGTATATAAAACTAATCCTATTATAGAATGTATCAGATTAATCTTGTTAATATGACCCTTTTGTAGGTAGGGTCTAGTTTGTTATGGTAACTATATAATATTGGCTGGTGGACACCTTGGGATGTGTTCAAATAGATGATTATATTAGTGGGTGGTTTCGTCCATCAAATATAGATATTGTAAGTTATGTTCTATGGTAGAAAGTACAATGAACTTAATGATGTGTTTTGGATGATGTTTTTACATCTCTATATGTACATGTGTGGTCAAGCACAATCTTTAATGTTTTATGATGGTGGAAAATGGTAGATTTCCCTTTAGATGATTGTATAACTTATCAATGGTGTTATGCAGATAAATTTATTTTTCATTCTAATGTTCACTGTAAAATGTTTATGATGATATGATGACTAATGTAGTTCTATATTTTCTAGTGGTATATTCATTGATACTTCACTATGATGAGATGTAATATTATGGGGAGGTTTTATAAATATTTTTTCATATTGGGAAATGAGAAAAAAAATTCATTCGGATCGTTCTGCGGGATAAAATGGCATTTTCCCCCTTAAATATTGTCATATCTAATTTTTATAACCACTCCATTAGTCTATGTATAGGTTAATTTTTGTAGGACATGATTTTGTTGGAAATATAATTCATTCAAATTTTAATGGAAATTTAATATTCAATATTTATTGATTTAAATATTAATTTGGTTATACACAGTAAATTTTTTTCCCATGTCGTAAAGGTGTGTAATAGATGCTGAAGAATCCTTAGTGTCTTCCTCCGATAGATAGTTTATTTTTAATTTTTTTATTTTAAATACTTTTATTTTTTTCAATTTATAGTTTCAAGGGAATATTTAATTTTTCTAGGACCCGGTTAGAATCAAAATTTATCACTTTTCGGAAAAATAGATATATCAAGGTGGTTACAGTGTTTTCATGTTTGTATATATTGATCACACGTTGTGTTGTCTCAAGATACTAGGTTGTGTGTTATTTCTATTCAAGGTACTAAAGATTATGTTGACTCGATGAATTTTCTTATAGATGACACACCATGGGGGTTTTCTTGGTATGTGTCAATGTAAATTTCTAGATAGCTTCTGTTGGGTACCTTGTTCATGTATGGTATATGGACAAACCCCATGGGGATGTATAGTGGGCAGGATAACACATCTAAGTATAACACATGTTCATTCAATCTATTGTACAAGGTTTGGTACCCCTTTTTCATAAACATTTTTTATAGAATTTATGTTAACAGTACTTGGGTTTTACACAACATGTTTGACTTAAGAACAATCCCATGCGAAAATTTTAGAGTATACATTGTGTACTCGGGCATACATGTTGCATACTGGTATTCTGCTATCATTTTGAGTTTTTTTAGATATTTTGTACCCTTATGTTAGAATATAGAATATAGTGATTACATTTTGATTCTTTTATATATAGAACAGGATGGTGGATCACTTAGGGAATTTTAAGGACTTTTAAATGGCCTTTCACGGTACTAAATCTTTGATGGAGAGTTTATTCCACCAGAAAGGGGATCCAATTGTCTCCTAGGAGTGAGGAATGCGATAAGGCTCATATGAGGGTATTCTGGATTGTTATAGGACATGTAATGGGTTTACCAAGGACCATGGAAGGTTTAACATGGGATTTTCCACAGTTATAAGGATTGGGTTTCCTTTCCTAGAGGAAGACATGTTGGGTGTTCAGGATAACCAAGATAGGAACATTGAAACCTATATGGGCCTGGTTTCATATCTCTTAACCAATATTATGTGTCTTCCCCTTGAATAAAAGATTTAATTTTGTGATTTATCATTCATGTAAGGTGTATTTACCTCAAGAGATGGTTCATGGGCTGAATGGATATTTTTGTAACTATGAATCCCAAGTGGGATAAATTTTCTTTTGATATAACTGAGAGGATCAAATAATGGATTCCTCCACCAATGTATTGATTCCATGTATCCCAAGAAGTATTCCTCTACCTATTTTCCATTTCAAAGGACCCAAGTGGGATTCCTATTCTTAGGTGGTAAGTTAGATGATCACAAAAGGGATTTATTTACATATGTGTGGACAAAGAGGATCTGAAATGTGGTACTTCTTTTCTATATTTACCCCAGAGATCCTAGTGGTTTCACAAGTTATTGATTTACCTTAAGATACAACCCTATGAGATTTAGTATATGTGGTATAGGTTGTAAACATAGAACCTAAACAAAAAATGTGAACTCAAGGGATTATGGTGGTAGTGATGGGTTTTGGCATTCGAAAAATCCAACTCTTTTATGTATGTTTTAAACTAGTTATTGTTAATCATGGTATGATTTTTAGATGTTATTCTTATAGATCGGTGTACGAGCCTAATATGATGTTCATAAATGGTTGGTATTCTTAGAGGTACTTCATATCTTATAGATTATGAATTTTAAGTGGATTGATGCTACCTGGATAGGAACGACTATTGTCTCTATGATTCATCCTTATAGAACCTAGGATATTGTGCACGTAGGATCAAATATTCAGTTCCACCATTAATAGTATTTCTAATATCTCTATGATTTCACCCTATTCACAAAAAAATATAGGATATTTCCATGTGTATTACTAAAATCCCTCTTAGTTTTAATATAACCTAGGATTCTGACCATACTAGAATCCAGGTGATGTTTGAGGTAACTACGTGTCTACATTTCTACTATGTAAAGGGATCATGGACATCATTAAATATTGATGATGATTACCTTAATTGATTCAAATTATACTCCCTAGGATCGGGTGGACACACTGTGATTTTATTTCCATGACCTTTTTAGGAATAAGTTTTTGTTCCATTGATTAATGGTTTCATAGTTATTATATTGTATCAAAAGAATATTCCTTATATATTTCATATGTTTCATCCCCATAAAAATTTATTATAGTTTCAAAAAAAAATTATTAGCTATAGATCAGGTCGTAGGAATCCAACATTGTATTAGAATGGGGAATAATGAGATGTTGTCTAGGTTCCACTAGTCCCACAAGTCATGAGAAGCATTACTAGGATTCATAAGATCCTAATAGATTTATTAATTTTATAATTTTTAGTTAATACCAAGAATTATTACTTATATTATGTATAGGTGGGTATAAGTGCTCCTGGGGATAGGGAACGGGTCCTCCTATTGTGATGTATCATGCTAAGAAAAATATTTAGTTATAGATGAAGTAGGAATAATTAGTTAAAATAATGAACCCAAGGATAAATGGTGGTTTTATTTTTCTTATTTTAATCCATGGATGTCATGGATAAGATAATCTTATTGTATGATCATTCAATTATTATAAAAGGTTATAGGTTCACCATTAGGGGTTGCCTCTAGAGATTATTTCTCACCCCTTATATATGCACATCAATGTGTTTGAGAACCCTATGTCTATTTTCATGTTAAAAACATATTCATGGCGGATAGTGAAGAGGGTAAGGATGAAAGATTGAGAAGAACCACTTATATAGATTGATATGGTTGGGATGAAGTATCAGGGAAAGGTCATTAGAGATTGAGTATATGGTTCGTATTGAAGTAGTAAATGATCCTTATGTATTTATTTTATTTATTTTATTTTACATGTGGTTGGCCCAATGGGTGATAATTTGTTATATTTATGACATGGTTACTCAAGAATCTTTTCCTTTGCATTATATTAGAAACGTTTTTATATTTATTTCTTATTTACGTTGATTATTATCAACTATGGATGTTTTTATTTATTTCTGTTGTTTTTTACTATGGTAAAAGGGAATAGAATCCCCACATACAAAACCTAGGCCCTCACTTATAGTAGGTATCCTATAGAATATTGGGAGCTTCACTTCAGGATTTATGGAAAACTATCATGATTATTATTCATAGAGTGAGATGGGGAATGCTATAAAAATGATTATCCTCTTATTTCCTCTGTCATACCTATATACAATTATCACCAAACGATGTAAGATAATATTATGCGTTTCCTAGGAAGTTTCAAAAATGATAATTGATTCATCAATTTACCTTTCATTATATATTATTTTTATTTATTATGAGTCCCTTTTTATTTATTTATTACATATATATTCCTTTATATCCTTGATATAAATATTTTAATTTACTCTTAAAAAGATTTTTAAAATCCCTCTCTTAAATGTTCTTTCATAATTCAATTTTTTTTTAAAATATTCCTTCATTTATTCAAGTAAAACTCATTTATATATTTACCTTTATATTTCATGTATCTATGGATTTGTGGATCGATAAATTCAAAGAGGGTGCATATTCAAGAAAATTATTCTTTTAATACAAAAATATTAAATATTTTTAGATGAAAACTCATTGTATTACAAAAATAATTATCCAAGGATTATAAAGTTTTAGCGTATTGGGAGACTACCTAGACAATATTAATATTTTAATAATGGTCTTCAACGCCTCGGATAAAGAAATTACCACATAGTAATATTTATTTATATAGCATAAATAGACATTTCATTATAATATATTGAAAGGAAAGATAAAAAAGGGTGATCTCATAATACCGGTAAGAGTAATTATTGGAGACACCTATCAGTGATCATATAAAATCATAATACAAACATAAGGATATTATATCATGAACATAACATGAGTAGTTTATATCCAATATATTATTAATAATAAAGATATATCATGGTATAAAATGTTATCATTTCAAAAGACATGAATCAGAAGAGTTATAAGTCATCAAAAATCAATGAGGAACCATACGTTCATTTAATAAATTGTTGCACCATCAGAGGTGTAGAAATCATTTCGTATGCCAAGGTTAAAGATAGATACCATAAAATCATAGTTCATAAAACATCAACATATATTTTCCATATAGTAATAGATTATTCATCATCACTTTTTCCCCATAATGGATCAATCACATAGACTCTTTTCCTATAGTGGATCAATCACATCGACTTACTTCTATAGCGGATCCAGAACATCAACTTGTCTCTTATAATTACGGCACTATATATAGAAATTTATCCAATTAATTAGAGGGACACATAATTATGGACCCACCATTAATTTAATAAAAATAACACATATGTGTTCTACTAAATCATACAACATTAATCATATCATCATACCATAATCCATTCAATGAAAACGTGTTTTATAAGTATTTACTAAGTTCATCAGAGCATAATCCATTTAAAATAAATGGGTTTCGTAAACATATCATTATCATGATAATAATTTATCCAAAATAAGAATAAGGATTGTATCATTAGATCATATCCACAATAAAAATAATTAACATCAAAGGATGTTATAACATATATAAACTCTTTCAAGTGGCTCACTGGAATATCTTTTGGGGAAAATACAAATTTAATATTAAAATAAACTATTTAAAATAATAATATTTTAAAAATATTATGGAATTAAATTTATATGAAAATATCTTTGGACACATGTAAATGAATATTTAAATCATTTTTTATTCTATTCCATGGTAAATTTTGTTATTGCTGTTAATGTTAAATAAAAGTTTCCTTTCAATTTTTTGACAAAAATCCAAACAAACATCATTAAAAATACAACATGAAAATACTATTAATACAATTTTATAAATTTAGAAAAATTATGAAATTAAATTAAATAATAATATATGAATTGTAAAATATTTTTTAAATCACTTCATAGAAATCATGGGCATGGATGAAATTTTCTTTTCAACAAAGTATAAAAATAATGTTTGTTTTCCTTCAAAATATTCCTTTTGAAATTTGAGTTTATAATGATCTAAAAATGAATGTAAAACATGTAATATACAGAAATAAATAGATGATAACAAGATTATATATATTCATTAGATAGGTATCACAAAATTTCCTCAATGGTAAATCATGCATAAATTTTCCTTATTAAAATGGGATCGAAACATAAATCTCTTACCTCATGTCTCTTCTTTCTTCAAATGTATTAGAACATCCTATATATTAAATATAGATTTATTATAAATGTTTTAGAGAACCCTAATCATATCTTTCACATCATATGTGATTTACATATTATATCTTATAAACTATTTAATAAAAAATTTATTAAAATCACAGTTTGGTGTGATAATTGATTTGTTTTCCAAGCATGTTTCAGTTCAGCTATCCTGATCCTTGTACATTTTACAAGGCTACATAATATAAATAATTTTAATAATTTTATAAATATTATATTATATATATATATTTATATTAATTCATAAAATATAGATATAGAAAAATTAATTACATTGTTCATGGAGATGATAGGTCGTATGTATACAAGAGCATTATTTTGAATATATGATAGGTATAGTTAAAAAAATGGATTATAAATCACCTTTATAAGATAATTTTTATATAATATGGATATTATAAATTTTTGAAATCAATATATAGTACCATTTATGTAAAATATAATTGAAAAATGTGTCTCATCACTTTATGGGGGTAGTAGCCGACATCTACGTATGAGTGACATTATCATTTTCCAACAATTGCGAAGAAGGTGGAAAATGGTTGTTCCATAATAATAATAATTATTTATTATATTATATAAACTTTATCCAACATTTTATAATGGATTTCATATATTCACAGGAGTTATAATAAGTAATAAAATTGAGAACGCTCGGTTTAGAGTTATTCATCTTAGTTAAGAATCATTCATTGCCTTACACCTTAATCCTTAATAGGGTGGTATTTTTAAAGAAATGACGATATTGGATGTTATTAATGTATACAGTTTTATATTATAGTAGGTATTTTTAGAAAAATGGAATAATGTGATTTAAATATAACAGAGAATATATTTCCTTTTATTTGGTAGGGAAAGACACACTTCAAATTAGTAAAATGATTATAATAAAATTAAGTCATTCTCTTGAAAATATCTTCCAAATTTTAATTTATTAAAATAAAAATTCTATGGTTCAAATATCATAATCTAATGGAATTTATATAGTTTTTGTGACATTTTAAACAATTTTTTTACCCTTTTGTAACCATTTTTAACTTTAGCATAAGTAATGATTATTTCAATATTAAGTTTTGTGTAATTTTAATTATAAGGTAAAAAAATACTCATAAATCACCAAGGGAGTACATTTTAGACCATTTTCCCTCTTATATTCCTATTAATGTATTTATATTATTTCTAATTAATTTAATAAATCATTTTTATCATAAAATATTATTAATGTTGTTTTAATAACTATTCATAAAATTTCAATTTGAAAACAACATTATAGAAATGGAATTAGAATATAGAAAATTCTTCATCTGTAATATTTTATATTACTATATACATTTCATGGAACACATTTATGCACCCAAATTTTTTTACATTTATTATTTTTAAAATTATCTTATTTATTTTTCTATTAATTGAATAAATATTGTTTTCGTGTTGTATAAGTGTTTACAGTAATTATTCAATCAGTAAAAATTAAATATAATATAATAGGATAAAATATTAATTTACCATTAAAATAAACATTTAGAACCATACTTTTCATCTTTTTTCATTATGTAAAAAGCTTAGATATATTAAAGTCATGAGATATACATTTTGTATTTTATTTTTTATAAAATTAATATAAAGGTCATAACCAATGAAAAATGCATGTAGGTGGGTATATACTAGAGTCTTGTATTGAAATTTACAAACTCCTTCCATCCAATAGAGTAATTTAAAGTGTTAGAATAATTTTAAACACATATCTCAATGTTTTAAATCTTTTTTATGAGTTTTACCCATACATAAGTGAAAAATATTTATCAAAGTTACTATTCATAATGTTCAAAATTCTAAGAGGCTTATTTAAAAAAAATAAAATTCATATTTATACAATGAAATAAATTTTTATGATTACATTTCTATTAGATGAATTAATTAATTTTTAAATAAGTTCATCAAAAATGATGAAAATATTTTTTTTTATAAATATATATCTTTTCACATAAAACTAGAATTTTCATATCTTATTTCAAGATAAATATTTTAGTAATTCTAAAAATATTTATTGAATATATTATATATAAATTTCATTAAAATCATTCAACATAAATGATTAATTTAATTTATTATGATAAGAAACACATCAGACATTAATATATAGTACTTTTGAAAAACATCTATTTTAATTTCGTAGGATTTTTATTTATGTTTTTCATTTATTGATAAAAAATTATTTCATTTTATATATGACTAATACAAAAAAAATTATAATATAATTAGACTTATTCATAGCCACTAGTAAAATGGAAATTTTGTAGTTGTATACTTCATTACAATACCTTTAGATTCTAAAATCCGTGAATCGCAAGCTATTGAATAAATTGAAATTATTTAAAGATAAATATATCATAATGTGTTAGGGAGATAAATTCTACCCCCAAATAAATTTATCATATGAAATTCCATCATAATAATATAAATAATTTATGATATATCTATTTCATCACATCCTTGGGATGCCAAATGGAATCCTCTAATTTATGGTTTCTCCAAAAAAACATTGAATATTTTAGTGGTATTGTTTTATAGAGATTATCTCTATGATATATAATCTCATCAATTTATTCCACATAAGATAGATCTTTCTTGCCATTTTTAGTATATGTGATGGATCAGGTATATACATTCTCAGGAGTGATACAAGGAACACAATGTTTGGATGATAGAGATTTTTTGGAATTTCCAATTTCTAAGCTACCATCCCAATATGATTAATAATTTTAAAGGGAACAATATATAAATAAATCATCTTTCCTTTTTTTTATAGATATCATAACCTTCTTCTGAAGATATATTCAATATAAAGTCTTTTCACTGTCATTAAACTCTATATCTCGTTGATGATTTTCAACACATCTAGTCCATCAAATTAGATATACTTTTATGTGATGTTGATGGTTTGTTAATATATTTCTCATTTCCCTAGATATATAATGTATCAATATATTTATTTTCCATAATTCATCAAGTAAAATTGTAGTTCTACACTTCATCCCTTAGAGAGATTCATAAGAAGCTATGTTAATATTATATTGAAATTTATTACTATAATAATGCTCAAAAAGTGGAAGGTATTAATCCAAAACACCATTGAACTTTAGAGAACAAGATCTCAAATTATCATCCATGGTATGAATTGTTCTCTCATACTGAGCATATGTATGAAGGTGATAAGAATTATTGAAATATAAATATGTATCCAAATTCTTATTGAAAACATCCCCATAACTTTTATGAAAACCTCATATCCTAATCAGGTATAATATAATGCGGTACTCCATAAAATCTGACCACTTTCATAGTGTAGAACCTTGAAAAAAACAATAGATAAATCTTATCTCATGTTAATTAAGTGTGATGAATTCATATGGTGATTTACTATAGCCTACATATCATTGTTACCTTTTGATATTTTGTGAATTCTAGAAATTATATAAATTTTAATGTCTTACCATTTCTATTTAGGTATTTTTAATGATTATAACATCCCCTTATACTTCTATCTCTCATCCTTAACTTGTTTAAATACCATGAATAGATATATATATATATATATACATAAAAAATCCCTTTTCATATTTCCCCACTAAAAATATTCTTTTTGATCACTATAAATCTATATATCTACAATATATATAGACAATGATGAACTATTATATTTATATAACAATTCATTCTACAATTCTTGTATTGATAAAATAAAAAAACGGTTCCATAACCTTATCATTTAATCACAATCATGGATGAACTCATAGATAAATGGTTGAACTTTAATTAGGGAAAGATATGTGATATAAAATTTCCTCAAGATTTTATTTTCCATATTATACAAATACATAAGTTCTAGATCGCTTCCAATTCAAATCATAGAAAAGATTTCATGATCATATCAACATAAAGAATATATAATCTTTTTTCTATCCCATGGTTGTATTGTATTTATTGGTCAAGGTCTTTAAGAAACATCAACCATATTATCTAATTCATGGTCAACTCTTTCTATATAAATACAAAAAAAAGTTCATGATCTATAAATATATCTGACATTTCACCATAATGATAAAGCATCCATACCATAAATTCCAAAAATACTAGTACGAGCTCCAATTTATGAATTAGGTAATTTTACCCATGTATTTTCAATTTTTGAATGGACTATGATATCACTGTATCATTCTACATGAGGGAACAATGATGTACCATTGTTTATGTATCTCTATAAATCAAAAAAAACTTCTCCACTACATTTTAGTGTGAGAAGAGGTGCATTGGACAACCTTATCTTCAGTTCCATGATATTAAATTCACGTTCATATATCCAAAAATAACTTAACCCCCATTATAGTTAACTTAGTGAGTGGATTAGATCTTCACGGTAAATCTCTCACAAAGACATGGTAATATCTATCCAACACAATAACAAATTATATAATAGTTATTGTAGTTAGTCTAGGACATTGAGCAATAGATTTCATTATGGATCTATCAATATACCCACACATGAGAGTATACGAGATAATAATGAAACATTCGTAATCATACATTCAAACATGATAAATTTCACATACAACATCTCATTCCTCATGTTCTTTAGAAAAATTCTAAAATGATTTTCATGATATTATATAGTCATTGAGTACATAAGAATATCATCTATAATAGATTTATCAATGTAATTTCAAAATACTTTATTAATTAACATTATAAATATATACAGGGAATTAGTAAAACCAAATTACATCACTATAAATTCATACTATCCATACCTTGTATAGAGTTATATGTTGGTCATATCATCCTTCTTGGCCCTAAAGTGACGATTTCTAGAATTAGGGACAATCATGTAAAATTACTGAGCTATAAGTTTTTGGTCAAAAAAATCATCAACATAAGGTAGAGGAGACTTTTTCTTGGGTGTAATTTGGTTGAGTTTTTTATAATCATTGAAAATAATCATTGAACCATATTTATTCTTAATAAAAAGAATAGGTGCACCACATTGTGAAGTTATATGGTGAATGAATCCCTAACCAAGATTCTTTAGTAATTTATTCTTCAATTCTAACAACTCAGTTGGGTCTTTTCTATAAGGATTATTTTAGATTTGTGTATCACTATGTGTGACTTATACTAGAAAATCATCATCATGATTTTAGTGATTACTACGAAATTATTTTATAAATACATCAACAAAATCTAATAGAGTAGTTATATCATCAATTGTGTGTTTCTCCACAAATAGTTGAGATAGATACCCATCATGGATAGGAATTAAGACCAAAAAGATATAATTAACTTCCATTTGATATTTATATTTATATTCCTATTAACATATTATCTAAGGTTGGTCCAAAATTTGAAATTTTACTTCCCTTATTCAAAAATTGATGTGAGATTAATGTAATTAAAGTTAGTTAATTCCCAAAATTACATATAATTCATATTGAAAGAGAATAACAAGATTTTTAGGAAGTACAATCCCACAAATATCAAATACAGAAGAATCATAGTCTTGAGATATGATTATATTAATATTATTGGTTTATCTTATTAATTCAACATCTAATAGTTTATTATATGAATCAAAATTTCTTGATTTTTTTATATAGGAATTTTATAAATATGATCAAATAGGGTACTTAATTGTTTGTGCATACCTATAACCACCTCAACATTA
Organism: Viscum album; assembly: GCA_963277665.1. NCBI lineage: Eukaryota > Viridiplantae > Streptophyta > Magnoliopsida > Santalales > Viscaceae > Viscum > Viscum album. The sequence continues at coordinate 1,247,729,629 of OY728151.1, read as the reverse complement.
ACTTTCAAATGGAAATCCCTTTGAAAAACCCAAATAGTCACCATGAATATAAAAAATCATTGATCAAAGTGATGAAACCTAAAGAATAATTTATGGTGTGTTTAAATTAGGATACATTCTTCTTGATATATTGTACATTACGGTTAACCAAGGCCATCCAGGGTTGTTATCAATATTTTATAATTTTATCCTATATAGATAATTATCCCTATGGTTTTTACCTAAGTGATCTACTCACATTCTCTTAATATTTACTAAAACTATAATATGATAAATACTATAGTGAACTATGATTTTCATAGACAAATTCTACATATTTTTTATTTGATATTCAATTTATTTCACAAACCAACCCTTGGGGATCATAATGGTGAAGTTTCATTAGAGGAAAGACACACAATCATCTAATTTCATGAAAGATCTTCAATATCTTAAATAATGAACTTATCCCATTGTACCCTTTATATACACAAAACAATTAAAAATGTATTCATAACATGGGGAAAAGAATCATAAGAAATTGTGGTATCAAAATTTTAGTAAGTATAAACATGGGATTTGGTTTCTCTCAAGTTCGAGGCCTCCCCTCCATTGTTCGATGCCCTTGTAGGCCGTTTTCTCTTCCAGGGTCAGGTGTGCTCAGTAGAATGGATTCGGAAAAGGATCATGGATCCCCTATCTCCTCCCAGGGAGGTGAGTGTGCAGTGTTCGCCTATGTGGATTGTCTATTTGGAGGCTACAGTGGATATGGAATCCTTGGGTAGTAGGCCTCATGTACCTCTTCTTTGTAACGCTAGTATGGAGGAAAAGAACCAAACCATTCTAGGGGTTCTTTAGAGACTGATGTTGCGGATGTTGCGGAGGGGAAGGTTGAGAAGAACACATCCCTCCTCTCCCCTTGTAAGATGTGGAATGGGAGGTCTGTGGTGATATCTATTCCCACTTCACCTATAGAATCAGCTCCTTATGTTCAGAGTCTAGGATTGTGCACCCGGGCATATTTGAGGCACCATGGGGGAAGACAATCTCCCCACAGTATGAAGACTGACGAGCCTGGGGCCAAATATGGGATCCCCAGTTTCTAATGTTATCTCTGTTAGTTGGGAATTCATGTGGCCTTGGTTCCCATGTGATGATGGACCATATAGATTCAGATGTTAAGAAACATAAAGTGTGTATCGTTGTTGTAGTTGAGCACAAACAAAACCCGAAGAAGATCTAGTATTTCAGTCGCAATGTGCGTTTGCAAGCCTCCATGAATGCAGATCTGACTAATAATAATATTTTGTTTTTTTGGAATAAGTAGGTATTGATTCATTTGATCGAGGCTGTGGATCAATATATGACCACGAAAGTGTCGAAGGGGGGGAGTTTCTTTGTTCCACTTGTTTATGGTAGCTGCGATACTCAGACCTGCAAAAGACTATGGCAGGGGATCGGGTTGTTTGAATCGGAGGAACATCCATGGTATATTGTGGGGGATTTAAATTCCATTATAGACCCCAAGGAGAATAATGGTATAGGGGACTTCCCTTTTTAGGTTTCTTTGGACAACTCTCTCTTCATGGTGGAAAAAGGTCTCCTTGACCTGGGTTATTCTGGAGATAGGCATACGTGGTGTAACAACCAATCGGGAGTAAGGGGTTGTTAGAGTAGGATTGAGTGATGCTTAGATAACTACAAGGTGATCACCTCCTTTCTGGAGGCTGAGGTGAAGCATTTATCTCAATGTATTTCTAACCATTCTCTTATTATGTTGTCTTTGTTTCCCAAGAATGATTTCCATGAGTCCTTCAGATTCTTCCAATAATGGTTGCTGATCCAAGACTATCATAGGCTAGTGAAGGAACTATGGGAGGATCCTATCCAGGGGCATACATGGTTTTCTCTTCATAACAAATTGTGAAGGCTGAAAGAGGGGTTAAATGAATGGTCCAGAAGGTTACCTCCCCACAATCACGATATGGAAGCCCTTAAATAGAGAATAAAAAGTTTAGAATCTGCCCTGGAAGTAGAATGGGACACTTCAGAGTTTGAAGAACTTTTGTGAAAAAAGATTTGTTTGTCCAAGGAGCTTCTCAAATAGGAACGGATAGCTCAGGACCACTCCTGTGTGAAATGGATTTAGAAAGGAGATAAAAACACGACTTATTTTCATGGATGCATTAAAGATAGAAGGCTGATCTCCTCACCTAACATACTACTTGAGGATGGCTCCTACACAGATAATTGTGACACAGTCGGGAGCTTCGTGCTCACTTTCTTCAAGGACCTGCTTGCTGGACCAACCCGAGGATGTCCAGTGGGTATCCTAGGGGTAATGCAGGGTTGTGGGATTTGATTACCACTATGGTGTCCAACCTGGAGAACGAGATCCTGGAGGAAATTCCTAGCGAGGATGAAATACATGTAGCCATACAGATCCTCAATACAGAGAGCACACCCAGCCCTGATGCTTTTCCTAGTTATTTTTAAAGAGGGGTTTGGGATATTGTTAAGAAAGAAATCATTGATTCTATTCAGGACTTATTAAGAGGTGGAGGACTCTCTTGGGTGGCGAGTGATACTAAAATTATGCTCATTCCTACGATCAAGGTCCCTTCTTCCCTAACACACTACATGCCAATGAGTGTCTGCAACTTCCCATACCAAATTGTTGCATGCGTTCTTAGTCAAAGGTTGTCCAATCTTCTCCCGTGGTGGATTTCAGTTGAGATACATGGCTTTGTGAACAGTTTCTCCATCTAGGGAGCAATTTATATTTCTATGAATATGGTCAGGGACAACAATATAAAACCCATGGATCCAAAATGGAAATCAAATTGGATATGAACAAGGCATATGACAGGGTGGAATGGAGTTTCATCAACATAGTTCTATCTAGTATTGGGTTTTTGGTCAAGGCGAGGGGCCTCTTTTTCAAGCGCTTTAGTACTTCGTGGTTGGATATCACTTTTAGGGGGACGATTCATGGTTTATTCAAGGCAACTAATGGACTCCGGCAAGGTGACCCTCTTTCTCCTAGTAGTTTCACCCTAGTGTAGGACACTCTCAGCAGGCTTATCAATGGAGGAATATCTCAAGGGGGAATTCTTCCTCTCAGAAGGAAGCTGAATTTACCTATTGTGTCTCATATAATGTTCACCGATGAAATGATTATTTTTATCAATGGTCGGTGGGTATCGGTTTTCAGGATCAAGGATATTTTGGATTAATATTGCTACTGGAGAGGACAATTCATTAGAAACTCCAAAAGCAGTATCTACATCTCTAATAAAATATCTCAAGTGCTGGTGTCTTCTATGTGTAATTGTCTGGACATGCAGCATGGGTCCTTTCCAATGGAATACCTAGGTTATCCCATTTCTTCATGTCGTCTTCATATCAAATATTTTGATCATCTTTTTAGTATATTCTCTAGTTGTGTCCTTAACTGAAAAAATCAGTTCCTATCATTTGGAGGTCAAATAGGTCTTGTGAACAGTGTGTTGTCTGCCATTCCCATCCATGCTTTGGCTTCATCCAATGTCCCAAAAGGTGTGATCAACAACATTGATAGAATCCTGTGTAGTTTTTTCTTGGATGCAAAGGTTGTAGGTAAGAGACACCGGGTTGTGTGGGGAAGGATGGCATAGCCCCTACTGGATGGTGGGATAAACATGAATAGCTTTTAGAGCATGATTCTTTGCATGCATGGCAAGCTCTCTTAGGAAATTATGGAGGAGCGATCTCTATGGGGAATGAAAAAGGGGATGTTTTGCGGGGGAAGTGAGGAGGTTTATCTTGGTCAAGCGTTTCTGCTGTGGGAGAAAAGTTTCCCCCTAGTCCAGACTCTTGAACAGAATTCTCACTGGATTGTGGGCTCAAGAGATCTCCTCTTCGGGCACAGGAACTGGGTGGGTTCTGTTTTAGATTTCCCTGGGTTCCCTATCCCAATGATATCACTTAAATAAGTATCCCATCATCCTAGGTTCACAAAGGCCGTACTGGATGGTGACCAACAAGCTCATCTCGAGTCCAATGAGTTTTCCGGCGACCCTATCAATTGAGTTTCCACCCCTGATACTTCAGGGGTCACTTCTGGTAGAGATTTTTTTAGGATACTGTCAGGGTAGGATATCCATGAGGGGAGATCAGAGGCGTGTGGGGCCATAAGATCCCAGTGAAGGATAACATTCTCAAATGGGGCATAAGGAACTCAGCTTTGGCAACGGATGAGAACATCATAAGGTTGGGTATTAGCATGGCCTCTAGGTGCCCTTTCTGCATCATCAGTCAGGAAGATAATACCAACCAATTATTTTTTGAGGGGGATTGGGGTCTTGATGTGTGGCACTGCTTCGAGGGTTTCACTACACTCTCCAACAATGTGAAGAACTCCACCACTTTTTTGGAGACATGGTTCTATGGTAGGGACGGTAATGATAAGGATTGAATGGTTCGTTTGGTTATCTTCTATGCAGGATGCAGGATCTTATGGAAATCCCAGAATCAAAAAATGTATGAAGGTTATGTTACCAGATGTCCATTCTCCCGTGGACCCATTTCCCTCTGTTTGATTTGTCTCCGCTCATCACAGATTGGTAGGTGCCCCCCTCTTCTAGACTTCTCTAGGTAAGTGTCTCTTCCACTATCCCATACCAGGTTCTGCAAGGGAAGTGGGTGTGCTGGAACCCCTCAGCTCTTGCCTCAAGTTGATCACAAACAGTTCATGCGCGTTGGGGGTGATGAAAGTAGGGGGCGCTGTTCGAGGCCCTAGGGGGGAGGTGGTCATGGTTTTTTCATCCATCTATGGAAACAATACCCTTCTCTTGGCTGAGGCCAAGGCCTTACTCATGGGGATTTCCCTCTGCATGCAGAAGAAGATGGTGTTAACCCACACAAAGACTGATACTAGGATTTTTCATGATACGATGATAGGTAAAAGTTCCCCCTAGGTCTATCTCTTATATAGTGAGGAAATGTCAAGTAATACATTAAACCATCATCCAAGTGTCTCACACCTGGCACGAGTTTAATAAGGTTCCATATCACATGCCTTCCTTGGAGGTCCAGAGCTCCATCTCCGCTAGTATTCTCCTGATAAATTATTTCAAACTGGAGTGAGTTAATTTACTTAGAGGGGATGCCTTAGGCTTGCCCAATTTCCGACCCCCTAATTCCTAGGGACCCTTGGATGTTGTAATGTCTTGGATTTTATGTGTATTTTTTTAAAAAAAATATTAAATGGAATTATTTCGATATCGGGTGTGAAAACAGCACAGGATTCCGAGGCCCGGTGAGCCTGAAACGGTGGTTTGAACTTTTTTAGTTAAGTGAGTCAGCACTTGTGCACTGTTGTGGAAGTTTCCAAACAGATGCCTAGATTAAAAATCTAAGGGCGCCGTTGCATCTGGGATGAGGAATTTACTTAATAATGAGTATAACCTCGACCAACGCAGGTCGAGGGAAAAAGATTATTTTCGGATGTTTTTAGTAAAATAAAAATAAAATAAATTGATAAATGTTTATTTTATTTTATGGAAACATCTGCTGCAGAGAAAAGATGGGACATCTATTTCCTTATTTAATGACGTGTCATAATGACTCAATGATGGAAAGATAGATTCATTAATACTTCAACGTATCTTAAATGCCAATTATGTTTCCATTTTTAATGGGTTAAGCGATTGGTGGTCATTGACGAACTTTTGGGAGAAATCATTGGAGGATCCTCGAAGCGCTGGAGTGAACCATCAATGACGAACGACGACGGATCGGAGTTGAGGATCATTGTGCCAACGTCATTGAAGTATCTCGACGACGGAAAAACTATGACATCTTTTTCAGCAATCGAACCAAGTTGACGTAGGAGTTTGTTATATAATTTCCTCTTTCCCAATTCTTGATTTAAAACGATGAATGTAGATAAACCATGAACTAGTTGATCTGCGGATTCATATATTCTTGCGAGAGGGATTTTTCTTTGGGATGATCTCGGGGATTTAATCCATGTTTTGTTTTATTGTTTGATCCTTCTCCATTTAATCCAACTGATGGGAGCGGATCAATTTCATGATAAATGATGGCGGAGGTTCATTCCTCATGTTGTTTTATTGGATTTCATTCCCCCATTTTTTTTCTCGCGTGTTCTTCGTGTTCTTCGCAGGGCGAGAACAACAGATCATTGCACATCTTTTCTGCGACGCAATGATCCGAAATTGAAGGTTCAACACCGCAACTACCTTGCAGAGTTCGACAGTAATGGTAGACGATGAATCAGACCTAATCGGGAAGGACTATTCTTCTAGCATTCTTTGCACGGGAAGATCAAAACATGTTTTCGGAGGCAGTCAGAGGCCCGAAAACACCGTAAGTAGCTTTTTGGTGTCGGGGAAACCAAAAAATGAAGGTTTTGGGGAAATAAGATGGTCAGGTCGACAATCGTAATAGCTTGGTAGGTGCGCTGGTGAAGAGCGTCGTTTCAGGATATTTCTAGAATACACGGCATGTACTTTCGAGGAATACAGCGTGTAGTACTGACGATAGAGGCAAGGGTTCTGGGGTCAGAGAGGAATCACACGGCATGTGACCCTGGTCACATGGCGTGTCAGACTTTCCCTGATGCTCAGCTTTTATTTTGGGAAATACACGGACATGGTATGATCTACACGGCTTCAGGCGACACAGCGTGTACAGTATGGCATTGGCGGCTATGTGGAACACAGCATATATATAGGGGGAACACAGACACAGGTTATAGTACACAAGTTATAGTAAATAGTTTGATGACCATGTATGACCCCATGGTCAGTGAAACGGAGCCAACCCCCATCACTCGGACACGACGTGTAAATCATACTACACACAGTGTACTCAGTTTTTTATACACGACCTGCCTTACGACACGGGCCATTGTACACGGGAAGTACTCTGGGTCAGAAAACATGGTGTGTAAATTTATACATACCGTGTAAATTTTGGAAAATGGCATGGTACTATTGTTCACAGTATCTTGGACACCATTCGTTTGGGTTAGTGCCCCTTCTTATCGTTCCCCTAAAGCTCAGGCATCATTTCTTCACACATGAGTATGATCCCTTCAGCAGAACATTCTGTGATAGAGTCAGACATCCATCTGAGAGGCCCAGATCAAGATCCTCTATCCATTCCTGGCCCTAGGTAGAGTTATTCATCGATGTGACCAACTATACTAGGCGTTGATCCTCTACCTAGCGGCTGTATCACCAAACTGGTGAATCCGGATGAGTCGCTGTATCCGCAATGGCCCTGGCAGTGATCCTCTTATGTGTATCGTGATCATTCCCACTCAAGAGTGTGTATCCTGTAATGAGTGCGTATATCTATCAAAAATCATCCCACTTAGGATTGTGTCACCTGTAATGAGTGTTACTACCTTTCGTGACGGTTCCCGATGAATGGTACTTCTCATACGGACGTCATTAGAGATGTCAGATTTGTGGAGTGTGTTCTCCCGGGATGAGTTCTTCGTGGAATCTTCAAACTGAATCCATAACGCGGATATGTAGTTGTGTGAATTGTCTCTAGACAATGTGTCTGGGATTTTAGTATATCTAGTTTGTTCTATATGTTATGTAGACATACACTATGCATAACTGACTGTACCATTACATTGTGTACTATTTTGTTGGTTTTCGGGGTCCTCTACTGAGTATTGTTATACTCACCCCTACACGGGATTTGCCCACACAGCTGGTGTCTTGTGCAGACGAGCAGCCTTTTGATAGAGTCCAGGGATGACCAAGACTGGACCAAGCCTTTTGAGTTCTCTATAGGCGTAGGCGTTCCTACGACTACGAGCAGCAATCCCAATACCTTTTCTGTTTGCAGGTTGGACTTTGTAGTTTTCAGACTCTTGTTTTTTGTGGGCTTGTATTTTGGCCTAGTATAATTTTTAGTACTCTACCTTTCTTCGTACTCTGTTTGTTGGGTTTAGTTGTATGCATGAATTTTTGTTCCTTAGTGGTTTTTAGATTTCAGCATTGTGGTCTTGGAGATGTGTGCGTGTCTACAGGTACATAGGCAATGCCTCCCATGTTAGTAATTTTCCTACTCAGTGCTAGTTACTAGCCCCTGGCCTATTAGAGGCAGGCTTGTGGAGTCACGGCATGGGCCCCACTGGGACGTGTCGTGACAGAGTGGTATCAGAGGCATGTCGGTTCTACCTTAGGACCTAGAGTCTATGAGTTTGGTTTGGGGAAACAGTGTTGAGTGTTTCGGGTTCGACATTCAGGCCAGAGACTCCAGCGTTGGTGCGGCGACCAACATATCCATACACCAGGAATCTGATAACCTACCTTTCGACTCGGCACACGAAAACATGGGTTGCGGGGGAAGAAAAGTTACATGCATCATATTGGAATGGGTTGTGTTTTCCATGTCCTTTGAGTCACCTGTCCAGATATACTCTTTGACCATGGTACATCTTGTTTCCGTATAGGATGCCACCACGATGCATACCTACTTGGATTCAGCAGCATGATCATGAGTATGACCCCCTCAGTGGCGAGGCTTCGATATAGGGACCAGTTCCCTAGGCATTTCCACCAGGTGGTGCACCAGTTATGCCACCCACAGTGGAGAAGCCAGTGGTACCTGTAGTACCGACCGGCGAGGAGAGCAGGCTTAGCGCGCTCCATGAGTTCTAGAGATAGAGAACCCTAAGGATCTGAGGTGAGCCTGACCCTCAAGTGGTTGAGAACTATCTTGAGGTGGTGACTAGTGTTTTCCATCTAGTGAGAACACCAGTGGACCAGATGGCGATCTGAGGAGCGATCCTTATTCAGGGTTCGGCGGGACGATGGTGGAGTCTGACCACACAGAATCAAGATGAGGAGACTCTTTCATGGACAGAGTTTGAGCGAATCATTAGTGTAAAGACCCGTAAAATTCAAGGAAATTTTTTTCTTAATTTTTTTTAGAATTTTACAAGAGCGCGGTTTCAGACGGCACCTGATTCCAAGGCCCAGAGTGCCCGGAATTAATTTCCGAAGTTTGGCTCGGGTACGTTCAGTGAACGAACGAGCGGGAATTCCTAACTTTTGATCCGGTGCTCGGAATTGAAATCCGAGGGCACCGATGAACTCGCAGCGCCGATATTCGCTTAAAGAGACCTTTTCGGGAGTTGCGTTTGTTGCGGGTTGAAAGTTAATTTTGGGGTTTTTAGTTTGAGTTAAATAAAATTTGTGTAGAACAAATTTTATTATATCTTGATAAAACCTACCAAAGGGGGTTGGAAGTGGGACCCACACCCACTTAACCTCCCTTGGGAGGATTAAGTGTGGTGGGGCCCACACGAACCCCTAATCCTTTCAAATTCTCCCAACTCCCTTAACGCCTCATTTATTGACTTGAGTTACTTATTTAATTATGGGAGTTAATCCTTTTGAATTTCAAACTTTTGAAATTCTATTGTGTTATGTAATAATAAAATATGTTGTTGTCTTATTTTATTTTGGGTTATTTGTTTGTCTTCTTGAGAGGTGGAGAGCTCTTCTTCTTCTTCAACTCTGACGAAGAACTCGAAGAACGTTCATCTTGACGAAGAACGCTCAAGCTCCGATGAAGAACGCCGCACCTCCATTCTTCGTTTACCGTGTCAACGAAGGGGACGCCACTTCTTCCTCGGACAACCTTCGTCGGCGTACAAGTTTCGCCAACGACGTGTCTCTTCGAACGCATCCCTTCGTCATCGGATTTGACGAACGGCTACCGCGACGCCCGACCTCCGCGACGTCGTCTTCCGCGGAACGTTCACAATCTTCGAACCTTATACCCGAGGTAGGGGTTGTTGATTTCTTTTTGGTTTAATTATTTTATTCTTGATCGTGAATTTAGCAAGTCTAACGTGTGGCTTTGAATTATTTAAAGTTGCGTTATTATTTTAACGTGAGGGGGCCGGACCGCACGAACACGGCCGAACCCCCTCCATCATTCTTGTTTATTCTTACGGGTGGAAGCAAGTGGCGTGGTGCCGTCGCACCACGCGGATAATCGTGCAAAGCAAGTGGCATGGTGCCGTCGCACCACGCGGATAATCGTGTAAATATTTTACGCGGCGCCGTCGCGCCACGCCGAGGAAGAATCTTCAAGAACGCGACGCCGTCGCGCCGCGTTGAAAGGTTACAAGGCACGGCGAAAGGGGCGCGGTGCCATCGTACCGCGCCGGATGACGAACACCGCGGCCGGTTCCGGGACGCGGCGGGACGAGGAGACCGCGGCCGGTTCCGGGCCGCGACGGGATGAGAAGACCGGCGGCCGGGCCGCCGGCGTCGGAAGCCGAAGGGGGGACCGGAATTTCCGGTCCCGTTGGAGAAAACCGGCCGGCCAGCTGGCCGGCCGGAAGGCATTAAACCGGGGGAATTAATTCCCCCGGCCAACACACAAAACCCCCCTCATTATGAGGGGGGCGGTTCTTTGAAGAGAGGGGGGCAGCCGGCCCCCCGGTTTGTTTCCAGCCGGCCCCCACGTGCGGGGGCCGTTTTATTGCAAAGGCGTGGCACAAAGGCCGCGCCGCTTCCCAAATCAGCGGGGGCTTGCCCCCCGCGTGCCGACCACGTGCGGCGCCAGCCGCCAAGCCGCCGCGGCTCGCCACGCCGCCCCAGGGGGGGGGGGGGGGGCGTCGGGCCGGGTCGGCCCGGACCCGGACCCCCCCGTTTCGAACCAGTTCCGGTCTTTTGGCCATATCTTGAGCCTCGGACCTCCGAATGACGAACCGTCTGCGGAAACGCGATCCTTGGATCGAGACGGTCGTTTCGGTATATCGCACTGAAGGTTTCGGTTTACTTTGAGTTCGGCCGGGTTGGTTCGTTCAGGAAACCAACCGGGTCTTCGGAGCGGAAACGCTCATATCTTGAGCTACGGACGTCCGATTGACGTGCCGTCAGTCGCGTTGTGTTCCTCTTAGTGAGACGGATCTTTTGGCATACTCCGCCCGAGGTTTGGACGCAGGTGGAGTACGGTCGGGTTGGTTTAGCCTTAAAAACCAACCGGGCCCCGGAGACGAAAATGCCAATAACTCTCAGACCGGGCGTCCGATCGACGCGCCGTCGGTTGCGTTGAGTTCCTGTTGACGATACGGAACTTTTGGATACATCAACTCTGGTCTTTGTGACAGTTGATGTATCAGCCTCTCGGCTCGTGGAGCGGACCCTCTGAACGAGCTTGCTGTGTGCGGGAACCCTAGTGCTGGCTGCGACTGCTACATCTGTTCTACTGATACTACTGCTACTGTGACTGCGACGACGACAGTACAGAGATCCTGTGTGGATTCGACGACGACGACTTCAGCACTCAGCGATCCTACGTGGATCAGTGCTACAGGTCCTGTGTGGGCCTGATCCTGTGTGGGTCCTTGCGCTCAGCGGTTCTGTGTGAACCAGCGCCTACAGGTCCTGTGTGGGCCCGATCCTGTGTGGGTCATTGCGGGGGTTAGTTACCTATCGATCCTTCGTGGGTCCGACGACTTAGATGGATCAGTGATCATCTTTATCGTCCTTGAAGAAGTATACCTGTGTGAGCTGAATCCTATTGCTTTCCTGTGTGGATTGTGTTGTGCAATCCTGTGTGGATTACGTTTTGCTTTCCTGTGTGGAATATGTTTACTTTCCTGTGTGGACTGAGTTGTACTTGGGCTCGGAGGTTGGAGCATATTTAAATTGATGACTTAGGTATATGTATGGGTATATACCTAAGCAGTGTCGGTTATTACTTCGTGATTGTTCTTTTCTTCGTGGTTTATCCTTTGTGGATTTGTGAGACCTTCAGTGGTCTCGGGGTCCCTACTGAGTAGCTTATACTCACCCCTGCACGGGCTTTGCCCGCACTACGTTGTGTTGCTTGCAGAGCGGAACGGTACCCGGAGGTGGACCACTGGGCGGGACGTGCACGGAGCGGACGGCGGGACCCGTGGAGCAGAGGAGCTATCTGTACCCACCCTTCAGGTGGGATTTCTAGAGGACAGCTCGGAGTAGCGGCTTTTACTTTTCAGTTGCTGTTTTTCCCTTTTTGAGTTGTACTTTACTTTCAGTTTGGGTTTGTATTCTGGCCCATTTACCTTTCCGCACTTTCAGTCGTACTCTGCTTTGTTTAGTGTTTACTTTCCGCTTGTTTACTCTGTGGTGTTTGTTTACTTTACAAAGGCAATGCCTTCCCTTTTTACGAGGATTTACGCCTTGGTGCTAGTCGCCAGCCCCTGGCCTATGGAAGGCGGGCTTGGGGTAGTCACGGCACGGACCCCGAGGGCGGGTCGTGACAAATTGGTATCAGAGGAGTTCGGTTCTACCGTGAACTCTGATCTTTTCTATGTGAAGCAATAATGTTTAGCGTATTGAGTGTGGTTATCAGTCCAGGGTTTCCAGTGTTGGTGCGGCGGCCGACGTATCCGTACACCAGGACCCTGACTTCTGATTTCCGACTTAATGCACGAAAACATTGATTGCGTGTGTGTTTCAAAGTTTTCTTTGTGATTACTTATATCAGCTCACCAGGTATACTGTTCTGACCGTGGCGCACCTGTTTCCTTTTCAGGATGGCCCCACGACGGCAGCCATCTAGGGTTCCGAGAGTCGAGCGAGACGACAGCCCACCGAGCGACGAGGCCTCGGTGCAGGGCCCTTTTCCAGTAGTGGCACCGGCGGTAGCTTTACCCGCCGATCCCCCGATTCTTCCAGCAGCAGCCGCTGACGATGCACGTCGCCTCAGCGCACTGCATGAGATTCAGCGCCAGCGACCGCCCAGGTTTCGCGGGGAGACGGATCCCCAGGCAGCAGAGGACTGGCTGGAGGCAGTGGTTCGAGTGTTTAGGCTAGTGAGGACACCAGCAGACCTCATGGTGATCCTCGCTGCGAGCCTACTACACGCAGCAGCAGGACGATGGTGGAGCTTGATGCTCCAGGTGCACGATGAGGCATCTCTACTTTGGACGGACTTTGAGAGCCTTTTCCTCTCGGAGTTAGTCCCAGCCACCCTTCGTGCGGTGCGTATCCAGGAGCTTCATCAGCTGCGGCAGGGCAGCATGACGGTCGCTCAGTACTCGGCGAGATTTACTGATCTCTCGCGCTACTCGACCGACATGGTACGGGACCCATTCTTCCGGGCCCGGACCTTCGAGCAGGGTTTGAGACACGAGATCAGGGCATCGCTGATCTCCCTCAGCATACCGACTCAGACAGGAGTACTGGAGCGGCCCCTTCTGATCGAGAGCTTCCTTGCTGAGTCTACACCAGCACAGCGACCCACCGCGGGGCGGCACGTGGCAGAGTCATCTGCAGCAGGCAGTCGACGGATGACTCAGGGGTCCAGACAGACCAGACCTTCAGGCAGACGATCTCAGGGCACTGGCTCAGCAGTGCGGGGCACACAGCGCGGAGCCAGTCTTACGAGAGGCAGACAGTGCTACTCGTGCGGCGGGCAGGGCCACATGGCTCGTGACTGCCCGACCCGCCGTGCCGAGGAGCAGCAGTCAGTTGATGGACCACCGAGGCAGAGGCAGAGGATCGACCGTGGCGGTCCGCAGGGAGGAGGCGGACGAGGCAGAGGAGCTGGACGAGCAGCTGGTGGTGGCCGACGCTTTGAGGCTCTACCACCACCACCACCAGGAGGTCCACCCCGACCACAGGGAGCTGGCGGGCAGCGACAGGCATAGCTCCAGGAAGCAGAGGCCTACGACCACGGCGCACCCGAGATGATTCGAGGTACTATCTGTGTCTATTCCACCCTTGCTGCAGTTCTTATAGACACAGGAGCGAGTCACTCTTTCATAGCTGCTGCCCTTGTTCGGAGCTCGGAGATTCCGACAGAGCCGTTGGCTCGATCCTTACGGCTAGAGACTCCTACGGGAGTAGACTCGACGATTACGCACTGGTGCCGGCAGTGTGAGCTTACTCTCGGAGGCGAGAGCTTCGGCTGGGATCTTCTTGTAGCAGCGTCGAGGCCTTACGACGCCATCTTGGGCATGGATTGGCTATCTACGGTCCATGCACAGATTGACTGTTTTAGGCGCAAGGTGCGATGTGTACGCACCGACGGGAGCAGGTTCACCTTCACCGGCGAGAAGGGAGCCTTAGCAGCACATGATGGACTTCCGCGGAGGAGAGGACAGCCCATCACTCATCAGTTGGCTAGCCTTATCCTTGGAGCAGTTGACGTGCAGAGTCCTGGTTTTCCTGCAGTGGTGGATCAGTTTACGAACGTTTTTCCTGACAATGTTCCAGGGCTACCTCCTCGCAGATAGGTAGACTTTTATATTGACTTGTACCCCAGGACAGCCCCGATATCCACTCCAGCATATCGGATGGCCCCCGCCGAGCTTCGAGAGCTACGGGTACAGTTGGAGGACTTGCAGGGCAAGGGGTTCATCCGACCCAGTGTTTCACCCTGGGCTTCCCCGATATTGTTCGCCAAGAAGGCGGACGGGAGCTTGCGACTTTGTGTTGACTATCGTCGACTGAACCAGGTGACAGTGAGGAACAAGTATCCGCTACCGAGGATTGATGACCTCTTTGATCAGCTCAAGGGAGCACGGTGGTTCTCGAAGATAGACCTCAGGTCAGGCTATCATCAGCTCAGAGTCAGAGACGAGGATGTGCAGAAGACGGCCTTCAGATGTCGGTATGGCCACTATGAGTTCTTGGTTATGCCTTTCGGTGTAACCAATGCTCCAGAAGTGTTCATGGCTCTCATGAACAGGATCTTTCAGCCATACCTCGATCGGTTTGTCGTGGTCTTCATCGACGACATTCTGATTTACTCTACGACAGAGGAGGAGCACGCCTATCACTTACGAGTTGTTCTTGACACACTCCGAGAGCACCAGCTTTATGGTAAGCTCTCGAAGTGCCAGTTCAGGATACGTGAGGTCCACTTTTTGGGACACGTTATCTCTGAGGCGGGAGTTGCAGTGGATCCCGCGAAGATTGAGGCTGTGTTAGCATGGGAGCCACCCAGGAGCGTGACTGAGGTTCGGAGTTTCTTGGGACTAGCTGGATACTATTGGAGATTCGTACCAGACTTCTCTATAGTTGCAGCATCACTCACAGCTTTGACGAAGAAGGGGAAACCCTTCATGTGGTCAGACAGATGTCAGCAGAGCTTCCAGGAGCTGAGACAGAGATTGACTAGCGCACCTATCTTGAGGTTGCCTGAGGAGGGAGTAGGGTACGTAGTCTACTGCGATGCATCAGGGACCGGACTCGGATGTGTTCTGATGCAGGAGCGGGCCGTGATCGCCTATGGATCACGTCAGTTGAGGCCGCATGAGCAGAACTACGCTACACATGACCTGGAGTTAGCAGCAGTGGTCTTCGCTCTGAAGACATGGCGACACTATCTGATGGGCGAGCGCTTTACAGTCTTTTCTGATCATCAGAGTCTCAGGTATATCTTCTCGCAGAAGGACCTGAACCTGAGACAGCGACGATGGCTCGAGTTCCTCCAGGACTATGACTTTGAGATAGTCTATACTCCTGGGAAGGGGAACGTAGTAGCCGATGCCCTCAGCAGGAGGACGGGCATTCAGCTACTTGAGGAGGCGACGGAGCAGCTAGCCTCTTTGCAGATATCCTTCGTGGATAGAGATGGAGCATCCTTTCTTCAGTCTCTCACAGTCACTCCTCCACTACTGCAGCGAGTCAGGGAGGCATAGCGCGGGGACGCTGACTGTGAGACACGGCGTGCACAGATATCCTCGGGACAGGCACCTGATGGTTTCTCCCATGGAGCAGAGCACAGCATCCTTTTCAGAGGACGTACCATGGTACCAGTCGCATTGCGAGAGGAAGTACTGAGGGAGTTTCACACTTCTCCATTAGCGGTACATCCTGGAGTGGCGAAGATGTACCAGGACATCAGACGACAGCACTGGTGGCCGGGCATGAAGAAGGCAGTAGCGGAGTTCGTTTCTCGATGCCTTACCTGCCAGCAGGTGAAGGCAGAGCATCAGGTACCAGCAGGCTTGGTACAGTCCTTGGAGGTTCCGGAGTGGAAGTGGGACGGCATATCTATGGACTTCGTGACTGGACTTCCACACACTTCCAGAGGTCACGACTCCATCTGGGTGATTGTTGACCAACTCACCAAGTCGGAACACTTCTTACCCATCAGAGAGCAGGGCTCAGTAGAGAGCTTGGGACGTCTCTATGTTCAGGAGATTGTGCGGCTCCACGGCGTACCATCATCTATCGTCTCCGATCGAGATACACGCTTTACTTCCCGACTTTGGAAGGGGTTACAGGAAGCATTCGGGACACAGCTACATCTGAGCACAGCCTTTCACCCTCAGACGGATGGTCAGACGGAGAGGACCATTCAGACTCTCGAGGACATGCTCCGCGCATGTGTCCTCGACTTTGGTCGTAGCTGGGAGGACCACCTACCCTTAGTGGAGTTCGCGTACAACAACAGCTACCACTCCACCATCGGGATGGCACCGTACGAGGCGTTGTACGGCCGACCATGTAGATCTCCTTTGTGCTGGACAGACCCAGGGGAGTCAGCACTGGTGGGACCGGAGATGGTCCAGGCCACGACAGAGAAGGTCCAGGTCATCCAGGAGCGGATGAGGACAGCTCAGAGCCGGCAGAAGTCATATGATGACAGGAGGCGGAGGCCACTGGAGTTCGAGGATGGCGACCACGTCTTCTTGCGGGTCTCACCTCGACGTGGTATTCGGAGATTTGGCCGAGGCGGCAAGTTATCTCCGCGCTTCATCGGACCTTTCCAGATTCTCAGCAGGATTGGTGAGGTGGCTTATCGCCTGGCTCTACCACCTCAGTTGCACCGGGTGCACGATGTCTTCCACGTATCTCAGCTGAGGAGATACGTGCACGACCCTACGCACATCATTGACCATGGGGAGCTTGACGTTGACGATGGGGCGACTTTTACGGAGGTCCCGGTGGAGATAGAGGATCGACAGTAGTGGGTCCTGCGTGGGCGATCGATTCCTCTTGTGCGCATCAGATGGCAGCACAGGAATCTCCAGGAGAGCACATGGGAGCGGGAGGCTCAGATACGTGCTCAGTACCCTCATTTGTTTCCCTAGTTTTTGATGTATCTTTACGGGGACGTAAAGCCCTGAGGTGGGAGTAATGTAAAGACCCGTAAAATTCAAGGAAAATTTTTTCTTAATTTTCTTTAGAATTTTACAAGAGCGCGGTTTCAGACGGCACCTGATTCCGAGGCCCAGAGTGCCCGAAATTAATTTCCGAAGTTTGGCTCGGGTACGTTCAGTGAACGAACGAGCGGGAATTCCTAACTTTTGATCCGGTGCTCGGAATTGAAATCTGAGGGCACCGATGAACTCGCAGCGCCGATATTTGCTTAAAGAGACCTTTTCGGGAGTTGCGTTTGTTGCGGGTTGAAAGTTAATTTTGGGGTTTTTAGTTTGAGTTAAATAAAATTTGTGTAGAACAAATTTTATTATAACTTGATAAAACCTACCAAAGGGGGTTGGAAGTGGGACCCACACCCACTTAACTTCCCTTGGGAGGATTAAGTGTGGTGGGGCCCACACGAACCCCTAATCCTTTCAAATTCTCCCAACTCCCTTAACGCCTCATTTATTGACTTGAGTTACTTATTTAATTATGGGAGTTAATCCTTTTGAATTTCAAACTTTTGAAATTCTATTGTGTTATGTAATAGTAAAATAAGTTGTTGTCTTATTTTATTTTGGGTTATTTGTTTGTCTTCTTGAGAGGTGGAGAGCTCTTCTTCTTCTTCAACTCTGACGAAGAACTCGAAGAACGTTCATCTTGACGAAGAACGCTCAAGCTCCGACGAAGAACGCCGCACCTCTATTCTTCGTTTACCGTGTCAACGAAGGGGACGCCACTTCTTCCTCGGACAACCTTCGTCGGCGTACAAGTTTCGCCAACGACGTGTCTCTTCGAACGCATCCCTTCGTCATCGGATTTGACGAACGGCTACCGCGACGCCCGAACTCCGCGACGTCGTCTTCCGCGGAACGTTCACAATCTTCGAACCTTATACCCGAGGTAGGGGTTGTTGATTTCTTTTTGGTTTAATTATTTTATTCTTGATCGTGAATTTAGCAAGTCTAACGTGTGGCTTTGAATTATTTAAAGTTGCGTTATTATTTTAACGTGAGGGGGCCGGACCGCACGAACACGGCCGAACCCCCTCCATCGTTCTTGTTTATTCTTGCGGGTGGAAGCAAGTGGCGTGGTGCCGTCGCACCACGCGGATAATCGTGCAAAGCAAGTGGCGTGGTGCTGTCGCACCACGCGGATAATCGTGTAAATATTTTACGCGGCGCCGTCGCGCCACGCTGAGGAAGAATCTTCAAGAACGCGACGCCGTCGCGCCGCGTTGAAAGGTTACAAGGCACGGCGAAAGGGGCGCGGTGCCGTCGCACCGCGCCGGATGACAAACACTGCGGCCGGTTCCGGGCCGCGGCGGGACGAGGAGACCGCGGCCTGTTCCGGGCCGCGGCGGGAAGTGAAGACCGGCGGCCGGGCCGCCGGCGTCGGAAGCCGAAGGGGGGACCGGAATTTCCGGTCCCGTTGGAGAAAACCGGCCGGCCAGCTGGCCGGCCGGAAGGCATTAAACCGGGGGAATTAATTCCCCCGGCCAACACACAAACCCCCCTCATTATGAGGGGGGCGGTTCTTTGAAGAGAGGGGGGCAGCCGGCCCCCCGGTTTGTTTCCAGCCGGCCCCCACGTGCGGGGGCCGTTTTGTTGCAAAGGCGCGGCACAAAGGCCGCGCCGCTTCCCAAATCAGCGGGGGCTTGCCCCCCGCGTGCCGACCACGTGCGGCGCCCGCCGCCAAGCCGCCGCGGCTCGCCGCGCCGCCGCGCCGCCGCGCCGCCCCAGGGGGGGGTCGGGCCGGGTCGGCCCGGACCCGGACCCCCCCGTTTCGAACCAGTTCCGGTCTTTTGGGCATATCTTGAGCCTCGGACCTCCGAATGACGAACCGTCTGCGGAAACGCGATCCTTGGATCGAGACGGTCGTTTCAGTATATCGCACTCAAGGTTTCGGTTTACTTTGAGTTCGGCCGGGTTGGTTCGTTCACGAAACCAACCGGGTCTTCGGAGCGGAAACACTCATATCTTGAGCTACGGACGTCCGATTGACGTGCCGTCAGTCGCGTTGTGTTCCTCTTAGTGAGACGGATCTTTTGGCATACTCCGCCCGAGGTTTGGACGCAGGTGGAGTACGGTCGGGTTGGTTTAGCCTTAAAAACCAACCGGGCCCCAGAGACGAAAATGCGCATAACTCTCAGACCGGGCGTCCGATCGACGCGCCGTCTGTTGCGTTGAGTTCCTGTTGACGATACGGAACTTTTGGATACATCAACTCTGGTCTTTGTGACAGTTGATGTATCAGCCTCTCGGCTCGTGGAGCGGACCCTCCGAACGAGCTTGCTGTGTGCGGGAACCCTAGTGATGGCTGCGACTGCTACATCTGTTCTACTGATACTACTGCTACTGTGACTGCGACGACGACAGTACAGAGATCTTGTGTGGATTCGACGACGACGACTTCAGCACTCAGCGATCCTACGTGGATCAGTGCTACAGGTCCTGTGTGGGCCCGATCCTGTGTGGGTCCTTGCGCTCAGCGGTTCTGTGTGAACCAGCGCCTACAGGTCCTGTGTGGGCCCGATCCTGTGTGGGTCATTGCGGGGGTTAGTTACCTATCGATCCTTCGTGGGTCCGACGACTTAGATGGATCAGTGATCATCTTTATCGTCCTTGACGAAGTATATCTGTGTGAGCTGAATCCTATTGCTTTCCTGTGTGGATTGTGTTGTGCAATCCTGTGTGGATTACGTTTTGCTTTCCTGTGTGGAATACGTTTACTTTGCTGTGTGGACTGAGTTGTACTTGGGCTCGGAGGTTGGAGCGTATTTAAATTGATGACTTAGGTATATGTATGGGTATATACCTAAGCAGTGTCGGTTATTACTTCGTGATTGTTCTTTTCTTCGTGGTTTATCCTTTGTGGATTTGTGAGACCTTCAGTGGTCTCGGGGTCCCTACTGAGTAGCTTATACTCACCCCTGTACGGGCTTTGCCCGCACTACGTTGTGTTGCTTGCAGAGCGGAACGGTACCCGGAGGTGGACCACTGGGCGGGACGTTCACGGAGCGGACGGCGGGACCCGTGGAGCAGAGGAGCTATCTGTACCCACCCTTCAGGTGGGATTTCCAGAGGACAGCTCGGAGTAGCGGCTTTTACTTTTCAGTTGCTGTTTTTCCCTTTTTGAGTTGTACTTTTCTTTCAGTTTGGGTTTGTATTCTGGCCCATTTACCTTTCCGCACTTTCAGTCGTACTCTGCTTTGTTTAGTGTTTACTTTCCGCTTGTTTACTCTGTGGTGTTTGTTTACTTTACAAAGGCAATGCCTTCCCTTTTTACTGGGATTTACGCCTTGGTGCTAGTCGCCAGCCCCTGGCCTATGGAAGGCGGGCTTGGGGTAGTCACGGCACGGACCCCGAGGGCGGGTCGTGACAATTAGGGAGGAGTTCTATTAGGTTACACTAAGAGCTGTATGCATCCAAGAGCTTCATCAGCTCTAGAATGGCAGTATGACAGTAGCTGACTATTCATCGAGGTTCACCAACCTCTCCTGGTAATCGATTGATATGGTAAGGGATCAGTACTTCAGATCTCGGACCGTCGAGCGAGGTCTATGATGAGAAATCAGAGCAAGTTTCATGCCTCTATGTATATCGACTTATGATGGAGTGCTCGAGCGGGCCATGGTGATCAAGAGCTTCTTGGCGGAACAGAGATAGCCGCCGGCAGTCAGCAGCAGGAAAACAGGTGCAGAGACTCCGGTAGAAGGGAGCCAACATCAGGCACAGGGACCTGGACATGGGAAACATTATAGGAGGACCCAGGATAGGGGATCGATAGTCCAGGGCTCTCAGGATGGATCCAGTAAGCCTAGGGAGAAGCGATTCTATGAATGCGACGGTAGGGGACATCTCGAAAGAGATTTGCCGACCCGTTGAGCTGCATACTTGGATGTGGTGGACGGACCACTGAGGTAGAGCAAGGAATGGAACAGGCAGACCGACCAGGTGGAAGATGTGGCAGAGGAGCAGAGAGAGCTGCAGGTGGTGGCAGATGCTTCGACTTACTTCCACCACCACCCCTAGGAGGTCCGCACCAGGCTCAAGGAGCTGGGTGACAGGGGCGGGGATAGCTGCATGCGGTCAAGGCATACAACCCAGGGACGAGATGATTCGAGGTACGATCTGTGTCTTCTTTACCTTAGCTTTTGTGCTTATAGACACAGGTGTCAGTAATTCCCTCATATCCACATTTCTTGCATGAAACCTCGAGGTTCCGGTAGAACCATTGGCACGATCCTTACATTTGGATACACCTACGAGAGGAGACTCGATGATCATGCACCATTGTAGGAAGTATGATCTTACCCTTGGAGACAAGAGTTTTGGTTGGAACCTCTTGGTGGTAGCGTCGAGGCCTTATGACGCCATTCTCGGTATGGATTGGTTATCTTCGGTCTATTCCCAGATTGATTGTTTTAGGTGAAGAGTGCGGTGTGTCTGTCGTGATGGAAAGAGGTTTTCCTTTGTCGAAGAAAAGGAAACCCAGGGAGAACAAAATGGACTTATTCACAAGAGGGTGCAGCCAATCGCTCATGATTTGTCTATCCTTTCCCTCAGATCAGTGGATGCTGTGATCTCCCAGTTCCTAGCAGTAGTGGCGGAGTACAAGGATGTCTTTCTCGAAGATGTTCCAGGATTACCTCCCTATCAGGAGTTAGACTTTTGGAATGACTTACACCACATGACGACATTGATTTCCTCATCATCATATCGGATGGATCCTATAGAGCTTCACAAGATGAGGGTGCAGTTGGAGGATTTTCATAGAAAAGGTTTCTTGAGACCATGTATCTCACCTTGGGTTGCCCCAGTCTTGTTTTCCAAGAAGGCAGACGGGATTCTGAGGTTGTGTGTGGATTACCGGCACCTGAAACAGGTGACGGTGAAGAACAAGTATCCACTACCAAGAATCGATGACCTCTTCAATCAGCTAAGAGGGGAATAGTGGTTCTCGAAGGCTGACATTCTATCAAGATATCACCAGCTACGAGTGCGGGATGAGGGTATATCGAAGACGAATTTCAGATGTTGTTACGGTCACTATGAGCTCTTGGTGATGCCTTTTGGCATCTAGAACGCCCCCAGTGTTCATGGCACTAATGAAACGGATCTTCCAGTCATACTTGGACCGTTTCATTGTGGTCTTCATAGATGAAATCCCAGTGTACTCGGCGTCAGAGGAGGAGCACGCGAGACACCTGCGGATGGTTCTGGACGTACTCCGGTAGCACCAGCTTTATTGGAATCTCTCAAAGAGCCAGTTCTGGATTCAAGAGGTCAACTTTCTAGGACATGTCCTCTCAGTAGATGGTTTTGCTGTGGACCCAGCCAAGGTGGAGGATGTGTTATCATGGGAGCCACCTTGGAGCGTGACGGAGGTGCAGAGCTTCCTTGGGTTGGTAGGATATTACTAGAGATTCATTCATGATTTCTCCCATATATTAGCACCATTGACAGCCTTGACCAATAAGGGGAAACCCTTCATATGGATGGAGAAGTGCCAGAAAGCTTTTGAGTAGCTGAGACAGATTTTGACGAGCGCCCCAGTCTTGAGATTGCCAAAGGAGGGTGTCGAGTACGTAGTTTTCTACGATGCATCAGGGACTGGGCTCGGCTGTGTCCTGATGTAGTAGCATGAAATGATTGATTATTGTTCAATCCCACTTAGTCCACATGAGTAGATCTATTCAACCCATGATCTCGAGTTGGCAGCAGTTGTCTTCGCATTGAAGATGTGGCGACGCTACCTGATGGGCGACCGCATTATCTTCTACTATGACAACAAGAGCCTCTGGTACATCATTTTGTAGGAAGATCTGAATCTATGATGGAGATTATGGATAAAGTTCCTCCATGACTATGATTTCTAGATCATCTATACTCTTGGAAAGGGGAACAAGGTGGATGATTCTCTTAGTTGAAGGTCGATCTCACAACTGTTGTGTGAGGCGACACAATAGTTAGCTGCGTTATAATTATCCTTTGTGGATGGAGAGGATAAAACTTAGCTACAGTCGATGGTTGTTACCCCTCCACTCTTATAGTGAGTTAGGGAGGCACAACTTGGGGATGTTGGCATTGTGGATTTTCGTGCTCAGTTATCCAGAGGACATGCTCCTGAGGGATATTCAAAAGGTGGGGAGCACGTACTTCCTTTCAGAGGATGCAATGTTGTACCAGTGGCGTTGCAGGAGAAGGTACTGAGGGAGTTTCATACATCCCCTATGATGGTACATCTTGGGGTGGAAAAGATGTACCAGGATCTCCGACGAAATTTCTGGTGGTCAGGCATAATGAAAGTAGTAGCAGAGTTCGTTTCTCGATGCCTCACATGCCAGCTGGTGAAGGTTGATCACCAGGTTCCAGCAGGATTAGCTCACCCCTTGTATGTTATAGAGATGAAGTGGGATGGAATATCGATGGACTTCGTGACAGGCTTACCACCATTGTCCAAGGGGAATGATTCCATCTAGGTGATTGTTGACCGACCCCCCAAGTCAGCCGACTTCCTAGCTACCAGGGAGCCGAATTCTATAGAGAGCTTGGGAGGCCTATACGTGTAGAAGATAGTTTGGATTCATGTAGTCCCCTAAACTATAGTCTCATATTGAGACCCCCGCTTCACATACCAGTTGTTGAAGGGATTTCAGGAGGCTTTTAGGACTCAGCTACGCTTGAGCATAGCATTTCATCCCCAGACTGATGGTCAGTTGGAGAGGACCATTCAGGATCTGGAGGATATGTTGTGAGATTGTATCTTGGACTTTGGTCGCAGCTGGGAGGACCACCTACCACTGGTAGAGTTTGCATACAGCAATAGCTACCAGTCCACCATTGGTATTCCACTATTCGAGGCCTTGTATGGGAGACCCTACTGGTCACCGCTTTGCTTGACCGACCCCGGAGAGTCAATACTCATGGGTCCAGGGTTGGTGTGAGCTACCACAGAGAAGGTGCAGATCATCTGGGAGAGGATGAAGACTACACAGAGCCGACAGAATTCCTATGCTGAGCGATGATGGAGGACACTGGAGTTTGAAAAGGGAGACCACGTCTTTCATCGGGTCTCACCTCGATGAGGGTTATAGAGATTTGGCCAAGGCGGAAAGCTATTTCCAAGGTTCATCGGACCCTTCCATATATTGTGCAGAGTTGGCGAGGTGTCATACTGCCTAGCTCTACCACCACAGTTTCTTCAGGTATATGATGTCTTCTATGTTTCGCAGCTGAGGAGGTACGTGCACGACCCATCACACGTCATCGACTGGGGCGAGCTGAACATCGAGGATGGAGTGACCTTTGTTGAGTACCCAATAGAGATTGAGGATGAAAAGGAGTGGATCCTTTGTGGGAAATCTATTTCCTTGGTGCACGTCCGGTGGAAGTACAAGAATCATTGTGAGAGCACATGGGAGCGGAAGGCCCAGATCCGTGCCCAGTACCGTCATCTTTTTTGGTATCCTTTGTTTTGTCTTTTCGGGGACATAAAGCCCGAAGGTGTGGAGAATGTAAGGTTTTATATTTTCCGTGTATTTTTTTAAATATTATTTGGAATTATTTCGAGACTGGGCATGAAAAAGGAACATCATTCCGAGTCCCGGTGAGCCTAGAACGGTGGTTTGCACTTTTTATTTTATGTGAGTTGGCACTTGTTCTTTGTTGTGGCAGTTTCCAAACGGATGCCCGGATTAAAAATATGAGGGCACCGTTGCGTCTGGGATGATGAATTTACATATGAAGGATTCTAACCCCGAATGATGCAGGTTGAGGGAAAAACATTATTTTTAGATGCTTTAAGAAAAATAAAAGTAAAATAAATTTCTAAATGTTTATTTTATTTTATGAAAACATCCGCTATAGTGCAGTGACGAGACATCCGTTTCCGTATTTAATGACGCATCATAATGACTCATGAATAGAAATATAAAGTCATTAAAACTGCAGTGTATCTTATATTCCAATCATGTATCCATTTTTGATGGGTTAAGCGATTTTTGGTCATTGAAGAACTTTTTTGAGAAATCGTGGGAAGATCTGCGGAGCGCTGGAGCGAACCCTCAACGATGAACGACAACAGATTATATTTTAGGATCGTTGCACCAATGATGTTGAAGGATCTCGACGACAGCGGCAGTTGGACACCTTCATCAGTGATCAATCCCAGTTGAGGTAGGGTTTTGTTATTTAATTTCCTCTTTCACCATTCTTGATTTAAAACGACGAACGCGGATCAACCACGAACAAGTTGATCCGTGGATTCGTACGTTCTAGCGGGAGGGATTTTTCTTTGGGATGATCTCAGGAATTTGATCCATGTTTTGTTTTATTTTTTGATCATACTCTATTTAAGCATACTAATGGGAGAGGATCGACACCGTGAAGAATTATGGAGGAGGTTCGTTCCTCAGGTTGTTTTATTGGATTTTTTCACCTTTTTCTTTTCTCATTCGTTCTTCGTGTTCTTAGCGGGGCCACGAACAATGTATCGCTTCGCATCCATTCTGTGATGAAACAATCCCAAATTGAAGTTTTGGCACCACAACGACTTTGCAGAGGTGCCACGACAATGGCGGACGACGAATCAGACTGAATCGGGAAGGACCGTTCTTCGAGCGTTCTTTATGTTGGAAGATCAAAACATGTTTCTGGAGCCAATCGATGGCCCGAAAACACCAGAAGCGGCTTCGTGGTGTCGCGGTGACAAAAACCTGAAGGTTTCATGGAAATCAGACGGTCAGATCAACAATCAGAGTAGCACAAGAGGCGTGCTGGTGAAGAGCGTTGTTTCTTGAAATTTCCAGAATACACAGCGTGTAACGCTGAAGAACACTCCGTGTAGTACTGACGGCGGCAGCTAGGGTTTGGGGGTCAGAGAGGAATCACATGGAATGTGACCCTGGTCACACGGTGTGTCAGACTTTCCCCAAATATCATCATGTATTTTGGGAAACACATGGACACACGATGATCTACATGGCTTCAGGCGACACGGCGTGTACAACATGGCAGAGGCGGCTATGCAGAACTCGACATGTATCCAGGGGTACACAGACATAGGTAATAGTACACTGGTTGATGACTATGTACCGCCCCATGGTCAGTGACATAGGGCCAACCCCAGTCACTCCGACATAGCGTGTACATCGTACTATATGCTATGTACTTAGTTTTTTCTACACAACCAGCCTTACGACACGAGTCGTTATACACGGGCAGTACCCTGTGTCAGACAACACAGCGTGTATCTTCCTACACACCATGTACATTTTGTAAAAAGGCTTGGTCCTCTTTTTCACTGTATCTTGGACACATTTTGTTTGGATTAGTGCCCTTTCTACTAGTTCCCCTGAAGTTCATGCATCATTTCCTCACACAAGAGTATTATCACTTCAGGAGGACTTTTTGTGATAGGGTTACGCATCCATCCGAGATGCCCGGATCGAGATCCTCTATCCATTCTTGACCCTAGGTAGAGTAAGGCATCAACATGAAAAACACTATTGGGAATTGATCCTATACCTAGATTGAGTATCACATAACTGGTGAATACGGATGAGTTGTGGTATCTTCCATGGCCCTGTAAGTGATCTTCATCTGTGTATCATGTCCTTTCCCACTCAGGAGCGTGTCTCCCATAATGAGTGTATCTATTTATCGGAAATATTTCCACTTAAGAGTTTGTCTCCCGTAATGAGTGTGACTACCTCTTGTAACGGTTCCCAATGAACGGTACTTCTTATATGGACGTCATCAGAGCTTTACGACTCGTGGAGTGTGTTCTCCCGGGACGTGCATTTCGCAGAATCATCGAACTGAATCCCCAATGGGGGTATGCGGTTGTGCGACCTGTCTCTAGACTACATGTTTGGGTTTTTAGTATATCTGGTTTGTTCTATATATTCTGTATACAGACACTGTGCATTGCTAACTGTACCTTTACTTCGTGTAATGTTTTGTTGGTTTTCGGGGTCCTCTACTGAGTATTATTATACTCACCCCTGCACGGGCTTTGCTCGCATGTCTGTTGTCTTGTGAAGATGAGAAGCCTTTTGATAGAGTCCATGGAAGGCGAGGATATGACCGAGATTTCTGAGTTCTCTACATGTTTAGGCGTTCCTACGGCTACGAGTAGCAGTCCCAGTACCTTTTGTGTTTATAGTTTGGACTTTGATGTTTTCATACTATTGTTTTTTGTGGGCTTTTATTCTGGCCCAGTTTACTTTTTAGTACTCTACCTTTCATCGTACCATGTTTGTTGTGTTTAGTTGTATGCATGAATTTTTGTTCCTTAGTGGGTTTTAAATTTCATCACTGTGGGCTTGGAGATGTGTGCGTTTGTACATGTACATAGGCAATGCCTCCCATGTTAGTAATATACCTACTTGGTGCTAGTCACCAGCTCCTGGCCTATTGGAGGTGGGCTTGGGGAGTCACAGCGCGGGCCCCCCCTGGGACGGGTCATGACATATGTTTTGGTTGTTCTGGTTGTTTTTTTGTTCTGTTTTCTTTTTATTTGAGTAAAAATTTTATTTGGATGGATAAAGTGTAAAACCACAAAATATATTGAATTCATTTCATATTTCAAGTTTAACTACTAAGACTATCAAATCATAGTGGACCAGACATCAAAACCTTTTCCCATATTATTATATGTCAAGAAGAAACACTTATTTCCCATAGTGTATTAAGCACATTTACTTGTTTCCTATAGTGGATGAAGAATATTATCATTTTTTCCTCTGTGGATCAAGCACATCAACTTTTTTGTAATGATTATCTTGTGATATATAAAACATTACCTAATGCATTGGGGGGTATATAATTTCAATCCCAACCATAAAATAATAAAAACATTATGTATGTGTGACACATGATCATAATGAATTAATAAAATCGTCATATAATAACTTATTCAATTAAATCAAGTTTCAAAAAAAATTCTTAAATTTTTCATAGCATATCCAATCGAAAGTAAACAGGTTATGAAAAAATATCATTAGAAAAATAATAAACCATCTAGAGAAACAATATGTATAGAGTTATAGGATCATATCCCTATTAATATATAATTAAAATAAATGTATGTTACTTTGATAAAAATTACATTAAATGATTCATTGGAATATCACTTGATGAAAAAACAATTTTCATTTTGAAAACACTTATTTAAAATAAAAATATTTGAAATATATATATCTAAATAAAATCATTTATATTTTACTTGAACTCTTTTAAATTAATATTTAATGATAATAATGGTCATTAATGTAGAAAATTTGTTTCAATTCATGTGTTTAAAAAAGTATTTTTTTCTCATTTTCAGTGAAAAAGTAAAAAAAAAACCCATTCAGAATGCTCTAGGAAGATTACATTGTATTATTTTAATATATTAAAACATGATTATAATTATTTTAAATAATCATATGAGTATATTAAAATATTTTTGAAACCATTATAGAGAAAATATTGACTTGGAAGAAAAAAAAAATTTGTCGAAGAGATAAAAAAAGTCTTGTTTCCATAAAAAAATTTATTTTGGAAATTTTTAGATGTAAAAGAGAATGAAATAAAATAAAACCTTATAAGATATAGACATATCAAGAGGGAAATAAAATGAAATGTATTCATAATATAAGGATCATATAACTTCCTAAATGATAATTAAATCATAAACAATCTTGATTAAAATGGGTTTGAAATGTAAATATAGTTCCTCATGTATATTCTTTCTTCATAAACATTCAGTACTCCGGAATAACAAATTTATATTTTTTATAAAAGTATTCTAGAAAAATAATCATATCTATCATACAATAAATGATTCATATATGACATCTTATCACCCATTTATTTACAATTTTATATTAAAATCACTATTCTGGGTGATAATTGCTTTGTATTTCAGGACTGTTTCAACTCAAAAGTCCCAGTCCTTATACATTAATCAAGGTTTCATCATCTATAGAATGTTAATCTTGAATTAACTATCATATATAATTATTTATAGGGTTATAATATTACTTATAATATAATAATTATCTCATTAATAAAAAAGGGATGATGTTTTCTAACCTTTATCATTTTAATTATCCTATTTCATGGTATTTATTATTTTTAAATACTTTATTATAATATTTTTATCAAAAAAAACTATTAATTCCATTTTAATAACTACCCAAATAACTTGTATTTGATAACAACATGACATCAATAGAATTCATTTTTAATCCTTTTAAATATCTATAATATGGTATATTATTAATAAAATTCATGGAACACAATTAATCTCTCAAATTGTATAACATTAATCATTTTTAAAATAATTTATTATATATTTAATTAATTGAATAAATATTGTCCTGATGTTATGTAAGTGTCAAAGGTAATTATTAAATTACTAAAAGCTAAAAATAAAATATTATGACAATGAAAATTAAAATTTAATTTTAATGAATATTATGAACCGAATATATCTTATTTTTTCAATATGTAATAAATTATAGATATTAAAGTCAATATATTCAAATTTTTTGTTTATTGTTTTATTAAATTACTATAAAGGTAATAATAAATGATAAATGGAACTAATTAGAAATTTAATTTAAATATGGAGGGAAATGGCTGAACCTCACATATTTAATAGGCGAAATACAGGTTTCTAAGGAACTTTAAATCCCTAACATAAATATTTAACCCTAGTTTATTAGTTTTACTCCTACTGAGGTGGAAAATATTAACCAAAGTTTTTATTCATACTAACATAAAAATAAAAGGGTCATATTTACCAAATTTGACCTTTTGGATTTCTAATATGAAATCTATTTTTTAGGATTTAGTTTCTCTTAATAGTGTAACATCATTTTGATAAAGTTTTCTAAAACCTAAAAAAAGACATTTAAAAAATACATTTGTGGTCATAAAAATGATTTCTTCCTACACCATTCCTAATAAAAAAATAGATGAATATTAAAATATTTTATTAAATTTATATGATATATATATATATCTTTAAAATCAGTCACCAATAGTGATAAATTTAATTTATTTAGGTAAAAACACATTACCCACATTAATATAGTTGATCAAAAAACATCTCTTTTACTTAAAAATGATTGACATTTTTTTAATTAATATAACACCTTTGAAACCATTTTATACACGTGTAAACCATAAGTCATTTATAATTTATTTAGTCTTATTCATTTCATCCAATCCAACGACTATTATACAACTCCATATATTGTTATGGTACATTTAGACTTGGGGTTGTGTTTATTATTCATTATTGATGAAATTAAATTTATTTAAAGATAAATATATCATAAAATCTCATGGTGTTACATATATTATAGTAAATTTAGGATATATATTTTTCATCCTTTTAAAATTCCCTTTTTGAATAATTTTTATAATAGCATAAATGAATATTCCTCCTCAATTTCTTATGTCTTGGTAAATGTCTATTGAAAAAATTTATATCCACCTAGTGAATAAGTTAAGTGAGACACATTATCAATAATTTATTATGAACTTATCCATAAAAGGGTTTATTTCACTATTATAATACCATATTAATGATAAATCATTCTAAAGGATATTTTTTCTTCAAATACCATTACCACCAATACACTATTCATGACTATCATGATAAACATTTTATAAGAAAAGAGTAAAATATAAGGATATAATCCATTATGATCATTCTAATTATGAATTTATGTTGATTTATGGGTGGTTTTATCCCTAATAAAACATCAATTGATCATATACTTCCATAAACTAATACACAGTTATCTTTTTTTTAGGCCACCATTGTTGGTTTTGTTCGTATGTTGAATAGTTTATGTTATAAGAAAATATATCAAATATCCTTCAACTACCGCATTGAGTCCTAGAAAGGTTATATGAACATTGGGATCAAAATTATATAATATTATAATGAATTTTATAACTATACATTTTTAGATATTTTATGAATTCTAAACAAATCACATAACTTTATTATTCCTTAGTGATAATACTTTTAATAAATTTACTATAAGTTGGTAATGAGCCTTATAAATAAGAATATGATGTCCACATTCATGAATTACTTATGTTTCATTATGATTCCATCCTTAATTTTCTCCATGGATTATAATTTATCCAACCCATGTGTTATGATTATTTAATAATTTTTCTTAAGGTATATAAATGAACAATTATTAAAATATTATTAGGATTTCAAAGAATATATTATAGGATTTTAAGTTCAAAATTTATAATTTTATGTTAATACCTTGGAAATCAAGAATATTATTAGAAATAAGGATTGCATAAAGTTGTCATGAATGCAATTTTTTTATTTGAAAAATTAATTTTATAATTTATTTATTTATTAAAAATATATTATAAAAATTCACTAGACATGTGATGATGGGAGTTGATGAAATTAATTATTATATATATTTACATATATATTTACATGGAAAATTTTGTTACCATAACACATATTTAGACGTGTTGGTTTGGGTATCAGAAGACCCCATATTTTTTGATTTATTTGTGAGATGTGGCATACCTCATTGGATTTATTCTTATTACTCATAGGATTGGATGAAATTATTATAATACATGGAATTATGGGGTTATTTTACCATGTTAATTAATTGTCATTTTTATCTCGATGTCATATTTTATTAACAATAGTAAATTGATGATATTTATCATAGATAAAATCATGTGTATGCACACGACCAAATCTATTTTTTATTCTGAAAGCCACGTTATTTTTTAGTTTTATCCACACATATCATAATTCAAATACAGAAAAATTAAAAACATAAAAAACAATAAAATAAAGAAACATATAACATAGGGACATGATTCCAAAAATTCGGAGCCACCTAAGATTCATCCAAGAAATTTTTTTTGTCTCCATTAACCCATCACCTTAATCTTTTCATCATCAACATCATACACATTGAAAATAAATGGAATTTAAGAATAAAATTAAAAAGTAGAATTTTCAAATTTCAAATTTCAAACAAAAACATTATATCACCTAAACCACCTCATGTCACCCAACATAATATAAACCCTAACAACCAAAAAAAATTCAAATGATCATGTATCAGTCCTATCACTATAAAACGCTCATGGAACTTGAAAACTCATGTTGAAATTTACCTCGATTTGGCCCCCTAATAGTCAACCAGACCATTGATAGCATCACTTCCAGAGAGAATCCACTAGAGATCATCACTCTACAGTATCAAAGCACTACCCAAGAATTCCATCCATCTCTCCATCACCATAACACCCTTTAAAAGTAAAATATCTTTAACCTTAAAAATCCGTCAGAATAAGAACATATAAGAAAATCACCTGGAACAGATTTGAAACAAAAAGATCGATCGATGGTGGTTGGTGAATCTATTGGAAGGTCGCACATCCTAGTCATTGGTTCTGTCATGATTGAAGAACCGACATCGTAATTTTCAGAAACCACAACCAAACACCATACAAAATTAAAGAAAATGAAATCATATAAAATCCACTCCGACACCACAAAAAAATTAAATATAATCCAACTAAAAATGGATGAAAACATTTGACGAAACACAGTAGCAGTAGAAGAAGAATGATACAAAATATTAGAAAAATAAAAAAACTCTAATGATAATAATGCATAAAGTCCTCTGCCAGCCTCCCCCATCCAATATAACCCCATGAAGTCCTGAAACCCGCATCGATCCCGACCAAGATGGGGTGGAGCATGAATGGAAGTATATAAAGGGAATTTAATATTACGAACCATAAAAAATGTAAGAGAAATTATTTTCATAAGAAAACTATTCCCCTAGGGTTTAAATTATAACCTATAATGATGGTTTATAACAATCTATGATTAAATGAATCTTCCATATATTATGTAAAATAAAAAAATATTTTCTTTGTTATGGAATTGTAAATTAAAATTGATTTGTTTTTACAGATTTAATAATATTTATGGAGATATGATCATTAAATATATAATCAATAAGGATATATTAAATAATTTCATACTTAATTATGTAATAGATGGTTACATGGACAATTCGGGTGAAGTGATATTTCATATGAATCTAAAAACATTATTTTTTTTGTATTTTTCATGAATCATGATGTTTCATGGAAATCAATATGTAACTCAAATCCATAAGTTACAACTAGGAATTATTTGGCATTCACATGAGTGCTTGGGTTTTTATATAATTATGATGTGCATTGATATTTAGTTTTATTAATGGAATATAATTTATATTTAATATTTTTTAATGAAAAATAAGATTTAAAATAATTTTTTAGTGTGATAATCATGAAATTTCGTAAATAATAATGTTGGAAAAACAATGGGGTTGATTTGATATGAATTTTAGAAATTTTATATAATTAAATTGATTAATCAAAATTTTTGTTTTTATATTAAATTTTTTTGATACAATTGCTTTTAATGTTGAGTTGAGAAATTTTTATTAGAGGAATCTAATGGTATAAAAATTATGTTTCTATACAATTATTTAAAGTAAATTTTTATTAAAATTAATAACTTAAAATATAAAATCATTAATTTTTTTTCTTATATGTTTCGATAAAATTATTATTTCAATGTTATTTTATCGGTTAATTATAATGATGAAATAATATTATGGATTCCAAGACATTGATGTATAATCTAGTTTTGTATATTTATATTGTTTCTTAAGGATATAATTTTATAATATGGGTTTTCAAATTGTTTGGAGAGATTCCCATGTGATTTTTCTTGATTTATTTATCAGTTGGACAATAATATATAACATGGATACAACATATTTTAAAAAAATATTAGACTACATGTAATTTTTTTAGATATATTTTGTTTATTTGATGATCTACTAATGGTTGGTTGGGTATTTTTTTATTTAGTTCTATATATGAAAAAGAAAATAATTCCATTAAAATTTATAAGATGATTAATTCGTTAGCCGTGAAAATTATTAGTTATAAAAACATGATAATTATATGATTTTAATATTATTGTAATATAACACTTAGTATGATACATTTAATTATTTATTGAGGGATTATTTTATCGATATAATTCAATAACTATATATTTTTTTCATAAATATTGTACTGACATAACAATATAGATTATAAAACAAATGTAATTACATACTGTTAGAATACGATGAAATTATTTTAAATTATTGGATAAGAACATGTTTATTAAGGTTTCAAAATCATAGTATTTGATTTATGTGAATATTGTATTAATTTAAGAATTAGATGTTGGTTTTAGATCATTACATAAAAAATAAACTATAGTGTTATGTTATTATAAATATATAATTTAAATGCTGAGGAATTAATCAATCTCAAAAAATACTTCTCAAAAGTATGTGATGATCCATGATTTTGACAAAAACGAAAGTTATTTTAGCTGAGAAAATAAATATGGGTATTCGGTTTTAAATTTTCGAATCAAAAATAAAAATTAAATTTTTTGTTATCAATTATTTGATATGTGATGAGAAAAATTATAATGAATTAATGGTGAAGCTTTTTGAAAAATTTTATTTTAATTTTTATTGTGTATTACATCAATGATTTATAAAAAAATTTGGGTTTTATACCATTGTTTATATTTAAAATTCATGGGGTTTATTAAGAATTTTGTATTGTATATATTTTAATTGTATATAATTTTGATGTTAAAATATGAGTTTATAATAGAGTATGTAAATAAATTTATTAATATGGAATTATATGGAATTATTTATAATATTGTGTGTAATTTTAGGAGTATATCTCCACAAGTGAGGATAATGTTTCCTGTATTTTTTATATGAGGTAAAATTTGGTTTTTTTCTATTGACAACATAGGTTAATTGTGGAATGAAATGAGTTATGTACTATTATAGCATGAGAAACCCAACCTAACATAGTTATATTGGTGGAAAATACAATTTTTAGGTATAATTACATTATTTATATTGGTATGAAGAGTTAAAATTTATAATATTTATTATTGATTACTGAATTAAAAACTGCATAAATTTCATATTTTATTATTATTATTATTAAACAATGATTTTTTTAAAAATTACCATATGCTAAAAACAATGAAAAAATCTATAGGAAAACCAACAATTAGTAACCCGATTTATAAACCATAATTTTTAGATAAATAGATAAATGAATAAACTATGATTTATTTCATGGTTTTATACACTATTAATTTCAAAAATAAATATTTTTTCAAATTTCTATTCCCATTATTTCTATGGTATGTTAACTAACAATGAACAAAATATTAAAACATTTTTAAAATATAAACTGAAAATCTTATAGTCATAAATGGTTATCTTGACGTTTAATTATGTTTTATAAGATGGAATATAGAGGTATTGAAATTAATATACACCTATATATACTGGAAAATCATATAAAATTTGTTAATGATTGTTTGAATAGGATTTCAATGATGAAAATTTAAAATTTCATGTTAGAACATTTCAATGATGAATCATGCCTTATGAATTCATGGTAGGTAAAATGATATATCAATTAAATATTTAGGGTGGGAAATTATTCTTGTTTTGGGTTTTACACATATTTATCATTTAAAACATGAAATTAATCAGTTTCACTATGTATAAGATTCAGCTAATGGATAATCTAACTGGAGAACATTGTAATGGGAAACAATTTCTATTTAGAAGATATCTTATTTTGGATATTTTATCAGTTACCCTATAGGTAATGGATGTAAAAAATTATTTATATATTGGAGATGTTTTTTGGTTTTTCCCTTATGTTTGGATTAATAATGTCATTTTAAATAATGATATTGGTCAATACACCATAAAGTGTGGATCAAAAATACATTTTTCAACAATGAATTATGTTAGTGATAACTTATCCAATATGATTAGTTTGTATATGTAAATTCATACATTATTACGTGATATATTTGATAAGAAGTTGAAATGTATTACATTTTAAAAGGACAAAAATAAGATAATGTTCATAAAATTACACAAGGATTTCATGGAATTCATAATTGGTAAAGGTTATGCTATGTAAGATAATTTTGTAATGTTTCAAACATGTGACGATTGATATGTATTATATTCCATAATTTCATTTCCATCTCATTATTGTACATGGTTAAACTTAATTATTAGTATATATCAATATATATTTGTTTAACCTATTTCAAATAATTTTTAAATGTGTTATAAATTTTAGTTATCTAGGAATTTTACCAATATTTATTTTTATGTCAACTGAATGATAAAATAATCCACCTAAATAATGATTATAAAAAAATAATGTGACTCTAGGGGTTATAATTTATATTTAATACCATAATTTAAGTATAATAATTATTTATTATCTAGTATATAATATATTAAGTGCATATATTGGTCATATGTATACATTAATTACAAAAAATATAACCAGTATAGGGAACCTAGAAAAATAGTCTGAGGGGCATGACAAGTATTTATTTGGTATTAAAATAATTTATCAAAGTATATTTCTTTATAATAATATAGGAATATAAATATATTTTATAACTACATTATGGATTAAAAAATATGGAATATTTTTTAATTAATTTCATTTCTCCATATTGGGTGCTCGAGAGTGGAACATATAATAACATATACTAAATGAGTTTTAATAAGAATGTTATTTATTTAGATCAAATGAGTTCTAACTCAATTAGATAATTTTATCATAATTAAGACATTATGGTATCATGATTAAATTTTTATCCAAGCTATGGAGAACAAATTGGAGTTTTAGTAATCATCATTATGATTGTACACTAAAATGATACTTTTCAAATATTTTTGACAATTTAAATTCATATGTATGGAATATCAAAAGAACCCATGTATTTTAAAATAAATATGAAATTAATTATTTATTAGAAATATAATTTTAAATTTTTTCAAGGAATGAAATGTCATTAAGAAAGATTTAGTAAATAGTACATCAGACTATGCTTTTTTTGTTTCCCTTAAAAAAATTATTTGCATGATTATGAAATTTTATTGGTTAATTATGATTGAATTAACATGATATTTTATATGTTTGTTACCATTGTTCACTTATTAGTTCATTTATTAATTTATTAACCTGGGAAAATTATATATGTTCTGGCAATATATATATATTTATATATATTGGTTAGGGAAAATTAAAATAATAAATTTTAGATTAAACTTAAGTATTCTTTAGTGAAACCTTGATTTCATTATTATTTATTAAAAAAATAGAAAAAATAAAGGAATGACCCCTTTGGTTCAGCCTCCCGACATAACAATTAGGTCATAACCCATCCAATATCATCTCCCTCTTATATGAATGTCCAAGGAAAAATCAATATTTGATAATTTCCAAGAAAAATTATTTTAAAGGTTTATATTTCTCTTTCTTCCCCTCATATTGTTTTGAATTTTATATCATGCTGATTCATCAATACTTGACAAGGTTCTAAAATTTTTTGTTTTGAGATTTGGGATTTTTATATTATCATAGAGTACATAATCTTCCTCGGTAGTGTAATACAAAGATACAAGATTAGATTTAATATAGGTGTTTCCAACATGTTTTTCATTTACGAAATTAAATGGGGGTATACATGTCATTATAAAGTGACTCATATACTTTATATTGATAAATTTATATAAGTTGTGATGTATGTTTGAAACCTTTAGTTATTATATCCAAAAGTTACAGGGTCTAATCATCAAGCCCTGAGAAAATATTATAAAAAAAGAACAATGAAAGGAAATCATTACAAGGGGTTATTACAATGTCGAGTATATAGGAAACCAAAAATTACTTCATCCATCATGAGAATACAAAAATCAGGGGTTCAAAATGCCACATCATACACATATTCAAGACTGAATTCTTCCATAAGGCATTAGCTACATGATTTTCATCTCGATAATCATGTGAGATATCAAAATTGAGATGATCAATATTACTAAGATAGTCATTCCAAGAGGGAATGCTTTTACAGGGAATATTCCTTGTTATTTTTTGCAGATATTAAACAGAAAATTCAAAATTAGATTCAATCCATAACCAATTTTACTTATATTGAATTGCGAACCTAACTACGTGCACAATAGCCCATAATTCTACTACATATGTCCGTACAATTCCAGAATAATGATAAAATAATCCCTTGATAAAGCAGTGGTATGTGCGGAAAACACCAACACAACCCAAGGGTCCTGAAATCCTTGAGTATGCACCATCAACATTATCATTGATCTACGAAATTATAGGTGGGATCCATTATATAAATTTTATCACTTCATGTTTTCTTGTCCTGCTTAGAACACTGAACCACTAAAGGGTATCCTGGTCATCCAGGTTGTTTGACATGATTATGGATTACAGAACCGATGTAGTGTACACTTGTCTATGAATCTCCATCATTCCCACTCATGGTGATGGATTGTGATCATCCATGGACTAGGTTTTCCATTCAACCCGAACTGCTAAAAAAATGGTTGTAGTGGCTACAAGAAGACAGTTATTAATTTGGTCACATAACTGGACTGCTGAGAAGCTCCATGAAATCATGGACATATAGTTGTGTGTTAAAATGCATTCCAAATAGATAGACAACATATTCCCATAACTGCAACACAAAACCATAAGTAGAAAAAGATGATGGGCATCTTCTATAGCCTTGAAACATAAGAGAGAGACTGACACCATGTGTTGTTCAGTCCTCTGAAATTTGTCATGAGTAGGGAGCCAATGCTTCCATATCCTCCAAATAAGAATAAATCATTATGTTTTTATAAAGGATTACATTAATTTCATAAGTCATGAAGGTGGTATGTTGAATTCCCTTCAATGTATGTTATAGTAATCCTTGATGCTAAAGTGACCAAAACTGCTGGTGTCTCTATATAAAGGTATCACAGTGCATGAAGAAGTAATTTTGAATGTCCATATGAACTTGAGAATGTATAATGTTTCTATGGTTTTTGTAATGTGTGGTAAAATCATCAATGTTCTTGTTAATAAGTCCAGGGGGTATGCTGAAAATGTTCTTCAATGGGATGCCAATCCAATTGTTTCTCCCATAGTTTGTAGTAGAATTCCCAATGACCAACCATTGAATATCTTGGGTGATATTAGTGAAGAACTATGTATGTGAAGGCCAAATTGAAGATGTGAGATAAAATTTATATCTTTTAAAAAATTTATATTTCAACCAACTTAATAGAAAATCATAATCTGTGTCATTATTAAGATTCATCGATTTAAATTTACCAATGAGGCCATCATTGAATTTTCTCATATCGTTAATCTAAATACATCATATTTAAGTGGGAATAATGCAATCCTTCCATTCAAATTTTATTAATTTCTTTTCATAAATTAACCCAGATCAAATGATGTTCTTGATCTTACTTTGATGCTCCTTTATAAGACCTCTAGGCCATCTGGTGAGGGAAAAATATTAAACAAATTTCGATGTTATCACTAAGTTAACCTGGAATACCCTTCTAGAAAGGGACATTTCATTCCCTTTACTGTTATCAATTTGATTAACAATGCTATTTCATATTCCTTCAATGTATTTTCTCCAATCTTCACCCCAAAATATTGGAACACTGATATAATAAAATGGAATTGATCCTATCCATACACCAATATTGTTGGATATCCTCTTTATTTTACTAACCATAATCACATTACATAATATAATTAAAGATTTTTTCTAAATAATGTCTTGGCTTGTAACCGATTCATAATGTTTAATGAGAACTTTTTTGGATAAAATAGTCTTATTTGAATCTTTCGCAAGATGGAGGATGTCATCAGCATAGAAATTATGTGAGGGAGGAAAAATGATATAAGCCAGCTTAGATTTTCCTATGAATACCAAAATGAGTGATTTCATTTATAAATCTACTCAAATAATCTTTAGTTGTGGAAAAATAGATCCCAGAGAGTGTATCACCCATACCACACACCCCTTGAACATGAATAAAATCCTCTTGGAGTGTTGTTAATGATAAAAAGTATCATTTCTATGTATCAGATGGGGTTGATGATCTTGATAAAATCAACTAAGAAACCATAACTCCTAATAAAATCAAGGATAAATCTCCATTTCAAAGTGTCAAAGGATTTGTAGATTTCAATTATGAGAAAACAATTTCCCTACTTTGTTTTCTTATTCACAATATTAATACTTTCTGAGGATATGAAGAGGAAATATTGAATGTTCCTACCCAGGATAAAACCAAACTGGTTTGGAGAAATGAATTGTTTCATGATCTCATGTAATATGTTCATGATGATTTTTCAAATTTCATTTTGAATTGTGTTCCTAAGCTCAACTGGAATATTTTCCTTAATATGAAGTACCCTATAAGGCATTGAGCAGCGAGTGAAGAATTATTTGACTAAAAAAGTAATTTCCTCATATAAAATGTACCAATAAAACATAAGATCCTTGTTAGTAAACCGATCATTGATAGGTGTACTCTCCATGTTGAGAGAGAATAGTGTTTCATTGATATCCTCCTTAGAGGGAACCATGATAAGGGAATGGTTTTGATGATCATCAATGTAGGGAGAAATATTATCAACCATTTTATGTGTTCCATCCGACCCATTATCAAAGTTGATACCCTTTAAGTATTCCATTACAGCTTGAGAGATCTCATATTTAGAACTATGAAGATATGCATTGATACAAATGTCATTAATACTAGCCTTTTCCCTCTTCACTTTGAGTAATATATGAAATAACATAGAGTTTATATCACTATCCTTTAATCATTTCATGTTCAAATTGTTTTTTTCTAGCCTTTCCCTTGTTATTAGAATGTAATAAAACTTTTGATGGGCTTGAATATCTTTACTAGATGTTGAGTTCATATGTTTATTTATGACTTGATAGTAGACAATGTTATCTTCAGCACTCTTAACCTCCATATCAATCCTGGTGAAAGATTTCTTACTCCATTGTTTGAGTAAATTTTTAGTATGCATTAATTTGTTATCCAACCAATAAAAGGGGATACCGATGGGCTCAATATTACTTGATTATATCATGATTTCTCTAATTCGTGGATGACAAATCCATTTTTTATTAAATATGGAAGGGATATGAGTATACCTTACAGAACATGTGGAAAAATTCCCAAAGATGGGATTGTGATCTGAATGATTCTTAGGGAGGGTAAAACCAGAGACACCCTGAGATCCACTTATATCATCCATTTCGATAATGAATCTATTATGTTTTCCTGAATGTATTTCATTCATGGTATACCAATTCCAAGTTATGTATTCTCCCATAATAGGAACCTCCATAGTATTTCAATGATCAATACAATAAGAGAATTCTATGTATGAAATTCTATTTAAGGGAAGTCTATTTTTTCCTCCAGACATAAAAATGTATTAAAGTCACCATGGATTATACATTTGATACCCATACATGAATAAGTACCTATAGAATTATCCCAAAGCTCTCTCATCTTTATATAATAAGTGGAATCATACACAAATGAGATGAAGAAATAATTCCATGTAATGCTGCAAAATACTAATATACTATGACGCTTCATGATGCATGAAGTGATGTAAATAATTTCATAAGTGAAAACCCAAATATGATCCACGTTGGAGGTATGCTGATTCTATGAGATATTGTTTTATCCAAGAGAGGCCCATGAGAAATTTTTCAATTCTCAAGTAGGAGTTTTGGTTCAACAATGCCAACAAGAAAGGGTTTCTAGGACAAAATAATGTGTCTAAAGGATTTGGTCGTTCGGGAATTCCCTATCCCTTGATAGTTCCAATAAATAATAATCATCTTTTAAGATATTTTACTCTTGTATTAGGGCCTCATGAATGTGAGAATTCGTTTTTGATTTTTTACATTTTCCCTTTGCTCTTATTATTCCCTGTTTTGGCAGTGTTGGTTGTTTATGATCTTTTTATATCATTATCTAATGGACCTCCCTCATTGTTCGGAGAGTTCCTAGAATGCACAATTGAAGATTCCCCATCTTCATCTGACCAAAAAAATCTATTTTAAAGGGTAAACCTATTCAAAAGCTTCCCCATTTCAGCACGTATCTATGTGCATATTGTCCTCTTAGTAGCTTTAGAGGAGAAGACATTGGATAATTCCCATTCCAATTCACTTTTATCATCATGTTGAACCCTATGTTTCCTTTAATTGACATTCTAATGCAATTTCACTATATTGTGGGAGGATAGATCCTTGGTTAGTGTCTCCTATTGAGTCAAACATTCAAAAGTATGCTGTATTGCTTTCCTAGAGTGTATTTTTGGTATCCCAAGACTGTGAAGATCACGTTAACTGGATCCATAATAGGGATTCATTTCATTTGAGAATGCACAATTATCACTATGGGGGTTATGGGGATTTCCATAGATTATAAGATTCTATGTTGTAACATATTTAGGGACCCCCCTAAAATAATAACCAAGGGTGTTCCATCAGGATGACGATGTTTCACAATGTCAGTTTTCCCATTATCTAAATCTATCTTTGAGAAGAAATTATTATGGGGAAGTATGGATGTATCATAAACACACATATGATCATTGACAAATGCTAAATTAACCTGTGATGCTGACATAGTTACAACATTTACCACAGGGACATCTAGATGTGCCTTATCCAACATAACAGTTTGAGAATGTTGTCTAGAATTATTGGGCTCTACTAGAATAGAGTTACCAGTTCATCCATGATTGATGGAGGGGGAAGGGATGTCATTATAAAGCATATAGGATATATTTTATTTGGATTTCCTCTTCCTATATATAGTAGTTTCATGACCCTTCAGGTAGTAGAAATTTCATTAAATGTCCTTTAGAATTTTAGAGGAAATATAACCAAAATATTTGCAACCCATACAGAATTTGGTTTTCTTCTCATATTGAATGTGAAGGTTAATAATATCATCTCTAGTTTTAAGAACAACCACCTCCACTTTAGTATTAGCCATATCCAATTACACCAATATCCTAGAATATTGGCCGAACCTTGGATTTCCCATTTGTTTGTCCATTCTAATTTGGTTCCCAACCGAGTATGAAATGTCCCATAAGATTATTGGATTTTTGTAAATATTGTTAAGCTAAAAAATCTAAATTCAAACCTATGTGAAGGTGTTCCTAACATTTTTGGGATCAATATTCCTATCCCATTACTAGATTCTCAAAAATATAGGCTTGAATGTGATTGGCCCTTTACTCAAGGATCTTCTCTTGATATCATCAATTGGGAATACCATGTGGTAATACCCACGACCCATGGTGGTAATTGTACAATAATAAAACCCCCATTGATCTATAATCCTCAAGTGAGATCATGGAACCTGTATGTTTTTCTCCTTTAGAGACTATAACTCTAGGAATAATGGGGTATCTATAGATGCATACCCATTCCTCAACTGCATCTTGATTAGTCGATACATGAGCAATTATCCCTTTCATGGTGATCGTTCCTGAAGGTGGAATATTGAAATCCGTGAATGAAAATCTGTCAGCATATTACACTACATTATTGAAATTCTTATATGAAGCATCAATCATATCAGGATTAACCAATTTAGGTTTCTCTACAAGATGAAATATCTCTTTATTCCCAAGTTAATTATCCAAATTCCGATCTGTTGAATCATTCCTTTCATCAGTGACAATTCAACCAGGGTTAGTGTTTTCCCCTTATTCCCCTTGCACCCCTTCCTCTTCTATCATTATCCCATAAGTTAATATAATTAATCATCTATATGATTGGAATAGTAGTAGTCAATGTTGTTGAAAATGAATTTTATAATCATTAGAGGGTCAAAGGTAGGGACCAATTATCTATATAATAACATTGTTTTCTCATAATAAAATCGATATTCCAAAATGGATTATTAACATGAAACATATCTCATTAGGATTTTTTTGTACATTTTATATTCTGGTTATTGATTTTTTATTAATTTTTTTATCAGTCTATATTATCATTACAAAAACTTAAGAATGATTTACATTTAATATTAATAACACAATTATATATTATATTATATTTGAAAACAATTTATAAATGATGGTAATCAAAACATCACCATTCACATAGCTATTATGAACATTTCACAAGTATAAAATATTTGGTATTTATAATTATATAGGAATAAAATTCTACTGTTGATTTATTATAACAATAATTATAAATTATATATATCATGGTATGATAAGGATGAAAAATGAAACCTAGGGATGAGATGCTAAAAATGTTCCTTCAGAATGACTCCTCTAGAAAACCCCTTGTAGATTTTAAGGATAGGATTTCATTAGACTAGATCATCCAAATATTGTTAATAATGATTTAGGGATAGAATTTGGAAGAGATATTTCAATGGATAGTGTTTTTGATGTGGGATGAATGGGTGGAGCGGCTGTATTTAAAGGATAATGGTAGGGGATTCTTGTAAAAAAATATTGATTCAGTTATTATTATTCCTCAAGAAAAATGAATACAATTTATTTT
Organism: Viscum album; assembly: GCA_963277665.1. Classification (NCBI taxonomy): domain Eukaryota; kingdom Viridiplantae; phylum Streptophyta; class Magnoliopsida; order Santalales; family Viscaceae; genus Viscum; species Viscum album. The sequence goes on along the minus strand of OY728151.1, from coordinate 1,247,684,915 downwards.
TATTTATTTTTACAATAATTGAGTCATGTGAGAAAAAAATAAAAGATTTCTAACCACAATCATACATCATGGATGATGTTTTTGTCCATGTATTTTCTTTCTTGTAAAATAATAAATTTTACCATATTTCACTATCGATGAAAATTATAAAAGTTGTGAACAATCAAAATTTATACATTATTGATCCAAAAAATGAAATTTATTTTAACAGAGTACATTTTTATATTATATAATTATAGTTTTTAAATATTGTTTAAAAATTCATGTGTTACTTAAAAAATCAAACCATTTCTTAATAAATATTACACTCAAAGATACCTTAAGTTTTATAGTTTAATAAAATATATCAAGTTATCAATAAATATATTCTAAATTATTTTATTTATGAAATATATTTCTTATTAGTAATTATATAATTTCAAAAAAATTCATTACCAATAATCAAAATAGGATCTGTAAAAACTGGGATCTAATTCATCAACATTGTGGTGATTTTATAATCTCAAAATGGATGGAAATATAGGATTGAGAAAAAATAATATCATGAGATAATACACTTACCTGAGTGAGAATGAGATCTTTTGTAACTCCCCAATCTCCCATGGAACACTTCTTTTTAAATTATTCAATGTCTTGTGTTGTACGTAACACCAAGTTCACGAACACCATGACCTATCAAAGTAGCCATTTAAAAAGAAATTATGAATATTGATGACCAAATTTTGAAATTATATATAGATTATTTATAAAAATATACTTCATTTTTGAATTTATAATATCAAAATAATATTATGTTGAAATTTTGGTAATTTTCTGAAATGTTTCAATTTTAATGAATAGTTAAATGTACTGCATTTTAATTTGAAAATGTCTTTTCATATAATTTATTTATAAAGTTATACTATCTTTTAAATTGGTATTATAATAAATTTTGATTATTTTTTTATCATTTAATCCAATTTTGGTCATTTTAACCAATTTCACATTAATATTTTATATAAAAACTTGTCAATCTTTTTATAGTTTTTACTTCTTAAAACACCTTTTTCAGGTTTTGAAAAAGGGAATTAATTTTAAATTAATTAATAAAAATTTGGTGATTCGAATTTGGAAAAATGTATTCCATATTTTGAATTAGAAGATACAAATTGTGTAAATTGGTACCTCTTATTTTTGGATAGTATGAATAGTAACTTCAGTAATTATTTGTATTTACCATGGTTAGAAGGTAAATATGGTAAATAAAGGAAACAAATGATATTATAATAATATTAAACTACCCTAAAATATGTAATAATCCTATTATAGGATATATTTAAGTCCATGGAAATTCTTAGGACGATTTTAGGACCCCATGGGACCACTTGGGTGTGATAATGACATGTAATAAGAATTAATTTAAAGTAAAGATAAATATAACAAACCCATGTAACTTTTAATAAAAAAAATTTAATATATGGTTATATGACTAATCTATTTGACAATAAATACTAATTGGAAATATATAAATATTATATACATCATCATATTTTATTTATAATTTTTAGAATGTAAATAATTAAATTGGTTTCTAACACATTGAGGATTCAGTGACTAACTTACTAATGAAAGATTCAAATTAATCTTTTTATAAATATTAAAATAATTGTAATTTGAATATTTTTATGCCATAAAAAATGTTTTGGACTATATTTTCATATTATATTTTATTTAATTCATTTTTTTGAAGGAATAATGTTTTTATGACTTAAAAATCTATTACGAAATTGTGTTAAAATTGACATAAATGAGATTTTAAAAAAAATACAATTTTATTAAATTATATATAAATACAAAAAATCTAGGATTCATCCAACTAACTTATATAATTTTAAAATTTTCATTAATTATCCACTAGAGTATCTCTTTTCATTTTATATAAAATAAAAAAACCACATGGTGTAAAAATTCAAGAAGACATGGTAAGAGTTAAGTTATTTAACAAAGCATTAAATCTAAAAGATAAGGTTAATTTTATGACATAAACATGTCTAAAACCTATTTTTTGAGATGATTCTGACCCATACATATCTTTTTCTATGAATAAATCACATTATTACTATTATAAACCAAAAATAAATTTATTGTAAATTAATATTTTAGGTTTTCTCAAAAGTTCCCCTCACCTCTCTTTTAAAATGGTACTTCTACTTCACATTAATTAGCACCACCAAACCCCATTGGATTGGACACCCCCTAACCACATATCCTCCCAAATTCCCTCACATAATCCCGGAGTCCAAAAATAGATCCTAAATCCTACATATGGAGTCTGTTTGTGCAAATAAAAAGGAGATACCCGAAAAAAGGTAATAGTTTTATCAAACTCTTTCAATGTTATTTTATTATTCTTATTCCTATTACTAAGTTGTTATCATAATAAATAATATCATAAAAATATAATATATTCTGATATGTTTTTATGATCTTGTTATAACTATATTCTTCCTTTTACCCGTCTTATAAAGAAGAATATCACTCTGCGTGCGTGCGTATGGCTTACCCTCTCCACGCCGCGGTGTAAACTATTATATATATATATATATATATATTATTTTGATGGGTATAATGATGAATATAAATGACTTAAATAATAAACATAACATGGTATTATTTATATAAAATTCATATTACATCCAATTCCATACCATTTAACCATTATGGTAATGATATCGTCGATCGTACGTACATATGTCTTACTGTCTCCATGACGTGATGAGACTCATCTTCAATGTTCACCATCCAAGAATGATTATAAAAATATATATTATGAATAATTAAGAAATATATGACATAATAATTCTACAAAAATAATATATATATATATATATATATGAATGTATGTATGTATGTATGTATCTATGTATATATATGTCATTAAATTATTTCCATTCAAATATGATAAGAAAAAGGAAAGAGCATTCATGCGTACATACGTCCTACTATCTCCATGAATGGTGTATTCCATTTAATATATATATCTATTATATATATCAAAATTATTAATATAAATGATATATAAATCATATTATAAATTCTAGAAGTAATTAAATCAGGATCTAAGTAATATGATCAAGAATAAAAAGTCAAAATTCGTATGATAAACAAAGCAATTATTACCTGAAATGTTGCACTACCATAGAATTGTTAATAAATGCGTGATATAGTTATAAAATAATCATATATGATATCTTAAATATTATTGTTATTATTATAAATGTTAATAGTATTTTTAAAACCATTATACAAGAGTTTCACACAAATACAGAAAGTACATGACTTAAGGTAAGTGATTTCGTCTCAATTTCATTTCATTGAGGAATATTGTAATGTTATGAACCATGTTCCTTTTATATGGTTTATATTATACCTTTTGACTTGTTATCATGAATCTCATTATTATTATGATATTTTATTATTTTCCTCATGAGAAGGATTGATATATCCATATTACTAATTCAATATTTTTTTTGGATAAGTAATATTATTTATTTTGATTATTAAAAATGGGAAATACATTTGACTAGAAATGAAGGGTGGATACCTGAAATTATATAGCTCTTCGATGCATTGAGAGATTCTGATGAGACAAATAAGATGGACAAATGGGGTTCTACACTTAATTTTAAAAAATCTAGGAAAAGATCTTGATGGTAATTTGTTTTAATGTTCCTGAGACATGACATCCAAAAATAACGTATTCCCATCATTTAATTTCAATTATTAATTATACATGAGATTTCTCATCGACATATCTATAGAAATAGTTAATTCTGAATTTATTGACTTGTGGAATATGTTTCAGTTCCTTACATTCCATATTATTTGTGCCTTATCTAGTTATTCAAATGGAATGTGTGTTAAATTTCTTTACCTTTACATATAGATTGATTATTGTTTACATTGTATATACCCTCACAGATCATTTGAGATCACCCTTATTATAATTCTCTCCCCATGTTATAAAAATAGAACTTTGAATAATCTTTCAAGGATTCAGTTAGATTCAATTATTTATGTTCTAGGTTTTATTTTGTTTTCCCAATGTATTTTGTGTATTATGTATGTAATATGGATTTCAAAGACTTCTAAATTGTATGGCCCCTCAGGATTTTTTTCCTTGTAATAATGCCAATGAAATGTAATAATGATCCCGCTTCAGGTTATCTGAAGTTAGGGCATTATAGTTGGCATCATATGAAGTTTATCAACAACCGTGGAAACTATATTTTGAGAATATAGAATAGAGAACATACCCTAAGATAAACTTTAGGGATACACTTATGATAATTCACCCAAAGTAAAAAATGTTTTTGATTTGTGAGGCCTAAATTTTTAATTTTTGTAGAGTGTTTTTCCATATTTGAAACACATAGTTTAATGAGCTAATACGATATGTTTCATTATATAAAAATGGAACCTATAAGGACGAATGGTATCAATACATGAGGAAATTTTAGGGGTTTTACTTTAGAGGAAACTAATATAGCTTATATTGGAATGGAGAGAATTATGGCGATACATGGGAATCATAATAAGGTTGTGACAAAGCACCTTTCCCAAATAGAACATTCCATTCCACAGAGGGAAAATGTTATGTTTGATCTCTTTATGAAATAAAATACCCCATGACTTAGTTGGACTACTAATCCAATTGTAGATGAGAAGTTGATTAAGTCTCTGGAAATGATATTTGTGGCCCCAAGATGCAGTGAAATAAAAATGGTCACTTTTGCTATTTATTATCTCATTGTTGATACTAATCAATGGTGGATTTTGATCCAAAATACTATGGATGAATAAGAAATAGAACTTATGGAATGGATAAATTTTAAGGAGACATTATTCAACAAATACTTTCCTAATGGTCAAAAATATATCAAGATGAAATTTCTTAGCTTAAAGAAAAAGGAAGAAGTGGTTATTGTAGATTTTGTATCTACCTTTATATGGTTATCTTGGTTTTCTAAAAATTATATCCTCAATACAGAGTACAAGGTCAATCAGTTCTTTGAAGTTCTTAATCCAAACCTCCTTATGGCATTGAATTTTTATAATTTTTCATTATATGATGAAATAGTTTAATTATCCAACAATATGGAAAAAGAATTTTATAGGTTCATTATATTCAGAGGAAAAAAATACAGTATGAGGATATCTGAGAATGATTAAAAAGGGATTGCATCAATGAAGAATAAGAAGATTGAAATATTTTCATCTAATAAAATCTATTGAAAAAGAACCATGGGAAATGTTTGAAGGGATTGGGAGTTTGTAATAAATGTGGAGATATGGGACACCCGGCTCACGAATTCAAAGGGGAAAACAAATCAGTGATTTACAATAATATAATATTAAAGATATGGGGAAATATTCAAATTAATGCCCCAAACGTCAATGGAATATACCACAGAAGAGGGCAATGGGAGATGGTCATTCTTTTTTGATCACAACTTCTGAGGTTGAAGTACTTAATGATGTGGTGGCAGTTTCATTAATAATTTCCTAAAATTTTGGTAAAGCTTTATTTGATTTTAGATCATGGCATTTCTAAATATCTTCATAGTTTTCTTTAAAAATTATACACTTCCAACTCACCGTGATAAGGTATTCGCTAGTTATAACTCCTAGTGGGAAACTTATCGCAACACTATTGTGTTGAGAAGTTCCTATTATTGAATTTAGTCATTCTATAATTGCTAATTGTGTTATCATACCTATGGTTTATTTTTATAAAATCCCCATTATTGATTCTCTTTGAAAATATGATCTGCGAATCTACTACAAGAAGAAGGATGTTGCGATTTTTGAGGAAGTTATATAATTCAATATCATTAGAGATGAAACATCATCACCTAATTCTAATCAAAATCCACCCCTTGTAGATTTACTAAATGAGGTTATTGAGGAGAAATCAAAAACAACATCTAGGGATGAAGGATGTAATATTCAAATTGAGGATGTACCTATTGTAAAGGATTACATTGATTTTTTCCTAAATATTTACTTGGACACCTTCAAGAGTGTGAAGTTGAGTTTTTTTATTAATTAAATAGTCGATACATGGATAATATAAAAAACTCAATATAGAATGGCCATTATGGATATAGTAGAATAAAACAACATGAAGAGTTGGGTCATAGGGTATTTATCCTCCCTAGTGTTTCTCTATGGGGATCTCCTATTCTCTTTGTCAAGAAGGAAGATCGATCCATGAGGCTGTTTATTTATTATAGGGAAATCAATGCAATTACAATAAAGAAAAAGTATCACCTACCTCGTATCGATGACTTATTTGATCAACTTCAAGGATCTAAATACTTTTTAAAGATTGATCATAATTATGGATTTCATCATTTACGAGTGAAGAAACAAGACATTCTAAAGATATATTTTTAGTCAAGGTATGGTCATTGCAAATTTACTGTAATGCCTTTTGGATTGGAAATTGCACCCTCAGTTTTTATGGATATCATGAATAAAGTATTAAAGGAATATCATAATGAATTTTTTTTGGTATTCATTGATGATATTCTGATATATTCAAAATTATTCAAAGATCATGAGTATCACTTTCAAATAATTCTTGAGTATCATAGGAGTGAATAATTATATTGTAAATTTAGTAAGTGTGAATATTGGATTCAAAAAATTTCTTTCCATGGCCATATGGCCTCCAAGTATAGAATCTCTATTGACCATTCAAAGGCAAAGGAAATTCAAGAATTTCCATAACCAATAAGTATAACCAAGATACGTAGTTTTTTTGGTTTAGATGGTTACTATCTGCATTTCACCTAGAATTTCTCCCTATTGGATAATCTATTAACTAAGCTCACACGTAAAGGGGATAAATTCATTTAGACGGACGAGTGTGAAGAATATTTTGATGAATTAAATAGAATATTAGTCAATGATCCTATCTCGAATTTACCATCCTGGAGTGATGGGTTTGTTATTTATAATTATTCATCAAGGAGAGGACTTGGTTGTGTCCCTATGTATAATTATAGGGTTATTGAATATGCATCAAGCTAATTAAACATTCATGAACAAAACTATCCAACTCACGATCTTATGTTAGTTATAGTTATCTTTGCTCTTATAATTTTGAGACACTATATATTTGGTAAAAAATGTGTGAAATATACTAATCACAAATGTCTGAAGTATATTTTCTCACAGAAAGAAATCAACATGTGACAAAGGAGAAAACATGAGCTACTCAAATTTTATGATTTCACAATACACTACCTCCTAGGGAAGGCAAATAAGGTGGATGATGCCTTTGGCAGAATGGGACATGGAGTTCTAATCACGATGAGAGTAGAAAGGGATCCTAAGTTCATGGATCTAGTAAAGATATATATGGGAACTATCATTGAGGTTGAAACATCAAGAGTTTTTCAAATGGTTGCTAAACCAACTTTTAGTTAAAGGAAAAAAAGTTCTCATACTGATGACGAGGAGTTTGAAAAGAAAATTAAAGCTATGAATGACGGGAGATTGCTTGATTTCGTATTGAAGAAGGTGTTTTGAAATGTTGGAAGAGGATTTCTTTTCTGCATACTTGAGCTAAAAGGAGGATTATTTGATTTTTCTCATTTCTCCAGTATCTCTATACACCCTGGTGGCACTAAGATGTATAATAATTTCAAGGAACTTTTTTGGTGGGATAACATGAAGAGAGATATTTATAATTATGTGTTGATGTGCTTGGTTATTAAACAAGTGATCTTTTTAAGACAACATCCTAGATGATTCATGCAACTTATTCCTATACCTGTTAAAAATGGGATGATATTACAATGGAATTTTTATAGGGGCTATAATAGACTCTGAGAAGGACTGATGCAATATGGGTTATTTTTGAATAATATACCAAGTAGGAAAATTTTATTTCGATAAGATAAGATTTACCACTTGAACATTTACAAATACTATATAATAATGAAGTTTTAAGACTTTATTGTATTCCCTTATAGATTTTTTATGATTGTGATCCCTATTTTACATCAAGATTCTGGAAAAATCCCCAGAGGGCACTATGTACTAAACTTTTATTAAGCACAACATACCACCCTCAAACTAATGGAAAATAAAAAAAGACTATTGAAACATTAGAAGGAATTTTGATATCATGGTCACATGACTTTTAAGGTATGTGGGATGAGTATCTACCTTTAGTAGAATTTTCCTAAAACAACAGCTTTCATTCAAGTATCTAAATGGAACCATATGAAGGATTATATGGAATGAGATATCACACAACAACTTGTTGGGATGATTTTGGTGAAGGAATAGATATAGGTCATGAATTTGTTGAAGAATCAATAGAGGAGGTGAATATTATCCAAACACATAGCAAAACAAATCAATTTAAGAAAAATAATTATGCCAAAAACTAAAGAAAGGATTTGTAATTTCAAGAAGGAGACCATGTTTTCATGAATTTATCACCGTGAAAGGGTGTTTCATGATTCGGTAAGATAGGTAAATTAACTCCTTGGTACATTAGACCTTTTGAAATTGTAGAAATAATAGGAGTTGTAGCCTACCATTTCGCAATGCCTCCATGTCTCTTGAATGTTGATGATGTGTCCCACATATGAATGTTACAAAAATACATACCAGACCCAACGCATGTACTCACATATGAATAAATATAACTGGATCCCATTTTGTCTTATTCTGAAGATCCTATTAGGATTCATGATACTAGATAACAAGTGTTGAGAAATCGGACAACTTGTATGGTAAATGATCTTTGGAGAAACCATAAAATCGAGGAGGCGATGTGGGAACCTGAAAGAACATATGATGAAGAAATACCTGAATCTTTCTATGTCCTGATATTATGGAAATTTTTATGATTTAATTATTTGAATAAGGTAATAATATAAAACTTCAAGCATTAATGTTATTATTCTTTTTAAATAATTCAATGGCTCGTGCTGTACGCAACCCCTAGTTCAAGCACACCACAACCTATCAACGTAGCCTTTAAAAAGTAGTTATGTATACTGATTACCACATTTTGAAATTTTATTATCTTTATTTTTCATAATATCCTTTATTTTTTATTTTTTAATATCAAAATTATATTACGGTTAAATTTTGTTAATTTTCTCATATGTTTCATTTTTTGATTAATTGTTAAAAATATTGCATTTTAATTCAAAACTACCTTTTAATCTAATATATATATATAGTTAGATTGTCTTTTTAATGATTTTTAATGTTTAATTATTTTATTATTTTATTATTTAATCTACGTATGGTCATTTTATGTAGTTTTTCATTGAAATTGTACATAAACGTATGTCAATCTTTTAATAATTTTTACATTTTAAAAACATTCATTCTGGATTTGCAAATAGAATTTAATTTTAAATTAATTACTGAAAATTCTGTGTTTCGAATTTGGAAAAATAGATTCCATATTTTCAATCAAAATTTACAAATTCTATAAATATTTACCTTTTATTTTTGGTTGGTTTGAATAGTAACATTATCAATTATTTTTATTTACTATGGTTAAAGGGTAAATCTTGTAAATAACAGAAAAAAATAATATTAGAATAATATTAAACTACCCTAACACATGTCATAATCCTATTTTATGAGGTATTATTGACCATGTGCATCATTAGGGCTATTTTAGGACCCCATGGGACAACGTTGGCATGATAATGAAATGTTATAAGAATTAATTTAAAGTGAAGATAAATATAACATAAACATGTATCTTTTATAAAAAAATTAATATAGGGGTAGACGACTGATCCCAATGTCTATAAGTAGTAATTATAATGACACAAAGATTCAATACATCATTATATTTTTTTTATAATATTTAGACATTAAATAAATAAATTTAACCATGACACAATAAATATGCAGTGATTACGTTTTTAATGAATTATTTAAATAAATGATATTATCAATATTAAAATAAATATAATTTGAATATTTAGATTCCATAAACTAATTTATTGGATGATATTTAACTATTATATTTGATTTATTTCCTTTTTTTATGTTACAAAGTTTTTATGTGTTTAACAAAAAATCAATTACTAAATAGTGTTAAAATTTTCATAAATTAGATTTTAAAACAAACAATATTTTATAAAATAATAAAAAAGTATTAAAAATATTGGAATCACAAAAATGACTTATATAATGTTACAAATGTCATTAATGATCCACTGGAGGTTATCATGGCATTTTATTGTAAATAATTTAACCATATGGTGTAAATATATAAGAAGACTCGGTAAGAGTTCAGTTATTTAACTAAATGTTAAAGCTAAAAGATAATGTTTATTTTTTGCCATAAACATGTATAAAACCTATAATATGAGATTATTTAGGACAATCATCATTTTATCATCGAAATAAACCACTTTGGAGCTATTATAATCCTAAAATCAGTTTAAAATAAATTAATATTTCACACTTTCCATAAAGTACATCTCACCTCTCTTCTAAAACAGAACTTCCTCTTCTCTTTAATTCACACCTCCAAATCCCTTTCTCTCAGCAAAACCCTACCCAAATATCCTTAAACATTCCCTAAAATTATCCTAGAGACAAAACATTGAGTATAAATTCACCTTTTGGGTCCTTTTGTGCAAATCAAAAGAAAATACCTGAAAAGGAGGTAATTGTTTTTTCAAACTCTTTCAAAGTTCATTTCTTCTTCTACATACTCTTACTAACTTGTTATCATACTAAATAATAACCCTATAATATACTATATTCTGAGTTTTTTTAGGATTATGGTATAACATTATTCTTTTTTTACCCATCCTATTAAAAACAATATCACCATGCATGCGTACATACAGCTTACCATCTCCACACTATGTTGTTAACTATTTTCATCTATACATTATTTAGATGGGTATAATGATTAATATAAATGACTTAATATAAATATAAAATGATATTATTTCTATAATATTCATATTCCATCCAATTCCATACCATTTAACCCTTAGAGAAATGACATTGTCGCTCGTGCGTACAGATGGCTTACCATATCCACGACGCGATAAGACTCATCTTCCACATTCACCATACAAGAATTATTATAAAAATTTATATTATGAATCATTATTAAATATATTAAATAATAATTAAAATGGAAATATTTATGTGTGTGTAGGTATGTATATACATATATGTAATTCATTTACTTCCATTTTGTACAATAAGAAAATAGAAACATCATTCATGCATAGATACTACATATAGTCTCCATAAATAGTGTATTACATTAAATATATCTTTTTATTATATATATTTATATTATGAATATAAATGATATATAAGTCACATTATAAATTCTATAAGTAATTAAATCATGATCGATGTAATATGATCAATAATAACACGTCAAAATGTGTATGATAAGCAAAGTCATTATTACCCGAAATGTTGAATTAACATGGAATAGTGAATAAATAGGTAATACAAAGTCATAAAAAATAATATATGACATCATAACTATTATTATGATTCTAATATAAGTTAATAATATGTTTATAACCAACATACAAAATTTTTATAAAAATATAGAGAGTATCAGAATTAAGGTAAGGGATTTATATCTATTTAATTTCCTTAAGGAATATTGCAATGTTATGAACCTAGTTCCTTTTATACAGTTTATATTTTACATTTTGACTTTTTATCATAAATATCATTATTTTCATGATATTATATTATTTCCTTTATGGTAATTATTAATAGATCCATATAACTCATTCAATATGGTTATTTGATAGGACATATTATTTATTTTGGTTTTTCCATATGAGAAATACATTGGGCAGGAAAAGGCGAGTGGACCCATATATTATATAGATCCATGATGCATCGATTGGTTCTCATGTGATGAATAAGTTGTCCAAATTGGTTTCTACCCTTAATTTTAAACCTTCTTGTGAATTTTATAGATGGTAATAGGTTTTCATGTGCCTAAAACAATACATACGTAAATAAATTATTTCTCTCATTTAATTTCAGTTATTATTTATCCATGAGATTTTGTGTCGACATATCTATGGAAGTATCTCTTTATTAGTTTATTGATTTATGAAATATGTTGTAGTTCCTTACTTTCCATATTATTTGAGCCTTATCTTGTCATTTAAATAAAAATTGGGTTAAATTTTTTACCTTTCCATATAGATTGATGATTTCTTCCATTGTACATACTATTACAGATCATTTGAGCTCGCCCTTATTATTTTTCTCTCCCTATGTTTTGAATAAGTGAACATTGATTATGAATTCAAGGATATAATTTAGTTCAATTGTTTTTTTGAATGTTTTATTTTGTTTTCCCAAGGTAATATGGGTATCATGTATGTAATCTGGATTTCCAAGATGGCTAATCTGTATGGTCCTTCGGGATTTGTTTCCTTGTAATAATGCCAATGAAATTTAATAATGCACTGGCTTTAGGTTATCTGAGGTCGGGGAATCACATCTTCTACGATCACTTATATTCACATTTTTTGATGTGCATGGAGTCAAGTAATCCTCTAGATAGCCTCCAAAATAAAATAAAACTTATTAAGGTTTAATGGGGGTGATTATAGGTTGAATTGAGGATCTCCTATGTCATGAACCAACCCGGGTTGAGAATGTACTGGTCACTCGAGCCGGCCCGCGACATGGCCCGAGAGGCGTTCCCGATCTAGTCACTCGAGCCGGCCTGCGACATGGCCCGATAGGCATTCCCGATCCTCCTGGGCTGGCGACAAGCACCAGGGCATCAAAGAGAGAAATAGGGAACGATTTCACCCAATGAAAATAAATAGATCAGCGAAAAGAAAATAGAACAACACAAATAAAATAAACAACACGAAAATGATGAATGTCCAACAACAACAACTTACCTGACCACGACCAAAATTAATCGCAAATTCGGGAGTCGCTCACCGGTCCACAACCAAATCTAGCCCACAACGAGAGATCTCATGTCAACCTGCAATAGAAACTAAAAACAGGAAAACACTATAGGCGTGAGTATTAAAACTCAGTAGGTGGGCCCGATTAATTCTATTCCCAATGCACATACCAACAAATGGAGAATTTATCAATTCTAGGTTTGAACTAAATTATATAAAATATGGTTTCCACACACTTTCATTTCTAAAATAAGTAACAGTCCATTGCCCTTTTTACTTTAGAACAAGTTTAATGTCGAAAGAAGCAGGTGCATTGCATTTTTACAACATTTTACGAACAATTTAGAAATCCAAACTTTAGTTGTTAGTGAAAAGGAAAATCACACACATCACACACTAAGGGCAATGGTAAAAGTGGCACTCATGGGTCAGCAACCGAACTCAACCTCTCAATCATCCGCCACACACAAACACTAAAAGAAATGTGGGTCGAACCTAGGAGATTGTGAACAATCTAGAACATACTATACATCTAACTCATCTTGAAGGCATGCCCTAAATCGATGACATCATAATGCCCTAATGCTCAGCAAAGCCATGCATGGCCTAACCGAGGGGCCCAATACCCATAGTAGCAATAACTCAGTATTCCCCTGCTATGGGGCCACTAGCCAATCCGTAATCTAAACTAGTGCAGCAATCGTTCTCATAAGATTCACTCACTATGCCAGGTTCCCATGTCAACACATATAATAAAAGAGGGGTGCATCCACAATGTAAATCAAGTAATCACAAAGCACTAACATCACATATAACTCACACAATCAATGCACACCAAATATCACCCCCGAGTGGGTTTTCCAAAGTAATCTATTTTATTAAACTGCCAAACAGGCCTTCACCAATTTTAAAGAGAAACATCGTTTCTCAAGAAAACCCAAAACACTTGTTCAGAAGAAATCATTTATCTTTAAAACTAGAAGTACGTTTGAGATTCCATGAATTATGTTTAAAGGCCAAACAATAATTCTTTCAAAGCTGGGTGTCTGCCCGTCAAGAAGATGTTCCAATTGATCGGTATAAAATAAACAGCTCTTTTTACACTAAAAAATCATTTAAAATTTTATTATCTAATATTATTTATCATTTATTAAAATTAACCAAACATCAAGCAATTAATAAATTCTAAATTTAAAGTTAAGTTCAATGGGGGACCTACCTCGACTCGCAGACCAGTCACGACGATGCGACACGCCTCGCATGGGCGTGCAAGAACATAGAAGTCGACGATCGCTGGACCGTGGAAAAACCTTGTCAACGCACTCCAACTAGAATGATAAATAAAAAAACATGAACACGAACCTAAAACAACCCAGATGAACAAATATCACAAAAGGACCACCTCGTCATGTTTTCAAAACCCAATGCACACCATCTACACTATTTACAAAACTACTTTAAAATTTAAGAAATAATTTTCAAAAAGTAACTCACAGCTTTTCACACCAAAAAACCCCATTAAAAAAAACTCATTTATGATCAACTACACATCCCCAACATACAAAAATAGAAAATGCATGACACAGATATTAAAAAAACTAAATACACAATTTCATAAAAAGATACTAAACATCACAAAACTGGTTTCCCGCAAAACACAACTTATTTCACATAAGCATGACAAAGTAACAAACACATCTCAATTATTTTTTTTAAAAAAACTCACGTCGCACCAATATAATTAAAAAAAACTCAATTATTTTAAATAAAAACTGAATGTGCACTAATTTAATTAAACATAACACATGTTAATGTAAAAAAAATACGATACTCAAACAAAGAAAGCGCGAACCTCACCACGACGCGGAGATGCGCTTGAACAGCGGGGTCGCGGGGCACCGCGCAACGATCGAGGAATGAAGAATGGGTCGCGTAGGGACTGCACGGATGGAAATCAGGTCCGCGGGGCAACACACTGCCAAGCAGGAGGCACGCCGGGCTGTAGATGCGTTCGGCGGCCAAAAAAAAAGAGTCCGGACGGAGGAGTGTGCGACCGATATGACGTTCGGCCAGCGGGATGGTGAGGACGAGATAGGAGGGTGTTGCAGGTTCAAGAAAGAGGAGGTCGGGGGTTTTGGGTTGTGTCGGATACAAATGGAGGGCAGGGGTTCTTCGGATGTGAAAGAAAAAAGTAAGGCTGGTAGGGGAGGGATAGTCACCGGTAGGGGAGGCTTCGGCTAGAGAGGGAGGCGAGGAGCCGGCTGGGCTCGTTCGGAGGGCAGCCACGCGGGGGAGGCCGGGACACCAGCTGGGAGGAGGCGTGGCCAGAGGGAACGCCGCCGGAGGAGGCCGGGACGCCAGCTGGGAGGAGGCGCGGCTCGGCTAGGTGCGGCCGCACGGAGGAGGCCAGCGCGGGCAGAGGGGGAGGGTGGTCGCGCGGCCGGAGCGCGCAGGAGGGGCCGAGAGGGAGAGGGTCGCGCGGAGGGAGAAGGGAGAAAGAGGGAAGAGGGAGGGAAAAGAGGGGGGTGGCGGTGCGGCAGGAAAGGGGAGAGGGGGAGAGGGAGGTAGGGTTAAAAAAATAATAAATAAATAAAAAGAATAAAAGAAAATAAATAGAAAGAAATAAAAGAAAAGAAATAAAATAAAAGAAGAGAAATGAATAATAGAAAATAAATAAAAACCCAAAAATAAATAAATAAATAAATTTAATAGTAATTATTATTATTATTACAAAACTTCTTTAATCCTAATAACAATAATAATAATAAAATTTCATCAACAATGAAAATAAAACAACACCCTCATTTAAATAGATATTTAAATATACATATATACATATTTATAACAATTATGTAAACATATATATATATAAATTTGTTTAATCATATATATATATATAACATATATATAAACATATATAAACACACACAAATATATATAAACATTTATATATATACATTTATTATAAACACATATATATATATATATATATATTATATATGAACATATATGAACATATATAAACATATATAAACATATACCAGCATATAAACATATAAACATATACAAACATATTTACACATAAACATATATAACATATAACATATAATGTTAAAGCATATAAGAATATAACATATGTGTATGTATATAACATAAACATATATAACAAATATATATCAACACATATAAACATATATACACATATATATATATTTATTAATTCTCTAAACCAACTTATCTAATTAATATTAAAATTAGATGACCGCGCGACATTTGTGCACCGTACGGTTCCAAGCGGACTACAAGAAGGCCATGTGTCTTAAACATACGGAGTTCGCGCACTATCTCAAAACATAAACTCATCCCAAAAAATAAAAATTTAAATTGGGACTCGCCCGCACAAAAGCAAAAACACCCGACGTTAAGATAAATAAGGTAAATAAAGTAAATAAATAAAAACAGGTGTGACAATTCTCCCCACCATAAAGCATTCCGCCCCCGAAAATCCATAACAAGATCAAAACCCCAAACGAAAACCGACATTACGTTACAATTTAAGGAAATATCTAAAGAACGACAACAAAGAGATCCCAAAACACTCCCAAAAAGGGGAGAGATAAACCAAAAGAACTCATGTAATAGGAACGAATTACCTGCTAAGTGTCACCCGCCCCCAAAAGTGTGACCACCTCAAGTTGATCACTTCAAAGGAAAAGGAACTTTACCAATAGTAGATCCATGCCCAACATACACACACCTTAACACCATTCAACTGAACTCAACCAATTTCTTCATCCTCAATTCAACCTTACAACACAACATCCGGAACAACGCCAATAAAAACACGACGACTCTTTTGAAACTAACAAACAGGTCAAAACCACATCCAACGCGTATCTCTTAAAACCTTACTCCAATATGACACTGGAACTCTCATGCCAAAACACTTTACCAAAAAAAGAATATAGAATTTTGTGGTTCCATATAAGACCAACTACAACCCAACCAAAACCTAGAATCAAACTGGGATATTGACATGGGAAGTCCGAACGGAATCCCCACCATAAGTGAAAAGCCAAACTGCATTCAATGAGACCCGTAATGGGTAACCCCACCATAAGAGTGAAGTCAGTTCCTGGAATAGGACCAGAAAGCCATCACTCGAGAAAAAATTCATGATCACAAGAATTTTCAACATGGGGAGGCTAAATGGACTCCCCACTATAAATCTGCCAAGGGGAGAAGAAAAGGAGGACCTCCCAGCATCATCACCAGCCATCACTACCCACGGGTGGGAGGGGGGGCCCTGTCCAACACACCACCCCTACCCAGAAAGCATAAAGCGATCAGCTCTTAATAAATGAAAACAACGACATGACCAGGAAGTTCTTACACATAAACTAGGAATAAGGCGGAAAATGATTCCGACTACACGCTCTTACTGAGAACAACACCATGTCGCAAGACTTCACCTTTCGTTGGAGTTCCCCCGGCTACGCGCTACCTTCACTCCGAGGCCTGTTGCTGGAGCTCTGATGAATGAAGCATCATCCGGCTTCGCAGTCAGGTTTTTGAAACCCCTAAAGCATGACACAAGAACCTGAATTTTAACAATCACACATCCATAAGATCAAAGGTTTAAAAGAGTTCATCCACAACCATTATTTCAACTGAAAGAAAAGAACACCACAAAATAGTACAGGTAACGACTAATACATCCAAGAAGCATCACAAGAAGAAAACATCAAGCTCATCCACCAACATCTCCCTACTCCTGCTGACGAGCTGAGGTGACCTTCGACGATCCATGTCTAGCTTCAGCGTGCTTCTTGGAAACACTGCAGCAGAATCGCTGCAAGTGACCCCAACGTCCACAGGTGTGGTAGGGTCTCGGAGCATTCAGACACGTCGGCCTCTTGTTACCCTACTTACCACACTGGTGACATATCACAACATTTCGCTGTGAAGAAGATGACTGAAGGTCTAAAGGCCTCTTGATTCCTCTATTAGAGACACCAGAGTCAGGTCGCTTCCCATTCTTCCTGTCGTCATCCTATGCACTGTCACCCAAGGTCGGGGAAGGATTTGCAACCTCATGTCCTCCTGGTAACTCAGATTCATCCAGAAAGGCTTGCTCCAAAACATCCGAGAAAGTGGTTAGGTTGAGCTCTTACACTTTCGATCGCAGTTCAGGTCGAAGCCCCGACTCAAGTTGTCGATCCTTCCCGGGATCATTTGCAATGAACCATTGATCGTACGGAACTAGGTCTACGAAATGTCGATAGAACTCTAGTACCGATTCAACGCCCTGCTGAAGACAACACAACTCCATCCTCTTCCTCAGCTTCGTCAACTCAGAGAAGTGTTGTTGGATGAATGAGGACTTGAAAAACAACCATGTCAGATCTTCCCAAGGATTGTTCTGAGACATGGACTTCCTCCATTTCCAGGTTGGGCCTTCAAGCATAAAGGTATCCAACTTCACCTTTAATGACTCAGGCAGCCCAATGAAACTGAACTTCCTCTCAATCTTCTGCAACCACTCCTCTGCCTCAAGAGGCTCTGCTTGTCCATAAAAGAGAGGATGGTTCAACTTCCGGAACTCCAGAACATAATCGATGGGCTGATCAACTGGAGAATTAGCTGAGGATGCACCACTTAAAGCTGCACGTTGAGCGTCCATCGAGCCTTCGTGGGGGCGAACACTACGGAATAAAGAAACGAGGAACTTGATCAAAACACAATAAATACCATTTTAAATTCAACATTGCTCAATGACCTTAAAAATGAAGGAAAACCCCATTCACTAAAGGGGGAAACTAGTAATGATGGGTGACTCGGCCATATGGTTGGCGGCCATACATCATCCATACCATCATCACTGAGAGCATTTTAGGGTGAAGTATCCAGCTCCATAAGGCTTTCCAGGCCCTACGAGCTCATGGAGCTACTTTCCCAACTCCCTTTTAATTTCCCAACATAAAACGATCATAAATACCCAAAAGACACTAACAACCCGGACATCTCATGGTAACTTGAGGTTCAGAACGAGCAAGGGTTCATGACATCCTTCCCATTCCAATGCCTCGAGTCCGAGCAGCTTTACTCCCTTTACCATGACAAATCCAAATAGCAATGGGCGTTCTAAAAAACAAGGTCCGCTTAGGAGCCGACCAGCTCTGATACCATTTTGTCACGAACCAACCCGGGTCGACCCTGAAATGGTCACTCAAGCCGGCCCGCGACATGGCCCGAGAGGCGTTCCCGATCTGGTCACTCGAGACGGCCCGCGACATGGCCCGAGAGGCGTTCCCGATCCTCTCGGGTTGGCGACAAGTGCCAGGGCATCAAAGAGGGAAAGAGGGAACAATTTTTCACAATGAAAATAAATAGAGCAGCGAAAAGAAAATAGAACAACACAAATAAAATAAACAACATGAAAAGAAAGAACGACCAACAACAACAACTAACCTGACCACAACCAAAATTCCTCGCGACATCGAGAGTCGCTCACCGGTCCACAACTAATTCGAGCCCACAACGAGAGAGCTCAAGTCAACCTGCAACAGAATCTAAAAACAGGAAAACACTATAGGCGTGAGTATTAAAACTCAGTAGGTGGGTCTGACTAATTCTATTCCCACTGCACATACCAATAAATAGAGAATTTATCAATACCAGGTTTGAACTAAATTATATAAAATATGGTTTCCACACACTTTCATTTCTAAAATAAGTAACAGTCCATTGCCCTTTTTACTTTAGAACATGTTTAATGTTGAAAGAAGCGGGTGCATTGCATTTTGACAACATTTTATGAAATATTTAGAAATCCAAACTTTAGTTGTTAGTCAAAAGGAAAATCACACACAACACACACTAAGGGAAATGGTAATAGTGGCACACATTGGTCAGCAACCGAACTCGACCTCTCAATCGTCTGCCACACACAAACACTAAAAGAAATATGGGTCGAACCTTGGAGATTGTGAACAATCCAGAACATACTATACATCTGACTCATCCTGAAGGCATGCCCTAACTCGATGACGTCATAACTCCCTAACACTCGACATAGCCCTGCATGGCCTAACCGAGGGGACCAATCCCCATAGCAACAATAACTCAGTATTCTCCTGCTATGGGGCCACTAGCCAGTGCGTAATCTAAACTGGTGCAGCAATCGTTCTCAGAAGATTCACTCACTATGTCAGGTTCCCATGTCAACACATATAATAAAAGAGGGGTGCGTCCACAATATAAATCAAGTACTCACAAAGAACTAACATCACATATAACTCATGCAATCAATGCACACCAAAGATCACCCCCGAGTGAGTTTTCCAAAGTTACCTATTTTATTAAAGTGCCAAACGGTCCTTCACTAATTTTAAAGAAAAACTTCATTTATCGAGAAAACCCAAAACACTTGTTCAGAAGAAATCATTTATCTTTAAAACTAGAAGTACGTTTGAGATTCCATGAATTATGTTTAAAGGCCAAACGGGCATTCTTTCAAAGCTGGGTGTCCGCCCGTCATGAAGATGTTCCAATTGTTCGGTATAAAATAAACAGCTCTTTTCACACTAAATAATCATTTAAAATTTTATTATCTAATATTATTTATCAGTTATTATAATTAAAAATCATAAAGGAATTAATATATTCTAAATTTAAAGTTAAGTGCAATGGGGGACCTACCTCGACTCACAGACTAGTCATGACGACGCAACACGCCTCGCACAGGCGCGCAAGAACACACAAGCTGACGATCGCATGACCGAGGAAAAACCTTGTCAACGCACTGCAACCACAATGATAAATTAGAAAAACATGAACACGGACCTAAAACAACCCAGATGAACAACCATCACAAAAGAACCACCTCGTCATGTTTTCAAAACACATTGCACACAATCTACTCTATTTACAAAACTACTTTAAAATTTATGAAATAATTTTCAAAAAGTAACTCACAGCTTTTCACACCCAAAAACCCCATTGAAAAAAAAACTCATTTATGATCAACTTCACATCCCCATCATACCAAAATAGAAAATGGATGACATGTATATTAAAAAAAATTAAATACACAATTTCATAAAAAGACACTAAACATCACAAAACTGGTTGCCCTCAAAACACACTTTATTTCACATAAGCATGACATAAAGTAACAAACACAACTCAATTAGTTATTTTAAAAAAAACTCACGTCGCACCAATATAATTAAAAAAACTCAATTATTTTAAATAAAAACTAAATGTGCACCAATTTAATTAAACATAACACACATTAAAGTAAAAAAATATGATACTCAAGCAACGACAGTGTGAACCTCACCACGACGCGGAGATGCGCTTGAATAGTAGGGTCATGGGGCTCTGATCAACGATCGAAGAATGACAAATGGGTTGCGTAGGGACTGTGTGGCTGGAAATCAGGTCCGCGGGGTAATGCACTGCCTAGCAGGAGGCGTGCCGGGCTGGAGATGCGTTCGGAGGCCAAAAAAAGAGTCCGGACGGAGGTGCGCCCGACCGATATGACGTGCGGCCATGGGGATGGCGAGGCCGAGATAGGAGGGTGTTGCAGGTTCAATAAAGAGGAGGTCGGGGGTTTTGGGTTGTGTCAGATACAAATGGAGGTCAGGGGTTCTTCAGATCTGAAAGAAAAAAAATAAGGCCGGTAGGGGAGGGATAGTCACCGGCAAGGGAGGCTCCGGCTATAGAGGGAGGTGAGGAGCCGGCTAGGCTCGTCCGGAAGGCAACCACGAGAGGGAGGAAGCGGGGCCAGAGGGAGAGGGAGGGGGGAGCTGGCTGGGCTCGTGCAGAAGGCAGCCGCGCGGGGGAGGCTGAGACGCCGGCTGGGAGGAGGCGCGGCTCGGCTGGGTGCGGCCACACGGAGAAGGCCAGTACGGGCAGAGGGGGAGGGTGGTCGCTCGGTCGGAGCACGTAGGAGGAGCCGAGAGGGAGATGGTCGCGCGGAGGGAGAAGGGAGAAAGAGGGAAGAGGGAGAGAAAAGAGGGGGGGGGGGTGGCGGCGCGACGGGAAAGGGGAGAGGGGGAGAGGGGGATAAGGTTAAAAAATAAATAAATAAATAAATAAATAAAAAGAATAAAATAAAATAAATAGAAAGAAATAAAAGAAAAGAAATAAAATAAAAGAAGAGAAATGAATAATAGAAAATAAATAAAAACCCAAAAATACATAAATATATAAATAAATAAATTTAATAGTAATTATTATTATTATTACAAAACTTCTTTAATCCTAATAACAATAATAATAATAAAATTTCATCAATAATAAAAATAAAACAACACCCTCATTTAAATAGATATTTAAATATACATATATACATATTTATAACAAGTATGTAAACATATATATAAACATTTATTTAAACACACACATATATATAACATATATATAAACATATATAAACACACAGAGATATATATAAACATTTATATATAAACATTTATTATAAACACATATACATATATATATATATATATATGAACATATATGAACACATATAAACATATATAAACATATATAAACATATACCAACATATAAACATATAAACATATACAAACATATTTACACATAAACATATATAACATATATATATCAACACATATAAACATATATATATATATATATATATATTTTAATTCTCTAAACCAACTAATCTAATTAATATTAAAATTAGATGGCCGTGCGACATTTGCGCATCGTACGGTTCCAAGCGGGCTGCAAGTAGGCCATGCGTCTTAAACTTACGGAGTTCACGCACTATCTCAAACCATAAACTCATCCCAAAAAAATGAAAAATTAAACTGGGACTCACCCGCACACAAGAAAAAACACCCGATGTTAAGATAAATAAGGTAAATAAAGTAAAGAAATATAAACAGGTGTGACAATTCTCCACACCATAAAGCTTTTCGCCCCCGGAAAGCCATAACAAGATCAAAACCCCAAACGAAAACCGACATTAATTTACAATTTAAGGAAATATCTAAAGAACGACAACAAAGAGATCCTGAAACACTCCCAAAAAGGGGAGAGATAAACGAAAATAACTCATGTAATATGAACGAATTACCCGCTAAGTATCACCCGCCCACAAAAGTGTGACCACCTCAAGTGGATCGCTTCAAAGGACAAGTAACTTTAACAATAGTAGATCCAGGCCCAACATACGCACACCTTAACACCATTCAACTGAACTCAACCAATTTCTTCATACTCAATTCAACCTTTCAACACAACATCTGGAACAACGCCAATAAACACACGATGACTCTTTTGAAACTAACAAACAGGTCAAAGCCACATCCAACGCGTATCTCTTAAAACCTTACTCCAATCTGACACTGGAACTCTCACGCCACAACTCTTTACCAAAATAAGATTATAGAATTTTTTAGTTCCATATAAGACCAAACACAACCCAACCAAAACCTTGAATCAAACTGGGATATTGACATGGGAAGTCCGAATGAACTCCCCACCATAAGAGACAAGCCAAACTGCATTCAATGAGACCCGTAATGGGTACCCCCACCATAAGAGTCAAGTTAGTTCCCAGAATAGGACCAGAAATCCATCACTCAAGGCAAAATTCATGATCACAAGAATTTTCAACATGGGGAGGCCGAATGGACTCCCCACCATAATGCTGCCAAGGGGAGAAGAATAGGAGGACCTCCTAGCATCATCACCAGCCATCACTGCCCACGGGTGGGAGGGGGCCCTGTCCAACACACCACCACTACCCAGAATGCATAAAGTGATCGTCTCTTAATAAATGAGAGCAACGACATGACCAGGATGTTCTTACACATAAACTAGGCATAAGGCGGAAAATGATTCCGAATACACGCTCTTACTGAGAACAACACCCTGTCGCAAGACTTCACCTTTCGTTGGAGTTCCCCCGACTACCCGCTAGCTTCACTCCGAGACCTGTGGCTGGAGCTCTGATGAATGAAGCATGTTCCGGCTTCGTAGTCAGGTTTATGAAACCCCAGAAGCATGACACAAGAACCAGAATTTTAACAATCACACATCCATAAGATCAAAGGTTTAAAAGAGTTCATCCACAACCATTCTTTCAACTAAAAGAAAAGAACACCAAAAAACAGTACAGGTAATATCTACTACATCCAAGAAGCATACCAAGAAGAAAACATCAAGCTCATCCAGCAACATCTCCTTACTCCTGCTAATGAGCTGAGGTGACCTTCGACGAGCCATGTTTGGCTTCAGCGTGCTTCTTGGAAACACCACGGAAGAATCACTAAAAGTGACCCCAATGTCCACAAGTGTGGTAGGGTCTCAGAGAATTCGGACACGTCGGCCTCTTGTGACCCTGCTTACCACACTGGTGACATATCACAATAATAAGCTGTGAAGAAGATGACTGAAGGTCTAAAGGCCTCTTGATTCCTCTATTAGAGACACCAGAGTCTGGTCACTTCCCATTCTTCCTATCGTCATCCTCTACACTGTCACCCAAGGTCGGGGAAGGATTTTCAACCTCATGTCCTCTTGGTAACTCAGATTTAGCCAGAAAGGATTGCTCCACAACATCTGAGAAAGTGGTTAGGTTGAGCTCTTCTACATTCGATCGCAGTTCAGGTCGAAGCCCTGACTCGAATTGTCGAGCCTTCTCGGGATCATTTGCAATGAACCATTGATCGTACGTAACTATGTATACAAAATGTCGATAGAACTCCAGTACCGATTCAACGCCCTACTGAAGACAACACAACTCCATCCTCTTCCTCAGCTTCTTCAACTCAGAGAAGTGTTGTTGGATGAATGAGGACTTGAAAAAATCCCATGTCAGATCTTCCCGAGGCTTGTTCCGAGACATGGACTTCCACCATTTCCAGGTTGGGCCTTCAAGCATAAAGGTAGCCAACTTCACCTTTAATGACTCAGGCAGCCCAATGAAACTGAACTTCCTCCCAATCTTCTGAAACCTCTCCTCTACCTCAAGAGTCTCTTCTTGTCCATAATAGAAAGGAGGGTTCAACTTCCGGAACTCCAGAACATAATCGATGTGTTGATCAACTAGAGGATTAGGTGAGGATGAACCACTTAAAGCTGCAACTTGAGCGTCCATCTAGCCTTCGTGGGGGAAAACACTACGGAACAAAGAGACGAGGAACTTGATCAAAACACAATCAAAGCCATTTTAAATTAAACATTTCTCAATGACCTCAAAAATGAAGGAAAACCCATTCTCTAAAGGGGGAAACTAGTAATGATGGCTTACTCGACCATATGGTTGGCGGTCATACATCAGCCATACCATCGTCACTGAGAGCATTGTAGGGTGAAGTCTCCGGCTCCATAAGGCTTGTCAGGCCCTAAGAGCACACAGAGCTACTTTCCCAACTCCCTTTTCATTTCCAAATATAAAATGATCCAAAAGTCCCAAAAGACACTAACAACCCGAACATCTCATAGTAACTTGAGGTTCAGAATGAACAAGGGTTCATGAAGTCCTTCCCATTCCAACGCCTCGAGTCTGAGAAACTTTACTCCCTTTACCATGAAAACTCCAAATAGCAATGGGCGTTCTAAAAAACAAGGTCCGCTCAGGAGCTGACCAGCTCTGATACCATTTTTTCACGAACCAACCTGGGTCGACTCTTAACTTGTCACTCGAGCCGGCCCGCGACATGGCCCGAGAGGCTTTCCCGATCCTCATGGGTTGGCGACAAGTGCCAGGGCATCAAAGAGAGAAAGAGGGAACAATTTTTCCCAAAGAAAATAAATAGAGCAGTAGAAAGAAAATAGAACAACACAAACAAAATAAACAACATGAAAAGAAAGAATGACCAACAACAACAACTAACCTGACCACGACCAAAATTCCCCGCGACATCGAGAGTAGCTCACCAGTCCACAACCAAATCTAGCCCACAACGAGAGAGCTCAAGTCAACCTGCAACCGAAACTAAAAATAGGAAAACACTATAGGCGTGAGTATTAAAACTCAGTAGGTGGGACCGACTAATTCAATTCCCAATGCACATACCAATAAATAGAGAATTTATCAATTCCAGGTTTGAACTAAATTATGTAAAATATGGTTTCCACACACATTCATTTCTAAAATAAGTAACATTCCATTGAACTTTTTACTTTAGAACAAGTTTAATGTTTAAAGAAGTAGGTGCATTGCATTTTTACAACATTTTATGAAAAATTTAGAAATCCAAACATTAGTTGTTAGTCAAAAGGAAAATCACACAGAACACACACTAAGGGTAATGGTAAAAGTGGAACACATGGGTCAGCAACCGAACTCGACCTCTCAATCATCCGCCACACACAAACACTATAAGAAACATGGGTCGAACCTAAGAGATTGTGAACAATCGAGAACATACTATACATCTGACTCATCCTGAAGGCATGCCCTAACTCGATGACGTCATAACTACCTAACGCTCGGCATATCCCTCCATGGCCTAACCGAGTGGACCAATCCCCATAGCAGTAATAACTCAGCATTCCCCTGCTATCGAGCCACTAGCCATTGCGTAATCTAAACTAGTGCAGCAATCGTTCTCAGAAGATTCACTCACTATGCCAGGTTCCCCTGTCAACACATATAATAAAAGAGGGGTGCGTCCACAATGTAAATCAAGCTGTCAAAAAGAACTAACATCACATATAACTCATGCAATCAACGCACACAAAAGATCACCCCCGAGTTGGGTTTCCAGAGTAATCTATTTTATTAAAGTGCCAAACGGGCCTTCACCAATTTTAAAGCAAAACTTCATTTCTCGAGAAAACCCAAAAAACTTGTTCAGAAGAAATCATTTATCTTTAAAACTAGAAGTACGTTTGAAATTCCATGAATTATGTTTAAAGGCCAAACGGGCATTCTTTCAAAGTTGGGTGTCCGCCCGTCAAGAAGATGTTCCAATTGTTCGGTATAAAATAAACGGCTCTTTTCAAACTAAATAATCATTTAAAATTTTATTATCTAATATTATTTATCATTTATTAAAATTAAAATAACATCATGAAATTAATAAATTCTAAATTTAAATTTAAGTGCAATGGGGGACCAACCTCGACTCACAGACCAGTCACGATGACGCGACATGCCTCGCACGGGCGTGCAAGAACATACAAGCTGGCGATCGCAGGACTGTGGAAAAACCATGTCAACGTGCTGCAACCACAATGATAAATAAAAAAACATGAACACGGACCTAAAACAACCCAAATGAACAACCATAAAAAAAGAACCACCTCTTCATGTTTTCAAAACACAGTGCACACCATCTACACTATTTACAAAACTACTTTAAAATTTATGAAATAATTTTCGAAAAGTAACTCACAGCTTTTCACACCCAAAAACCCCATTAAAAAAACTCATTTATGATCAAATGCACATCCCCAACATACCAAAATAGAAAACTCATGACATGGATATTCAAAAAAAACTAAATACACAATTTCATAAAAAGATACTAAACATTACAAAACTGGTTGCCCGAAAAACACACTTTATTTCACATAAGCATGACACAAAGTAACAAACACAACTCAATTAATTTTTTTAAAAATACTCACGTCACACCAATCAAATTAAAAAAAACTCAATTATTTTAAATAAAAACTAAATGTGAAGAAATTTAATTAAACATAACACACATTAAAGTAAAAAAAATATGAAACTCAAGCAGCGACAGCGCGAACCTCACCATGACGCGGAGATGCGCTTGAACAGTGGGGTCGCGGGGCACCACACAATGATCAAGGAATGACGAATGGGTCGCGTAGGGACTATGCGGCTAGAAATCAGGTCTGTGGGGCAACGCACTGCCGATCAGGAGGCGTGCCAGGCTGGAGATGCATTCGGTGGCCAAAAAAAAGAGTCCGGACGGAGGTGCACACGACCGATATGACGTGCGGCCAGCGGGATGGCGAGGCCGAGATAGGAGGGTGTTGTGGGTTCAAGCAAGAGGAGGTCGGGGGTTTTGGGTTGTGTCGGATACAAATGGAGGGCAGGGGTTCTTCGGATGGGAAAGAAAAAAATAAGGTCGGTAGGGGAGGGATAGTCACTGGCAGGGGAGGCTCCGGCTAGAGAGGGAGGTGAGGAGCCGGCTGGGCTCGTCCGGAAGGCAGCCGCGAGAGGGAGGAGGCGCGGCCGGAGGGAGAGGGAGGGAGGAGCCGGCCGGGCTCGTCCGGAAGGCAGCCGCGCGGGGGAGGCCGGGACGCCGGCTGGGAGGAGGCGCAGCTCGGCTGGGTGCAGCCGCACTGAGGAGGCCGGTGCGGGCAGAGGGGGAGGGTGGTCTCGCGGCCAGAGTGCGCAGGAGAGGCCGAGACGGAGAGGGTCGCGCAGAGGGAGAAGGGAGAAAGAGGGAAGTGGGAGAGAAAAGAGGGGGTGGCGATGCGACGGGAAATCGGAGAGGGGGAGAGGGAGGTAGGGTTAATAAATAAATAAATAAATAAATAAAAAGAATAAATGAAAATAAATAGAAAGAAATAAAATAAAATAAATAAAATAAAAGAAGAGAAATTAAATATAGAAAATAAATAAAAACCCAAAAATACATACATAAATAAATTTAATAGTATTTATTATTATTATTAAAAAACTTCTTTAATCCTAATAACAATAATAATAATAAAATTTCATCAAAAATAAAAATAAAACAACACCCTCATTTAAATAGATATTTAAATATTCATATATATATATATTTATAACAAGTATATAAACATATATATAAACATTTATTTAAACATATATATATATATATATATAACATATATATAAACATATATAAACATATATAAACACACATATATATATATAACCATTTATATATAAACATTTATCAATAAAAATTTATTATAAACACATATACATATATATATATATATATATTATATATATGAACATATATGAACATATATAAACATATATAAACATATACCAACATATAAACATATAAACATAAACAAACATTTTTACACATAAACATATATAACATATAACATATAATGTTAAAGCATATAAGCATATAACATATGTGTATGTATATAACATAAAAATATATAACATATATATATATATCAACACATATAAACATATATACACATATATATGTATATTTATTTATTTATTTATTTATTCGCTAAACCAACTAATCTAATTAATATTAAAATTAGATGACCGTGCGGCATTTGCGCACCGTACGGTTCCAAGCAGACTGCAAGCAGGCCACGCGTCTTAAAATTAAGGAGTTCGCGCACTATCTCAAACCATAAACTCATCCCAAAAAAATAAAAATTTAAACAGGGACTTTCCCGCACACAAGCAAAAACACCCGACGTTAAGATAAATAAGGTAAATAAAGTAAATAAATAAAAATAGGTGTGACATCCTAATTTTGATTGATTTTTTTGAGGGATGTAAAACACAACACAAGGTTTCCTTGGATGGATGTAGTTTTAGTAATATTTTTTCTCCATAAACATGTTCCCTTACAAAGATTCAGTAAATATTTCATGGTTTGTTCACAAGATTAGATTAACTATACACTAACCAAGAAATCATATACTCTCAATGTCTTCACGGTTTGGGAGAGGTCTGTACAGATTGAAACTAACCATGTGGTGACATCCAGTGGATCACAACAGGGCGCACGATTTTATTGTCCAAAGAGCATTGTTTTCACCCACTATGTTACAAATGTGTATTTCCCTGTGAGACTCAAAAACATGTGAATGAATTCCTAAAATGACCCCAAGAAATACCCAATAATGAAATATCAACAAGAGGGTTAATAGGTACCTGAAAACATGTAATGGGATGTTACAACCTCCCCGTAATAAAAAAAATTTCCCTTACAAATCCTATCAAGAATAATCCAAGTCAAAATTTTGGGGCCATTTCCTTCTCACTAGTTCTTCACACTCCCACCTCTCATGAAAATCAGAAACCATGTTTCCATATCACACACACCAAATGTATAAACATTCAATGAATAACCTTGTCACATATTCAACAATCTAGATTGAATGCTCTGTAATCAATAAATTAGGTTCCACATCAAGGTCATTCAATCTAAAGATATTATTTGGGTCACAAATATACTTCCTAATTTGTGATACATGAAGCGTGTTTTGGATTGGTATCAACTAAAGTGGAAAGGCTAAGGGGTAGGCCATATTACAAACCTGCTTGACAATATTTAAAGGAATCACAAATCCTGGGTATTTTCCCTATTTTACAAGACGTCGTTGACTCAACTAAGATGAAACACTGAAAAAACATGGTCACCGAAAAAACTAAAATGGACTATGTCGACAATAATAATTCTATTTACACCAAATAGTGTTTATCACCATTATATAATTAATAAATTGAATCTTCATCATCATATCTTTGACCAAACTCAGTCAAATGAAGGAATTCACCAATCCCCATATAAAATTGATTAGATCTACAAGGATATTAGTAAAAGTCCTAAAAATTATCCATTCATATTATAAACAACTAACTATTGTTATAGTAATAATCAACCAATCCTAAATAGACATCCCATGCTCCACCAAAATCAAGAATGCCATCACTTACCATGTCTTACAAGATCTATATTGCTTGTTTTAGTGGACCAACCATATGTTGATGATAATCCATGCTTCTTCTAACATGGTATAACATATCCTCATGGAGTTAATTCAGAAAATTATAAGAAAACATGGGAACCCTATAAGACACTATAATTGATTTTACTCATTACAATCTAACAATCAATCTAACGTAGAGATATCCTATGACCTCGAAAATGGTTATATAAAAAATTGGTTTAATGGTATCCAATTATCTCATCTAATCAATTAATATCCATATCACTATTTTACCTCATTGGGTATATAGAATCCAAGTCACTAACCCATAGAAATCTCATCCAGTTTCTAAGTTAGCCTTGGAAGGGGGTGAAGAAAATCATAGGGTCTTTGTTGCTTAGATTTAACCTGTAGATAGGTATAAAATATAAAAGTAGGTAAGTCATGTATTACAAGAAACATAAACACTATAACCATTGAAACATATCAAATAACATCTCAATTATAATAGGGTTCAATAACCACTAGTAATTATGGAACCCTCTATAATAGCTTTCTCATTAGTAAATGTGCAACAAAGTAGTTTTAGAAACATAGGACACCATCAGAAGAGAGTGAAAACTAACCAATGGTATCCCCACCAAAATTATAGTCCATAACTTCATGTATATAATCTTAATGTTTTTTATCCTTAATAATCATCATGAAAATAGTGTAGGTCAGCTGAACGTTTGTTAGAACAAGCTCTTTCACATCCTCTCAAAATTTCAAATGAAATAGTGCAAAGGGAGACATAAAATTCCACTCTTCAGTTTATTCATTCATGGAATGGGTCATAAATTTCCTTCTAAAATCATTAAAAACAACATTCCCTTTTCCAAAGCTGTTGAAAAAGTCGAAATAAAAGGATTTTTGGTGATTCATAGAACACCTATGTTTATGATTAAAATATTTTTACGAGATGATATAAGTCAAAATATTGTGGTTGGAAAAAATTATTATCCTTTATCTGAAATTATAATTCCACCAAATATTATGATCATACATCTCAAGTATAAATTTAAGATCATGGGTTTTATATTTATTTTCATGTGGACAAATCTATTTGAAACTATAGGTTTTCACATGATTACCCTGCATAAGAACACAACCTAAATCCAGACTAGTGGTGTCAGAAAAGACCACATAACCTTTCTATCCACTAGAAGATTCAAAACTAATGAAAAATTAAAAATAATGTTCAAATCATAAAAATTACTCAAACACATTGAAAGCCATAGAAACATCACTCCATTCTGAATGAGAGTGGTCATCAGAGAATTCAATTTTGAGAAATATTTTATAAATCTATTATAATATCCCCCACATGACGAAGAATACATGAATCATGAAATCATTATGTCAATTATACCATGTCATATAAAACTTCACCTTCTTAGGATTGAAATTAAATTCCATGTTTTGAGTCCAAATGTCCCATAAACATCACATCTTATATCCCAAAACTACATTTTTAAATCAAGTCATAATGTTTCTGATTTCATAAAATATCTAATACTATAATGGTATTATTTATAGTATCCTCCTCATTCTTAGAGTAGACCAAAATTTCATTCATAAAGACTTACATGAACAAGTCAAGGTACTTACAGAATATTTTATACTCTATATTGTAAGAGAAACATGAGTAATATTGAGAACTAAAGAACTAACAACATAACCATAAAGTTCAATCCTACTCATAATGGAAGTGTTCAAAATGTTTGATTCTTTAATTATTAGCCATTGATAACCTGAATGATGATCAATCTTCAAGAACCACTTCACCCATTTCATCTAGTAAAATAAATATTCTATTCATTGTAATGTAAATTTTGTCATTATTGAAAACCGATTGAGTTTTCAATAATTACCACAAAGGCGAGGTCTCCCATTATACTTCTTTTCAATTAAGTATAAGAACCGCCAAGGTGACATTATTGGGAATATAAATCCTTTATATAAATAGTAAATCAATAGGAAATTCAACACTTTTAATTTAGTTGGTTCTATATGGAATGACAGAATAGACATTGGTTGATTGTCCGGTAGAAAATAAATAGAAAAATACACCAACATTATCATTAAAAATCCCAAAATATCAGATGGAAATATATTAATAAACTCAACGAAATTTAGAGTGATATGACTAAAAAAATATTTGAAAATCCAAGAAAAAATATAACACTAATATTACCCTACGCACCTTCCGAATAAAGGTATGGATCTACTCAACATCAGTTCTCATTATTGTTGAAAGAAAAATCACACCACATCAAATAGAGTATAATAAAACCACCAAAGATAAATCTTAATACAAGACAATTAACCATTTATTCCATTTATCCAGAAAAATAATTCAATATGTTTCATGTTGAGATCCAAAAAATTCAATGTGAACATGATATCTAATAGTAATAAATTTCAAGATGGATATCAGAAACCCTATCCTATCTTCGTTCTGATAATTGTACAAGTATATATAATATATAAAAATGGATTCAAAGAAAATTTTATAAAATATAAACAATTAGTCAATATTAATATTTTAGATGATCTAGTTTTAAATAATGAAGTCAATAAACTTGAAGCTATATTAGGGATACCTCTAAATATTGTTGGACTTACATATGATTCCTCTATATATTGTACCACTTCTTGGAGAATAATTATCCTAGGGGCCACTCTATAGAACCTATAGTTACTGAAGAATTGGATTTCACTTATATACTTATAGGTGTTGATGTAGCCATGCAACTATGTGGAGTAGAAAAGATATAGAATTACATATTAATGTATCCTGAATGACCACACATACCTCAAATAGTGGGTTACTCAATGTAAACCTTCATAGGGTTCTTGAAAATTCCCCTAAGGAATAAATTTAATGGTCTTTTAACAAACACCATAGAATTTATAGATGAAATCTTCTATAAAAACCACCACAATATTCATCACGCTTCCTCTTTCCCTTAAAGGGGCTAACAGAACTACCACTATGAGTTATTATAACTCTCCTCAACCATGATTTACTAGTCAGGTCATGTTCATCCAACTAGACTCTATCCATCACACCTTCATGATAAGTGAGCTTCAGTCTAAGAGCGTGGGATCAAATATAAATTCATAGGACCATTTTTAATCCTCAATCCATCAGTTTATCATTTGACACCTCCTCGAGAGAAAATTTATCTTGTTTATTAAAGAGAATTTTATATTATTTCGTGGTCTTATCACCCTACAATAAGTTTATAAAATCCACATAAATTTCTAGAACCATGGATAATAGATATGACTACTACATGAAAAGAGCCATCGAGTCTTTCGACATTATGTTTTTTTGTTTGATTTCAAAAATCATAAATTCATTTCATCTGCTTATAAGACCTTTTAAATTGAAGGTAAAACACATCACATTGACTGAATCATGTTTTTAAAAGAACTGAAATAGAATCTGATAGTTTTTCCACTAATCCCTTCCTCTTGAGGATTGATCAGGCCATGGATAGTTGGTGGTTTTGAGTGAAAAAACTCTTATTAATGGTTTCTAGATATATCCATTCTAGCTATCATAATAGGATCCAGAATGGGAATATTGGAATTTAACTACCCCATAGCGTAGACATAATGACCTAATATTTCAATAAGATTCTAGTAAACTTGAAGATTCTCTTACTGTGGTTCACCAATAGGTTCTTCCTAAGGATTATTCAAACATCTCCCTAGTTTCCTGATGCTACACAACATCAACATGCAACATGAGAAAATCAATAAGGATAATCATTTAATCAAATCGATCAATAGATACTAGAATATCAATACACTAATATTAGTCAATGAAACAACTAGAATAAAAATCAATTGGTCCTCAAAATATTTCTGACAAAAACCCATGGTGACATCAGTCTATGAATATCTATATATTTTCTTGAACTAACAATAATCAACCTCTTAAGTCCTGATCAACCAACCTACTATATATAGGGACATCCTATACTCTATATTGACATCAATAAAAGATGCTCCTAATCTTTATGATTTCATTTTTTCATTAAGAAGGATGGATACCCTAATACACTGATACATAATCCAAAACTGGCATTTTCCAATGGGAACTCCCAATCCCAGCATGTTGGCTACTAGTAAATGGAATCATATAAAACATAAAATGTAATTGGTTATCCATATGTTTGATGAAGTAGTGGAATATAAAACAAAAAGTTTTTGTTATACCAGACATTCCATAATGAGAATGGTACTGCAATTATATAGATAATATCTCACGATAAAACATTAAAAAGGACAACATTAAATCCCTCATAAGAGAGTCCCAAAATCCATATTCAATAGGTGGACCATAGCTCCACTAGTAACCACTATCATTCCAGATTCTCATGGATCAAGCAAAACTACCACCTCCAAGTGGCACATTCCATTCCCTTTGATCTAAAATAACCAAATTTATAAATTCCCCATGGTATAAGTAGTGTGTGATCTAAAAATTATAGTTAGATCTCACAAAGCGTTCCATAATCAGGTCTATAACAATTTAACCATTTATTCATTAAATATAAATAAAATTATTCATTGAAATTCATTGAAATTTTTTATTTCGAAAAATTATTTCAAATTAATATTTATAATATATAATTAATAGAGCATAAAATAAACATTTAAATAAAAATAATATAAAATATTTGTTGTCACAAATGTAGTCATTTAAATTATGAAACATATAATAATCTAAAAAAATATAAGAACACTAGTAATATGCACTGCTTTTGTTAGTTCTATGCTCTCAAATCCCCAAACTATTCCATAATTAATAATGGATCGAGTATGTGTGCACACATCCCTAATTGTCATGACTCTGAGACTAATCAATTAACATATCTATATGGAAAATAAATCCAAACTATGTTTATTAATAGTTCTCATCAGTAATCCATTAATTAGGACTATAAGTTTCATGTGTAATTGTCCTAATCACAATCTAACTACTTGGGATCACGAGTTATTTAATAAATGAATCTTGCATTCCTTATTTCAAATCAAATCATCATTCAAATTTCAAATTCCCAAACTCTTGTTCAACGTGTGTTTTTAGTTTCAAAACCAAATCAGGTTTTTCAATAAATTCATTCATTTTCAATTCCAAAACCTTATCTTGTTTATTATCCACTTCATGTTTTTCAAAAGAAATCATCTTTGATTTCATGAATTTTTCTCAAGATTCAATATGAAAATCAATTAATAAAAAATCATTCAATTGAATATATAACTTTTCTCAAAATTAACCCAATATTTTTAACAAAATTCAAATAGATGGTTTTCACAATTTCTATTCCCCTTTTAAATCCAACATCAAACCATCCCTATTCATGATTTTTAATCAATTAAAAAAATAATTTGATTTAATTTAAGAAATATTGTATTTAAATTGTTGGTAAATGTATAATAAGAACTAATTTTTTCAATAAGATGGTTAAAAAATCAACATACACAATGGGAAAATGTTAACGGAAGGATGGAGGAGAAAATGATTAATGGGGATTCCAAGAAATAAAAAACCATCAACATAAGATTTGAAAAAATTGAAATCTAATCCATTAAAAATGTGATGACTTACCGCTCTAAAAACGTACATAATGATAGGAGGGACACAACTTCAATTAGGATAAAAATCATATCCCCATGATGGATCAAGATCCTCCCTCAACACTTTGATTTTCATGAAAAGAGGTTTGAGGAGTCAAGGATTCCTCTAGAGAGCCTCACAAATCTAATAAAAATTGTTATTATCAAATGGAGTGATTATAGTTTAAAATGGTGGGTATAAATATTTTAATTATTTTTTTTGTTTGATCAAAATTTCACATTCATGATATTGTGGTTGGGTCGCATGGTAAGTAGAACTATTACCCATTACTAGGCTTTTGGAAAGGGTGAAAAATATGGAAACATGATTTTATTAATCATTCATAAACAATGTAATCATCCACTATCCAAGGAGGTAAGGTTTAAGGGATGTTTACATAGTCTAGAACAATAGGTTATTGGCTCTGTAGAAGCATGAAATGGTACATGCCTAACATTTTTTTATAATCAATGATCAATTCTAGATATACACAATGATAAATCTCAAGATCAATAGAATTAAATAAAAGAAAATATATAATGTATTGAACACATGAACAACATATAGGATCATAATATATTATCTATAATTTATTTATTTTTTTAAATAATTTCATTATTGGAATTATTTAACAGTTGATGGATCAAACAATAGATCTACATTGCACGATCATTTCATTGTAGGATTAAATATAATAATCACTGTTTTACTAATTCACTTATGTTATAAAAATAATCAAACATCTCCATAGGGATCTTGGGGTGCTAGCATGGTAGATCATATTTCTTGTGTCATCCTCCTTTGATGACATGATAACCATTTCCATAGTGTTCTCTCTGAACACACTTGAATTGAGAGTGGGTGTTGGAGGATGATCGCTCAACATTCTAAGAAGCTCTCACGGATAAGGGAGATCTCTAGGGCTTGATTTGATCCTCTAAATTCATTTTCCACAACTGAACAAATGAATTGTCTATAATAGAAAACTAATATAATATAATTTATATACCACTTGAGTCAAAATAAAAAAATTTAACAAGTTCCCTTTATAATTTATATAATCCTCATAGAACTACAATTCATATAATAATAATAATAATAATAATAATTCTCAATATGTTCATAACTTGTGAATTAAATTAAATACTATTTAATCAAACACTATTCAATATTTATTAATTCTCACAAGAAAATTTAAACTCTATCGACCATTCCTCAACAAAATTTATCAGAACATGAATAACGACTACTTATTTATTAAATAAATCTTACTAAATTATTTTATTATAAATAATATAATATTACATTAACTAAATAGAAAATGAATATTTATGAAACATTTTTCTCAGATTATATTTTCTTGAATAGCTAGTGACGGGATATATGTGATCAACCATATGTGAATAACAAATAAACAACTTATTTTTTTTAAATTTATTTTACATGTTAAATAATTAATAACAATATATATTATTTAATTGTGATTTTGGATTCAATTATTGTGTGACCCTCTAGACCCATTTCTCAGTGGAATTAGGAGAAGAAACCTAATGTCCATGGTTAGAATCTAACAACATGACAAGGAACCCATAAAGGAATAATTTAATAATGAGATGACATAAAACCTCATACAGAAAATTACTGTGTAGTATAATCCTCTTATCTCAACATCTTAAATCAAGCATGTTTCATGATAGTGCCATTAACCAATGTTCCCAATGTCTCTTTCTTTGATGTGCTAGAAATTAAACTTCTCTATAGAACACCATATCCAAGGATTTATTTAGTCAATATAAATTCCAACAAAGGGTCTAAGATATATATATATGTTAAATAGAATACTATAAAAATCATTTATCTTCGTAGTCATTAATGAAATATTACCCATGACGCACCCTACGTATGAAACCTTGCCACAATTATCACTTATCAAAGATTTCATCAATACATCAAAGTAAGAAACTCATAATACTCATTAATAATAATTCTAATAGATAAGGATCAATACATACATCCATAGATAAGAACATCCAATGAAACTTATAAATGTGGGTTTCTTATTTGTGGATATCGTTCTCATAATATTCTATACTAGATATTGTTAAGGGAATGCATCATGAGAAGGTTCTTAAATGTCCTATAAGTATCCACCCCTAATAACATGTTTCATTTGTGTCCTCAAAAATATTACATCTATATATAGAACGTATATTTAAGAATAACATCATAGAACATCTAGGTTCTCATAAAATTGGGGAACTACTATGATCATTTAGCATGACATATACTCTTAGGAAATTATCACATACTATGTTATGCATAAAAATAATCATGATGGGATAATAAGTTTATTAATATTAAAATAATGTGACTAATGGTTAATTCAATTATATAGAATTTGTTCTAGGTCACCAAATCCATAAACTCCCACATTCATTAGAGCTAACTACATCAGTCTTTTATCAGTCACATGATTCTAATGATTATATTAAGAAAGTAATTTAGTCAAGGGGTTTTCTATTTTCTCTTCAATGTGTACTCATTTTAATGAAACTTCACCTCTATGATAAAAATACCTCAACTAGTGATACTTTTGGAGTATAATATTTTTCTGTTAGTGTGACCATGTTACCTTTGCCAGAGCCACTACTATAGTATTATCACAATACAATGTGATAGGGTGTTTACTTATTGGTACCAAATCAAGATCCTAGATAATGATTATTATCCAGATGGATTTTTGGGCTATATAAGAAGCCTTTGTATTCTGAGACACCACTGTAGAATGAATGACCATTGACTTCTATTAACTCTTCTATCTCACCACACCTCTGTTGTGATAGAAAAAATATCCTAACTGTGGCATCAAATCTTTTTAATCTATCTAAAAACTAGAATCATTATAACATTTAATATAAATCACCTCATCTCCTCCATACAATGGGAAAATATACTTACTTCTTTTTAGATACGTATGTATGGAAATAAAAGATTACCAATTCAATTCTCCCACACCTTCTTGATATCTTCCTCACATTCTCAATCCATATAAAATACCAAGTCCAGTATATAAAATTTTATACTTGAATGATCCTATCGCTGAAGTATCAAAGAGTTTACACATTCTCTCATTATTATATTTTTTATGAGGACACATTTTCATATAAATTTTTAAACCATGTTACACAAAAACTAATACCCTCTTGTATTGTTATATACTAAACCTCTTTTTTATCTTTTCAACATATGTACTTTGACTTAGTCTATGAGGCCTCTCGAATCAATAAAGAATGATCTTGATCCATAGAATAAATGTTGTTTCACCTAATTCCTTCATGAAGAAACAATTTCATTATTATTCACTAATAGAGTGTAAGACTAGTACATCATTTCTAATATGTAGTATATCAACAAGATATACTAATAGGATAATGACTATAATCTCACTAAACCTATTGCAAATAGATAGCTTATGTTCATTTATAAAAAAACCAAATTCTTTTATGGCTTCCTCAAAAATAATATCCATTTACCTGGATGCCTGATTCAATCAGTAAATGGATATATATAACATTAGAATCCCTTTGGAATCACCAAGAGTCAAAAAACATTCTGGTTGTGTCATATAGACATCGTTCTGAAGGTTCCAATTAAGGAATAAAATTTTGACATCTATATGAAAAAACTCATAGTCATGGTAAGATACTATAGAATGTATAATTATGATATATTTAAGAATAAAACCTAAAAATAATAATCATAGTCAATTCCATGAAATTTTTTAACCAATTAATCTTATATACATTCATTATAGGTATTTAATTTACCTTACATGACTAGTTTCCTCTTTATTTCCCATTTAACCCAAAGGGATTTACATAAACTAGAACATTATCCAGAACCAAATTTGGTTCTGACACATAGAATCCATTTTATAATTCATAGATTATTTCCATCTTGTAGCTTCTAATATATATAATACCTATTTGTATGGGAGAGCTTCATCATTGTCTCCCAAAAATGAATCCCCATCAATGGTTACTGGAAAACAATATGCCTCTGGGGCTCTTACCTCAATTGTAATCCAATTAATTACAAATATTTCAAGAACTAAATCTTCAATGGGGACCTGGGGAACCTATTTCTATACCAACTCGTGTGTATCTTGAGCATCAACATCATAAAATTCAATATTTCTCCCGCTATCCTTATTCAAGATGTGATACCTCCAAATAATGATAGTATGTCTCATGATAGTTATATTAATGTATGCAAAGTTTTATATATTGTATCACATAGCTTCTTTAGGATTCATATAAAGAAACACATTATCTATTGGGGTGCTATTTTTTCCTGATAAGGCCATAACAAATTCCTCACAATCCCATATATGTGTATCCAAAAAAAACTTATATCTTTATAGTCTATAAATTAAAGTGAATTCCATTTTCTCTTTAGTTGGTACTCAGTTTAATGTGTATGTTGTAGTTTTTAATGCATATACACAAAAGGATAGTGGAATATATGTATGTCTCATTATCAAACATACCATGTCTAATAAGGTATGTTTCCTCCTTTTACTAAAATAATTCCACTATAATGTATCAGGTGGAGGGAGTTGAGATACAATCCCAAAAACCAGTAGAAAGTCAATAAACTCTTGGTTAAGATATTCACCACCTCGATCTGATCAATTATTCTTTATCTTTATTACAAGTTGGTACTCTACATCATTGTTAAATTCCTTAAATTTCTCGAAGGACACATACTTATAACCCGACTGGTATACATATCCATATCTACTCATGTCATAAATAAATGTTATTAATTAATAGTATCCACCTCTAGCATCTACTGGAAATAGTCCACACACATTAGTGTGTATAAATCCTTCAATCTCAATTGCCCACTATCCCTTTCCCCCAAATAGTGGTTTGTCCATTTTCCCTTGTAAATAAGAATGACATATTTCATGTGGGTTTGGTTTATACGAGTTTAAATAAACATCTTGGTAGATCTTTTTCTAATGCTTCTCACATACATGACCATGATGGTGATTCCAAATATGGTTGTTATATGAGTCGTGTGAAAAAGATTCATTATCAATTGATAATAACTGGTTTTCATAATTTAATACATAAATACCAGTATTAATATGTTCCATAAAAGAACATGTGTTTTATTTATAAAAGAAAGAACATTTATTTGTGGTCTTAAATGTAAACTCATCTTCATATAGGCGTGATATGGAAATTAAATTCTCAGTAACCGTAGGTACATAATAACCCACCTTAAAAACCAAAATCAATAATATTGGCAACGAAAGGTGGTAGTCACCAATTTCTAATGTAGCTGGTGGTAACATGAAGATCCACCTCTCCTCTAGTAATACTTCGAAATCTATATGGTTCTTGTATTTGGATATTGATGTGAGCACCACAAGCTGTATCTAATAACCAATGTGTAGATATTGAAATAATAAACTCTATAAAAAATGCACCTTTAGCTTCCACTTACATCTGGGTATTGTTCCTCTTCCAATGTCCTGTCTTTCCACATGCAATACATAATGCCTCCTTTTCCATTCAATAACTCTGGATCTTCTTCTTTTTTAAAGGATGGTTATCAGGATCTTTAGATTTTTTGTGAGTCTTGTGCCCCTTTTCCTAGTTCTTCTTTTTCAGATTCACTATAATAACATCGGGTTTTTAATGAAACATATTATTTTATACATGGAAAATCAATATAAGATGTTTTGAAACAATATTCTCATTTTTTATCATGTTTTAATTGAAAATAAAATTGGATAAAGTCTTGGTAAGGGATAAAACTATGAGATTTTTATGAA
This sequence comes from Viscum album, assembly GCA_963277665.1. Classification (NCBI taxonomy): domain Eukaryota; kingdom Viridiplantae; phylum Streptophyta; class Magnoliopsida; order Santalales; family Viscaceae; genus Viscum; species Viscum album. The sequence goes on along the minus strand of OY728151.1, from coordinate 1,247,642,796 downwards.
ACTCATTCGAGAATTTAATATATAAGATGTATAATCATTCTATGAAGCCAATAACCATGACTATCTCATGCCCAAATGGTGCAGACTCTCCATAAATTATTTTTTCCAAATAATTATAGATCTAATATCTCTCCATTCATGACTTCTCTAGATAAATATCCCAAAGATGATACATCATGCTATATACATCCATGTACATATATTGCTTCAAAACCACATTGGTCACGGATAATATCAGGAAAAATTGTACATATTTGGAATCAGTCAAATGTTTCTCAAAAATAAATTACTCTTCATAAATTTCCACTTTACCGGGCACATCATTAAAATATTCTTCCTACACCGAAAATTTCCTTTCATGGTGAAGGTTAACACGTAAGATTCTTTACTTCTCCTATAAATTTGTTTTAATGAGAAGGTTATCCTTATCATGTATCGATCATAGTGTTATGTTTGACTTCATATTAATTATTTTTCTAAATTAATATGTTAATATATTTATCACTTTATATGATAAAAAATAGACAAATAAATAAAAATAGTATTCTTTAATATCCCACTATTTTATCGAAAACCAATAGCCCTCAACATTGGCTTTAGAATATCATTTTTCTTGACCATTCAAGTAGAAAGGGTCCATATTCTCCTTCTAATTACCCACTATTTGGTTGTTCAAGAAACTTGAATGGCTCTATGTAGACATTCCCAATAGTAACTGCATTAACATAAAATTCTGTAATTTTTTGAGTGGACTCCCCAATCCTAAAATCCTAAAATCCGATTTCCCCAACCCTTTCCTCTCAATTACACTATTTCCTTCTTTATAAGTCAATCCTTGATGTAAAATAAGTTGATTCAACCAAAAAATCAAGTTATAATTCCCTAGTAATTGAAATCACCCCAACTTTGGCTGGTCAATCACAATGAACTATAGTTCAATTTTAACTAAGTTAGTGGGAGTATATACCAACATAATATATATTACTGATTGATTTTATAATTTTTATGCTCAAATTACAAATTATTATATTTATCAAATTATTTTTAAAATTAAGTGTATTTACATAAGTGATTAAGCATTTTTTAGATAATTTTTCTACATAATATAATTTATTTTAGTTCTTTCTTTCATGATCATTAATTCATCAATTCATGTGATCTTGAAAAAAAACTATAATTAAATAACTATAAAACTTGATAAAAATAAAATAATAAAGTGGTATGATCTTGAGCTTTTAGTAATGGATGATTTCTCTATTAGAGGATAAACCAACCCTCAACCTTGGGAAAACACCTTGAACCAATTAAGGTTTATGTTACATATTTCTACATGTCCACCTATGTATCTATCTTGGAATGGTTTTTCCTTGGCTGAAAACATGAAAATCCTTCACTAGTTTGAGATCTCCATGCATTACACGTTCATTTACTCACATGTAGTAGTAGGAATAAGGTTTAGATAAATGTATCCATGGGTATGAAGGACGATACATAATAAGAGGAGGGAAGACAAAAATACAAATACATTTATTTTAACAATAAATTAAGTTAAACCAATGACATTCAATGGTATGGTCTATGCTCATGATCATCTAGAGGCACACAATAAATTACTCATTTAATAAAACTAGCATTCAATTCTTAATAATTCTAAAATAAGATAAATCTTGATTGAATCAATTAATTATATTATTTAATTAATAAATTATTTTGACATAATTCACATCCAAATTTCCATGATATTCTCATCCATCATAATTATAGACAAATTAAATTAATTGTTTTAAAATTAACTATGTACATAAATGAACCATAAAGGGAACATGGTGAATACTCATCCGACTCTTCCCAATATGTATAATAGTTATATGTTTTCCTCCTATGATATATTTCATACCCTTCATATCATGTACATTCAATATTTTTACTATCAAATTAATTATTAGATGAATTACATTATTTTTCAGTAACATGTTGTGGTTCAAAGCACATAGAGTATCAAATATTATAAGAATGATACATGATATAAAGATATGAATATTACACATATATTAATTAAACATGTATATATATATATATATATTAAAACCCATCACATGGTGAGTCCTATAAACATAATGACCACACACACACACAAGTTGATAATGATTAAACATTATTATAACGAAAATTTGATTCCGCATAATTCGATATAAGTACATGGTGTTTAAAATTGAGATACAAGACATGTATATCTCTCCCCATCCATTTACGTTAGAAACCAAATTAGTCAACATGTATATCTTATCACACAAAATAATTGATTACATGATAGGTACAGTTTGCTATATAGTCTTTGGTCTCCAAATTACAAGGTCACAAGTTATGTAGTTCATGTTTAGAAATAAATGTACAATCTATGACATAAAGGACTACATTAATTGTATGTGGGATACATAGTGTGTTCTTAGGATGACCATCCACTAGGATTCCCTAGTCAACCTGTGGTGTAAGGTATAAATACACTATGTGTTATCAATGCACATGGTTTGGATTAATTCAGGATTAATTCTTGCTGTATTGGACATAAGTACATCTTGTGTTACTCTTATTATATGGTCTATACTATTGTGTTATTTGGGGATATCCTTGGAGACTCCAGATGAGTTCATTGATTTTATTTAATTCATAAAATTAATCATTTTGATTAGAATTATGAGAAAGTAAAGATAATAAGTAAAATTATACAATTCAGATAATAATAATGAGTAAACATGAATTGAAAAAATAAATAGAAATTTTTTGAATCATCATTGACCATTAAATAATAATAAATAATTATGTGACCTCCCTAATACCACTTACAGTCTCCGGGTGTAGTGGAAGGGTTCGATGGATTGTGCCGAACTTTTCTTTTTGTCATGATCTATTATCAATCCATGATTTTCACAACAAAAAAACCTGATAAATGGAAGTAAATCAATGATAATAGAAATTTTATAAAGTGGTGTAACCATATAGGGAATCATCACTTATGATTTAAAATAAATTAAATTAATTAGGTAATTACCATGATGGAATTATTTCTCCATTCATGTATCTAAAAACCAATATGTGTTTCCTCATCATTGAGTTTTAGGAATCAAGACGATATTCACTCTAACGGTGATCCACACATATTCCACTTATTGTTGAACTTCACCATAGGAATATTCGATTTTTATCATGGAATATCCTATCGCTTTCTTCATCCACCTTTAATCACGATGAGAAACAATTCCAAAGAATTATCCTCGATATCTATTGACTGTTGAGAGGGAAGTGGTCGATGTTTTCTCTCAATTCATGGGATCATTATTGGATAAGGGATCTCTCAAGGGGTTGATATGTTTATGAAAATTCATTGTGCACAACCAAACAAATAAATTGGTTCTAAGAAAAAAATATAATTTGGATTATATATCACTAGGTTTAAATTAAAATAATAGGACAAGTACCCTTTATTATTTATTAAATCTCTTCAGAACCCCATTTGTAAAAAAATATTATTATTATAATTTTTCGGTATGTTCTTTAATAATGAACTAAATTCAAGATTATATAATCAAATAACATTAAATATTTATGACTTCTCACTAGACCATTTAAATTTGATCTTCCACTCATCCAAAATATTTATCATGCAATGAATAATGGCTATTTATTTATTAAATAATAATAACTATATTATTATTTAATGAATAAATAAAAATTATATTCACTAGATAGAAAATAAATATTTATTAAATATTCTGCTCACATTATATTCTCTTGAATAAATGATGAAGGGATAAATGTGATCAAGAATAAATGAATAATTATAAATCCAAATTTGGGATAAATATTTATTCACCAAGTTAAAAAATAAATAAAAATATATATCATTTTACTAATATTTTGGATATAGTTAGTGTATAACCCTAGAGGACTCTTTCTTAGTGTGGTTATGTGTAGTAACCAAAAGTCTGAGGATAGAGTCTAAAAACACACCAAAGAACCCATTTAGAAAGAATTTAATTCTAAAATGACATAATACCTCATATAAAAGATTACTATATAATATAATACCTTTACCATGATATCTAAAATCGTATAGGTTGCATGCTGGTTTCATCAACCTATGTGCATGATGTCTCTCTCTTTGACTTCCCAGAAATTGAACATGCCAATAGAACACCACGACCATGGATTTATTTAGGTTATATCATTTCCTTTGAAGGGATTGATATGTAAAATTTAATTGATGAACAGATGGGTAATATTATTTCTCACATTATTAAATAATGGAATATAACTCATGAGATACCCAATGTATCCTCCCTCACCGTGAACATCAGTCATCATGGTTATCATCAACACATCAAACTACACGTCTCATAATACTCATTATTTATAATATTAAACTATAAGGATCAATATAAACATCCAAACATAGGAACATCCAATGGCACATATAAATATAAATTTCTTACCAGTGGGTCCCGTTCTATTATATATCCTACACTAGATATTAAAAAGGGTGTACACTATGAGAAGGTTCCTCAAAGTCCTATGAATATCTTCCCCCCATATCCTATATAATTTGTTTCCATTAAATGATTTCATCTATTTATTGAACATGTATTTTAGAATTTTGTTGCAGCAGTTATGGGTTCTCATCATAGTTGGGAACTACTATGACATTTGGGCATGACAACTACTCTTAAGAAATTACGATATACTATGTTACGCAGAAGGAAAATCACGATGAGATAAGAATACAGTTAATAATAGAAAATATGAATACAAGTATTATAAGGTAGAAAGAAGTTGGTTATATAGCTCTAAATCCGACAAAAACTAACCATATACCACCCTCTAGTGGATCACAATAGGGTTCACGCTTTATCAGGCCAAACCACACAATTTTACCCAACCATGTGAAAACTGGGTGTAACCGAATGTGATTTTAAAATATTTTAAAAACTCCTAAAATAACCCCAAAACATGTCTATATAATAAAATTTTAAAATAGGGGTCAAGAAGTACCTGAAAATGGGTAACCTGTTATTATAGAGAGGGAATGAAATTAAACATCAAATACCATGAATAGAAGATAATTCATGATATGGAATACCCAATAGGTAGTATAAAGACTATATAAATTTATTTATGTTCTTAAAAAACATATCTAATAAAATTAAACTAATATGGAACAATATATCCATAATTCCTATCATCCAAATAAGCTCCACAATATTCTGTATAATCAAAATAACTATCTTAATATCTTATTTAAAAAACATATTAATTGATATAAAACATTATAAAATTAATTTAAATTTATTTATTACTACTATTTTATTTCATCATTATATTTTATTATTTTCAATATTTTTTAGTACTTGTTTTGTTTTGGTTATTTCTATTCTTCTTTTTAGATTTAAAGTCATTCAATTTGAGAACACTCAAGGGCATTTTATAGATGGTTCATTATGATATATAAATTTATATGTTCACACAATAATATTTTTAGTCATGACTCATATATATTATATTAATAATGATATTTCATTGATAGTTTCAATGAATAAAGGGTGGTATATAAATAATAAGTTAAATATTTGTATAAAATTTCCAAAAAACATAAAAAAAGCATATGACCATTAATTTTCAATGATAAAAATACGTATTTTTCCATGGTCATCCATGTTACAAATTAATAGTTCTATTCATGTAGGATGTTAAACTAACCTAAATAACAACACGTTATAATCATAGGGTGTGTCTGGTTTAGAAAGTGATTATTTTGTAATAATACCATTATAAAAAAAAGTGTAATGATATTTTTTAATATTTTTTAAAAGTATTGTAATATATTTTATTTGATTTTTATATATAATAAAACAGTTGATTAAAAAAACAAATATGTCACTTTCATGGAGGTGGTGGTCAAAACCTATGCAAGAGTTACACGTTTTTCTTTATTTAATATAGTGGAAATATGAAATGGTTTAAATTTTTTGAATAATAATAATTCTATAAAACTAATATTAATACATTAAATAGTAATTTATAAACTTTCATTCAGTCTAGTTATAAAAAATAAAGCATGTAGTTCATGGATGTGGTAGTCCACATATACACATGATGATGTGTTAATTTTTTGAATGGGTTTTGCGGAAGGTAATAAATAGATATTCTATTAGTATTATGAAATTTTATTATATTATTAATACAGATTTTATCATAATTTCATAGGTATAATTGGTTTGGGGTTGAAAAATAAAATAATTAAAAGAGCACAATTGAGGATGTTACCTTTCCCTTTGGTTGTTCTCTCTTAGGTAACATAACAAACCCCTTTATACTAGTCTTTTAAAAAGGGAGAGGATTCAAGGATATTTCGAGAGAGTTTTTAGAGATAAAATGGAATATTATTTTGAATCCAACTCTTTGTAATTGGGGAAAATATTTGGAGGATGATATCTTTATTTATAATAGATGAAATGGAATTTTAAAAAACAAAAATTAATAACTCCATGATGGCCTGAGACTTTTCAATGTTAAATGGCTCCAAAAGTGGGGAATAATGAATTGGGATGATACAAGGTTTATAAAAACTCTACCATTCATTTGAACACATTTTTTAAACACATTTTAGGACTTTTACAACTATATTTTTACATTTTACCATTTAGGATTTTTACATTACAAACAAGTTTTTACCCAAGATATTTATATTCTATAAAAACGTTGATGTAACCTATCATAGAAAAATTTTAGGTTTTGAAGATAAATTTAGCCACAATTTAATCAAATTCAATTTCAAAATAGATGAAAATTAATTTTAAAAAAAACTTAATATACAAAGAATCTATTTTGTAGGAAAATGACATTTTCACTATTAATTGTTTTTAATCTTATATAATATTAATTTCTAATTAAAATTATTGATAATTTATGTGTATATGATAAAAAATACTGTATATGTAATTATATAAATTATATCAATTTAACTTTGAAGATAAAAATTTCAGAACATTAATAAAATAATTACTTGAAGATAACATATTCATTATTTACATAGTAATAAATTTTAAAATTAGTCCTCATAATTTCATGACTAAAATGAAATTGAATTTAATCATGAGTTCTAGAAATTCAAAATAATGTATTTTAAATTTTTATTTTAATTAATATTATTTTTAAATAAACATAATTCTAAATATAAGGCCCGAGCCTTAAAACATTACATAATCATGAGATAAGTCAATATTTTAAAATTAATTCACATCAAGGATCTTTTTAGGTTTAGTGTTTTAAATATTTATTCCATTATTAATACATTACATCTCAAATATTAAAAATTGGACACTTCTACACTATCCAAATTTTTTCACAATAACCGAACTCTTTAATTAGAAACAGAAGTATTTTTTTGATAAAAATATTATTGAATACTACCTTTCTCTTACCCATTCATATAACCTATGAAAAAATTTCAACAACATTGGATGAGAATAAAAATATATGTAAGGGATATAAATAAGAAAGGAAAACATTATTTCATTAATAAAAAAAAATTAATGAAATAATAATTTTCACTCATAAAACATAACCTCATGAAATAATAAGATTTATGAATAACTTATAGAAATAATAAATCATAAATTTAACTTGTGTTATCCATAACATACCTACATTGATGATTTCATAGTTACATAGGGAGTAACCTTCATGGTTACATTTGGAATACCCATCATAGTATATTCCCTAAGTTTCTTAGGACAAACCATAACGTTTACCTTATAATTTTACCTAACGCATTAGAGAGGTATCTCAGGCTCACCCTCATTGTATTACCATGGAACAACCTATATAAGTAAACAATGCCCATGAACCATAACATAACCATAACACATGAACAAGCATAAAGGAAAAATATCATTTCCACATTGCAATCATAAGACATTATTTCATGATATTGATATAATCAATCCATTATAAAAAAAATTCAATACCAAAATAAAAAAAATATGGTATTTACTTTTCTTTTTAAAAAACTATACGACTTGTAGTGGATGCCAAATATCATAAAATGCTCATGGTGGTAGAAAGGTCATGGTCAGCGCATACGTTAAAAAACATACATTTGGTCATTTAGTAAAATTATTCATGTAAAAAAATTGATTTTGAAAACTACTAAATAAAATTTAAATTTAAAGGAAATAATTATAGATCGTATAAAATAATATCATATATAAATCAAAATATGCCTCAATAAAAGGAGATTGAGACGAAATCCATTACCTTGAGTCTGAATTTTCTTGTTTGTTATTTATCATCATGAATACTAAACATTGGTTAATTTATACTTTATTAAGAACCATTTTCATGTTTATTATTCCCATTACATCACTTATGACAATGTTATAATAATTGTTTAATTATTTGATTTCATGTCGAATGTTTTATTGATAATCGGTTCTTGAGTCGAAAATGAACATGGTGTCATGTCACTAGTCCATGTAGAATAATTCCATCATCTATAAAATATTATTCATGATATGTTCATCAATTTTACTCATAACTAATATTTTTTAATTGAAACAATTAAATATGGTTATGAAAAATGAACAACGTTATAATCATAGAGACAGTAGGTCGTACGTACGCATTTGTAACATTTCCATTTCTCATTGATATTTATTGAAATATGGTAATTATCATTTTATATTCACATAGTGATAATGATATTATTAAAATAATCATAATCATTTTCACATACTTGTATATATCCTAAAAGAGATATTGTGAATAAAAATTAGTCACACCGCTTCACACAGGTGATAGTTCAGACGTATGCACGAACGCCGTTATAATTATTATGCACATGGAATTAAAAATTTAACAGATTTATTTTTATATTATAATGATTAATATGTCATTAATATCACATATGAATATTAATTCAATAATTATAACCAATCTTACTATATAGTAATGGAAATTGAACTAAATTACTTCTTGGAGGTGATAATTCACACATACGCATGAATGATTAATTCATTTCACATTTAATGGAAATAGAGACAGATTTTGGTGATGGGATTAAAATAATAACATCACAGTATATAGAGGATACTGGAGTAATTATCTCATCATTTTTTAATTATATTTTATGAATTGTAGGACGAAACAAAATAGAAACACTTAAAAAAAACAATACCTCTTCTTGTGTTGATCACCATTAAAACACAGCTAAACACTAAAATAAAGGGTATTATGACTAAAATAAGGAATAAATAATGTGTGGAGGGATGATATGATGAGTATTTGATAGATATTTGAAGAACTAAAAGGATTTGGAAGTGTGAGTAATAGAGTGTAATGGGTTCCTTTTATAGGAGAGGGGAGGGGCACCCTTGGAATGTATTAAAATATTAAATTAATATAAAATATTTTTTATTCCAAGTGGCTCCAACATGAGATATATAGAATATAAGATGAGGAAAGATCTAAATCCTCTCATAAAATAGATTGTATACAAATATTGATTTTATTTTAATGCTTATCGTTTTTTTACCCTTAATTATTCCCTTTTAATTTTAAAAGTAGGAACAACAATTTAATTGTTAGGATAATATTACTTTTACTTATATGGAAATAATTTACCATAATTTGACACTTATTAAACTTTAATAACATATAATAATCACTTTGTGATTATAATGTTTTTTTATAAATAATTTATTAATTTTTTTATAAAAAAAATTATATCAATTTTTACCTTATTTAATTTATTGAATTTAAATAAAATCCAAACAGAGAGATAAATTCAAAAAAAACAATTGAATAGTCTAATAAAAATTCATATTAATCCATGAAATTCTTGGATGACAAAAATTGGGTAAATTATTATTTATTTTAATATTTATAAAATAATATAACTGAACCCTTTATTAATGAAGAAATCACTACATCATAAATGTGTTCTAATTAAATTTATTTATTTAATCTATAAAATTTATAAATAAAATACAATGGTGTAGAAAATACCTTTTACTTTATAATTAGAATCTATAGTTAAGTAGTTCACTTATAGACCCCTCTTTAATATTATTTAGGTAAAAATATTCATGTTTATGTTATATTTTCCTTTAGTTTAAATTAATTAATATTAGATGTCATTTTTAGAGAAACATAGCTCCTAAAAGCCAAAAGTTAGGCCTTTGTATTGTTTTTGGTCGAAAATGACTCATAAATTAAAATTAGGTCACGTGTTAGGGTAGATTTATGTTATTACAATATTATTTTTACCCATATTCACCTAATTTACACTTTGACCATGGTAAATAATAATAATTACTAATGTTACTATTAATAATATCCAAAAATAAAATGTACCTATTTACATAATTTTGAACTATGATTACAAATGTGGAATCCATTTTACTAAATTCAAAACACAGAAGTTTCATTAATTAATTTAATATTTATTCTCTTTGTCAAAACCAGAAAGCAGGTTTTTAGTAAATAAAAGCAATCAAAAGATTGAAAAGTTTTCATGTCCAATATAAAAATGTGAAATTACATACAATGAAAAATATTGTATTAAATGACAAAAACATAATAAAATTTCACTTTAAAACCAATAAAGATGATAATCTACCTGTATAAATAAATTAGATGAAAAGGCATTTTTAACTGAAAATGAAATATTTTTCATTATTCATTAAAAATGAACTAAATCAGAAAAATACCAAAAAATTATCCAGATTAAATTTTTATGTCCCTATTTTATAGAATTTTTTTATTTTATCAAATAGATCACATAAAAGTGAAAAAATGATTTAAAAAGTGTTCTCAATAAATAGGTGGTAAAAATACCTTTTTAAAATATTAAAGTATTGTACACTAAAAATATTATTAATTCTCATTTTATGCCTCTAAAATTTATTGGATAAATGTAAGACATTTAAAAAACTACATAAACTCATAATATAGTTATTTCTTTTCATTTCTATCCATATAACGGCTAGGTTATAACTACCATTTAAAATAATAATATTATTGTTGTATTATTTTTCATTATAAATCGGAATTGTGTGAAACATAAGATTTTAGAGAAACATGTTGTTGCATGTCGGGTACACTATTATACATAGTGTCCCCTTTAAACTAAAATTAATATTAAATTCAAAAAAATTAATAGACATGGACAATTATTATTCTATAAATACCTAGAATGTTACATCATTCCCCCCTTTTGGAAATTACGTCATCACAATTTTATTCACTTATCAAATAATTATGGGTATTTATACATCATATCAGCTTCAGATTCCATGTTGCCTCTCCAACCATATAGTTTTTCACACAAAACCTTTATCTAATGAATCACCTTATTCCAGAACACTTTCTCTTTGTAGTTTTGAATATGGATTGGTTGTTTCTGATATGAAATATTCTCTCTAACTAAAATTAATCTAGACTCAAATCATGAGATTGATCCAATAAATAATTCGCAACAATTAATCATGAAAAAAATTTTGTACTTGGGAAAAACATGGAGGTAAAGAGACTCTATAGGCAACTGATCCAACATTCTCTAGGATTTCATAGGGTCTAATGAACCATGGACTCATATTTCCCTTCTTACCAAAATGCATCACACTTTCCATGGAAAAAAACATTGAGAAAGATATGACAACTTATCTGGAAAAAATATCCGCCCTCTAGTTATACACATAAATTTTCTTCCCCCTCTATACTTTCCTCGGGTTCTTTAGAACCACCTAAGATTTTTCTGTCATCTCTTCTACCAATTCTCATCCCATCAACATTATTTCACCTACATCATCCTAAAAACCTAGATTTTGGCACCTCTTTCTAGATAACGATTCAAATGGTATCATCTGTATAATGGAATGAAAATTGTTATTTTAAGGAAAGTCAACCAAAGAATGATATTGATCCCAAATTACATGGTAATCTATTGAACTCAAAAATAACATATCCTCTAACCACTAAATTGTTTTATCTTACTTTCCATCTGATTGAGGATGAAAAGTTGTAATAAAATTTAATTCAGTTCCGAAAGACTTTTGAAGGCCTTTAAAAATGTTTGAAGTGAACTTAAGATCACGATAAGATACAATGGAGTGGGGAATAATAGGTTACGTCACTATATATTTAATATTCAGTTGAGAAAGATGATCTAGATACTGTGTATCTAAAATATAAATAAAATGATAAGATTTATTCAATTGATCAACAATAACCCAGATTTCATTATTTCATTGAGATGTCTTTGGAAATCCCAAAATGAAGTCCAAGGATAATTTTTCACATTTCCACTATGGTACTGGAAAATAGTGAACCATCCCCTTCGACAATTTTCATTCTTCTTTCACCTACTAACACGCCAAAAATGTCATAGTAAATCCAAATATATCTCAATTCATTCCATCCCACCAGTATTACTCTCTAATATCTTGGTACATCTTAGTATCTCTAGGATAAACTAGAAATGAAGAAATACGAGCTTACACAACAACTCTTTCTTTAACTATGAATCACAAGGAACATATAATCTTCTTCCAAACAACAAAACACAATAAGAATAAATGTTAAATTCATGCAACATACCCTTATGAACCAATTATACCTTTTCCTACAACTCATTGTCTTCCTTCTCCGGTTGCTTTATTCGCTCTAATAGAGAGAATTATACTGAAACATGAAATAAAATAGAGGAGTTTACTACACCAACAACATTCATTCCAAATTTTATCAAATCATTAATCAAATGGTCATGTTCAAAATTTATCATGGTTAATGTAGAATTACATCTCCAACTCAAATCATCAACAACTTTGTTTTCCTTTCTATGATGGAATGAATCGTGGAATCATAATCCTTTACTAATTCAATCTATATTCTCTATCTCATGTTCAATTCTTTCTGGGAAAATATATACTTTAAACTTTTATTGATATTATATATTTAAAATTTTACTCCATACAGATGGTGCCTCTAAATTCGTAAAACAAAAAAGCAGTAAATTACAAATCATGTGTAGGGTTATTTAACTCATGAGTTTTCAACTGACATGAAGCACAAGAAATTACCTCATTTTCATACATTAGGGAATAAATAAGTCATTTCAATGAGGAATCACTATAGATAACAAATTCACAATTTCATAAATGTAAATCCGAAACTATATCATTCACCAATATACATTTCAATTTCGAAAATCAATCATCACAACATTTTTTCCAGATGAACATAACACATTTTCGAGTTATCTTTTCCTGTTGGATGGATAACCATGTAAAATGTTCATCAAACCTCCAGTAATAACCTAAAAAACTAGGAAAACTATAAATCATTGTTATATATGGGGTTATTTTCTATTATTCAACAACATTTGTATTAGTAGGATCATCAGTTATTCCATCTTTATAAATAATGTGACCCTGGAATGAAATTTGTTGTATCCAAAACACACAGTTGCTGAATTTCCAATACAATTCATTTGCTTTTGAGGTTTTCATGAAAACCCTTAAATTACTTTAGTTCTCCTATTAACTTTTATAATATACAAAAAATATCATAAATAACTAAAACTGGAAACTTATCTATGAACTTATGGAAAATTCTATTCACAATAAACATGAATACAGAATGTGAATTGGTTAACCCAAAAGGAATAAATACAAATTCATAATGTCCATATTAAGTACGAAACCTGGTCTTCAGAATGTATGCTTACTATACATTCAAATGATGGTACCTCAACCTTGAGGAAATCATCAAAAAATACTAAGTGCCTTGGAGCTGATCCAAAAAATCATAGATATGATACAGATGACACTTGATCATAAAAATTATTTTATTCAAGGATCTATAATCAATGAGATGTCTAATTAAATCTTCATTCATTTTAAAAAATATGACGGGATCAACCTAAGGTGATGTGCCATGTCAAATGAAAATTTTATCTAATAACTCATGCAATTGCATCTTTAACATTGAATGTTCAATTTGAACTATTTGATAATGGGGTTTTGAAATTTACCAAGAATCAGGAACCTTGTCAATAGTAAATTCAATATCCTTATTAGGTATTATATCTGGAAACTCCTCAAAAAACATCATGATACTCATTTATCACTGTCACAAAATTAATTTGAACAACTCCATTATTTTCAACAATATGTGAAAGTTAACATTCATTTCAATCTTTTTCTAGTTTCATAGATTCCTAAAATGATATCAATAGTATGGGTTAATTATGTTACAAAAACCAAACTTCTTTCTAAAAAGAAACCTCTTTATCTTTATAAACAATCATAGCATGATAAACAAAAAGACAATACAGACCAAAATTAACATCAAACTCTAATAGAGGAAAAACATCAAGGTTTTCAGGTAGATTCTTTCCACAGAGAAGGAAAAAATATTCTTATAATTTATGTTTGTCTCAAAATTTCCCCCATGTATTTTTACCATATGTTCAAGATTTATTTCATGAGATGGAATTCCCAATATACTATAAAGTTTCTCATAAATGAAATAATTTTTAGTACCAGAATCAATCAACACATTGTGATAATCTAAATAACCAAAAAATGTATCTGATACAACTTCATTTGATGGCCCAAAATCTTATAAAGTAGTTGCATAGGATTTCACAACCCCTTTCTTCTTGTAGTCTGGCTGCATCCCATAATTTTAGTTCTTCGTCAGACAATAATTTTTATAATGAACTATATCATTGAACATAAAACATTTTACAGACTGTAAATCAGATTTTTTATTACCACTACCTTGATATTTTTTTAGTGTAATTATGAGCCTAATGTCCCATTTTACCACATCCTAAGAACATAATAGAATTCAAAAGGAATTCCCAAGTGTGATTTTCACAACAATTTTAACAAAATGTAAACTTAAGTGTCTTAACATTAGGATTTTTTGAAGATTTAATCCCTTTAATCATCAACCTCAACCTCTTATTCTGTTATTTTTCAAATAACACCTCATCATTAGTAGACTCTATTTCTACCTTCTTTGAATACCGAACATGTTTTTTCTATCTTTTTAACCCACATGAAGCTTATTCCCTTCGATAAATTTTCTTTAATCCTAAGTAAAAATGAATGATTTTACAATCCATAGGCCATTTGAAATTTGGATCATACCTTGCAAGTCGAGGGAATTTTTTTATATGAAGCCACTAAGTCATCCTCCAGTCTCAATTCAAAGAGTTTTTTGTCCATTCCTAGTCGAACATCCTTTGGAAAATATTTATAAATAAACATACCATAGAATTCATCCCAGTCAAGAGAATAAATATACTCACTATCCCTGAAATTTTTAACCATCGAACAACACTGATCATCTTCACCTTAAAAATGTTAAGTAGTAAGACTGACCTTTTGATGTTCTAAACACCCCATGACATTGAAAATCGTTTATTTTTCTTTCATAAACCGTTCCTCTAGCATAGGGTTAGATAATCCTTTGAATGATGGAAGATATTACCTCATGAAATACTTCACTGCTACCATATTCCTTTGTGGTTGGTCCATATGATCTCATTCATGGATACCATGACCATTTATAGCCCGATTCAACTATTCCATTACTATAAGAAACTATTCAGTTCTGATTTTGACCATCATAGGTTTCTGATTTAGAATGTGTTTTCCTATTGATTTTATCCCATTATAGATTTCATGATTCCTCTAAGGGAAACCATTCTGAACAAAAAAATATCTTTATTGAAGTAACATATTAATCTTTAAATTCTATACATTTCAATTTGACCATAAATTAAAAATAATTTATGGATATTCTATTACCAATATCCTAACCCTTAAAGTTATCAAAACTGACCTATGATACCAATGATATGGCCCCACCCTTAAAATATTACATAATCCTGAGATAAGTCAATAATTTGAAATTAATTCACATTGAGGATATTTTTAGGGTTAGAGTATTAAATAATTATGATATTATTAATACATTGCATCTCAAATATTACAATGTAGACACTTCTAATATATCCAACTTTTTTCACAAAAATAAAACTCCTCAAATAAAACCAGAATTCATTTCCTGATAAAAATAATCAGGAATTATTCATTTCTCTTACCCTTCCTTATACCCTATGAAAAATATTTCAAAAAATGGTATGAGAATAAAATCACAGAAAGGGATAAAAAATAAGGAATGAAAACATTTGTACATGAATACATACAATTCAATTAAATCATAATTTTCACTCATAAAATATAAGCTCATTATCATACCTCGTGAAATCAATAGATTTATGAATAACTCATAGAATTCATAAATCTTATACAAAACTTGTGGCATCCATAACATACTAAAATTTTACCATTCAAATTTACATAGGGAGTAACAATCACTGTTACATTTTGAATCCTTATCACATTATATTCTCTAAATCTCTTACGATAAAACATAACATTTACCTACTTCATGTAACCCAATGCATTAGAGAGATATCGCGGGCTCTCCCTCCCTCATTTTATAATGGAACCACCTATATATGTAATCAATACCCAATACCCAAAACATAATCCTAACACAAGAATAAGAAGAATGGAAAAATAAAATTTCCACATTGCATTCATAAGACATCATTTCAAGATATCGATATAGTTAATCTATTATGAAAAAAATTTTAAATACCGAAATACCTTAAAAAATATGGTATTTAATTTTTTTTATAAACATTACAGCATGTGGAGGAATTCAAATATTAAATAATGCTTTTGGCGTGTGAAATGCCATTGTCTCCACATATTTCAAAAAAAAATTCCTTTGGTCATTTAGAAAAAATGAGTCATAAAAAATATTCATTGGGAAATATTTTGAATTAAATTAAAATTCAAATGGGATAATTATACAATGTAAAAATAATGCTCATGTATAAGTCAAAATATACCTTAATGAAAGGAGATTGAATCGAAGTCCCTTTCCTTGAGTTAGACTTGTCTTGTTCATTATTTATCTTCCCGAATAGTAAACATAGGTTAATTTATATTTTATTAATAACAATTTTCATGTTTATTATTCCCATTACATCAATTATTACCATGTTATATTAATTTATTAATTAATTTAGATCATCTCAGATGCTTTTTTGATAATAGATTCTTATGTCAAAATTGAACATGGTATGATATCACTAGTCCCTGTGGTCATAAGTACATTAACCCCAAGAAATTATTCATGATATATTCATAACTTTTTAACATAACTCATATTTTTTAATTTAAAAAATTAAATCTAGTTATTAAAAATGAACAACGTTATAATCATGGAGACGGTAGGTCCTACGTACGCACGAGTAACGTTTACATTTCTCATTGATCATTATTGAAATATAGTAATTATAATATTATCATTATATAATGATTATTATATTATTAAAATCAACATATAATTTACATATACTTATATATATCATACAAGTTATATAATGAATAAAAATGAGTCATACCGCTTTGTGGAGGAGAGAGTTCTTACGAATGCATGAACGACATTATAATTTTTATGCACATTGAAGTAAGAATTTAATTGATATATTGTTTTAATATAATGATTAATATGTCATTAAAATCCCATATTAATATTTATTCTATCATTACGAAAATTATTAATATAAGGTAATTGAAAATGAAAAAAGTCCGTTTGTTGTGGTGATAATTCGCATGTATGCACGAATGATTAATTCCATTCCCATTTGTTGCAATTAAAGATGTATTTAGGGTATTATATTAACATAATAATATCTTAGTATAATTATGATACTGTAGTTATTATCTCATAATGGATTAATTATATTTGAGGATTGAAAGAAGAAAAAAAATAGAAACACTTAAAGAAAACGATTCCTCTTCTTCGGTTGATCCCTTTTAAAGAACACCAAAAAACCTATATAAAGGGTGTTATTTCTAAAATAAGGATTAAAGAATGTGGGGAGGTATTATAGGAATTATCATGGACTAACCATGGACAAAATAAAAGGATTTGGAAGTGTGAGTAATAGAGAGTAATGCGTTCATTTTTTTAAGAGATGGGGAGGGGGCACCCTTGGAATGTATTAAAATATGACATTAATATAAATTATTTTTCTAATAAACATGTCTCCAACCTGAGATAATGAATAGATAATATAAGGATAGATCCCAATACTCTCATAAAATAGTTTTTAGGGACATATTGAGTTTATTTTAAACCTTATCTTTTCAATTTACCATTAATAATTCACTTTTAATTTTTAAAGTTGTTACAAAATTTTAATTGTTAATAAGATATTAATTTTATGAAAATGGTTCAATTTCCCACAAGTGTACACTTAATAAAAATTTAGAAAATATAATATTCACTTTGAGATTTTAATTTTTTTAGTATTTTTAAATAATTTAATAAATTATTATTTTTATAAAAACTCAATTATGTCCATTTTTTACACTATTTAATTATTTGAAATTAAATAAAATAAAAATAAAGAGATAAATTAATACAAAACCCAAGAATAATCTAATAACATTTCATAATAAACTATATAATTTTTGGATTACCAAAATTAGGTAAATTATTATATATTTTAATATTAATATTATCATTTATTTGAATCCTTTATTAATGAATCAATCGTTGCATTATCATTAAGTCATAATTAGATTTATTTATTTAATATTTTAAAAATAAAAAATAAAATACCAATAAGTAGGAAATCATTTTATATTTCTATGACTATTTATAGTTGAATATATCATATATATAATCTGACCATAGAATTTATTAACTAAAAAGATACATGTTTATGTTATATTTCACCTTACATAAAATTAATTATTCTAACATGTCATGTTCACACCCATGTGGCTCTGAAATGTCAAATTTTAAGCCTAGGAATTTTTTGGTCACCCGTGACTCATCAAATAATATCTGGACAAATTTTAGGGTAGTTTTATTTTCTTATAATATACTTTTAACCCTTATTTACCAAATTTACCCATTAACCGTGGTAAATAAAAATAATTACTTAAGTCACAATTAATAATATTCAATAATAAATGGTACATATTTACCAAATTTGTACATTTTGATTTTAAATTTAGAATCAATTTAACCAAATTAAAGACACATAAGTTTCATTAATTGTTTTAAAAATAATTCCCTTTGTCAGTTCCAGAAACCGGGTTTTAAAGAAATAAAAACTATCAAAAAATTTCTCTGTTTTAATGTCCAATTTAAATTTGAAATTACTTACAACAACAACCATTTAATTAAATTATAAAAACATAATACAATTATACATTAGAATTAATAAAAAGCTAAAATATCTATATAAAAAAAATTAGATGAAAAGGCAGTTTAGACATAAAATGCAGTATGTTTCACTTTTCATTAAAAATTAACATTAGTATAAAATTACCAACAATTTATCCAAAGTAAATTTTGATTTCCTTCCTCTACAGAAAAAGTTTATTTTATCAAATACAAGATATTAAGGGGATGAAAAATATATTTAAAAAGGGTTCACAATCAGAAGGTGGTAAAACAACCATTTTAAAATATTAGAGTATTTTATTCTTAAAATTGTATTCATTCTCATTTAAACCTCTAAAATTTATTTGATAAACATAAAAACATTTTAAAAATATATAAAATCATAATAAAGTTAATTTTTTTCATTCCCTATAATACAAAGTCAAGGCATTAACTACTATTTAAAATAATATTATTATTGTTGTATTATTTTTCGGTATGACTCAGTGTTGTGTGGAATGTAAGATCCCAGATATACTTGTTGTTTCATGTCAGGTATGATATTGTACATAGTGTAACATTTAAACTAAAGTTAATATTAAATTAAAAAATATTTATAGATTTGAAAAGAGCTTATTCAATAATTTCTTGGGATATTACCCCAAAATTCTTCCATTTATTCTTGTATTTTGAAAATTTCATAAAATGTGATGATATTAGAAAAATATAAATTTTTACTATTAATATAAAACTCAATTATTTTTGAAGGATATAAAAAATTAATTATGAGATGATTAAAATTTTATTAATTATAAAATTAATATAATTTTTTAAATTTAAATTCATAAATTCTCCAAATTTTGATTTTAAATTATAATACAATATAAAAATAAAATTTTTCTTTTTTTTAGGAATTCCATTTTTAAAAATTAAGTTTTCTTAATATTATTTTTTATGAAATTATAATTTATTTAAAAAAAATTATTTACTATATATTTTCTTATTCATAAATAATAATAATATTATTATTTTAATATATCATATCACATTTTAGTTCTGTGTTTCATGTAGAAAATGATATAGAATATGTTATTTAAATAAATGACAATTTATAAAAAAATATTGAGGTGGTACAATGTTGGAA
This sequence comes from Viscum album, assembly GCA_963277665.1. NCBI lineage: Eukaryota > Viridiplantae > Streptophyta > Magnoliopsida > Santalales > Viscaceae > Viscum > Viscum album. The sequence goes on along the minus strand of OY728151.1, from coordinate 1,247,622,326 downwards.
AATGATGTTGGATAAGTCATAAATTCCTCCCAAGATATGATTCTAGGACCACAATAGTCTATCAATCATGTTTTATTGAAATTGTTATTATTATATAGTGGAAACATTTGATTGGTGCATAATATATTATAATTGAATTCAGTTTAAGAATTATGATTATTTTTTATTATTATTTGTATAAATTTATGTTAATATTATTTTTTTAGTGATCATTAAATTGAATAAATAACTTTTCTTAAGATAAATAAAAATGATGTTTACTTAGAGATCCTTAAAATTTTATTTAGTAATCATTTTTTGTTTACATATTCTGTTTGATCATGTATTAACTAATATGTTACTTAATTAAACTTTAATTGTCATTCCACAAATGACATTTATTCTAAGGTGTAATTTATAATAAATTTTAATGATATAAAATAAATTCATAATAATAATTTTATAATTATTTTGATATTATTAAATGTGTTATATGTTTTTATATCACTATGTTATTTATGTTTTAAACAAATTATACTTATGTAATTCATGTTTTTGCATATTTTTTCCATTTTATATATTTTCCTAGTTATATTGTTTTTTTTCTAATTAATTATTCATTTTAATGGTTAATGAACTTGAACATAAGAGGTAGAATAATTTTATCACCATTATTTATGTTTTTCACTACTATGAGATATTATTCCACAAGTTAAACTGAAACTATAATTTATACTATTGATATATAATATATTTAATGCATGTCTTAGACATGAGTTTATTCGATATGAAGAAGTTATTTTTATTTAACCTTTGTACCATATTGATATTACATTTTTGAGATATAATTCTTGAAATAATGGTTATCAATGTTCCATGTATTATGTAATTAAGCTTTGGGATTAAGATAATTATTATTAACAGCATGTCCATGAATTTATTTTTTTATGGATTTCTAAGTGACATAATATGTTATCATGGTAAAATATAAAAACAATTAATCCTTAATTTATAATATTTATAAAGTTATTATTTTTTACATATTAATCATGATATATTCATATTATTCAAGCACTCATTTTAAAAATATATTGATTTTATATATAATAACGTGACCATGTTTGGTTGGTAAATATTATTTTTTGGTTTAAGCATGTTATATGTGACGCATGAATGTGAATCATGGCATGTAATCTTTTGTAATCAGAAATCATGACATTTATAAGAATTATGGTAATATGAAACGTTTTTAATTACATCAAATGAATAATAAAACCATATATAATTTTGATGCCACTTATATAATTATATCCTGAAATGTTTCATTTAATGATTATGGGGAATACGTTTTTCCCTATTGTAATGAATATATATTTTGGATCCTTTAAAATACATACTATGTTTTATAACATGTGTCACAAGATAAACCATAAATAAACCACAAAAAAATTTTAATGAATTATTAGTAAAACAATATGGAACACTAATTTGGTAAAACATTAATAATTATTTATTATCGAATGAAGTCAATTAATATAAGCTAATATTGAAAATGTTATTTTAAATAAAATTCATGTTCTTCATATTAAATATTTTATTTAAGAAATATAAATTTAAAAAAATTATTAACTAATTATGATAAATTAAAAATAATATTTTTAATTCCTCAAAACAAAATTATATTATAATATAATTTTTAATTTTTTATAAAATTATTTGTTTTTTGGTGACCATTAAAAATAAAATACTCTTAGAACACTAAAACATATAAGAAATTGAGTTTTTAAAAAATTTCATATAAAATAATATATTATAAAGTAGAAAATAAACTATTAAAACAATATTCCGAATTTAGTAATTCATAATAAAAAATATAAAAATTTATGTAAAATTTTAATAAAAAATTTTTTTTTATTATTTTTCCTATTTTATTATGACATGGTAAAAGGAAATTTTTTATTTATTATATTATTAAATAATTAGACATTTAAATATAATAATTATATTCAATTCATTGGAATCAATGTCCTTAATAATTATTTATCATTATTTTGTACTTAAAATAAACATTTTCAAAAAAATGAATTTTTACTCGACACATGCGCCCACATTAAGATTTATTTTCATAATAATAGAAATGTAATTTGATAAAATGATTCTTATAATTGAGATAATATTCTATTTACTCTTATAATATATAATTTTATTATAGGAGATGTAATATTTATATTTTTATGAATAATGTTAATTATCAAGATAATGGAGAAATAATTGTTTTGAATTTATTGGTTTATTTATTTCAATGATTTTTTATTGAATAATTTAAATTTAAATAATTTAAATAATTAATATAATATTATTTATAAACAAATTTATAAATATATTAATACTCATTTAATTCTTTATCTATACTAAATAATATTAATAATCCATAATTCTCAAATTATCCTTTTTCTATTAAATAGTTATTCTACACATTATTAGTTTTAATTTAAAATTTAATTTTATAATATTTATAAATTGAATTTAAATAAATTGTTATTAATTTTAGTTCCATAACACCCTAACATGTTAATATGGTTTTCCATCCATGTCCAATAAAACATAAAATAACATAGTTAAATTTTTTTACATGGTATAAAGTAAATGACTCAAATGCAATGAAATAATAGTAAAACACCTATAACATGATTAAAAAATTTGTGGAAATCCATTTCTGAGACCTTTGAAATAAAAATAATATTTGAAGATCAATTATTTTTAGTCTTTATATCCATTAAGAAAATAATATTGTAATGGAATTATTTAAATATGAATGGTTTTTTCAAAATTTTCTTGTTACCCTATTATAAAAGGTGCTCACTTGGACCCTTTCAAACAAACACATCCCCTTATAAATTTTCAGAAAAATATTTTTGAATATCCTCTTATATAAGTCCCCCAAACATTTTATATACATAATTGTCAATAGGTTTTTCTAACACCTTCAATTATATGGTTCTTTCCAAACAATGATCTGGTCACCAATTCAAGTATTATCTCATTCTAAAGTTGTCGCTCTTAATCATTTTCATAAAAATATATTATATGAATAATAATATAATGACATAAGTAATATTTATTATACTTATATGTTATTATATTAATGGAATAACCATTTTTCCTTCCCATCAATAAATAAAAATAAATTCATTATTAGTGTGTTGTGCGGACTACCACCTATATAAAGTGTCATCTTCCATTTCCATCATTGCCATTATTGTATGATAAATATGGTATAATGGATAAATAACAATGATATATATATACTATAAAAAGGACTCTAAATTTTTATTTTAATATCCACACCCCACCACCCCTTTCATGTGTTTAGAAATACAAACATAATTGTGCGTATATGCAGACTACCTCCTCCTCATGAATTTTTTTTTAAAATTTTTATCTAAATTTTATAAAATTATACTAAAATCCTAAAATATGGTTAACCATAATTAAAAAAACATTGTACATATTTAATAATTTTATTATTTCAAAATATAAACATTGTAAACCATACTCACCCATTGATTTGAAGGGTGTTCATGTTTGTTTTGGTTTAACCACCTACATGAATGATGTTATAATGCCCTACTTTGTTTAAGACCCTATGTATAGTATAATAAATCTACTGGTTACATTACTACATTTTGATAAGGTATAAGTGATCTCATCCCAAAAAAATAAACAGTTTATAATTTTTTGTAAACTATATATATAAATTGGAGTTTTGAATTATTATTGAAAACATAAATTAGAACTTATAGAATGTAAATATTCTTCTACATGAATAAATATAAAGGTTCCTTCATTATATCCCGAGGAATGAAAAATAAATAAATGGTGAGATTATATTGTTATTAAGGTTATCTGTATTGATCTCTATCAAAAATTAAGAATGCATAATCAATATGGAAACGTAAAAAACTCCACATACAATCCATTTAATCAATAAAGTGACAATCATGATTATTTAAGGAATAATAGATATGTTAATGTAAATAAATAAACACATATTCAGTTTAATTAATAACTTATGAAAAAAATAATTCCATGTATAATATTAGTGAAATAATCTCATGGATAATAATAACTAAATTATCAAAGAAGGAAATTCATAATATTATACAACATGAAATCAATCATCATGACATCTATATCGTCACAGCATTTTGAAAGTCTATTTTAAAATATGGGTAGTTATACATGAGAATCCCATTTAATGATAGATTACTAATTATCCTCATGATAATATTGATATATCAAGTGTCTATATAATATCTACCCCCACTCATCACTGCAGATCAAATTAATTCCTCATATATAGAATGATTGATCTAATTTATAAACAATAATTGTTCCCAAGAAATATTTTTATTGAATCAAATTTTTTGAAATTATAATTAATTTCCTATTAAATAAAATAACTTTTAAAATAAACTATTTATCTAAATGTTATATATTGTTTATTAAATTATCTTACCCATGATAAAAATAATATGGTTATTATAGGGGAATTCAATTTCAAATGACAACAAGAAATAGAATATTATAATAGAAAGTCAATGAATAAAAAATAACTCAATAATGTGAATTTCAATACATTGAATAGTAAAACTATTCATATAACATCCAAAGAAACAATATTTATAGTATCATTACAACATCTACCTAGTGCATTACATGTATAATAATGGGTTATTGTCATTTATGAATTAAAATTTCATAAATGATCATTAAAATATTGTGGGGTAAAATACCATTTTCACTTTGAAATCCTCAAGTAAAAACTAAAAAATTAATTAATATAATGAAAAATGTTATTTGAAGATAAACATTTAAATATGTAATGGATGATTCAAAATAATCAGTGGCTATGAAAAAATGAAATTACGTCCATTTTGGGAATATTTAGGTAAATATTTTTTCGTATTTTTGTAGGAAAATAAAAAAAGTATCTTTCTTGGAAAATGGTAGGATGATTTCTTCTAAGATATTTTCTATAAAGAAAATGGTGAGTAAAAATGACTTCGAAAAATCATCAGATAATATTAAAAACATTCATTGAAATATTTATAGAGGACATATATATTGAAGAAAAGGGATTTTTGGCTGAAGAGAGTGATAAAGATAGATTTATTTAAAAATTAACAATCATTTAAGTACCAAATAGAGGAAAATGGTATTATTAATTGAAAATTTCTTGAATAAACGAGGGGGAATAAAATCATATGGGATTATTAGGTAATGATCGAATAATTTCATTCAATGTAAACTCAAACATAAATAATCTCAATTAAAATGAGTTTGTGACACAAACCGTGAAAAAGATCACTACATTAAGGTAATAATTAATAGAAGATGTAACTATATGTTTCAAACTTAAATCATTATAAAAAAACTATAATTACAATATAAATTATTCAAAATTCATTACACATATAATCATATAATATTATATACATTTAAGAAGTAATATAACCCAATAAAAAGAAATTTAGTTGTGGAATTCTTTACCACATGGTAACATTCAAGTAAAAACTCATAGGATGAGGTAATTCAATATGGTACATAAATAAACATTAACTAATAGGTACTTGTGATATAAAATTTTATATTGGTAGTACATACACTATATAAATAAATTAGGTGAATAATATTATAATATTCCTTAATAAAAGGAAACTGAGAGAAAATAAATTACCTCCCCATTCCCTTTATTTGAAAATTATTTAATATTATGTATAATGGTTTAAAATATGTTATTCGATCACATAATTGATGAATGTGTAAGGAAGTGGAAGATATATTAATTTTAATGAATTAATATAATGTCATTTTTATATAAATATATTCATTATTTCTATCATAATAACAGTCCATGTGATTCGGTGACGGCAATAAAATTACAAGGGTTTATGTAGTGATGGTCCTCGATACACTTTAGCAATAGCTTCGTTACCATTTTAGAGAGGTGGATATTAATAAATATTATTTAATTAACAAAAAAATATCTTATTATATTGGCTAAATATTTTTTACTCTATTTTAATAGTTAATAAATAATTTAATGTTGAAAAATAAGAAATAAAAAATTGATCTTAGTGAATACAATTACATTTTTATAAAACTCCCTTAGTTCCTTTATTAGGAACACTAGTGTTGGTATTTTGGAAAGTTCAGAATCTCTAGTATGTTTATAAGGATGTTTGGAAAATATTATTTTAGGTATATTTCTATAAAAAATTATTTTATTTTTATTAATAAGGGATGGGATGGAATGTCATTTTATAATTGAGGACGAGTAAATTTTTTTCTAAGCAGTCAGAACTATTCAATAATGGGAAGTCACTCTCACCCCATTATAACAGCCATGATTTTATTACAAACATAAAGATGATTTATGACATATAATCATCACTTGATACTACATAAAAAATTGAGAGGTATAGTGTCTTTAGGGATTATGAACATTAAATAACATCTTATAACATAAAACACACTACATATTTAAAGAAAAGTTCATTTACATGACCACTACATTCCCTCGTACTTCGCATTGTATGGGATAACCTGAGGACATGCATAAGAAAAGGGTGAGCTATAAAGCCCAGTAAGGGAATAAAAAATGAATAACATGAGGAATACAATACAAGTTAGAAAATTAGAATATCAATATAGTACAAGATAAATATGAACATAATGTCATGATAAAGCATGATAATCATAACATCGGAATGTGGCAACAATACTTAACATGGAATTAGCATGAGCTAAGGCTCATTGCACATGGAGCACGAGTAAACCCTCATTGCACATGAAGCACGAGTAAAACCACATTTCACATGAATTATAGTTATTCAGCACCAATTTCACATGACGTATCATGATACTATACTTTACCCATTGCATTAGAGCTCTATTAGGGACCACCCTTCTCAAATAATTCATTTCATGCATAAGTGTGCCACATGGATCATATAACATGGAGTTTATCAACATCATAAGTTATTACATGATTAAGTAATGTAGAATAAATAAATTAAATACATGAAATACCATTTAATATGTATATGTGCATAAAGGTGAATACTATTGATAGAGGCATGGGTATGGTATTCAATACACAATGATCTTGGATTAGAAAAACGCGGTGCAATTTTGGAAGCATAACGGCGTGACATAAGGATTCATGAAAATTGTTGATGAGAGATAAAATTATTTCTCATCATAATTATGTGAAATGGATAGTAAAGAGTTCATATAGATATATTTCCCAACAAACATAATGGAATTTTTATTCGTAATACCAAATAATTACATGGATGTAAATGAGGAGAGAGAAATCCCCTATAGAATTTCGGCATGGTAACGAGTGTACATGGGAGGCATTAATGAGAGATAAAGGGGTATAAAATTATCCAAACATATATAAGGATGTGTTGGGGAGGTTATAAATCATACCCCAACATTTTTAATTGAAAAAAGGGCATAACAACTTAATGAAAATTTGACAAAAATGAGAAAAGAAGAAATCCCTTACTTGGAAGTGGGATCCCAAAAGCTCAGGAGAGGCATGAGAGAGGCTTCTTGGGAGATTGGGGCACCTTGGGAGGATTGTAGATAGAGGAGGGAAAGGGTTGGTTGAGCTCCTAAGGCTTTGAGTGAAGAGTAAGTGGGAGCTTTGGTGGGTTAATATAGGAAATGAGAGGGAACTTTTTAATATTTAGGTTGGGGTAACCTCAAATTAAACTAATCAAAACCACAAACCATCCCTTAATTTTTGCCCATTGTATTTTCCAATGGGGGTGGAAAACAATAAATTATATATAAAATGGCCGAACATATTAAAATAAAAGGGTTTCTTATTTGGAGGTGAGTCACACTCTCAAGGAAAACAATTTAAAAAGGCAAAATGTTTTATAAACATTAAGGGTCCACTAAAGCATTGTAAAATAAATAAAATAAATATAAAATCACATTATTGTAAGGGTAAAATATATATTGGCTGAAAATAATGTTCATATTATTTTATTACATCACTATTGGGCCATAATGATGTCATAAAACACATTATATATTTTAACGGTATTTATTTTTTACCCAAAAATTCGACCTTCTCAAAAAATTATGATGAATTCAATATTGGATAGTTTTATCATCCTGATTCCAAAAATAATATTCATTTTATCTAAATAATGTTATAAATATGTGAATTTTTAATTTCAAAATAAATACCGTCATTTAAAAAAAATAGTGGGTTTTGACAAAAATAGCTTCTAAACATTAATAAAAATTACAATTGCATTCATAAAAATATAAGATGACCTATATTTAATAAAAATTAATTTAATAATAATAATAATATTTATTAAAATAATAATAAATTCAAAAACCCATTAATTCATCCAAATATATTTCTTAGTCTAAAAAACTATTTTTTATTTAAAAACTATTTACAAAGTAATAATAATAAAATGAATGAACATTATTTATACAAAAATAATGTACATAGTCAGACTTCTAGGGTATTGTTACATAACCCCTTATAACACCCATATAAGACCGATGGTTAAGGTGTGTGATGGGGACATACACTTGGGTTGGCTCAGATAACATTGCTCGGGCGGTGATCACTATTAACTTCCTCTTCTCTTATAGTCTATTCCACTAAAGCATAATGTGTTCAAGATCATCTTGGGCTTGGTCAAGAGCGAAGACATGACCTCCTTTCAGAGCTCCAACTAATGGGCTTCGTACGAGACAAGTCTACTGGATGAGTCCATCACTTCCTTTTTCTGAGTAAATTTTATTTTTTAAAGCCTTATATTTATACTAATCTTGTGATCATTGTTCAATGACAATATTATAAATGATAACAATTCATAATGGTATTTTAAAATCTAGAAACATAAAACCAATGAAGTTCATAATTTATATAACCCTAATAAGACATTTAATTAGATAGAGAGGAATTTTCATTAATGAAAGTCTGGGTTGTTACAATCTTCCCTCCCTTAAGAAACTTCACCCTTGAAATTTAATTTTCCCACACTAAAAAAGTTGAGGGTTACTCTTCTTAATCACTTCCTTCGATTCCCACATCGCTTCTTAAAACATGTGGTTTCGCCACAACACCTTCACAAGGGGCATTGTCTTATTTTATATGACTTTTTACCTATGATATAAGATCTTCACTAGTTTCTCCTCATAATAAATATTATCCTCTAGTTATACTACCTCTGAAGAGAGTACATGTGAAGGGTCTGGATTGTACTTCTTTAAGAGGGATACATGAAATAAATCATGTACTTTGGCCATGTTAGGAGAAAGTACTAGTCGATAGGCCACAACCCCCACACGATCAATAATCTTGAAGGGGATAATATACCTAGGACATAAAATCCCTTTATTTCCAAACCACATGACATTTTTCCATGGAGATATGTGTAGAAATACCATGTCTCCAACTTTAAACTCAAGGTCTTATTAACAGTTATCTGCATAACTGTTCGGTCGACTCAGGGCTTCCATGATATGAAGTTGAATGGTTTTTACCTTCTCCACCATTTCTTTGACCATTTTGGGTCCAAGCCTCTTACTCGCATCGACTTCATCCAATCATGCCATTGTTTTGAACCTCTTACCATACAAGTCATAATAATGTGCCATTCAGAGGCTCGATTGGAAACTATTATTGAAGGAGAATTCAACTAGTGGAAGATGTTGGTCCCATACTCCTTTGAAGTCCATAGAACCTGATCATAACATATCCTATAGTGTTTGAATAGATCACTTAGATTGGCCATCCCTTTGAGGATGATAGGCCATACTGATGTTCAGTTTAGTATCCAGAGCATGTTGAAGACTCTTCCAAAACATAGTGGTGAATCTTGGATCTCGGTTAGATATAATAGATAGTGATACTCCATGGAGACTTACCACTTCCCCGATGTATATCTATGCCAATTGATCCACTGAGAAATCCTCCCAAATTTCAATGATGTGAACAGAATTTGAAAGACAATCCACAACAACCCAGATGGCATTGTTGCCTTTGGATTTCTTCAGATGTTCGGTGATAAAGCCCATGGTGATATTCTCCCATTTCCATGCTAGTATGGGAAATGGTTACATCATCCCCTTATACTTATGCCTCTCTGCCTTCACTTGCTAATACAGCAGCCACTTTGATGTATACTCAGCAATCTCATTCTTCATATTATCCCACCAGTAATGCTCTTGGATATCTAGATACATATCTATGTTTCCTAGATGAATAGATAAATTTGAACTATGTACTTTATCCAAAAGTTTATTCGTCCACTCTGGACATGAGGGAACACATAGTCTTTTCCCAAATCTCCCGATTTCTTCTTCATTAACATTGAACTCCAAGGATTTCTTTCTTCTGGTAGCTTCCACTTTCTTATAAATTCCAACATCATCCTTTTTAGAATCCTTTATCCTTTACAAAATCGATGGTCGAACAGTCATTTATGATAGGATTGATAATGATCCCTTCATTATGATTCCCATGTTCATATTCATAAAATTTATGAAGATTGTATCCTTTTCAATTCTCATCAACGATAGAATTGTTGGGTCCTTTCTACTTAGATCATCTTCCACCTTGTTTTCTTTCCCAGGGTGGTAATGGATTTAGCAGTCATAGTCTTTGATCAGCTCTAACCATCTTCATTGGTGCATGTTCAACTCTTTCTATGCGAATATATACATGAGGCTTTTTTGGTCCGTATATATTTCACACTTCTCCCCAAAGAGATAATACAACCAACCTTTTTGAAGTGAAGATCACCATAGCCAACTCCAAATTACTTGTTGGATAATTCTTCTCATGAAATTTCAATTTCCTTGAATCATAGGCAATGACTTTGTCATTTTACATCAACACACATCCCATGAGCTTCTTCAAAGCATCACAAAATACCACAAAAGTTCTCCACTTTTGAGTAAAGTAAGCACGGGAGCTGTGATAAGCCTCCTTTTTAACTCCTGGATGATTTATTTGCATTCATCACTCCATGAAAACTTTACTCCCTTCTGAGCTAGCTTGGTAAGTGGGTTAGACAATCCTGATAAATTTCACACAATTCGTCTATAATATCTAGCTAACCCCAAGATGCTACTGATATTCGTTGCCAATGTTGGCCTCAGCCATCCCTTAATTGCATCTATTTTGGAGGGATCCAGAGATATCCCATTTCTTTTTATGATATGACCAAAAAATGAGACCTCCTTCAACCAAAACCCACACTTGTTGTACTTTTAATAGAGCTTCCCTTTCCATAAGGTCTCTAGTATAGTTCTTAGATTCTTTTAATGATCCTCCTTGGTTTTGGAGTATATCAAAATATCATCTATAAAGACTACCACAAATTTGTTGACATAATCCATAAAGAATCTATTCATCAAGTACATGAAGATAACTGGAGAATTAGTGAGTATGAAAGGAATTAATATAAATTCATAATGCTCGTATCTTGTATGAAAAGGAGTCTTGGGGATATCATCCATATTCACCCTTAATTGATAATATCCCGAACGCTAATCCACAATGGAGAAGTATTGTGCTCCACACACCTGATCATACAAGGCATCAATTCATGGGAGAGGATACTTGTTCTCTATCGTGATTTTGTTAAGCTCACGATAATCGATTCAAAGGCGCATTGACCCATCTTTCTTCTTGATAATGTGGACTAGTGCACCCCATGGTGAACCAGTTGGGCGTATAAACCCTTTATATAGATTCTCCTTTAGTTTTTTCTTGAGCTCCTCAAGATATAGAAAATCCATTCTATATAGTGTCTTGGATGTTGGAAATGATCAAGGTATAAGATAAATTGATTATTTAACATCTCTTATAGGAGGAAGACCATACATTTCCTCCGGAAACACATCAACGAATTCTCTCAGAATAGACATGTCTTCAAGGATGGTTTTCTCCTTAGACTCAATCATATGAGCTAGATACACGTGATCATAGGGTAGTAATATCAATGCTAGAGAAGATGGATCTAAAGAAGATTCATCTTCCTCCTTGCACTTGTACAGAATCGGGGGTCGATTATCCCCTTGGAGAGTGATTTCCCTCTAATAGAAATTTATGTTGTCTCTACATAAGGAAAGCCAATCTAGGACAAAAATTGCATCAAATTCCACCATAGGGAGTATGACGTGGTTCTTCAGAAAATTCAATACACAGATTATGACATGGGAGTAGTTATATTCAGGGGATTCAATGATTGCCCCATTTTTTGTACTCACCGACATCATTACTTCCATGATTTGTGGTGGTGTAGGGATTATTCTACTAAACTTTTGGGATATAAAAGAATGTTTAGAACATGAATCGAAAATTACATTCACTATTATTAAATGAATAACTAGAATAAATATCACCACTTCGTTTTTGGGGTTCTCTTCGGCAATAGTGATGGTAAAATCCCTCCCTTCCCGCCTTGGAGGTTGTTGGTTGCCTCTGAAAAACCTTATCTTTGGGAACTGATTTGCAAGATGCACTGTTTCATTTTATTTTTACCAATGAAAAATGCATCGAGGTTCTAACAGAGTGTTCCTCAACTCTGTTATATTCGTGGGTTCCCTTATCTTCTACACCAAAAGCTTTTCCTCATCCCCTTTAGTCATTTTTCGGGGTGATTTTTTCCGCACCTTTGGATAGTTGGGTGCTGGATATTCTTAGAACCGTTGGATTTATCCATCGCACCACTATCATTAAAGTCCACCTTACACTTCTTATCCCCATGATACCCCTGAGATTCTCTAATCTACATTTTGACCTTGAGGGCATATCAGGCAATTTCCTCATAGCTGTCAAAGTCACAGATCGCCAGTGCTTTCAGTAGGTTAGGTTTCATTCCACCAAATAAACGGTCAATAATGCATTCTAGAGTAAAGACAAAGCTAGAGGTGTATCATTGCATCCTTGTGAAGTTTTCCTCTTATGATCTGACAGAGTCATCGACTTTTTGCTTGAGGGAAATTAAGTGCCTTTCCATCTTAAGTCAGATAGTACGCGGAAAATATTTATCTTAAAGCATCTTCTGAAAATACTTCCATTCCAACGGCTCGATCTCCTCCTTAGGATTCGTATTTTTTATCAATTTCTACCACTGATCGGCTTCACCCTCCAAACGATAATAAGCCAGAAGGACCTTCTTTTTTTCGGAACATTGTAGGTTGTAGAATATCTTTTCAATGGAGTTGATTTTTTGTTCAGCGATTGAGGGATCAGATGATCCATTAAAAGTAGGAGGCCTTTGTCACATGAATCTCTCAATAGTGAAATATTATTTGGGGGTGGTTGAATGTTTCTCTTGAACAATGTTTCTATTCAAAGCATGAGTTATCTGATAGAGAAGCGTGACAATGTTCGCGATTCCCGCTCCCATCAGATTGGGCATCTCATTTGTACAGTCATCACATTGGTCTTCACATCGGTTGTTAGCATGAGTCCTCCTTTTATCGGCCATTGGCTGGAATAAATGGAAAGTTAGGGGTAACACATGGCGTATCAGGATACTATACTTTATCCAATGCATTGGAGCTCTATCAGGGTGCACCCTTCTTAAACATTTCATTTCATGCATATGTGTGCCACATGGATCATATAACATGGAATCCATAAAAATCATAAGTTATTCCACAATTAAGTAATTTGGAATAAATACATGAAAGTAACATTAAATATTTATATGTTCATAAAGGTGAATACCCTTGATAGAGACATGGGTATGGTATTCACTACACAATTATCTTGGCTTCGAAAAATGCAGTGCAATTTTGGCAGCATAACTGCGTGACATACAAATTCATGAAAATGGTTGATAAGAGAGAAAAGGGTGTCTCATGATATGTAAATGAAATGGAAATTAAGGGGTTCATATAGATACATGTCCCAAAAGATGTAGTGGAATTTAGATGCATAATACAAAACAATTACTTGGATGTAAAAGAGGAAATAGAAATCCCTTTTGGTATTTCGGCATGGTAACAGGTGTACATGGGAGGCATTAATGAGAGAGAAATGGGTCTCCAATTATCCAAAAATAACGACAGATGTATATGGTAGGTGAAAAATCATACACCCACATTTGTAATTGAAAAAAAAATTTCATAACAACTTAATGAAAACTTGACAAAAATGAGAAAGGATGAAATCCCTTACTTGGAAGTGAGATCCCAAAAGCTCGGGAGTGTCTTGATAGAGGATTCTTGGGAGCTTGGGGCACCATGGGAGGATTATAGAGAGAGGAGGGTAGGATTTTGTTGAACTCCAATGGTTTTGAGTGAAGAGGAAGTTGGATCTTGGTTGGGTTTATATAGGAAAGGAGAGGTAATTGTTTATTATTTTGGTTTGGGACAGCTCACATTAATCAAATCATAACCACAAACCAAACCTTGGTTTATTCCCATGGGTTTTTCAAAAGGGGGTGGAAAATAATATTTTATAAGGACATTGGAAGAAATTATTAATATAATAGGGTTTCTTATGTAATGGTGAGTCACACTCTTAAGGAAAATAATTTAAAAAGAAAAAATGTTTTATAAGCCTTGAAGGGTCCACTAATTGTTTGTAAAATAAATCAAATAAATATAAAATCAAATTATTTTAAGGATAAAACATATATTAGACGCACATAATGTTTATGGTATTTTATTACATCACTATTGGGTCATTATGATGTCATAAAACACATTATATATTTAAATTGTATTTAATTTTTACCCAAAAATTTGACTGTCTCAGAAAATTATGAAAAATTCACAGTTGGATAACTTCAACATCTTAATTCCAAAAATAATATTAATTTTATCAAAATAATTTTCTAAATGTGTGAAATTTTAATTTTTTAATAAAACCTGATATTTATTGAAAATTCATGGGTTTTGACAGAAACAGCTTTCAAACCATAATTAAAATTACAATTGCATTCATAAAATTATAAGCTAATTTATATTTAATTTAAAGTATTTTAATAATAATAATAATAATATTTTATTAAAATATTATTTAATTCAGAAATACATTAACTCATCAAAATAGATTTCTTAGTCTAAAAATACTATTTGTTCTTTAATAACTATTTACAAAGTAACAATAATAAAATGAATGCACATTCATTATAAAAAAATAATGTACAAATTCACAGTGCTAGGGTATTGTTACATAACCCATTATAACACCTGCATAAGACTGAATGGTAAGGTGTGTGATGGTGACAGACTCTTCTGGTGGATAGGATAACAATGCTCGGGTGGTAATCTCTTTTAACATCCACTTCTCCTTTAGTCGGTTATGCTCAAGCATAACGTGTTCAAGCTCATCTTGGGCATGGTAAAGAGAGAATCTCAATGATGCCACCTCCTTTCCGAGCTCTAAAAATTGGGCTTTGTATGGGGAAAGTCTACTGGATGAGGCCATCGCTTCCTTTATCAGAGTAAATTGGATTTGTTAAAGCCCTATATTTATAATAATCATGTGATCACTATTCAATGGCTATATTAGCAATGGTCACAATTCGTAATGGTATTTTAAAATACAGAAACATAAAACCAATGAAGTTAACATTTTATATGACCACAATAAGATATTTAATTATATCAAGGGGAATTTTCATTTATGAATGTTTCGGTCGTTACACCCATAATCCTCCAAAATTGATATATAATTATTTGTAGGTATGATAAGGTAAATACACACTCCAATCACAAAAATAAAAATATTTTAAACAATAGTTTTTCTCTTATCCTCTAATATTACATACTTTTACCATGTGATTTTTCACTAGAGTTACTAGTTTTTTAACCATTGTAATTAATACACTATGTATAAAATAAAATTAGTCTTATTATATAATTAGTACATAATGATTATAAATATGAAAGAAATTTCTTCAAATGAAAAGTATATGTATGTGGAAAATTAATTTTAACACAAGAGGTTGTAACACACAAAACCTCATTTTAACTTTAACCGTGTTAATTAATTTTATGGTTTTTTACTAATCTTTATTAGAAAATGTTATGTTGAACATATTTGAAAATATTATCTAATATAATTAATAATATATAAAACATTTAATTAAATTAAATCCACACAATTAATATAATTTAATTTAAATGTAGATAAACAAATCATGTCAAAAAACGGGTTTTCCAAAAATGTAATTTTCAAGCATTAGATGATACTATAAAAACATTAAGAGTTGTGACCACAATTATATGTATTTAATTATTATATTATTATAAATAATTTTTTATTTTAATTAATTAATTACTTAGTATTGGATAATTTATTTAAGAAAAATGGAGGAATACTGCGCATTTGAAAACATTTTTAAAACAAAAAGTGTTTTTATTCCTAAAAATAAACTTTTACCAAAATATGTTTTTAATATAATTAATTATTTTAAATAAAAATATATTATAATTTTTTAATTCAAAATAAAATTCAAAATATAATGGTAATTTTAAATTAATAAATCCTTTGAAAAGAAATTACAGTTTTACAAAAGTGTTATTTTTCACTCTTCACTAAGAAATTACTCTTTTTAGAAAAATCCTAAAATTTCACCCTATGATAATTAGGGTATTATAAAGAGAAAAATGATAATTTTTTATTAAATAAAATATCAAAATTTTTGTAAAATATTTTCAATTTTTAGACATAATATATAAAATAAAACCATTTTAAAAGAAAATGTATTTTTATGAATAAAATGTATTTACTATAAAATTTAAGATATTAAATACTAAGAATTTATCAGAAAATTATATTTATTAGGACTTATATATATAAACCATAATTCAATTAATCATATTCATACCATCTAATTCAACAGCTAGGTTATAATGATCATGTCTATATAATACATTTCATGGATTATATTAGCTTGGTATTTTTGTCGCATATTCTATTAAACATAATATTATTCATAAAGTATATTTTGGTGTAAAATTCTCTCCCCTTAAATAAATATTAACCTCATAATTATAAAATTCTCTTATAAGAATTGATTGAAATTTTAAAATACATTTGTTTAATACTCACATCATGAAAAGTGATAAATAAACTTCCTCATAAAAGAGATAATGGGAAATAAAAATGTCCCATAGAATAACACATTACTAGGAATAAAAGTAGGATAACATTTTTGGGAAGTGAATATTTTTATATAGAAGGAAATAATAAATAATTTTTTAGAGTTATAAATATTATTTATCAGAGGAAAGTGATTTATCAATATTAAGTCAATGATAATAAAACCATAAATCTCTGATGAGTAAAATGACCATTGATTGATTGGATATAATTGAAATATGATATATTTTTGTTTCAGTATCTCTTTAATGTAATTTATGAATTATTTTAATATATATTAACATATTTAAATATTATTACTTGATAACTTCCTATACCAAATGAACAATTTCATCCTTTGGTTTTTCATTAATCAATTTCCACCTCACCTCTTACTCCAAGGAATGAATATCAGATAAAAGTTTTCAATCATAAAACACTACAAATTAACTTTTACTGGATCATAATATCCATAAAAGTGTTATAATAACATTCATGTGTCTATGAATATTTACTAAATACTTAATGGTTAGCATGAATTATCCAAAAAACTATATTAATCTCTAAATATAAATAGTAACATCCAAATTTCAAATTAATATTTTTTCATGAAATCTTTGATGTAAAAATTATTTCATTTTAAGTGATACATCAATTGTGCTACTGGTATTCATTGTACCCATTTCATTATTTTATTGTGGGTTCAAGCCTCATGGACTTACTCAATACAATGGGTTGTCATCAGGAATATAGGTTATCCATTTTCTAAGACCACATTAATATAATTCCTCTAAAATTAACAATAATATGATAACATTAATGACCAATTCAATTTTTTACTAAAGGGTTTTATATATGAATTTATTAGGAAATATAATAATCCTAATTTATTTTTATAAACCTAGCATCAATTATCATATTAACTCTAATTGTTATAAATAACCATTAAATTATTTTCAAATAATATAAAATCATTATTCAAAAATTTACATACTCAATAAAACAGAATATATATATATTGATTAAATATTTTTTTAACATCTATTACGACTCAACAAATATCTCTAAGGTACTTCTATTACATAGAACCTATAATGGGGTATTTTTGAAATTAAAACTATATGAAACCTTTGACTTATTAAGACATAAAGGTTCATAAAAATCACAAACTATCCTCATTTGAATCGTTAAAATAGTTCCGTTGGGGATATCTTTATTAATAGATCGATTATAATGGATTCTGAAGAAAGTTTCAATTATCCCAAGAATATCTTCATGGAGTTTATAACTAGGAGTATAGTAATGATCATTGTCATCCACCAAGTCGTAATCAATTCAAATCCTAATGTGCTCTTTTCAAAGTTACTACCCAAAGGTATAATAATACTTGAACAATGTCAAGTTATAGTATCCAGATAGAATAGAATTTCTTAGAAAAACTATATAATATATTCCTTACCAAATTTTTAGAATTTTTTTATATACTTTTCCACAAATTATAACAAATGGGTTTGTTTGATAGTCTATTTTTTTTTTCCAAACATCGTTCTCATGCTTTGAAAAAAAACATCCTTTGATACAAATTGTATAGACCCCCACTATGGTTGACTGGATCTAGATGTTACTTTATTATATTAGCATAATTTTTAAGTAATATCATCACAAATAAAAGAATTCTTTATTATAAATAGTAAATTAGATTCATACGTGAGTCTTAAATAATAATTTATTATATAAATAAAAACATATTTAATGTAAATATTCATCCATCTTGAAATAATATTTTGATTCCTTCATCATATCCTGGGGAAAGTAAAAAAATAGTGATCTTAGATGCTTAGTGAGGGTTATGAAAAGTGGAATATATCATTAATCAATAATGGAAAATCCCTGGAAATGGTAAATAATGGAAAATACATTCCATTTAATATATAACTCTACTATCATGAGTAGAAGTGTAATAATCAATTTATCATGAAAAATAACTAAACATGAATTCCATTCAATCAATAACACGTGAAAAAATGAATCAATGGATAATATCATTATAATAATATCTTAAATAATTATATCTGAATTCTAAATGAATACAATTTATAATTTTTCACATCATGATATCAAAACTATCAAGACCATTCACCAATTCAGTTTATTTGAAGGGTAGGTATATTAATAACTCATTTAATGACAGCTTTCTGATTCGCCTAATGATACTATCAACGTATCAAGGGGGAATATAATTCTAGGCCCCACCTGTCACTGTTTTTTCTAATTTTTCCTCATATATTGACTAATCTATTTAATTAATAAACAATATAACTTATTAAAAAATATATATATTGAGTATATAATATATATTTTTTAATATTTCTCCAATCAATCAAAAAACATTCAAATTAAAAACCATATGTAAAATTCATATATAGATTAGATAAAAACAATATCCATATTATAGATATTATGGAGGTTTAAGGAAAATAAGATTTACAATGATTAAAATAAAGTTAATTCTTCCTGGTAGAGTTAAATACTAGAAAATAAATCTAAAATGGGACTATCAATACATTCCCTGCTCAAATAAATTATAACCCCCAAGAGAAACAATAAAAATGCTATCATTACAACAAATCCCTTGTGGGTTATAAGTAAAATATTGTTTTTTGACATTTATAAATAGTACAACCATGAAATATCTTTATAACATTCTTTATTAAAATAGACTTCTCACTTTGAAATAAATTTTTAAAAACTAAAAATTTATAGAATATCAGGAAATTAATTATATTAAAATTATTTTTTAAAATTTTCAATTAATCATCAAAAAAATGAATGGTCATGATAAAGGGACATTTTTTAATGATGATTATGTTAAAGTAAATTTTCTTTACACATTTTAAAAAATTACTCCAAGTGTAACTTGTTTGGAAATTGGTAGGAAGGTTACTTCTAAAACGTTTTGTAAAAATTTTATATTAATGGGTAAAAATTATTATAAATATTTATAGGATAATATTGAAAATATTTCTGAATAATTATTTAGAAAACATGGGTTTGAAAGAAGATGTATTTCTTACCAAATAGAGTATTAAAGTAGGATTTCAATAAAAACAATTTCACAATCATTTTAAATATCAATGAGTGGAAAATTGTACTGTAAAATTATATTTAAAAAAATATAAATGTATAATGAAATTATTATTTTTATTATAAAATAATTTCATTCAATGTAAATTTAAGGACAATCAATCTTGATTAAAATGACATAATGAAATAAACCCCAAAAAATATCATAAATTTGATGAGATAATTGATAAAATAATTGATTATTTGTGTGAAAAAGTAAATCCCAATAAATGAATTTGGAATAAAACATAAAATTTATAAAATTTATTACACATATAATCTCATAATATCAAAGGGAATGAATAATTTATTTAACACAATGAAAATAAACCGATTTATAGATTTCTTTACCACATGGAATCATTCCAGTAAATACCATTTGATTCAATAATTCAATATAAAACATTAAATATAATAAATTAATGGGGATTTCAAGATATAAAATTTATAATTGGTATCATATATAGCATATAAAATATGTTAGGTTCATAACATTAAAATATACCATAATGAAAGGAGATTAAAAAAATCTGACCTCATTTTTCCCTTTCGTTGAATGTGATTAAACCTCTAGTATTATCATTTAAAATTTTTTATTTATATATATATGTACCATATTCGTATTTATAATATCACATATAATATTATTATAAAATATTTTCACTCTTTCGTCAAAAAAATTTCATTATTAGCAATGCTTCAGGTGCTAACTGGTTAATTTTCACAAGCATGTTTTTTCGGGGTAGTTCTGATTCATTTGAAAAGGATATAAAAATATCATACCCATAATGATATTTATGTTATAAATATTGTATTTATTCATTTTATACACTTTTAAAACCCTTCATCAAATTTTTACATGTAAAATTAATCACATCACTTCGGGGAGATTGTAGGTTGTACGTATGCATGAAGGATGATATGTTTCCATTAATTGATTAAGGGTAAAGGAGGTGGATGATATATTAATTTGGAAAAATTAATATCATTTCTTATGTATCATATATATAGTCATTTTATACATGCGAATGTCTATCAATATGAGTCACTGATGGAAACCAAGTACTTCATTTCTTGAGGTCGTAATCCACCCTACCCTTGATCGATGGATCTATTTCCCATTTGAAATAGGAGGATATGGATAAATATAATTCCATAAAAATAAATTAATATTAGTATATTTTAGAGAATTTTTTATATATTTTAATATTTATTACATTATTGGAGGTGGAAAAAAATAAATAAAAACACGTAACATATTGATGACAATTACTTTCTCTTAGAAGAACCTCCTTTGGATATCTTATTAATGACAATATGGTTAGTATTATGGGAAGAAATAAATATCTTGGATGTATTTAAGGATATTTGGATATATATTTTGGTATTTATTGGTTGATCCAAATGGTTTGATAGGGTTTAATAACTGAGCGGAGGGAGTTTCCTTTTATAATTAATGATAAGTTGATTTATCTGAATACCCAAATCTATTCAATAATTGAAAGACACTCTCTCTGGAAGTGACTCAAAAATTGATAAATAACTAATTTTATGAAATTTAAGGATAATCAACACCACCACCACAAAAAAATTATAAACAATTTAATTTTGTAGGTTTTATGTTTACATAGATTTACCTTTTTAGTATTCACCATGGTAACATGGTCTTTAACTATAGTAATTAATCCTTTAAGAATAAAATGAAATTATAATTAATATATAATTTGGTACATATGTCTATAAAGATGAAAGAAAATTTATTAAATAAAAACCTATAAGTATGAAAAATTAATTTTAACAAAATAGTTTGTGATTTTGTAAACATTTTTTTCAACTATAATTGCAGTAATTAATTATTACTATTTTTACTAATAAATATTTCCAAATTTTTTTAAAGATCCTAACATGGGAGAGACAAAACTGATGCACCAAGCTGAGTCATAAAATGAACCCAAGTGGGCCTCCTCGTACGCTAGAGATTGCTGACTAGCAATGGGGGTTTAGATTTGTCCCATGGGTAGATCATACCATCTTTCAAGAGTAATCCACAATAGAAAACATATAAAAATCAGAGATAACATGAGATAATCAATAAACAAGCATAAATAAACATTTCCCAAATGGGCACAAATCACAACCAACAATAAATATGTTATGTAATGCTATAATGAAAAGTGAACACAAAACAAAATAAGGAAAAACAATGGAATCCAAAAAACATTCATGAATTATTGTATGGAACCTCATCAATGCATGTCACACATCCAGATCAACTACCTAATAAAAGGCCCTTTCCCTTGTCCTGACCTACAATCATGAAGACTTCTTGGGTACTAAACGGTGGACCAATGACGGTGTGAGTAAAACTCAGTAGGCCACCACCAACAGTGTCTACAAATATCCAGTTTAACTGATAGTGAATGAAAGTATAAATAAATTACAATAAAAGGAAATTAAATTAGGTGCCCACTAATCAATATTATCTATTTAGACATTATTAACCATAATCCGAATTCCTTATGTCTCTTTTTCTCTTATTTAATAATCAATCACACAACATTAATGACATTAATAATTTTTCATTTGAGAATAAGTAAGTCCCTAACTCACTATGCCTAACAAACCACATCATCACAATATCCTCACCTCGAAGCCTCAGTCCATGTAGAATTAAAATATTAAGGGAATAAAGATCGGCCCCTTCTCTAATA
Source organism: Viscum album (assembly GCA_963277665.1). Lineage (NCBI taxonomy): Eukaryota > Viridiplantae > Streptophyta > Magnoliopsida > Santalales > Viscaceae > Viscum > Viscum album. The sequence goes on along the minus strand of OY728151.1, from coordinate 1,247,599,349 downwards.
TTTTCATTATGGGTGGAGTTAGAGAATTAGTTCAACTCAACCCATGGGAGGATCCTCAGTCATTTACCCCACACCTCAAGCCATGTGCACATTCTTATACATCCACTCAGCACACACAAACCATATCACATCCTTAGAAAACCAATACTTTCCAAAATCATAATCCATAACAATCAATATAGTAAAACATATTATTCCATAACCCATTAACACATTTTCCATTTACATCACTTAGTCCATTTAGGACAATTCCCATTCTCAGGCATAGCTCACTATGAATACTCACAATTGCCTTATGTCAACCCATTATACATACTCATAAATCCACTTCATCATATTTCCCATTTCACTTACCATTACCAATTTATCATATTCATTGTTTAATATTCATTAACTCACTTAGGAATATATAAACTATTTCAAAAATCCTCTCACCCAACCAGAAATAACCAATACCACATTTTGAATTCCATTTAGAATGTCAGCATACTCAATAGAGCTATATATGATCACAAAACAACCTAAAACTTACTTATCTAATTCTAGGTCCAGAACATATGGGTGTAGCACATGGGTGGCCTTTAATGTGCCAAATCATCATCAGTTCATCCCTTGGGAATCATTAGGGTTTCTATCCATCATTTAAACATCTAATATATAAAATCATACAAGGATGATCAAAATCAAAACAATAAGTGATAGGGAAGAAGTTTTAAAAGCACAAATCTACAATAAAACTATGGGATATAACTTGTAAACCACCCACCTCAAATCCAATGGAAAAAAACACCCAAATATGGCCTTAGATCCATATTAAACAACCTATTAAAACATTATCCTAGATTTATTCAGAAAATAAGTGCTTTAGAGATCTTAAATGAGATGAGAGAATGTTGAAAACCTTAATAGAGAAGTCCAATCAAGGAGGATATTAGACATACACGAAGCTTTGATCCAAAATTGATGGTGCTCCGAATGGCCTAGAGTTGAAGGGGATTCAAACGTGGAATCTTTTGGGAGCTATTGTTCCTCACTTGGATTTAGGGGAGGAAGAAGCAGGAAAACCCTACACGAGGCATTAAAATCCTGGAGTGGAAATTTTTTAAATCTATCCAACTTTACGGTGTCGTATGGTTCTCGAAACATAATAAAAATACGTGTGATCCACTTTCCAAAAATCACCCCATCACATATTTTCTATTAAGTTCCACATTTTTACCTTAACTATGTGATAACCATGTGCAATCCTATATCCATGGTTGCACAGTTACCTATGATGATCTTCATGATTTTCACTAACAATGCGCAAACCAAATAACATGCCAAAGAAACACATTTTCCCTCCTATTTCATTCCATAAACCCCCAAAACACCAATGAGACTCCTCATGAACATTGGGAAACAATTATTTGACCTATAGAATGGAATTAAACCAGAACACAAAAAACATACCTTAATAAAAATCTCGGATCTTACAACATCCCCACCTTAGGATGGCCCATCCTCTAGCTTATCTTCTCAAGAATCTATGAGCTAATGAAGTAAAGTGTTCAGGCCACTAGACCCTCATATATGACTCTCGCTCACATGGTACTTCATGAATGTTCCAATGTTGTTGTATAATCCGAACCATGGGAACAACCTTGCCCTACATGACATTGTAACTAGGATCCAAAATATAATGTAGATTCTCCTTTAAGGATGCATCGGCCTCCAACTATATATCATCAATAGAAAATACATGATAGAGATAATGGGGATACATATAGAGTTTTAAAACATAAAAAAAAACATTCATCCCACCATATGGTTGTGGAAGAGACAGCTAGTAAGTCACTGGTCCAATGCATTCCACAATCTGAAATGGCCCCACGTACTTGGGAGACAAATTTCCTAATTTTTGGAGTCAATTATGAATGGGCCTAGGTGAAACCCAATGAAAAACACTATCAAATACCATGGACTTGATAAGTATATGAAGCTGACTTGCAAATGACTTTTGCCCACTCTGTTTTGTTGCCATCTACTTCTGAATCAATAGAACCTTCTCAAACGTCTCAGGAATGAGACTCAGTCCTAACAGTTGAGACTCTCTAGATTCTAACCAACATAATTGAAATCTATATGGTCTACCATAGAGCCCCAAAATTCACCATCTAAATTGTAGCATGATAAATATTGTTTTAATAAAACTCAATAAGTGGTAAGTTCTATTCCTCTAAATACCAAAATCCCATACACAGGCTCTCAAAATGGCCTCGAATACCTAAATTATATGCTCTGAATATCCATCTAACTATACATGATGATACATACTCTAAAATAATATTGTTCCATGCATGTTCTGTATCCCCTTATATAAACGTGATGTGAAACACAGATCACGATCTGAAACTATAGTTCTCAGCACACAATGTAGTTGAACTATATCATGATAATATGACTCACCCAACTGATCAATTTTATAAGATTCATATACTGGTAATAAACAATACACTTTAGTAAACTGATCTACAACCACCCATATTGCATAATTATTTTGAGGCATCCTCAGAAGACCCACTATGAAGTCCATCATTGCATTATTCAACTTCCGCTCTAGAATGTGAAATGACTGTAACATCCCACCTAGATTCTGATGCTCAACTTTCACCTGTTTATAGGTAAGACATCATGCCCCAGAACATGAAACCTATTTCTTCATTCCCGACCACAGATACTGTTGACATAGACCGTGATACATTTTCATCATTCCAGGATGTACTACCCACTTTTTTGTATTGAACTCGTGCATCAACTCTTCTCGCACACCTGTCAGCACTACAAAATGGACCTGAACATAGAGAAATACATCATCACCAGAAACCCAAAAAGTAAGTGACTCCCAACCTTTATGACTTTCCTTTATAACCAAACACTCCATATCCTCTATAAGGATTTCCTTGAACCATCTCAGTAGTATAGATTCAACAGATATAGATTCAAGGGTCACCATCCCATGCCCGTCTTGTACCTCCAGATGCATTTCAGAAAATAAATCTATCAATATCCTCTTAGAGTTGGATTCCTGGACATCCTGATTCCGAGTCTTCCGTAGCAGTGCATCTGAAACACTATTCAATATTCCATGTGTGTAAACCCACTCAAAATCAAAGGATTTCTTGTAATCAACCCACCATCACTACCTAATATTAAAATATATCTGAGAGGAGATGTACATAAGACATTTATGATGAGTAAACACTATGAATCATTCTACCAAAAAGTAATACCTATAACACAAAAATACATAAACCACATCAGATAGCTCAATATCATGTGTAGGGTAATTTCCTTCATGTGGCCTCAACTGTCTTGACCTATAAGATTTATCCTCATCACCCTACATTAACACTGCCCCGATTCCCACATCTGAAATATCACATAACATGGTATGCTTCTTACTAGGATCAGATAGGATTTGAATCTGTGCAATATTCAACCACTCCTTAAATTTTTGGAAATCTTTCTCTCATACCACTGACCACTAAAACTTAAAAGACTTCATGGATACTCTTGAAAGTGGTGTTTCCAAATGATAAAAATATGTAATGAACATCTGGAAATAATAGACCAAACCCAGAAAACTATGATCATCAGAAACATTCTTAGGATTCTCCCATGAAACCACAACCATCACCTTCTCTGGATCCACAGACACACATGACTCATAAATGATGTGACCGAATAAATACACTTTATTAATCTAGAAATGAAATTTTTATAGCTTTCTATTAATAAAATACTCTATTTGTGTTCTCAAGATGATGTGAATATGTTTAACATGATCATCATGAGTTCATGAGTACACTAAGATTTCATTAACGAAGGAAACCATATACTAATATAGATAAGGGTGAAATATCTTTTTCATTAACATTATAATCATAGTCAGTGCATTGGTCAACCTGAACAGAATCAAAAATAATTTATAAAACCCATACCGTATTTGGAAATCTATCTATGGTATGTCATAATTTCTCACCCTCAAATGATGGTATCTATTTTGGGAACACTGAGGAACACCAAGAAACCCCACAATTGGTCTAATAGGGCATCAATTATTGGAAGCAGTATTAGTTCATAACCATTATCTTATTCAACTTCCTATAATTGAAACTCAACCCCAATGACCACTCCACCTACTTATAAAACAACACAGGTGATCCCCATGGAAACGTACATGTTTGAATGTATCCCTTTCTCTCCAACTCATCTAGCGAAAACATCGGTTCCTAGTGTTCTGCTGGTACCATTTGATATGGTTGAATTGAAATTGTTTTTTCCCCTAGCTGCAACTCAATCGTGGACTTCACATCCCTCTCTCGTGGAACCCCTGATAAATCCTTAGGAAACAAATTCTTAAACGCATCCACCATAGGTAGAAATACATATTTGCAAACATCTCCATCATCAAGAATAAGGCATGATAGTTGTACCATGAGTTCTCCCAACTACTACTGAATTGGACCTGCATGGACTTCTTGTACATCCCACTCACCCCAAAAGTCATAATTTTCACTATCAGGAGATGTAAAAATTACCCTACGATGATAACATTCTATGTGGTCCTATTATAACACTAGCCAGTCCATTCCCAAAATCAGGTTAAAACCTAACATCTTGAGAACATAAAGGTTCAATATAAAATGACAACCACCAACATCTAAGGCACAACCTGTACAATGTTTGATATCCTCAAAATTCAACCCTAATAGATTATCAATTGGAAAAACCCCAAACACATGTTTCACGACTATAACCAACAAAACCATGACCAATATAGAGATAATATAGTTTGTGGAGCCTGTGTCAAATAGATAATTGGTGAGTGAGGAAGATACAATAATTGTAACTCAAATGGTAGATGGTCCAGCCTCTCCACCTCCTTTTGAATACTAAACATTGTGATGTTGGGCTATCCCTCTACCCTGGGATCCTACTGGAGTACCCTACACTGCACTACCCCACCGGTATGAATGGTCTCTTCCGACAGTTATATGTCCACCACCATTATTAGTATGGCTAATAGTGGTCCAACTATGTAGAGACCCAAAACTTAACCTACATGGACATAACATTACTTAATAGGAATAATTAATACATAACAAAACCGAACACTCAAGGATCATAATAGTTTAGTGTCTTTGGAAACTCGGAACATAATCTTCTAATCATGGTGAAAGATCTTCATCATCTCGCAGAAAGAACTTCCCCTTTTTTTTCTTACCTAAAACCATTCATTATATCCATGGGGAAAGAAAACATATAAAGGGTGAGATCAAATTCTCAGTATGGGTGAGCATGGATAAAATAAAACAAAACATAAACATTTGAACTTAAAACCATGAATATAATGTTTAAACATAAAAATCATCAGCAATGATAGAAAATGTGGAAGTACATAAGGCACAGATCATAATGGATCATCAATCATGATAAAGTAGCATGGGAATAAAACTTGTAATTGTGGAAAACCATTAATCACTTGAAATTATTTTTATAGTAGCCAAGGCATTACTGCCAAGACAATCAATATAGAGAAAGTCCCTTAATGAATCGAGTTCACTCCTCATTCCAGTCCTATATCACTGAATCAGATTAACATGTCGTTCCATCCATGTCTATCTCATGAGATATAAATATTTACCCAATGCATTGGAGGTAGATATAGGTCCCACCCATCTCATAAGTAAATCATTCATTCATGTGCCACATAATAAACATAAATCTTTCATTCTAAACCAATTAATAAAATGATTTTCATAAAAATCATCCCATCATAACAAAATCCATATAAAACAAATGGATATCATTTCATCATAAGAAAATTGAACACAAGTAAATAATAGATACATTATACTAGAAACATAATCATACTAAATAATTTCATCTTATATGGAAAATAGTTTTGACAAAACAGTTGAAATTAATTATTGAAAAAAATATCCTTTCTTCTTTAAAATCATTTTCTTTTCATAAAATGCCATACAATTTTAAAAGAAAGGTATTTTGTGGAAAATAATAATGAAATCTTGTAGGGGAAGCTTCATTAAGATAAGGCTTTATGAAACCATAAAAATATGTTCATGCCGTATAAGTTAAAAAACATTTTTCTCGTACTTTTGCTGTAAAAGTCAAAAAGTACCTCATATGGCAAAAAAAAATGATTCCTTACATACCATGTTGTAAAATTACAAAATTGGTAAAAATGACTTTAAAAATACATGAAAAAATTTAGAAAACAGGGACATGGATGATTAATATAACCCCAATAAATACTTACGAATAAACAATCCTGGATAAAAACGAGATTGGAAAGGTTATCCCTTAACTTATGTATGATATGATTCATATGTATTCGAACCTCCTATATAATTATTTTAATAATTACTTTGAATTATTAACGAATAATATTCATTTTTATGATATCATATATGGTTCACTTATGGCTTTATATTACCTGTTTTGTAAATTCCATGTTAAAGTAGCGTTTTGGGTAAAATCATTTCATTTATCGAACATGTTTTGATTTTTTGTTCTTGATATTATTACTAATATCCTTATATAATTTTTTCCAGAATGTAAAAATTATTTATATATTAAATATATTCAGAATATAAATATATATGATAGATCGATAAATGGAATTAAATCCATCGTTCATGGAGACGGTAGGTCGTACATATGCATGAACGCTGTTTTCGTTTTCTTATTAAATTGAATGGGATTAAGTAAATAAAACATATATGTACAGAAATACAGTATCATTATTATGTAATATCTTTCATTATTTTTTATATATACATTATAATCATACACTAATGGTTAATCATGGAAAATGAATCTCATCGCGTTCGTGGAGACAGTAGTCTGTATGTACGTGCGAGCGATGATATCGTTCCCATAATCATTGAATAGAATTGGAGTGGATGATATAATATATCAGAATCATTATGATGTTATATTAACCATATATAGTTATTCATTATACCATTATACCCATCCATGTAACACCCCGAGATTTTATGAAAAATATTCTTTTAATTTCATTAATGTCTTGTGTTGTATGCTACACCAAGATTACCTTTCTCTATACGCAACACCATATTAGCTTGCAGTATACGCAACACTATTCTTGGATCGTGTTACACACAATTATGATAATAGTTATTATACGCAAAATTGATTATATATATATATATTCAATGTATAAATGAAATATGGTTGGATTATGTTATAAGAAACAACGGATTATTCTTTCACAACACGCAACCCTGAGTTGGCTTGCAATACACGCAATCACGACCTTCCTCGATAGCGTGTGTTGTACGCAATAATGGGTTTTACTAAACATCGATATATTATTATAATATTATTATGAACTAGCCGTTATGAATATTATTAACTAAATTTTTAATTTTATAACATTATTATTCATCTTACACATTTTCTATAACATGGTATAAGAACAAAATAAATTTTTCGGGTAAAATAAGTAATTTTCAAAAAATGCAGTTTTGCCGCCTTTTGATGGCGCACCCACTTTAAATATAGTTTTTGAAATGTTTATAAGTTAAATTTGACAAAATAAAATTCTTCTTTGGAATCATGAAATAAAAATTTACTTTGTATAACTTTTTCGTATTATTCTAGTAACTTTCATATTTTGATGAATAGTAAAAACACGCTATATTTTAATGAAAAACAACTTTTTTCATCGTAATAATTTATATGGTTAAATTCTAATATTGAATGGATTTAAAGTATAAATAGAATATATTTTTACCATTTAATATAATTTATGTCATTAGCATTGATTTTACATTGAATTCGTAGGTTAAATCAATTCAATCTTTTGCAATGTTTTAAACAAAAACCCGTTTTCATTCGACAACGGGATGAATTTTAATTTAATTTATGAAACTTCTGTGTATTGAATTTGAAAAAATGGATTCCATATTTGGAATCAGTGGGTCCGAATTATGTTAATAGGATACTTTTTATTTTTGGGAATTATGAATAGTAACTACGGTAAATTTTATTTACCATAGTTAAAGGTAAATCAGGTAATTAAGGGTAAATATAATATTATAAAATTACCCTAACACATTCCAAAATTCTATTGGATGGCTAACAGTAAACCCATATCAACTAATGGTTGGATTAGATTCATTTTATGGACTTTTGACCACGAAAATAATTTAATTTTTATTAAAACCAAAGAAAGTGACAACATGTCACTCTCTTAAATCTTAAAAGTATAATAATTTTAATTTATTGATAAAAAACACACAACTTTGAACATTAATAGTATCCAGAAATCTAATAATATTATCTACATCATGATAATTTATTTAGAATTTTTAGGGATTAAATAATTGTCATTAATGGTGATACATTAATGATACATAAATTATTTATTAAGTGGGAAATAAGTAATATAGATTTTATTGAAATAATAATACCCATTAAAAGGAACACAAACCTGACAAAAACTTATTGGTAGTGTATATATACACCTTAATTATCCAATGACCAAATATATAACCATTTGGATCCTTATAAATGTGATTATGACACTTATATTATTTTATTTTAAATGATTTGAAAGTTGTCACCTTCATAATTCAATAAATATAACAATTTAAATATTGTGATTTTAAGATGATAAATTCTAGTAGAAGTATTATTGTGAAAGGTAATAGATTTATCTTCATCATAGTATTTTATTTTAAATTTTTATGCAACAAATCAGTATATTAATTAATTATACAAAAATGTTGTAGTAATTATTTTATTAAGAGATAAACCAAATAAATGGTTTTAAAAATAATAAACTAAATATTATATGAACTATTTAATGTTATCCAATATTTTTATAGATACATATGACCTTTTATGAATCTATTAATGCTTTTATTTAGAACATATCGTCTGTATATATTTTTTTTAAATTAAAATAAATGAATAGTGTCAAAATTGACACTATTGTTATTTTATAAAAATAACATATTATAAAATTGTTTAAAAATCATAAAAAAATTTAAAAATTATAAATTTAAATATATATGGTCTATAATGTTATAAAGTAAACAATTATGGAAAATTCACATCAAAAAAGTAATTATTTGTTATAATTTTAAATTAAGAATTTTATTACCACAAATAAACTTAATAAGATTAAATAAGGATAAATCAAAATGATAAGGTTTAAAATAAGATCCAAACATGTCTAAATTTTATTGTTTGATGAGAGTACAACCCTATATAATCTAATATTTTAATATGAGTCATTTTTTGAGGTTTTTAATTGGGGTTACATTTATTATAAATTAATATTTTTAAGAATTCCAAAGGTGCCCCTCTCCTCCCTTATAAAAGGGCACCTCCTCCCTCTCCTACCCACACCAATTAGCGCCTTCAAGCTCGGCCAACCCCGGCCAAATTATCTTCTACACTTCCCTAGAAACATCCTAGATGTTCTAGTCTACTTTAAAGACCAATCTTAGTTCCCTAAGAGGAGGTTTCAAAGAGGCGTATCGAAGAAGAGGTAATTTCTTCTCCCGCTTCTTTCAAGTTCTTTCTTCTTCAACTTCTTATTCTTTAGTTGTTTAATTATAAAGTAATAACATCAGTATCACTAATATACTTATTTGTAATTATAAATATGAAACAACCCCATTTCACCTTCTATCCATCCTACGGAAAACAAAATCACCGCGCGTGCGTACGTACGGAATACCGTCTCCACGCCGTGGTGTAATCTGTTTTCCCACCAACAGCTTACAAGGATGGGTATAATGGCATAAAGAATAACTATACATAGTTATTATAACTTCATAGTGATTCTGATATATGGTATCATCCACTCCAATTCAATTCAATAATTATGGAAACGATATCATCGATCGTGCGTACGTACGGACTACCGTCTCCACGACACGATGAGATTCATTCTCCATGTTAACCATTTAAAAATGATTATAAAGTATATATAATCAATAATAATGAAATATATTAAATTATAAAGATACTGTATTTATGTATATATGTATGTCATCTACTTAATTCCATTCAACTCAATAAGGAAATGAAAACATCGTTCATGCGTACGTATGGCCTACCGTGTCCATGAACGGTGTATTTCTTTCCATTTATCGATCTATTATATATATGTATATTCTGAATATATATTATATATAAATCATTTTTTATATTCTGGAATTATGTAATCATGATCTAAGTAATCATATGAATAATTACAAGTGAAAACACAGACGGCAAATGAAATGATTTTACCCAAAACACTCTTTAACATGAAATTTACAAAAGAACGGGTAATATAAAGTCATAAGTGAACCATATATGATATCATAACAATGATTATGATTCTGTAATAAGTCAATGGCATTATTTAAATCATTATACAGGAGGTTCGGATACATACAAAGCATATCGGACATAAGGTAAGGGATAATTTTGCAAATCTCATTTTTATCTGAGATTGCTTATTCGTAATTATTTTCTGGGGTTATTGTTATCATCCATGTCCATGTTTCCTAAAAATAGTTTCATGTATGTTTAAAGTCCTTTTTACCCACTTTTTACTTTTACTACATGGTATGTAAGGAATCTTTCTTTTGTTTACGTTACGAGGTACTTTATTTGGCTTTTCTGACAAAAGTACGATAAGAATGTTTTTTTAACGTATACGACATGAAAGGATTTTTATGGATTTATAAAGCCTTATTTTCATGAAGCTTCCTTCAAAAGATTTCATAACTATTTTCAACAAAGACCTTTTCTTCTAAAATTTCATGACATTTTTTGAAAAGAAAATTATTTTGATGAAAAAAGGATATTTTCCTCAAGAATTCATTTAAAGTGTTTTATCAAAACCATTTTCATCTAAGATGACATTATATCACATGTTTATGTTTCAAGTTTTATTTCACTAGGATTTACATGGTTTCAATTTTATTATGATGAAATTTCCATTTGTTTTATATAGATTATGAGATGATGAGATGATGTTTATGAAACCCATTTTATTCTTTGGGTTATGATGAATGTTTTAAGTTTATATTGTGGCACAAGTAAGAATGATTTCATTATGAGATGGGTGGGACCTATATCTCCCTCAAATGCATTGGTTAAAGATTTATATCTCATGAAATATACATGGATGGAACGGCAAGTTAAACCGGTTTAGTAATACATGACTGGAACGAGGATTGAACTCGATTCAGAAAGGGACTTTGTCCACTAAGATGGTCTTCGCAGCAATGCCTTGGCTACTATGGAAATCATGACATGTGCTGAATGGTTTCCACAATTACATTTTTTATTCCCATTAAATTTTATCATTCATAATGTTTCTTTATGATCTATGCCTTACGTACTTCCATGTTTTATGTTATTGCTCAAGCTTTTGATGTTTAAACATTATGTTCATGTTTTTAAGTTCAAATGTATATAATATCTTTTATTTTAACCATGCTTACCCTTACTGGGCATTTAATCTCACCCTTTTTATGTTTTCTTTTCCACAGGATATAAAGAAACGTTTTAGGTTATTAAAAAAGGGGAAGATATTTATGGGAGATGTTGAAGATCTTTCACCACGATTAGAAGATTTTATTCTGAGTTTCCAAAGACACTAAACTATTACGGTACTTGTGTGTATATTTTTGTTATGTATTAAGTATTCCGCAAAAGTAATGTAATGTCCATGTACATCAAGCTTTGGGTCCGTACAGTTGGTATCAGAGGAAAGGTTTAGTCAACCTTTGAAAACTAGGATGCAAGAACGTTAGTGAGATCCCTAGAGATATTTCTAAGGTATGTCTAGGGATGTCCATAAGGATAAGTATACATATAAGATATAGTCCTAGAACTATGGTAACGATCTTAGAATTTAACCTAAGATGTTAGATATTGAGGGTGCTCCCCATTTACTATGATTTTTTCCCTAGCATGATTTTTTCCTCTCACACTATTATTTTTGGGTTTTAGAAAATGGCTAGAAACAGGAGGATTCATGATAATGGAGGATATGACGGTCAATGGAATGATTTTCTTCATGAGAAACCAAATGAAACGGGATCTGGAAGTCCAAAAATCGTTATTATGCCTAATCAGCAATCTCATAATATGATCAATAATCTCAACAGTGGTATGTTTCCTGATAAAGATAATAAGAGAAAGATGGAGTTTCATGATGATCATAGAGGAAAGAAAGTTCAATTTCCTTCATGTAAATCATGTGGGAAGAGGCATCAGGGAGATTGTTTCAGAGGAAATAGAAGATGCTTTGGGTGTGGAAATGAAGGACACAAAGCCAGTAAGTGCAAAGGAAAAGGTTTAGTTAACACCATGGACAAGGATAATGGTATTGCTACGACATCAACAATGATTAGATGTTTTAAATGTGGAATTTACGGGAATTATTCAAACCAATTCCCTAATGGAAAATATCATGAAGAGAATCAGCATGGTCATATGGGTAGTATTTATGTGGATAATGATGAGGGGACTACAAATGATATATGAGCTAAAAGAAGTGTTGAAGCTCATTCGGTTGTTTTAGAAGGTAGTGGAATGATTGTATGTTTATCGAGAGTTATGTTTTATAGTTAATGGTTCTATGGAATAATGAATCATATAAGGATTGTTACACTATTGTTTTTCATAAAAGTATTTGAAAGTATATGTTGAATGGTACCAGTAACCATGGAATGTTATTCAGATATTTTTGTAAAGTAGATGATATGCTCATAATGAAGGAATAATAAGATAATGATATGTTTGATTGTATTCATTAGCTCATGATTGATATAAGGACTAAGTGATATCATGGTTTGAGTATATAAAATTTTGAGGATTTTGGTATGTGGAAAGTGTTAACTTTTAACAGCATTCATGTTTTCACTAAGGTTCAATGGGTATTAATTTTTTAAGAGAATTCATGATTAAGGCCTTCGAACGTTTGTAATGTGACCAACAAGACATATCTTATGATATATGGGGATCAACGATGGTATTAACATGCCTCTTATATGAAATCTCTAGTAATCGTTTTCACTATAATATGACAATGGACTGAAATATTATGGATAAGCCTAATGATTGGAATGGAATATGTTGGACATAAGTTAGTATTGTTTAAGGATAGAACCTTTTTCGATATTATTGATGGGATGATATAGTAATGTAGTATTAGAAAAAAGACAACATGCAGGACGGGCGATAGCCCATCGCGTCGGACAAGGCTGTGGGAATCGAACCCACAACCGAAGTGCGACTGGCCTTTATCCCCTACCATTGGCCTACAGGAATTCACTGGTTAGCAGAATCTAGTTTTATTTTATTAAGTGGTATGATATATGAAGTATAAGTCCATTTTAGGAACCGTATATGATTAATCTCACCATAGATGGACTTATGTATATTTGATAACTTTTTCTAACGTTTTGTTTGAAACAGATGGAATGACCCATAATTATATCACATGATCTGTTAACACTTCACCAATAACTAATTCAACTTTATTTCTTTATGAGATGAAGTGTAAATTGTTCAAATCACGAACAATAGTGAGATTGTACCAAAATCAACCAAGTATTTCTTCTAATTCAAAATTTTCAACTTTAGGGAAATGATATTGAAAACCAAAAATGTTGTCCTAGTGCTCTTATATCCAATGAATCCGGTGGTACCTTAGATCATCACAAATTTATGGCTTTGTGATTGATGGCTTTTTCATAGCCATGTTCTCTACCACTCTCCATCAGAACTTGATGGTTAGATTTTTCTTCCATATCCATATTTTCACCTATGTTCTCCTATAGGGAAACCCAATGATTAGTTTATCTGGGTAACCATTACATTTCATACTTTAGTTTTTAAAGATAAGTTTTGGTATTCCTTTTTACGATGTGGGTTTCAATTAATGAAACTTTCAAGTAGAAAAACAATTTATAACCCCGACGAATTTCGAGGGCGAAATTCATTTTAAGGGGGGTAGAATGTAACACCATGAGATTTTATGAACAATATTCTTTTAATTTCATTAATGTCTTGTGTTATATGCTACACCAATATTACCTTGCGCTATGCGCAACACTGTATTAGCTTGCAGTATACGCAACACTATTCTTGGATCGTGTTACACACAATTTTGATAATAGTTATTCTACGCAACATTGAATATATATATATATATATATATATATATTCAATGTATAAATGAAATATGGTTGGATTATGTTATATGAAACAATGAAGGATTCTTTCAAAACACGCAACCCTGACTTGGCTTGCATTACACGCAATCATGACCTTCCTCGATAGCGTGTGTTGTACGCAATACTGAGTTTTACTAAACAACGATATATTATTATAATATTATTATGAACTATCCGTTATGAATAGTATTAACTAAATTTTGAGTTTTATAACATTATTATTCATCTTACACATTTTATAGAACATGGTATAAGAACAAAATAATTTTTTTGGGTAAAATAAGTATTTTTCAAAAAATACAGTTTTGCCGCCTTTTGATGGCGCACCCACATTAAATCTAGTTTTTGACATTTTTATAAGTTCAATTTGACAAAATAAAATTCTTCATTGGAATCAAGAAATAAAAATTTACTTTGGATAAATTTTTCGTATTATTCTGGTAACTTTCATATTTTGATGAATAGTAAAAACACGCTATATTTTAATGAAAAAAAACTTTTTTCATCGTAATAATTTATATGGTTAAATTATAATATTTAATGGTTTTAAATTATAAATAGAATATATTTTTACCATTTAATATAATTTATGTCATTAGCATTGATTTTACATTGAATTCGTAGGTTAAATCTATTCAATCTTTTGCAATGTTTTAAACAAAAACCCGTTTTCATTCGACAACGAGATTAATTTTAATTTAATTTCTGCAACTTCTGTGTATTTAATTTGAAAAAATGGATTCCATATTTGGAATCAGTGGGTCCAAATTATCGTAATAGGCTACTTTTTATTTTTGGGATTTATGAATAGTAACTACGGTAAATTTTATTTACTATAGTTAAAGGTAAATCGGGTAATTAAGAGTAAATATAATATTATAAAATTACCCTAACACATGCAAAAATTCTATTGGATGGCTAAAAGTAAACCCATATCATCTAAGGGTCACATTAGATTCATTTTATGGACTATTGACCACGAAAATAATTTAATTTTTATTAAAACCAAAGAAAGTGACAACATGTCACTCTCTTAAATCTTATAAGTATAATAATTTTAATTTAGTGATAAACAACATAAAACATCGAACATGAATAGTCTCCAGAAATCTAATAACATTATATACATCATGATAATTTATTTATAATTTTTAGGGATTAAATAATTGCCATTAATGGTGATACATTAATGATAGAGAAACTATTTATTAAGTGGAAAATAAGTAATATAGTTTTTATTGAAATAATAATACCCATTAAAAGGCCCACAAACCTGACCAAAATTTATTGGTAGTGTATATATACACCTTAATTATCCAATTACCTAATATATAACCGTTTGGACCCTTATAAATGTGATTATGACACTTATATTTTTTTATTTTAAATGATTCCAATGTTGTCACCTTCATAATTCAATAAATATAACAATTTAAAAATTGTGATTTTAAGATTATAAATTCGATTAAAAGTATTATTGTGAAAGGTAATATATTTATCTTTATCATAGGATTTTATTTTAAATTTTTATGCAACAAATCAGTATATTAAATAATTATACAAAAATGTTGTAGTAATAATTTTATTAAGAGATAAACCAAATAAATGGTTTTAAAAATAATAAAATAAATATTACATGAACTATTTAATGTGATCCACTAATTTTATCGATACATATGACCTTTTATGAATCTATTAAAGCTTTTAGTTCAAACATATCGTCTATATATATATTTTATTTAAATTCAAATAAATGAATAGTGTCAAAATTGACACTATTGTTATTTTATAAAAATAACATATTATAAAATTGTTTAAAAAACACAAAAATATTTAAAAACTATAAATTTAAATTTATATGGTCTATAATGTTATAAAGTAAACAATTATGGAAAATTCAAAAGAAATAAGTAATTATTTGTTATAATTTAAAATTCAGATTTTTATTACCACAAAAAAACTTAAATAGATTAAATAAGGATAAATCAAAATGATAAGGTTTAAAATAAGATCCATACATGTATAAATTTGATTCGTTGATGAGATTACAACCCTATCTAATTTAATCTTCGAATATGAGTAATTTTTGGTGGTTTTTAAGTGGGGTTACATTTATTATAAATTAATATTTTTAAGAATTCCAAAGGTGCCCCTCTCCTCCCTTATAAAAGGGCACCTCCTCCCTCTCCTCCTCACACAAATTTGAGCCTTAAAGCTCGGAAAAACCCTATGAAATTATCTTCTCCACATCCCTAGATACATCCTAGAGGTTCTGGTCTACTGTAAAGACCAATATTAGTGCCCTAAGAGGAGGTTTCAAAGAGGCGTATTGAAGAAGAGGTAATTTCTTCTCCCGATTCTTTCAAGCATCTTTCTTCTTCAACTTCTTCTTCATTAGTTGTTTCATTATAAAGTAATAACATCAGTATCACTAATATACTGATTTGTTATTATAGATATGAAACAACCCTATTTCACCTTCTATCCATCCTACGGAAAACAAAATCACCGCGCGTGCGTACGTACGGAATACCGTCTCCACGCCGTGGTGTAATCTGTTTTTCCACCAACACCTTACATGGATGGGTATAATGGTGTAAAGAATAAATATACATAGTTATTATAACATCATAATGATTCTTATATATTGTATCATCCAATCCAATTCAATTCAATAATTATGGAAACGATATCATCGCTCGTGCGTACGTACGGACTACCGTCTCCATGACGCGATGAGATTAATTCTCCATGTTAACAATTTAAGAATGATTATAAAGTAAATAAAAGCAATAATAATGAAATATATGAAATTATAAAGCTACTGGATTTATGTATATATGTATTTCATCTACTTAATTCCATTCAACTCAATAAGGAAACAAAAACACCGTTCATGCGTATGTACGGCCTAACGTCTCCACGAACGATGTATTTATTTCCATTTATCGATCTATTATATATATGTATATTATGAATATATATTATATATAAATCATTTTTTATATTCTGGAATTATGTAATCGTGATCTAAGTAATCATATGAATAAGTACAAGTCAAAACACGGACGATAAATGAAACGATTTTACCCAAAACACTCTTTATCATGGAATTTACAAAAGAACGGGTAATATAAAGTCATAAGTGAACCATATATGATATCATAACCATGAATATGGTTCTTTAATAAGTCAATGACATTATTTAAATCATTATACAGGAGATTCGGATACATAGGAAGCATATTAGACATAAGGTAAGGGATAATTTTGAAAATCTCATTTTTATCCGAGATTGCTTATTCGTAATTATTTTCTAGGGTTATTGTTATCATCCATGTCCGTGTTTCCTAAAAATGGTTTCATGTATGTTTATAGTCATTTTTACCCACTTTTGTCTTTTACAACATGGTATGTAAGGAATCACTCTTTTGTTTACGTTACGAGGTACTTTTTTTGACTTTTCTGACAAAAGTATGATAAGAATGTTTTTTAACGTATACGGCATGAAAGGATTTTTATGGTTTTATAAAGCCTTATTTTCATGAAGCTTACTTCAAAATATTTCATGAATATTTTCAACAAAACCTTTTCTTCTATAATTGCATGACATTTTGTGAAAAGAAAATGCTTCTGAATAAAAAAAGATATTTTCCTCAAGAATTCATTTAAAGTGTTTTATCAAAACCATTTTCATCTAAGATGACATTATTTCACATGTGTATGTTTCAAGATTAATTTCTCTATGATTAAAATGGTTTCACATTTCTTATGATGAAATTTCCCTTTGTTTTATATGGATTATGAGATGATGAGATGATGTTTATGAAACCCATTTTATTCTTTGGGTTATGATGAATGTTTTAAGTTTATTTTGTGGCACAAGTAATAATGATTTCATTATGAGATGGGTGGGACCTATATCTCCATTCAATGTTTTGGGTAATGATTTATATCTCATGAGATAGACATGGCTGGAACAGCAAGTTAAACCGGTTCCTTAATACCAGAATGGAACGAGGAGTGAACTCGATTCAGAAAGGGACTTTGTCCACTAAGATGGTCTTGGCAGCAATGCCTTCGCTACTATGGAAATCATGACATGTGCTGAATAGATGCCACAATTACATGTTTTATTAACATTCTATTTCATCATTCTTAATGTTTATTTATGATCTATGCCTTATGTACTTCCACGTTTTATGTCATTGCTCATGCTTTTGATGTCTAAACATTATGTTCATGTTTTTAAGTTCAAATGTATATAGTATGTTTTATTTTATCCATGCTTACCCTTAATGAGCATTTGAGCTCAGCCTTTTTATGATTTATTTTCCCTAGGATATAAAGAAAGGTTTTAGGTAAGAAAAAAAGGGGAAGATCTTTATGGGAGATGTTGAAGATCTTTCACCACGATTAGAAGATTTTATTCCGAGTTTCTAAAGACACTAAACTATTACGGTCCTTGTGTGTCTACTTTTGTTATGTATTAAGTATTCCACAAAAGTAATGTAATTTCCATGTACATCTAGCTTTGGGTCTCTACAATCCTAGTATGTTGGTGGTGGAAAAACTGATGACACCACGGCGTGGAGACGGTATTCCATACGTACGCACGCGTGATGATTTCTTTTTCTGTAGGATGGATAGAAGGTGAAACAGGGTTGTTTCATATTTATAATATCATATTAGTATATTAGTGATACTTATTGTATTACTTTACAATGAAACAACTAAATAAGAATATCTTTAAGAAGAATGAAACTTGAAGGAATCGGTAGAAGAGATTACCTCTTCTTCGACACACCACTTTTAAGGTTCCTCTTAAGGAACTAGAGTTCACCTTTTGAGAATTATCGAACTTCCAAAATGTTTCTAGGGAAGTTCTAAAGAGAAATGGGCAGGGTTTTTCCGATCATGAAGGCTCAAAGTGTTGTGAAGAGAAGAGGGAGGAGGTGCCTTTTTATAAGGGAAGAGAGGGGCACCTTTGGAAACCTTTAAAATATTAATTTATAGCAAATCAAAACCCACTTAAAAACAACAAAAAATGACTCATATTCAAAGATAAGATGAGATAGGGTTGTAATATCATCAACCAATTAAATTTAGACTTGTTATAAATTTATTTTAAACCTTATCAACTTGATTTATACTTATTTACTCTTATTTTTGGTAATAAGATTCTAAATTTTAAATTGTTATAAATAATTACTTATGTGTTTTGAATTGTCCATAATTGGATAATATATGTAATTTTCGACCATATAAATTTTAATTTATAATTATTAAATATTTTTGAGATTTTTAAACAATTTTATATTATGTTATTTTTATAGAATAACAATAGTGTCAATTTTGACACTATTCATTTATTTGAATTTAAATAAAATCCACACAGAAGATATGTTAAAAATAAAATATTTAATAAATTAATAATATGTCATATTTATCTAGAAAATTAGTGGAAAACATTAAATAGTTCATATTATATTTATTTTAATATTTTTAAAACCATTTATTTGATATTTCAATCAAAAAATTAATTTCATCATCACTATTGAGTCACCTTTAATGATAATTATTTAATCCCTAAAAATTATAAATAAATTCCCATGATGTATATAATTTTATTTTATTTTTGGAGGCTATTAATTTTTTAATATTCATTAAAATTATCTCTAAATTAAAATTATTATACTTATAAGATTTAAGAGAGTGACATGTTGTCACTTTCTTTGTTTTTAATAATAATTAATTTGTTTTCATGGTAAAAAGTCCATAAAATGTATCTATTCCGACACTTAGGTGATATGGATCTACTTTTAGTCATCCAATAGAATTTGGGCAAGTGTTAGGGTAATTTTATAATCTTATTTTTACCCTTAATTACCCGATTTACCTTTAACTGCAGTAAATAAAAATTATCGTAGTTACTATTCATAATATCAAAAAAAGTAACCTATTAACATAATTTGGACCCACTGAATTCAAATATGGAATCCATTTTTCAAAATTCAAAACACTGATGTTGCAGTAAATAATTTAAAATTAATCCCATTATTAAGAAAATGGTTTTTAAAAGTTACAACATTGCAAATGATTGAAATGTTTTTACCTATGAATTCATGTAAAATTAATGTTAATGACATAAATTATATTAAATAGTATATATATATATTTTTTAATTTAAAATTATTCAATATAATAATATAACCATATAAATTATTGCGATGAAAAAATTTGTTTTTAATTAAAATATAGCATGTTTTTACTATTCATTAAAATATGAAAGTTATCAGAATAATATGAAAATTTTATCCAAAGTAAATTTTTATATCCTGGTTCCAAAGAAGAATTTTATTTTGTCAAATTAAACTTATAAACTTTTCAAAACTAGATTTAAAGTGGGTCTTCCATCAAAAGGTGGCAAAACTACATTTTTTAAAAAATACTTATTTTACCCGAAAGATTTATTTTGTTCTTAAACCATGTTCTAGAAAATGTGTAAGATGAATAATAATGTTATAAAATTAAAAATTTAGTTAATAATATTAATAACGGCTAGTCCATAAAAATATTATAATAATATTTCGTTGTTTAGTGAGACCTGATATTTTGTATTACACACTCTATCGAGGAAGGTCATGATTGCTTATAATGCAAGCCAAGTCAGGGATGCATGTAGTTCAAACTCCCTTTGGTGTTCCGTATAACATAATTCAAAGATTTTTTCATTTGAACATTAAAAAAATATATATAATGTTTCGTTGAATAATTTCTACAAAATGAACATGAAATTGTGTGTAACATGAGCCAAGAATTATGTTGCGTATAACACAAGATAATTTTGGCTTAGTGTACAACATAAGACATTAATGAAACTAAAAAGAATAATTCTCATAAAATCTAGGGTTGTTACATTCTACCCCCCTTAAATTAATTTCACTCTCGAAATTCGTCAGGGTTATAAATGATTTACTACTTGAAATTTTCTTTCATAGAAACCCACATCGTAAAAAGGAATACTAAAACTTAAATTTAATAAGTGAAGTATGAAACACATCGGTTACCCAAATTAACTCATCACTGGGTTTCCACATAG
This sequence comes from Viscum album, assembly GCA_963277665.1. Taxonomy (NCBI): domain Eukaryota; kingdom Viridiplantae; phylum Streptophyta; class Magnoliopsida; order Santalales; family Viscaceae; genus Viscum; species Viscum album. Next base: position 1,247,577,959 of record OY728151.1, on the reverse strand, counting down.
GAGAACATATGTGAAAATATGGATGTGGAAGAGAAACCTAACCATCACGTTTTGATGGAGATTTGTAGAGAACACGGTTATGAAAAATCCAACAATCACAAAGCCATAAATTTTTGTTGATCTAAGGTAAAATATGATCCATCGGATATGAGGACACTAGGAAAAAAAATTCGTTTTCAAGATCATTTCCCTAAAGTTGATGAATTTGAATTAGATGAAATACTTACTTTATTTTGGAACAATGTCACCATTGTCCATGCCTTGAACAATTTCCACATCATCTCATAAAGAAATGAAGTTGAATTTGTCATTCTTGAAGTGTTAGCAGATAATGTGATTGAACGATGGATCATTCCATCTGTCTCAAACATAAGGTTAGAAAAAGTTATCAAATATACATAAGTCCATCTATGGTGAGGTTAATCGTATATGGTACCAAAAATGGACTTATAATTTTTCTATCATACCGCTTATTGATATAAAACTAGTTTTTACTAACAAGCGACTTCCTGTAGGCCAGTGGTAGGAGATAAAGTTTGGTTGCACTTCGGTTGTGGGTTCGATTCCCACAGCCTTGTCCGACGTGACGGGTTGTCGCCCGTCCTATAGGTTTTCCATTTTTTAAAAATACATTATTATAACATCCCATCCATAATATCGGAAAAAGTTCTAGCCTTAAACTATACTTAATTATGTCCAACATAATCCATTCCAATATTTAGGCATATCCAAAATACTTCTATCCGAGATCATTAGAAAACAATTACTATAAATGTCATCTACCGAGCATGTGAATACCATCATTTATCCTCTATATATCATACGATATATCTTTTTGGTCACATTCCAATCATGTGAATACCTTCATCATGTATTCTCTTGAAAAATGAATACCCATTGAACTATTGTGAAAACATGAATGCTGCCAAAAGTTAACTCTTTCCACATACCAAAATCCCAAAATTTCTATATACTGAAACCATTATATAACTTTGTCCTTATATCAATCATGAGCTCATTTTATTTTCTTTTTAACCTTTCAATATGCGAATATCATATTCTTACCAAAAATATTTCAACCACTTTTCATGGTTACCAGAACCATATAATTATTGAAAACCAATACATAGATATTCCAAAATTCCATGATACCATAAATGAGATTCCATGATACTATTTTGAAATCCCATTACATAAACACTTAATCCTTACACAACATAATTTTCATACTCAACATCACAAATAGTTATCTCATGTGACTTTCCTTTATCCTTTGCCTTAATCGGTTGGTCACGTTGATCATCATTAACCCTTGGATTCGGGAATTTATTAGAATAATGCCCCATTTTCTTGCACTTGAAGCATTGAAGTGTTGGTGGAGCGTTCTCTGTAGTCTTTTCTCTATTCACATCATTAGCTACGTTTTTCCCATTACTTCGACACTCAACAGCTCGATGAACTTATTTTCCAAACATAAAACATATTCTAGTACCTTTTAGGCAATCTCCACCATGCTTCTTTCCACACTTTTGGCATAAAGAAACATTCATCTTCTTTTCACCATTGTTCTGAAATTTCTCCTTGAAATCCATGTTTCGTTTTTTGTAAAAACTATGAGATTTCTATGTAGCACTAACTTCCAATTATACCTTGATAGCCAAAAAACACACAATTTCTTCATAGCTACTGGTGTTTCTTATAGCTAATGTCTTTCGATGACTTGGTTTTATGCCACTGAAGAATCAATCAACTTTTCTTTTGGGTTGGATGATAAACCAGATGCATACCTTGAAAGCCTTGTAAAATTTTCTTTGTATATACCAATAGATTCATCATCGTTTTTCTTAATCTCAAGGAAATCCTTTTTCATCTTTTTTCAAAGAATACGAGGGACGTACTTATTGAAAAATATGTTCTTGAACTCATACCATTCCATGGATTCAATTTCATCTCGAGGCCTTGTATTCTTAATTAGAGTCCACCATTTATCTTATTCACCTTCTAAACGGTAAATATCTAGAATGAATTTTTCATGTTCCAAACAACGATGTATGGAAAATATATTTTCAATGGAACTGATCCATTGTTCAGCAACAAGTGGATCAGAAGACCCACTGAAAGATGTTGGACGTAGCCTCATGAAGGACTCAATAGAATATTGTTCCCTTCTCTCATCATTTAGAAGTACAGAAGGATTAATATCTTGTGTAACTATAACAATATGATTTTTCACTCCATCTCCCAAAACATTGGATTGTTCTGGAGGAAAATAATTTCATTGTGCATTACATTGATCAACACGGTTCCTTCGGGTTCTAGCCATCGTCTAAAACCCAAAAAAATAGTGTGGGAGGCAAAAATCATGATGGGGGAAAACAACCTAATAAAGGGGTAGTACCTTCAATATATAACATCTTAGGTTTAATTCTATGATCTTTACCATAATTCTAGGACTATAACCTATACTTATACTTAACCTTAGGGACATCCCTAGATATACCTTAGAAATATCTCCCGGGATCTCACTAACGTTTTTCGGATCCTTGTTTCCAAAGGTTAACTAAACCTTTCCTCTAATACCAACTGTAGAGACCCAAATCGTGACATACATGGACATTATATTACCTTTGTGGAATACTTAATATATAAGAAAAACCAACACTCATGTATTGTAATAGTTTAGTATCTTTGGAAACTCAGAACAGAATCTTCTAATCATGGTGAAAGATCCTCAAAATCTCCCATAAAGATTTTCCCCTTTTGTTTTCTTACCTAAAACCTTTCTTTATATCCATGGGAAATGAAAACATATAAAGGGTGATCTCAAATGCTCATTCATGGTAAGCATGGAGAAAATAAACAAAACATATACATTTGAACTTAAAAACATTAACATGATGTTTAAACATCAAATTCATGAGAAATGACATAAAACATGGAAGTACATAAGGCATAGATCATAATGGAACATCAATAATGATAAAGTATCATGGGAATAAAACATGTAATTGTTCTAAACCTTTATGCACATTATATGATTTCCATAGTATCCAAGGCATTGCTTCCAAGTCCATCATAGTGGTCAATGCCCCTTAATGAATTGAGTTCACTCCTCATTCCAATCCTGTATCAATGAATCGTATTAACTTTTCAATCCAGCCATGTCTATATCATGAGATATAAATCTTTAACCAATGCATTGGATGGAGATATAGGTCCCACCCATCTCATGATGAAATCATTCAATCCTGTGCCGCCAAATATACATAAATCATTCATTCAAGCCCAATATAAAAAATGGGTTTCATAAACGTCCTCCCATCATAACGTAATCCATACAAAACAAATTTATATCATTTCATCATAAGAAAAGTGAAACCATGTAAATAGTAGATAAATTATACTTGAAAAATAATCATACTAAATAATTTCCTCTTATATGAAAAATAGTTTTGACAAAACACATGAAATGAATTCTTGAGGAAAATATAATTTCTACTTCAAAATCATTTCCTTTTCACAAAATGCCATGAAATTTTAGAAGAAAAGGATTTTTTTAAAAATAATCATGAAATATTGTAGAGGAAGATTTATTGAAAATAAGGCTTTATGAAACCGTACAAATCTGTTCATGCCGTATAAGCTAAAAAACATTCTTCTTGTTCTTTTGCAGGAAAAGTCAAAAAGTACCTCCTATGGTAGAGAAAAGAAATAGTCCTTACATACTACGTAGTAAAATTCAACAAAGGGTAAAAAGGAAATTAAACATACATGAATCCATTTTTAGAAAATAGGGAAATGGATGATAAATATAACTCCAGTAAATACTTATAAATAAACAATCTCGGATAAAAACAAGATTGGAAAGGTTGTCCCTTACCTTATTTTTGATATACTTTGTATGTATCCGAACCTCCTATATAATGATTTAAATAATGTCATTTACTTGTTACAGAATCATATTCATTGTTATGATATCATATCTAGTTCACTTATGACTTTATATTACCCGTTCTTTTGTAAATTCCATTTTAAAGCAGCGTTTTGTGTAAAATCGTTTCATTTATCGTACATGTTTTGATTTTTTGTTCTTGATATTATTACTTATATCCTGATTTACATATTTCCAGAATGTAAAAAATGATTTATATATTATATAGTTTTAGTATATAAATATATATGATAGATCAATAAATGGAATGAAATACATAGTTCATGGAGACGGTAGGTCGTACATATGCATGAACACTGTTTTCATTTCCTTAATGAATTGAATGGAATTAAGTAAATGAAAAAAATATTTACATAAATCCAGTATCATTATTATGTAATATATTTCATGATTTTATTATATATACATTATAACAATACAGTAATGGTTAATCATGGAAAATGAATCTAATCGTGTTTATGGAGACGGTAGTCCGTACGTACACACAAGCGATGATATCATTCCCATTATTATTGAATGGAGTTTGAGTGGAAGATATAATATAATATAATCAGTATGATGTTATAATAAACATATATAGTTATTCTCTAAACCATTACACACATCCAAGTAAGGTGGTGGTGGAAAAACTGATGACACCACAGTATGGAGACGGTATTCTGTACGTACGCACACACGATGATTTCATTTTCCGTGGGATGGATAGAAGGTGAAATGGGGTTTCTCATATATATATAATATCATAATAGTATATTAGTGATACTTATTGTATTACTTTACAATGAAACAACTAAAGAATAGGATGTTTAAGAAGAAAGAAACTTGAATGAATCGGTAGAAGAGATTACCTCTTCTTCGACGCACCTCCTTTAAGCTTCCTCTTAAGGGACTAGAGTTGGTCTTCTAAGAAGACCAGAACCTCCAAAATGTTTCTAGGGAAGTGGAGAAAAGAAATTTTCAGGGGTTGTCAGAACTTTAATTCTCAAGGCATTGTAAAGCGGAGAGGGAGGAGGTTCCCTTTTATAAGGGAGGAGAGGGGCACCTTTGGAAACCATAAAAATATTCAATTATAATAAATCAAACCCCACATAAAAACAAAAAAAATGACTCATATTAGAATATTAAATGATATAGGGTTGTAAAATCATCAACCAATAAAATTTAGACATGTTTTAAATTTATTTTAAACCATATCAACATGATTTATCCTTATTTAATATGTTTAATTTTATTTGTGTTAATAAGATTCTAAATTTTAAATTATTATAAATAATTACTAATGTGATTTTAATTGTCCATAATTGGATAATTTATTACATTTAAGACTATATAAATTTATTTTATAATTTTTAAATATTTCTGTGATTTTTAACCAATTTTCTATTATGTTATTTTTATAAAATAACAATAGTGTCAATTTTGACATTATTCATTTATTTGAATTTAAATAAAATCCACATCGAAAATATGTTCAAAATAAAATATTTAATAGATTCATAACATGTCATTTTTATCTATAAAATTAGTGGAACACATTAAATTGTTTATATTATATTTATTTTAATATGTTTAACACCATTTATTTGATATTTCAATCAATAAAATAATTTCAACATTCACATTTGTATAACCTTTAATGATAATTATTTAATCCCTAAAAATTCTCAATAAATTCCCATGATGTAGATAATTTTATTATATTTCTGGAGACTATTCATTTTTGATGATTCATGAAGTTTATTACTAATTTAAAATTATTATAATTATAAGATTTAAGATAGTGACATGTTGTCACTTTCATTGGTTTTAATAATAATTAAATTATTTTCATGGTCAAGAGTCCATAAAATGAATATATTCTAAACCTTAGGTTATATGGGTCTACTTTTAGTCATCCAATAGAATTTTGGCATTTGTTAGGGTAATTTCATAATATTATTTTTAACCTTAATTACCCGAATTACCAATAACTACAGTAAATAAAAATTACAATAGTTACTATTCATAATATCAAAAAAAAGTAACCTATTAACATAATTTTGACCCGATGAATTCATATATGGAATCCATTTTTAAAAATTCAAAACACCGAAGTTGATGTAATTAATTTAAAGTTAATCCTGTTGTTAAGAAAATGGGTTTTTAATGTTAAAACATTGGCAAAGATTGAAATGTTTTTACCTATGAATTCATTATAAAATTAACGGTAATGACATAAATTATATTAAATGGTAAAAATATATTTTATTTATAACTTAAAACCATTAAATATTATAATTTAACCATTTAAATTATTGCGATGAAAAAAGTTGTTTTTAATTAAAATATAGCGTGTTTTTACTATTCATTAAACTATGAAAGTTATTAGAATAATATGAAAATTTATCCAAATTAAATTTTTATATCCTAACTCCAATGAATAATTTTATTTTTCCAAATTGAACTTATAAACATTTCAAAACAAGATTTAAAGTTGGCGCGCCATCAATGGGCGGCAAAACTGCATTGTTTTAAAAATACCTATTTTACCCAAAAAAATTATTTTTTTCTCATACCATGTTCTAGAAAATTTGTAAGATGAATAATAATGTAATAAAATTCAAATATTAGTTAATACTATTCATAATATCTAGTCCATAATAATATTATACCAATATATCATTGTTTAGTGAAACCCGATATTACGTACTACACACTCTATCGAGGAAGGTCGTGGTTGCGTGTAATACAAGAAAAGTTAGGGATGTGTGTAGTGAAAGCTCCATTTTATGTTGTTTATAACATAATTCATATCTTATTTCATTTATACATTAAAAATATATATACTTAATGTTGCGTAGAATAATTTCTACAAAACGAACTTGAAATTGTGTGTAATACGAGCGAAGAATATTGTTGTGTATACTACGGGCTACTAGGATCTTGCGTATAGAACAATATAATTTTAGTTTAGCATAAAACATAAGAAATCAACGAAATTAAAAAGGATAATTCTCATAAAATATCTAGTTGATACATTCTACCCCCTTAAAATGAATTTCGCCCCCAAAATTCGTCGGGGTTATAAATGGTTTACTACTTGAAATATTCTTTCATAGAAACCCACATCGTAAAAAGGAATACTAAAAATTAATTTTAATAAGTTAAGTATGAAACATATCGGTTTCCCAAATTAACTCATCACTAGGTTTCCACATAGGAGAACATAGGTGAAAATATGGATATGGAAGAGAAACCTAACCATAAAGTTCTTATGGAGATTCATAGAGAACATGATTATGAAAAAGACAACAATCACAAAGCCATACATTTTTGATGATCTAAGGAAAAATCAGATTCATCGGATATAAGGACACTAGGTCAACATTTTTGGTTTTCCAGATCATTTCCCTAAAGTTAAAGAATTTGAATTAGAAGAAATACTTACATTATTTTTTTACAATCTCACCGTTGTTCGTGCCTTGAACAATTTCCACTTCATATCTTAAAGAAATGATGTTTAATTTATCATTCATGATGTGTTAGTAGATCATGTGATAGAATGATGGTCATTGAATCTGTCTCAAATAGAAGGATAGAAAAAGTTGTCAAATATACATCAGTCCATCTATGATGAGGTTAATCGTATATGGTTCCAAAAATGGACTTATACTTTATCTATCATACCACTTATAGAAATATAACTAGTTTCTATTTACCAGGGACTTCCTGTAGGCCAGTGGTAGGCGATAAATGCATGTCTCACTTCGGTTGTGGGTTCGATTCCCACAGCCTTGTCTGACGCGATGGGTTATCGCCCGTCCTGTTGGTTGTCATTTGTTCAAAACTACATTATTATAAAATCCCATCAATAATATTGAAAAAAGTTCTATCCATAAAAAACACTAACTTATGTTCAACATAATCCATTCCAATATTTCGGATTATCCAAAATACTTCTATCCAAGCTCATAATGAAAACAATTACCAGAAATTTCATCTACCGAGCATGTGAATACCATCATTTATCCCCCATATATCATACGATATATCTTGTTGGTCACATTGAAAACATGTGAATACCTTCATCATGTGTTCTCTTGAAAAATTAATACCCATTGAAGATTGGTGAAAACATGAATGCTGCCAAAAGTTAACTATTTCCACATACCAAAATCCCAAAATTTCTATATACTCAAACAATGATATAACTTTGTCTTATATCAGTCATGAGCTCATTTAATTTTCTCTTTATCCTTTCATTATGAGCATATCATCTTCTTACAAAAAAATATTTCAGTCACTTTTCATGGTTACTGGTACCATATAATTATTGAAAACCAATACATAGATATTCCAAAATTCCACGATAACATAATTGAGGTTCCATGATACTCTTTCGAAATCCCATTACATAAACACTTAGTCATTACACTACATCATTTACATACTCAACATCACAAATAGTGATCGCATGTGACTTCAATATATCCTTTTCCTTAAGAGGTTGCTCACATTGATCATCATTAACCCTTGGATTAGGGAATTGATTAGCATAATTCCGCATTTCCTTGCACTTAATGCATTAAAGTGTTGTTGGAGAGTTCTATGTAGTCTTTTATATTTTCACATCATTAGCTACCTTTTTCCCATTGCATCGACACTCAAATTCTCGATGAAATTCTATTCCACACTTAAAAAACATTTTCTTGTACCTTTTAGGCAATCTCCACCATGCTTATTTCCACACTTTGAGCATAAAGAAACATTCATCTTCTTTTCACCATTGTTCTGAGATTTCTACTTGAACTCCATCTTTCTTTTTTTGTCAAAACCATTAGATGGATATGTAACACCAACTTCCATTTCTACCTTGATAGCACAACGCGCAATTTCTTCATAGCTACTGAAGTATCTTATAGCTAATGACCTTCGAAGACTTAGTTTTAAGCCACTGAAGAATCGATCAACTTTACTTTCGGGTTGGATGATAAAGTCAGATGCATACCATGCAAGCCCGGTAAAATTTTCTTCGTATATACCAACAGATTCACCATCCTTTTTCTTATGCTCAAGAAAATCATTTTCCATCTTTGTTCGAAGAATACGAGGGATGTACTTATTGAAAAATATGTTCATTAACTCATCCCATTCCATGGATTCAATTTCATCTAGGGGCCTCTTAATCTTAATTAGAGTCCACCATTAATGTGCTTCACCTTTTAAATAGAAAATAGACATAATGAATTTTTCATGTTCTGAACAATGAAGTATGGATAATATCTTTTAAATGGTACTGATCCATTGTTCAGCAACAAGTGGATCAGAAGACCCACTAAAATATGGTGGACGTTGCCTCATGAAGGACTCAATAGAATATTGTTCCATTATCTGCTCATTTGGAAGTCCAGAATGATTCTTAGATTGTGTAAGTATTGTGATAAGATTTTTCACTCCATCTCCCATAACATTGGTTTGTTCAGGAGTAAAATCATTGCATTTTCCATTACATTGATCGACACATTTCCTTCGGGATCAAACCATCGTCTAAAACCCAAAAATAATAGTGTGAGAGGAAAAAATCATGCTAGGGAAAACACCATAATAAAGGGGGAGTACCATAAATATATAACATCTTAGGTTTAATTATATGATCATTACTATAATTCTAGGACAATAACCTATACTTATACTTTACCTTAGGGACATCCCTAGACATACCTTAGAAATATCTCCAGGGATCTCACTAATGTTTTTCGGATCCTAGTTTCCTAAGGTTAACTAAAAATTTCTTCTGATACCAACTTTGTAGACCCAAAGCTTGACGTACATGGAAATTACATTACTTTTTTAGAATACTTAATACATAAAAAAACCAACACTCAAGGATTGTAACAGTTTAGTGTCTTTTGTAACTCAGAACATAATCTTCCAATCATGGTGAAAGATCTTCAACATATCCCATAAAGATCTCCCCCTTTTGTTTACTTACCAAAAACCTTTATTTAAATCCTGGGGAAAAGAAAACAAATAAACGGTGAGCTTAAATGCTCAGTATGGGTATGCATGGAGAAAATATAACAATCCACATACATTTGAACTTAAAAACATGATCATAATGTTTGATCATCAAAATCATGAGCAATGACCTAAAACATGGAAGTACATAAGGCATAGATCATAATGGTATATCAATCATGATAAAGTAGCATGAGAATAAAACATGTAATTGTGGAAAACCATTAATAAATTGATATGATTTCCATAGTATCCAAGGAATTTCTTCCAATACCATTATAGTAGACAAATTCCCTTACTGAATCGAGTTCACTCATCGTTCCAGTCTTGTATCACTGATCCAGATTAACGTGCCAGTACAACCATGTCTATCTCATGAGATATAAATCTTTACCCAATGCATTGGTGGTAGATATAGGTCCCACCATCTCATAATGAAATGATTCATTAACATGCCACAAAAAAACATAAATCATTCATTCTAACCCAATAAATAAAATGGGTTTCATAAACATCATCCCATCATAACATAATCCATATAAAACAAAGGGATATCATTTCATCATAAGAAAATTGAAATGATGTAAATCATAGAGAAATTATAATTGAAACATAATCATCGTAAATAATGTCATCTTATAAGAAAAATAGTTTTGACAAAACACTTGAAATGAATTCTTGAGGAAAATATCCTTTCTTCTTCAAAATCATTTTCTTTTCACAAAATGCCATGAAATTTTAAAAGAAAAGGATTTTGTTGAAAATAATCATGAAATATTATTGAGGAAGCTTCATGAAAATAAGGCTTTATGAAACCGTAAAAATATATTCATGCCGTATAAGTAAAAAAACATTCTTCTTGTACTTTTACTGAAAAGTCAAAAAGTACATCGCACGATAAAAAAATAAATATTCCTTACATACCATGTTATAAAAGTAAAAAATGGGTAAAAAGGACTTTAAACATACATGAATACATTTTTATAAAACAGGGACATGAATTATAAATATAACTCCGGTAAATACTTATGAATAAACAATCTCTGATATAAATGAGATTGGAAAGGTTATCCCTTACCTTATGTCTGATATGCTTCGTATGAATTCGAACCTCCTGTATAATGATTTAAATAATGTCATTGACTTATTACAGAATCATATTCATTGTTATGATATCATATATGGTTCACTTATGACTATATATTACACGTTCTTTTGTAAATTCCATGTTAAACCGACGTTTTGGGTGAAATCATTTCATTTATCGTACATGTTTCAATTTTTTGTTCTTGTTATTATTACCTATATCATGATTTACTTATTTCCAAAATTTAAAACCTGATTAATATATTATATATATTCAACATATAAATATATGTGATATATCGATAAATTGAATGAAATACACTGTTCATGGAGACGGTAGGTCGTACGTACGCATGAATGCTGATTTCGTTTCCTTATTGAATTGAATGGAATTAAGTAAATGAAACATATATGTACATAAATCCAATATCACTATTATTTAATATCTTTCATGATTTTATTATATATACTTTTTAATCATACATGAATGGTTAATCATGGATAATGAATCTCATCGCGTTCGTGGTGACGATAGTCCGTACGTACGCACGAGTGATGATATCATTCCCATAATTATTGAATAGAATAGGCATGGATGATATAATATCTCAGAATTAGTATGATTTTATAATAACCATATATAGTTATTATTTACACCATTATACCTATCCAAGTAAGGTGGTGGTGGAAAAACTAATGACACCACGGTGTGGAGACGGTATTCCATACGTACGTATGCCCGGGGATTTCGTTTTCTGTAGGATGGATAGTAGGTGAAATGGGGTTGTTTGATTTTTATAATATCATATTAGTATATTATTGATACTTATTGTATTAAATTACAATGAAACATCTAATGAAGAGGATGCTGAAGAAGAAAGAAACTTGAAAGAATCAGTAGAAGAGATTACCTCTTCTTCAACGTACCTCCATTAAGCTTCCTCTTAAGGGAATAGAGATGGACTTTTGAGAAGACCAGAACCTCAAGAATGTTTCTAGGGAAGTGGAGAAAAGAAATAGAAAGGGTTTGGCTCCGCATGATGGATTAATGTGTTGTGAAGATGAGAGGGAGGTGGTGCCCTTTTATATGGGAAGAGAGGGGCACCTTTCGAAACCTAAAAAATATTAATTTATAATAAATCAAAACCCACATAAACACCTCCAAAAATGACTCATATTAAAATATTAGATGATATAGTGTTGTAATATAATCCAACAATAAATCTTAGACAGTTTTTAAATTTATTGTAATCCTTTTCCATTTTATTTATCCATATTTAATCTGTTTAATTTTATTTGTGGTAATAAGATTATAAATTTTAAATTGTTATAAATAATTACTTATGTTTTAGGAATGGTCCATAATTGGATAGTTTATGACATTTTAAGCCATATAAATTTTAATTTATAATTTATAATTTTTTTTCTGATTTTTAAACAATTTTATATTTTGTTTTGTTTTATGAAATAACAATAGTGTCAATTTTAACACTATTCATTTATTTCAATTTAAATAAAATCCACAAATAATATATGTTTGAAATAAAAGATTTAATAGATTCATTACATGTCATATTTATCTATAAAATTAATTTAATACATTAAATAGTTCATATTATATTTATTTTAATATTTTTAAAACAATTTATTTTATATTTCAATCAATAAAATAATTTCAACATCACTTTTGTGTCACCTTTAATTATAATTATTTAATCCCAAATAATTTTAAATAAATTCCCATGATGTAGATAATTTTATTATATTTCTGGAAACTATTCATTTTTTATGTTTCATGAATTTTATCACTAAATTAAAATTATTATAATTATAAGATTTAAGAGAGTGACATGTTGTCAAATTCTTTGGTTTTAAAAATAATTAAATTATTATCTTGGTCAAAAGTCCATAAATAGAATCTATTACAACACATAAGTGATATGGGTCGACTTGTAGTCATAAAATATAATTTGGGAATGTTTTAGGGTAATTTTATAATCTTATTATTACCCTTAATTACCCGATTTATCCTTAACTGTAGTAAATAAAAATTACCGTAGTTACTATTCATAATATCAAAAAAATAAAAGTAACCTATTAAAATAATTTGGACCCACTAAATTCAAATATGGAATCCATTTTTAAAAATTCAAAACAAATAAGTTGTAGTAATTAATTTAAAATTAGTATTAATGTTAAGAAAATGAGTTTTAAAAGTTAAAACATCTCTAACGATTGAAATGCTTTTACCTATGAATTAAATGTAAAATTAATGGTAATGACATGAAATATATTAAATGGTAAAAATATATTATATTTATACATTAAAAAAATTCAATATTATTATTTAACCATATAAATTATTGTGATGAAAAAAGTTGTTTTTAATAAAAATAGTGTGTTTTTACTATTCATTAAAATATGAAAGTTATCAGAATAATATGAAAATTTTATCCAAAGTAAATTTTTATATCCTGATTCCAATGAAGAATTTTATTTTTTCAAATTGAACTTATAAACATGTCAAAAACTAGATTTAATGTGGGTGCGCCATCAAAAGGAAGCTAACTGCATTTTTTGAAAAATACTTATTTTACCTAAAAAATTTATTTTGTTCTCAGACCGTGTTATAGAAAATGTGTAAGATGAATAATAATGTTATAAAATTAAAATTTTAGTTAATAATATTCATAAAGGCTAGTCCATAATAATTTTATTACAAAATATCATTGTTTAGTGAAACTCGGTATTGCGTACTACACACTATATCAAAGAAGGTCGTGATTGCGCGTAATGCAAGACAAGTCAGGGATGCGTGTAGTGCAAGATCCATTTGGTGTTTCTTATTACATAATTCAAAACATATTTCATTTATACATTAAAAAAAATCTATACTTAATGTTGCATAAAATAATTTCTACAAAATGAAATTGAAATTGTGTGTAACACGAGCCAAGAATAGTGTTGTGTATACTACAAGCTTATACGGTGTTGCGTATAGCACAAGATAGTTTCCGTGTAGCGTAAAACACAAGATATCAATGAAATTAAAAATATTAATTCTCATAAAATCTCAGGTTGTTACAGACTACCTTCCTGATACAGGGTGATCAATCCCCTTCCCACACTCAGCATCAACCTCTAACTCACATCAATACCCGGCTGCTGAGTGTTCATCTGTCACATTTGTATATGTCCAAACCTTCCACAAGACCGACCCTAGACTAGAGTTCAAAGAAAAATTTCCCTAAATGTTCCCCAACCTACCAAAATAATAGCAAAACCCCTGATCCCCACCATGGGATACAGACCCTCTCTTACGACTATTCTTCACACAATCACATTGTTGGAAACTTACAAACTGAAGCTTCCATCCCTTGTAGGATATACCATATGTCTACCTGGTTGTCACCATAAGCACTCCCCCTGATGCTCCCAGTTGGATACCATCTGTGATAAGGGCCCAGTTCACTACCTCTACAAACCTCTTCAAATGAAAGTTGTTCACATGAGACCTAATCCCAAGCCTAACCACATCATGATACTGTTTTCCATTGTCTTTTCATCTCAATCCATTTTCAGAAATATTCTTATCCAGTCAGTGAAATGAATAGCATAATCCATCACTGACAGAGCCCCGTGACTCAAACTCATAAACTTTGCATCCTTCTCGTACCTCATGGGTACTAGGTAGTAATGTTCCAAAAACATTTCCCATAAATCCTTCCACTCCATTCCTTTAGCCTTATCCGTCTGAATATAATATCCCAAAAATGGTTGTCCTGGACCCTTAAAATGTAGGCTAATAAGTTGAACATCTTCTCAAAACGAATATCCAAATGATCAGGAAAATTCTTGATAGAATCTATCCAAAACTCTGCTGTATATAGCCTACCCTCTCTGGTAATGGTCGGAGGGTGCTGCAGTTGAAACTCCTTGGTCATCTCGAACAAACTCAGCACAACCCACCCCAAGTACTATTCTATAATTTCCATAAAACGATAAATATTTTTCAAGAATGACTCTTCCCTATTATCTTGAACTATCGGATTGACATCCTCCACTACTGGGGGAGCATTCTCAGCAATTTCCTCCTATCACCCAACAGACACACATCTTCATGGTGAAATTTCTCTACAATTCCAATCACAATCTTTATTACACAATCCATAAAAATTTGAAAAATATAAGGAAGGATCTTAATTATCCACCAACAAAACATTTCACATAAACAACCCAAATTGGTCTAATCACACTCAGTACAATAACCTCTACCATCCCTACCTAGGTCTTGGCTAACACAAGGTAACTAACTCACACAACAACAAGCCTTACCTCCTATATTATTTCAAAAATATTCTCACATCAATAATTATTCCCAAAACATTTCATTTCACATATCGCCCTTTATGAATCAGAATTCCATAATTTTCCTTTTACATTGTTCTGCCATTTTTCGTATTTGTATATTTTCATTAGAACTAATTTTCATCATTTTCAGGAAAATAATATTCACTCTACCCAATATGTCCCACACACATGTCTCGTGTTTGTGTGTGCCTACCATGATGCATGTCACTTATATACATAGGATCCTAAAAGGATGCATGGATGTGCAACCTAGTGTCATTCCATCAATGAGAGAAATATCATAAAACAATCACATGACACCGCATGTATGTCACCCAATAGTGAAATATCATTATATTTAACAACACACAACAATAAAAATAATTCCCACCCTAGGTGACTTTGGATTCCCCCCTATTTTGGATAGATACTTCCAAGAATGAGTTAATTAAAAATTCTTGACACCTTCTTAATCCCATTTTAACCCTTCCCAATAGTAATTCATAGAAAAAACATCCCTCTAAATCGACCTCAGATTCATTAAACTGGTGCCCTGAGGCGATTCGTCACATGACCTCAAGTGCACCTCCCCATACGCCATCATTTTCTAACTATATACGAGGTTCTAGATTTGTCACACATTGAGACTATATGCTCTTAAAAATAATCTATAATATAAAACATATTAAATGTAACACCAGAGAATTTTATGTGAAATATTTTGTTTTTATGTTATATAAATCATCAAAGGAATCTTTCACCAACACTGGCTTGGCTTGCTTTACACGCAACTGCGGCCTTCCTTGATAGCTTGTGTCATACGCAATACCGAGTTTCACTAAACAATGATATGCTATTAAAATATTATTAAAACTAGCCGTTATGAATATTAATAACCACTTTTTGAAATTTTATAAATTTTATTTTTCGACATGGACTTCATTTTTGGATTCGGAATATCGAAATTAGCCTAGGGTGAAATTTTGGTATTTTTCTGAAAACTTTCAATTTTTGATGAATAGTGAAACCACTAAGTGGTAGTTAAAAATACATAATTTTTCATAAAACTTAATTTCACTACTTCTGTGAGTGTAATTTCGAAAATCCGAGAGACACGGTTGATGTCAGTAAGTAATGTGTGGTTCAATGAGAAGAAAATAATTTTTTTGGTGAATAGTAACTTTTTACTTTTTTTACCACTGTTAAAAGTAAATAGGGTAATTAAGGATAAAAATGATATTATTATTACCCTAACACATGTCCTAATTCAATTGGACAAGTGTAATTCGACCAAAAACAACCTTAGGAATAAAATATGACCATTTAGGCCCACTTGGATTAGATTAGGACAATTATTATTAATTTATTTAAAGAAGGGTTAAAATAGTTAAAATCAATGTTTAATAAGTAAATAATTTTTAATATGGGGTTATACATAAGATAAATTCGACTATAAATATTCATTAGAAATATAAAAAGATTTCTTACATAATGGTATTTTATTTGTAATTTTTAGAAATTAGATAATTTAATTTATTTATGACACAAAGATGATGCAGTAATTATCTTATTAATGAAATAATGACATAATTGATGTTATAAACACAACAATAAATGTAATTTGAGACTTTTTATGAATTCCACTAATTTTATTGATTAATATGACATGTTAGTATTGATTTAATAAACTTTTTTTGAACTAATAATTCTCCTATGAGTTTTAAAATAATAAATTACTAAATAGTGTCAAAATTGACATAAAATAGTTTTTAAAACAAATATTATATTAGTAATTGTTATTTTATTCCTAAAAATCTAAGGTTAGGCCAAATGACATAGATAATGTTTTATATATTAATAATAAACAACTTGGGGTTCGTTTGGCTGCTTATAGTACGTTTATTAAACTTATAGTGTAATAAAACAAGAAGACACGGTAAAAGTTAAATTATCTAACTTAATGTTAAATCTAAATGATAAGGTCAAAATTGATACCTAAACTTGTCTAAATTATATTGGATGAGATTATTTCGACCCCTACCCACCTTAGATTTGAAATATATTAATTTGGAGCTATTAAAAACCGAATTTGACTTTATAATAAAATAATATTTTTAGTTATTCCAAAGGTGCCCCTCTCCTCCCTTATAAAAGGGAACCTCCTCCCCCTATTCCTCACACCACTTTGAGCCTTCAAGATTGGACAAACCCTGAAAATTTCTTCTCTCCACTTCCCTAGAAACATCATAGAGGTTCTGGTATTCTTCAAAGACCTATTTTAGTGCCCTAAAAGGAGGTCTCAAAGAAGAACTTCAAAGAAGAGGTAATGTCCATTACCGATTCTTTCATCTTTATTTCTTCTTCCACTTCTTCTTATTTAGTTATTTAATTATGAAGTAATAAAATGAGTATCACTAATATATTGATATGTTATTATAAGTATGAAACAACCCTATTTCACCATCTATCCATCCTACGGAAAAAGAAATCACCGCGCGTGCGTACGTAAGAAATACCGTCTCCACGCCGTGGTGTAATCTATTTTCCACCACCACCTTACTTGGATGGGTATAATGGTGAAAATAATGACTATATATTACTATTATAAAGTGATATTAATTATGAAATAGTATACATACATTCCAACACAATTCCACAATCATTGGAACGATATCATCACTCGTGCGTACGTACGGAATACTGTCTCCATGATGTGATGTGACTCGTTCTACATGATCTTCATTTCATAATGATTATATAAATTAATTGAATGAATGAATATGATATATATTACAATAATACCATTCTGGAAATTAGGTATCTATAACCTAAAGAGAAGAATAAGAATTTATTCCACAAAACACGCATAAGAACAAAAAGTTATAAACACCCGAATAACAAGTAGCAATGAAATATTACTACTAAGAAGATAAGAATATGACCATATATGATATCATAAAAATAAGTATTATTATCTAATAAGTCAATAACATTATTTAAATCATTATACAGGAGGTTCGTACACGTACAAAGCATATCGGATCTAAGGTAAGGGAAATATCACAATCTCATTTTTATCCGAGATTGTTTATACTTTAGTATTTACTAGGTTTTATTTTATCATCCGCATCCATGTTTCCTCAATATGTAATATTATTTCCATCCAAATAAAATTGTTTAAATCCAATTTTACCCTTCGGTGTGTTTTTAGTAAAGGATATGAAAGGAATCTTTTGTCTTTTTTCGTACGAGGTACTTTTTGACTTTTCCGACAAAAGTACGAAGATTGTTTTTTTAACTTATACGGCATGAATGGGTTTTTAAAAAATTATTTCCAATAAGATTCCTCTACAATTATTCAAGTTTATTTTTAATCAACATCTTTTAGTTTAAAATTTAATGAAATGTTAAGAAAGGAAAAATGTTTTTGAAGTAGAAAGGATATTTTCCTCAAGAATGGAGTTCAAGTGTTTTATCAAAATTATTTTTCCATCTAAGATAATGTAGGGTTCTAATTCTATCCCTATCATTACATTGATTTGATTATGTTGTGATGGAATTATTTTTATGAATTCATTTATCTTATATGAATTGTTTTATGATGTCACGACGTATAAGAATTCCATTTTTATTACATGGGTTATGCAATGATGTATGATTTATGATTTTGTGGCACACATAAGAATGGTATCATTATGAGATGGGTGGGACCTGTATCTCCCTCCAATGAATTGGGTAATGATTTTATATGTCATGAGATAGACATGGCTGGAACGGTAGGTTATACCGGTTTAGTGAAAAAGGACTAAAACGAGGAATGAACTCGGTTCAGAAATGGACTTTGTCCACTAAGATAGTCTTGTCAATGAGTCTTGACTAACAAGAAATGATTCTCTATGATTATGTGTGTATTCTACAAAGTTTCATGTTTTATGTTATGATTATTGGGATTCCATTTCACTACAATGATTTATCCCATGTTATGAAATTATTCTCTCCTTTGCAGGTTATGATTTCAAAAAGTTATGTTCTTATGAATATGATGTGATTGATATTTCTTTTGTTTACCCTTACTGAGCATTTGACCTCACCCTTTTGTATTTTTTCTTTCCCCGGGTCAGGAAGAACGTTATTTAGTAAGATATGTCAAAAGGGACTAGAGATATGATGAAATAAATGGGAGACGGTGTAGATGCTTTATCAACCAGTTGTTTATGTTTCCCAGTTTCTAAAGACACTATACCTATACGGTCCTTTTGTGGTTTTCTTATATGTTGTAATAAGTATGCTTCAATTTTGAAGTATTAATAATGTATGTAAAGTATGGGTCATTATAGTTGGTATCAGAGGAAAGGTATAGTCAACCTTTAGAAACTAGGATGTGAAAGCCTTAGTAAGAACCCTAAGGATAAGTCTAAGAATAGAACACAATCTTAGTGTTTTAGAAATGGCCATGAATAACCTAGGATAAGACCTTAAGTGTGAAATTTTATTCTTGATTATGTGGTTTTCTTATTATAATTCGTGTTGCTCACACTATGCTTCTTGGTTTTAGTCAATGGTTGGAACCCGAAAGAACCGTGTTAATGCGGAATGCGACGGGCAATGCAATGATTGTCCCCCTGAGCAACCAAATGTTATGGGAGCTAGAATGAAAAATCTTGTATCCATGCTCACACAACTTTCTCAAGCTATGAATCATGCAAGACATCCAAACAAGCAAAGGAAGGAGAAACATTCTGTTGAATCCTTCATGAGACAGCGTCCACCTTCTTTCAGCGGGTCTACTGATCCATTAGTTTCTGAACAATGGATTAGTACTAATGAAAATATATTTTCAGTTCTTCAATGTTCTGAGCATGAAAAATTCATCTTAGCAGTGTATCGTTTGGAAGGTGATGCTGATCAATGGTGGAATCTTATTAAGAATATGAGGCAAAGGGATGAAATTGAGTCCATGGAATGGGATGAGTTCAAGAACTTATTTTTAAATAAGTACTTACCTTGTATTCTCTGAACAAAGATGGAGAAAGAGTTTCTTGAACTGAAGCAAAAGGATGATGAATCTGTTGGTACCTATGAAGCAAATTTTACAAGACTTGCAAGGTACGCTTCAAGAATTATTATCCAACCTGAGAGTAAGATCGATCGATTCTTTAGTGGCTTAAAACCAAGTCTTCAAAGGGCCTTAGCCATAAAGGACTTCAATAGCTATGAGGAAATCATTCGATGTGATCTCAAAGTTGAGATGGAGATTGGAGTAACCAATCAGTCATATGGGTTTGATAAGAAGAGGAAGATGGAATTCAAAGGAAAATCTAAAGAGCACACTGAAAAGAATATGAGCTTTCCCTTATGCTCAAACTATGGAAATAAACATGGATGGAGTTGTCTTAAAGGGAAAATTAAATGTTTCAAATGTGGAAAGGAAGGTAATCGGGCATTTGAATGCCGCGATGATGGGAAGAAGATTTCTAATGCTGCAAATAAAGGAAGGGATACACAGGATGAACCTACTACACTTCAATGTTTCAAGTGCAAGGAGATAGGACATTATGCCAATAAATACCCTAATCCAAGGGTTGATGATGATGGTCGACGTCAACAAACTATTAAGGCTAAAGACAAAGGAAAGTCACTTGCAATTTCTATCAGTGATGTGGAGTACGATAACGATGTGGTGAAAGGTACACTTACCATCCACTCTAAAGTAGCAAATGTTTTATTTGATTCTGGATCCACCCAATCTTTTATTTCTGAAGAATTTTCTAAGGGTATCACCATATTAACTCAACAATTAGATGTTGAGTTAGCTGTGACAACACCTAATGGCACAATAGTCGCATCAAAAGTTTATAATTCTTCTCCGATTGAATTTTGTGGGAATGTGCTTCCTGAAAATCTTGTGATCCTTCCTATAGTGGAATTTGATGTGATTCTTGGTATGGATTGGCTTTCTCTACATGGAGATCATATCAATTTCCAAATAAGGGAAGTCACATTTCATATTCCAGATCAATCTTTGATTGTCTATCGATGAATGGATGAACATAACCTTCAAGTGGGAATTTCTTCCATTTTATGGGTATTGATTCCACTAAATGAAGGTTATTTATCTAAAATGGTTGGTGAGAAACTCACGATTTAGAATATGCCCATTGTACGGGAGTTTGATGATGTCTTTCCGGAGGAATTTCGGTTCTTCCACCGAATCGTGAAGTTGAGTTTTCAATAGAACTCGTACTGTGTGCTTTGCCTATTTCAAAGACACCATATAGAATAGCCCCTATTGAGTTGCTGGAATTGAAGAAGCAACTCTAAGAGAATCTTGATAAGGGGTTCACATGCCCTAGTGCGTCACCTTGGGGAGAACCTGTTGTATATTTTAAGAAGAAAGATGGATCAATGAGACTCTGCAGTGATTATCTAGAACTTAACAAGATCACTATCAAGAAAAAATATCCTCTCCCACACATAGATGATTTATTTGACCAACTACGCGGAGCTCAATTCTTTTCCAAGATTGATCTTCATTCAGGGTATCATCAATTAAGGGTCAAAAGGGTCGATATAGCAATGATGGCTTTCTGCACAAGGTATGGACACTATGAATTTATAGTGATGCCATTTGGTCTTACTAATGCCCCTGCTATCTTCATGGATCTGATTAATAGAGTCTTTAGAGACTATCTTGATCAATTTGTGGTAGTCTTTATAGACGATATTCTTGTATATTCAAAGAGCAAATAAGAACATGAAGATCAATTGAGAATTATATTGAAGACCCTGAGAAAGGATAATATTTATGCCAAATTTTCCAAGTGTGAATTTTGGCTTTAAAAAGTTTCATTTTTGGGTCACATAATCTCAAAAGAGGGGATATCTGTGGATCCAGCAAAAACAGAGGTTATCGAAAGATGTTCGAGACCAACAACAGTAACTGAGATCCGAAGTTTTCTTGGTTTGGCTGGATATTATCGACGTTTTGTGAAATATTTTTCACGATTATCTAATCCACACACCAAGTTGACTCGGAAAGGATTTATGTTTGTTTGGACTGAAGAATGTGAAGAGAATTTCAAGGAGTTGAAAAGAAGGTTATCCAGTGCACCTGTGCTCACACTTCCTTGTAGTGTAGAAATGTTTGTGATCTATAATGATGCATCCAAGAATGGATTGGGGTGTGTTCTTATGAAAAATGATATGGTGATAGCTTATGCCTCACGACAGTTGAAAATCCATGAGAAAAATTACCCAACACATGATTTGGAGTTAGCTGCAGTAATCTTTGCATTAAGGATTTTGAGGCATTATCTTTATGGAGAAAGGTGTGACATTTATACTGATCATAAAAGTTTAAAGTATATTTTCACACAAAAGGAGCGGAATATGCGCCAAAGAAGATGGTTGGAGCTGATTAAGGATTACGACTTCTCAATCCATTACCACCCTGGGAAAGCAAACAAGGTGGATGATGCATTAAGTCAATAAGACCATGCTAGTTTATCCATGATGAGGATCACAAAAGATCCAATATTTATGGATTTACAAAGGATGGATCTTGGAATTATAATGAAAGGGGAAAAATCAAATCTTTCTCAAATGAATTTTCAACCATCTATACATGTGAAGATTAAAGAGGCACAGAAAGAAGATGTCGAGTTACAAAAGAAGGTGAGAAATGTTCCTGAATTCAACCTTGAATGTGATGGGATAATAAAGTTATGGAATTAGGTTTGTGCTCCTCCCATCCCCGAATTAAAGAAGGAGATACTGGATGAGGCTCATAGTTCTTCATTCTCTGTTCATCCTGGAATCACAATGATGTATAGGGACCTGAAAGAGTACTTCTGGTGGGATGGCATGAAAAGAGATGTTGCTGAATATGTCTCTCGGTTCTTGGTTTGTCAACAAGTTAAATCTGAGAGACAGGAGTCTAAGGGGATGTTAAAACCATTACCCATACCCGAATAGAAATGGGAAAACATCACTATGGACTTTGTCACAGGACTTCCTAAAACATCCAAAGGCAATAATTCTATCTGGGTCATAGTTGATCATCTTACAAAGTCTGCACACTTCATTTCTATTAGAGAGGATTTCTCTCTGGATCAGCTTGTGAGGATATATGTAAAGGAAGTGGTAAGATTTCATGGAGTACCACTTTCTAATATATCTGATCGGGATCCGAGATTTACCTCACTGTTCTGGCGAAGTATTCAGCATACTCTGGATACAGAGTTGAGTTTCAACACTGCTTATCATCCTCAGACAGACGGTCAGTCTGAGAGAACAATTCAAACACTAGAAGATATGTTGAGAGCTTGCTCTATGGATTTCAAAGGTGGTTGGGATCAACACCTAACTTTGGTGGAATTTTCTTATAATAATAGCTTTCACTCTAGTATTCAGATGGCTCCTTATGAAGCTCTCTATGGAAAGAAATGCAGGACTCCAACTTGCTGGGATGAAGTTGGGGAAAGAATTCTATTAGGACCTGATCTCGTTGATGAAATGGCAGAAAAGGTCAGATCTATTCAACAACACATAAGATCAGCTCAGAGTCAACAGAAAATTTATGCCGACAACCGAAGAAAAGACCTAGAGTTCGAAGTGGGTGATAAAGTGTTCTTATGAATATCTCCCTGGAAGAGGGTCATGAGATTTGGAAAGGAGGGGAAGTTGAGCCCTAGATATATCGGTCCTTTCGAAATACTAGATCGTGTTTGGAAGGTAGCTTACCTATTGGAGCTTCCACCGAATCTCTCTCAAGTTCACTATGTGTTCCATGTATCTTTCCTGAGAAAGTACATACCTGATCCTTCACATGTACTTAGCTCAGAAGTTGTACCGCTGAAGCAAGATCTTTCTTATGAAGAACAACCGATAGAGATTCTGGATCGTAGAAAAAAAGTCCTACGAAGCAAGACCACTTGATTTTTGAATGTTTTATGGAGGAACCACCAATTAGAAGAAGCTACATGGGAGCTTGAGGATATGATGACGGAGAGGTATCCTCATCTGTTTGTAACAAAGTGATGAATTTTGAGGGCGAAATTAATTTTAAGGGGGGGTAGAATGTAACACCCGAGACTTTTATGTGAAATATTTTGTTTTTTGTTATATAAATCATCAAAGGAATATTTCACCAACACTGGCTCGGCTTGTTTTACACGCATCCACAACCTTCCTCGATATCTTGCGTCGTACGTAATAACGAGTTTCACTAAACAATGATATGCTATTAAAATATTATTAAAACTAGCCGTTATGAATAGTAATAACCACTTTTTTAAATTTTATAAATTTTATTTTTCAAAATGGACTTCATTTTTGGATTCAGAATATTGAAATTAGCCTAGGGTGAAATTTTGGTATTTTTCTGAAAACTTTCAATTTTTTGATGAATAGTGAAACCACTAAGTGGTAGTTAAAAAAACTGAATTTTTCATAAAACTTAATTTTACCACTTCTGTGAGTGGAATTTTGAAAATCGGAGAGACACGGTTGATGTTAGTAAGTAAAATGTGGTTTAATGAGATGAAAATAATTTTTTGGTGAATAGTAACGTTTTACTATTTTTACCACGGTTAAAAGTAAATAGGGTAATTAAGGGTAAAAATGATATTATTATAATCCTAACACATGTCCTAATTATACTGGACAAGTGTAATTCGACCAAAAACAACCTTAGGAATAATATATGACCATTTAAGCCCACATAGATTAGATTTGGACATTTATTATTAATTTATTTAAAGAAGGGTTAAAATAGTTAAAATCAAAGTTTAATAAGTAAATCATTTTTAATATGGGGTTATACATAAGATAAATTCGATTGAAATCTGAAAATATTTCCTACATAATGGTATTTTATTTGAAATTTTTAGATATTAGATAATTTAATTTATTTATGACACAAAGATGATGTAGTAATTATCTTATTAATAAAATATTGACATAATTGATGTTATAAACAACAAAATAAATGTAATTTGAGACTTTTTAGGAATTCAACTAATTTTCTAGATTAATATGACTTGTTATTATTGATTTAATTAAATTTTTTCGAACTAATCATTCTGTTATGATTTTCACAAAAATAAATTACTAAATAGTTTCAAAATTGACATAAAATAGTTTTTAAAACAAATATTATATTATTAATTGTTATTTTATTCCTAAAAATCTAAGGTTCGGCCAAATGACTTAGATAAGGTTATATATTTTAATAACAAACAACTTGGGGTTCGTTTGGCTGCTTATAGTAAGTTTATTAACCTTATAGTGTAAGAAAACAAGAAGACACGGTAAAAGTTAAATTATCTAACTTAAAGTTAAATCTAAATGATATGATTAAAATTGATACCTAAACTTGTATAAATTCTATTGGATGAGAGTATTTCGACCCCTACCCACCTTATCTTGGAAATATATTAATTTTGAGCTATTAAAAACCGAATTTGACTTTATAATAAAATAATATTTTTAGTTATTCCAAAGGTGCCCCTCTCCTCCCTTATAAAAGGGCACCTCCTCCCCCTCTTCCTCACACCACTTTGAGCCTTCAAGCTCGGCCAACCCCTGAAAATTTCTTCTTTCCACTTCCCTAGAAAAATCCTAGCGGTTCTGGTCTTCTTCAAAGACCTATTTTAGTGCCCTAAAAGGAGGTCTCAAAGAAGCACTTCAAAGAAGAGGTAATGTCTGTTACCGATTCTTTCATCTTTATTTCTTCTTCCACTTATTCTTATTTAGTTTCTTCATTATGAAGTAATAACATTAGTATCACTCATATACTGATATGTTATTATAATTATGAAACAACCCTATTTCACCAACTATCCATCCTACTGAAAAAGAAATCACCGCACGTACGTACGTACGGAATACCGTCTCCACGACGTGGTGTAATCTATTTTCCACCACCACCTTACATGGATGGGTATAATGGTGTAAATAATGACTATATATGACTATTATAAAGTGATATTGATTCTGAAATGGTATACATACACTCCAATACAATTCCACGATCATAGGAACAATATCATCACTCGTGCGTACGTACGGAATATAGTCTCCATGATGTGATGCGACTCGTTCTACATGATCTTCATTTCATAATGATTATATAAATGAATTGAATGAATTAATATGATATATATTGCAATAATAACATTCTGGAAAATAGTTATATATAACCTAAAGAGATGAATAAGAATTTATTCGACAAAACACGCATGAGAACAAAAAGTTATAAACACACGAATAACAAGTAGCAATGAAATATTACTACTAAGAAGCTAAGAATATGACCATATATGATATCATAAAAATAATTATGATTCTTTAATATGTCAATAACATTATTTAAATCATTATACAGGAGGTTCGGACACGTACAAAGCATATCGGACCTAAGGTAAGGGAAATATCACAATCTCATTTTTATCCGAAATTGTTTATACTTTAGTATTTACTGGGGTGTATTTTATCATCCACATCCATGTTTCCTCAATATGTAATATTATATCCATCAAACTACAATTGTTTAAATCCAATTTTACCCTTCGGTGAGTTTTTAGTAAATGATATGAAAGGAATCTTTTTTCGTTTTTCGAACGAGGTACTTTTTGACTTTTCCGACAAAAGTACGAAGAATGTTTTTTTAAACTTATACGGCATGAATGGATTTTTAAAACATTATTTCCAAGAAGCTTCCTTTACAAGTTTTCAAGTTTATTTTTAATCAACTTTTTTAGTTTAAAATTGTATGACATGTTAAGAAAGGAAAAAAAATTTTGAAGTAGAAAGGATATTTTCCTCAAGAATGGAGTTCAAGTGTTTTATCAAAATTATTTTTCCATCTAAGATAATGTAGGGTTATGATTCTATCCCTATCATTACATTGATTTGATTATGTTGTGATGGAATTATTTTTATGAATTCATTTATCTTATATGAATTTTTTTATGATGTCACGATGTTTATGAATTCCATTTTTATTATATGGGTTATGCAATGATGTATGATTTATGATTTTGTGGCACACATAAGAATGGTATCATTATGAGATGGGTGGTACCTATATCTCCCTCCAATGTATTGGGTAAAGATTTTATATCTCATGAGATAGACATGGATGGAACGGTAGGTTATACTGGTTCAGTGAAACAGGACTGAAACGAGGAATGAACTCGGTTCAGAAATGGACTTTGTCCACTAAGATAGTCTTGTCAATGAGTCTCGACTTACAAGAAATGATTCTATATGATTATGTGTGTATGCCACAAAGTTTCATGTTTTATGTTATGATTATTGGGATTCAATTTCACTACTATGATTTATCCCATGTTATAATATTATGCTCTCTTTTGCAGGTTAAGATTTCCAAAAGTTATGTTCTTATGAATATGATGTGATTGATATTTCTTTTGTTTACCCTTACTGAGCATTTGAGCTCACCCTTTTGTATTTTTTCTTTCCCCAGGTCAGGAAGAAGGTTATTAAGTATGATATTCCAAAATGGACTATAGATATGATGAAATAAATGGGAGACAGTGTAGATTCTTTATGAACCGGTTATTTATGTTTCCCAGTTTCTAAAGACATTATACCTATACGGTCCTTTCGTGGTTTTGTTATATGTTGTAATAAGTATGCTTCAATTTTTAAGTATTAATAATGTATGTAAAGTATTGGTCGTTATATTAAAAATAGATATAACCTGATCTAATCAATGAACATGCATAAATATCTATTTTCCAACTGGGTACGAACCACAAATGGGAGTAAATATGGAATGTTGTGGTAAAAAGACAAGTAAAAAAACCAAAACAAATACAAATAGTGGAATCCCCAAAATAGTCCTGACATCAATTTGAGAACCAAATCCATGCATATACCATGTACAACTCAACTCCGTAGTATAGGGCCCTTGCCTGTATCCTGACCTGGAAGCATGAAGTTTTCTGAGGGACCAAATTATGGCTTGAGAAGAGTGTGAGTACAACTCAGTAGACCACTACTAACAGTGTCTACAAATATTTAATCTAATAGATGTATCATGCAATTATAAATCAATAACATGAAAATTAATGACAATTTTTGGGCCAATAATCAATAATCTACACTTAGCTACTATTATTCAATGTGACAATTCATTAGTTCTCTTTTGATACTAGTTCAACATCAATCACAAAAGGTTAATAGGATTCATCATTTTTTATAACGGAATAATTAAGTAAATAACACACTAGGGATAACATACCACATCATCAAAATATCCCCACCTTGTAGCCTTAGTCTAGGTGGAATTCAACCATCAGGGGAATAGAGCTTCATCCCCTTCCCTAACCAATGCATTGTGGTTGTTGTTAGAGAATCATTCCAACACGACCTATGGGTGAAGCCTTATTCATTTACCCTACACTTCAAGCAATGTACAGATTCTTATCACACCATTAACCACACACAAGACATATAACAACTAGAAACAACCAATAAATTCAAAAATCATAATCCATAAAAATCAACATTGTAAATCATATTGTTTCATAACCCATTAACACATTTTCCAATTACATTACTTAGGCCACATATCCCAATTCCCACTCTAAATCCAATATCACTAATCATATTGATTATTCTAATATTCCAACCAATTTTATATATTCATAATTCCCCTTATAAAATCCCCTTCATAATATTTCCCATTTTACATATCGTTATCAATTTAACATATTCCCCATTCCACATGTAATAAATCTGTTAGGCATATCTAAAATATTTCATAAGCCTCTTACCCCAACCATAATTAACTAATACCTCATCTAGACTTCCATTAATAAAATCAACATACTCAACAAGAGATCTACATGATCACGCAACAACCTAAAACATACTTAGGTAATTCTAGGTCCTGAAAATATGGGCACACCCTATGGGTGGCATTTAATGGGTCAAATCGTCCTCAATGAATCCATTAAGGATCATAAAGGTTTCCATCCATCATTTAAACTCCCAAAATTTCAAATCCTACTAAGAGGTTCGAAATAAAAATAAGAAGTGACAATGGAAAAAGTTGGACATGCACAAATATACAACAAAACTATGTGATATAACTTTTAGACCACCTACGTCCAATTTGTAGTGAACACACAACCAAATGTGGACTTAAATATAGAATCAATCACCTCTGCACTATGATATATTTCTCAGGAAAAAGGGGTTTAGAGATCCATAATGAGATCGGAGAAAGATGAAAACCCTAATCGATAACAGGAAGAAAGTAGGAGCTTAGACTAACCCGAAGCACAAATCTGCAACTAAAGGCAGTCTAAATAGTCTATAGATTAATGGTATTTACCCTTGTAATCTCTTCATATATATTTTTTGTCACTAGGTTTTATGTTAAGAGGAAGGAGGAAAATCCTAAGTGAGTCTTTAAAATCCCATAGAGGTTATTTTTTAAATTTCTCCAACATTACTAGGACACATAGTTTGTCCGCATTGTTTCCCAAACCGTGCAAAAACCATTCATGAGACACTATCCCAAAATGAACCCTTCACATAGTTTCCTGGGAATTTTACATAGTTTTCTTAAACATGCGATAACTGTGTGCAAGCCTATGTCTAAGGATTCACCATTACCTAAGATGCTCTGCACTATTTTCACTAACAAAGAGAAAACTATTCAATATGCTTAGAAAAATATTTTTCACTCCACTTTCATTCTTAGAACCCCTAGAACACCCTAGATCCTTCTCTCGAACATGGGGAAACACTTCCTTAACCAATATAAAGGGATTAAATTAAAAAAACAAAAACATAGCACAATTAAAATCCAAGAACTTACAAAGTTGAACATATTAACAAATATTTATTATTATGATTAGAAATATAGAATATGTTTTTTTAAAATTTAATTCCAATAATCATAATAATTTAGTTTTCAAATCCCAAAAAACTCTGTTGAAATGTGTTTTTTCATGAAATTTCATTTTTCAAGAAGAAGATGATATTATTTTAATTATATGACTAGTTATCATTATTATATGGATACAATTAATATATTCATATATTCATATATATATATATATATCCTATAAATTTAATTTAAAAATTCCCTTATTATTTCATATTTTAATTAATTAAAATACAAGAATATTATACATTAAAAAAAATATGGAAAATTTGTTTTTATGATTAAAAATAAACTTATACCAAAATAAGTTAAAAGGCAATTAAAATTTAATTAATGATTTAAAATATAAATAAATAAAATAAATTCTTTAATATAAATTTTAACAAATATTGTAAATTTTAAATTACTTAAATTATTGAAAATAAATTATTGTTTTACAAAAACCGGTATTTTTCCATATTCATTAAAAATCACTCTTTTTGGAGAAATCCACAGAAATTACCCTATGAAAATTTTGATATGTTGATTCAATAAATATTATTATTTTAATAAAATAATGTCTGAAAATTTTCTATAAATTAATTATAATTTTCAAACATATAAAAAAATAACTATTTTTTAAGAAAATGTATTTTTACGATTAAAATGACTTTACAAAAAAACAATTGAATGCTTATTGACTAAAAATTTATCAAAAAACTATTATTTTTTAGTATATATATATATATCATAATTTTTTAACCATATTCATACCCATTAATTCAATACCTATTTATAATAGACATATTTAAATAATATATTTTGCGGGTCATCCAAGCTTAGTGATATGTGTCGAATACACAATTGAAAACAATGATCTTTGAAAATATCGGGGTGTGACAATTATGGATAACTATGGGAAAATGAAAACTAATATTATTATACTATAATAATAAAATAAATATTTTAAAATTGTTTCTATGATATTATATTATATTATTTAACTTTTTATTAATATATCATTTCTAGTTCTCTAATATCATTGAAATAAGCCAACACATATTCCATTTTCATGTGGTGTAACTAAAAATCTAACAGAGTAATATAAGAGAATTATAAATTAATATAAGGAATAAAATAAAATTTATTAAATGATAGGTTAATGTTGAACATTATTTAAAATTATGGGTAATGTCATATTTAATATAAAATATACAAAAATGGTTACAGTTATTACACTAGACATTTGAAATAACCTATAACAAACCAATATAGACATAGTAAATATTTATAAATGATGGATATTAGGGATTAAATATTTTAACATGGTTATGAAGTATATAACTACGCTAGATATTATATTCTTATAAGAAGTTATAGTTTCATCAACTAATAAAGTAGACTTGGTAATTGTTTAAATCTCAACTTCCATTCATTTAGAAATCTTTTTGTTATAAACCATGTTTAATGTTATTTTGAATAATCATAACCCACTTATAATTTTCATATAATTATTGTATTGTATTTCATGATATTAAATGTTCAATTTTATGTTATATTAACCCTGTGTTTTTAATTCCAATGTTACAAAGGTAGTATTAAAACAAATCTTTTTTGTCTGTCATAATCACTTTTTATAGAATATAATCATTTAAGATCGATCTACTCTAAAATATGATGATTTTATATTATATTAACACCTATTATTATGAGTAAATGAGGTTTAACACAAAAGTCTCCAACCATAATGAATACACAATTTCCATAAAATTCATTTTTATAAAGAATAATTTTTATTTTTTAATGTATTTTGTTCCATGTCCATGTTTTTGCATCCAACTAATTTTAGCCCTTATATACTAAAAATTGAAATTATTTTTATATTCATTTATCCTTTTAATAATTTTTATTTAATTTGAAAATTGTTTCATTACAATTTTAACT
Organism: Viscum album; assembly: GCA_963277665.1. Taxonomy (NCBI): domain Eukaryota; kingdom Viridiplantae; phylum Streptophyta; class Magnoliopsida; order Santalales; family Viscaceae; genus Viscum; species Viscum album. The sequence goes on along the minus strand of OY728151.1, from coordinate 1,247,545,725 downwards.
ATGTTAATTTTTTATTAAGGTTATTCCAAAATGTTCAAAAGGATTTCTTATCTTTAAAAAATATAATGTTTTATCACCGAATCTATAATTTATTTTATTAACCTTTATGTTATTTTAAATATTCTATTATTAAACATTCATTTTAAAAGTAATAGTTTCTAATGTAATGTCACATAAAATTATGAATATGTAATATCCTTTTATAGTATCCTTTTATAAAATATTTTTTTTTAAATGTAATAGATTCAAAATAATTTAAAATATATTTTTGAATATAGTTTATCCTTTTCTAGGTCACATTTTTAAATTTTATTTCCAAAGTAAATATATTTAAATGTATTTTAACTTCCCATTAAAAATTCATTATTTTTTTCATGGTTCAATTGTTAAATAATATTTTTAAAAATAAATGTTTACAAAGTGTTTTAAATTTATTTGAATCATTATGTAATTTTCAATACTCGGTTTTTAAACAGTTCTTTTAAAATTAAAAATTTTCAAATTATTTTTACATATCCCTTTTAACAAACATTATTTCTTTTTATGGAAATCTTATTTGGAACTGTTTAAATTAATTTTTCAATATGGCTTTCAATTCCCTTTAAAATGTAATTTTATTAAATAATATTAACTTTGATGATTTTTAAAAGTCTTGTCAAAACCATTTCATTTTTACTTATATTTATGATCTGATGTTTATCTATTATGAACATATATTCCTCCTATTTTTATTTTATTATGATATGATTACATTTAAAAATGATATTCCTGGTATTATATTATTTCTATAATTCATATAATTTGATGTTTTGTAAATTTTTAGGATACTTATTGTTTTATTCATGGTTATCATTAGAGATTATGAATGTTTAATTTTTAAGTGGAATATAAATGTTTTGAATATGAGATGTGTGTGACCAATAACTCTCCAAAATTAATTAGGTAATGGTTTATATCCCACCATATAGAAATAATATTTGGACATGTTAGTGATCATTTAAGTTCACAATGGTTTAGTTTTCTGGGGTTAAGAACTGCATACAACTTTACATGTGAATATGTTCGAAAGTCACTAGGATCAGAAAGGGAGACTGTGCTGGAATTGATATCTAGTCACAATTTTTTTTGTGCCAAGGTTTTCAAGTATCTTTGTTCAAAATGGTTTAGTTTGATGTTGTCAATCTATAATCATAATTTTATTTTATAACAGGAGAGTAACAAGATTTTTAAAGGGTGAGTATGATTAACTTAATCATTAAAAAAAATTTTATGTTGAAATAGGTTGGACGGTAATCAGGTTCCTAATGATATGATTCCTCATATAAATGATTAATTCATATTCTCTGGTTGTTTATAAATATATTCTTTGTTTTAATTATTAAATAATATTTTTATAATATTTATAACATTTATGTCATGATCCCATGTATTTTATTTTTCATATGTATTTTCTCTATGTCATATCTTTTATTATTTATTATTGATATTTTCATAATTTTATCTTTTATTATCATGTTTTAATCTAAAATCATGTAATCTCATATTAATAAATGTATATTTTTTGGATTCTCATATATGTTTATGACCATATAATTTTTGATGTATTTTTCTCTTAATAATCATCTATGCTCACCCCTTTCTTATATTTCCATTAAATAGGTTTTAATATTGGTATATATTGTAAGATATGTATTAATGATTTTAGAGGGGGGTTATTATAGGGAAATTTTAACATGTGTGGTAAATTAACATTGTCATTTTCATAATATTTGGGACTCTAATCCTTGTAGATTTTCGGTTTTGAGCCTCTTTTGAGATGTATTATTTTCTAAAAAATTATATTAATGTACTATTTATGAAATTTTTATCATGGGGTTTTTCTAATTTTATTAGAATAGGTATTATTTTTTTTGAAAATTCGTTAAGATACCTTGGGTATCTGAGTCAGATAGCCTTATTGAAAACCCCAGAGAGGATTCTCGATATATGATGAAATCCAAAAATGTTTATAAAGTTTTTAGTAAATGTTTTTTCCTAGAATTAAATTGTTATCAACGTACTATTAGTGGATAAGGTTGTGAAAGAGATTCACCAAGATGTAATCCCCATAAAATGTGTTGGTCAGACATTGAATTCATCATTACCCTAATTCATGATTATGGGGCCCAAGATTTCACACATAGATTGAGACTAACAGGGTATATGATTTGGTTGATAATAAACACATTAAAATTTTTTTAAGGGATTTATCTCATTATTTCACTGAGGGATTTGGTTGAGAATTATAAGATAACCCATATTAAATTAAGATAGTCTGAAAAATGATGGTTATAATATAAACCTATTGTGACATAATATAATTTAATGGAACGCGATTTGAAAGGAAGGTTTTATTGTAGAAGGCATAATAAGAATGATTATCAATATTCATCTTTTAATTTATACTAATTTGATCATGTCCTTTTTGGTTGTACAATTTGGTTGGAAACATAATCATTAAAATTATGTTGTGAGAAGAATTTCTCTAATAACATCAGAGAAACATATTTGGGATCAATAGTTTCCTATATTTACCATATATAAGTTAGGTGGATATCATAGTAAAATATTTAACATGATTTTCTTACAGATATCCTAGATTCTTCATTTTGAAAATGATAATTAAGATTTTGAAGACTTAATTTATTTAAGGGGGTTCAAATGGAAGGACATGATATATTATATCCTTTAATTCACATAATATGTTCTATAACATGGGTCAAAGGATACATCATAAACAATCAACAACACCTAAAGAAGTAATTATTAACAAAATAGTAATAAACACTATTACATCAAAAAATTAATAGGTACTACCATTAGATGGTAAAGAATTAATAAGAGTTAATATTGTAATGGTTATTTTAAATTAAATTAATTTTCACCATACTCTATATTTTCTTTAAAAATTTTAAATTTACGAATTTTATAATTTAAATTTGATAATTTTAAATTCAATTTTGAATTACTTAAATTAAAATTACCTTAGGATGGGATTTTTATATTCTTCTAGAATAATTGGTGTTTAGGGTAATTTTGAAATTAATGATTCTTTGTGTACTATAACTTTTAAAATATATAGATTTTTTAGGACCTTTTATTATAAAAAAATATATTATAAATTATATTAAATAATTTTGAAAAAAATACTGAATTTATAAACACATTATCAACATTTTGAAAATATATGTAGCATTTTAATAAATACTATTTTCTCAACTATTTTGTTTAATTAATTATTAACTGATGAAAGAAATTTTTTTATTTAATTTATTTTTAAATTAATAGTGTTTTAATTATAATAATTTATTGAAATTGAATTAGATTAATTTAATAATTAATTATATACTGGTCGTAAATATTTTTTCTTAAAGATAAATTTTTCCAAAAAAAAGTTTTTAGGCGATACATATGCTAACATTATGATTAATTTCCCTACACATAGAAATTTAATTTAACAAAATTCTTCCTATATTTGACATAATAATTTTCATACAATTTAATACGAACATTTTTTATTTTTATGTATAATATTTGGATCACTACGATTAAAGCTAATTACCATGATAGTGGTGAATAAATTATTTTAAAATTATTATTTTATTAATATAAAGTATTTTATATTGAATCCATTAAATTGAACTAATTTAAACAATTTCTATAATATGATTTATTAAGACATAAATAAATATATTAACAGTAATTGTATTTTTAATCAACAGTAAATAATAATATGATTCCATAATAGTCACAATGTCATTTTTATTTATAATATTCTTCTACACATTATCTATTATAATTTTAATTTTATTTTTATAGTATTTTGAATCTGAATTGGATTAAATAGATGTTAAATTTATTTCTAAAACAGCCAAAAATGGTTATATATTTTTTGTTATTCATTTAATAATACATAAAATAGATTAGTTAGAATCAAGTTACCTTTTTTAAAAGTAAAAGAGTAAAATGTAAATATTTAATGGTAAAAACCATATAATATTTTTAAAAAAAATTGGAAATCCATTTTTCAGAGTTTATCAAACTATTGACACCAAAAAAACCATTATGTAAAAACAATTGCGCCCTTATATTTGAAATACTATCAAGAAATTAATAAAATAAAAAGGGTGTTTTCAAAGGTTCTCTATCCCTCTATTATAAAAGGGGTCACATAGACCGATTAAAAAACACACCTTCAATTATATATATCCATTAAAATAATCCAAAATATCAAATCCTATAATTCCCACGCACCTTATAAATCCCCTGTTCAAGTCTCCAATATAATTATTATCTCCATATTAAGTTGTTCTTTTTAATAATACTCTTTCAAATATCATATATCAATAAAAATTAGTTACATATGTATTATTATTATACTAATAAGTTATTATATCATTTTTATTATCAATATTTATTTCACCCCATCTCCTGTGAAAAAAGATGTCATTAGTAGATTGCATGGGGTATCTCCCCCACAAAGTGATGTATTTTTTTTTTCATCACAATAATTCATGTATCAAAAAATGGATATGATAGATAAATAAATATAAAATATATATTATAATTATGATTATGATACTTCAATTTAATATCCTCCTTCATCTCTATCACATGTTGACAAACAGAAACACTAACTATGCGTACATGCGGACCACTCCCTCCATGAGGAAACATTTCCCATTTTTCTACTAGAATCTAATACATTATATACACATATTGAAACCCAGTTAACCATCATAAAAAATAATAGTATTATAATAAATCATATTTTATAATTGTATTATGTAAATGAGACACGTTTCTATCCATTCTCACCCATTGAGTAAAATCATGTTCATGTTTGCGTCAGTTTAACCACCTACATGAATGGCGCAATAAAAATATATTTTAGGTGACTAAATAAACATGAATCCTAATAATATTATAGTATAATAATATCATTATTATTATTATATTGTTACATAAATATTATATTATATTTATTTATTTATTATTAATGTATCATTTTTCGTTCACTAAACTTGCTCAAATAAGGTAATTGAAATTCCATTTTCAAACATTGTAATTAAATATATTATGGAATGATATAAGATATTTATAAAAAAAATACAATAAAAAATTATATTATCTTAAATACTATATTAATGATAATATTTGTTTCAATGTATGGGTCAAAACATCAATATTATTATACATGCAGATAAAGTTAAATTCTTGATCATTGATTAATGATATTTTGTATACCTGACCCCTAAAACCATATTAAATAATTATAAATATGGGATATGAAAGGTAAAATATATTAATACGGTTATAAAATATGTTACTAAGGTATCTATGGTTTTCTTATGTAATGATAGATATTCATCAACTAATAAATGGAACAAGGTAAGAGTTTCCATCCCAATTTCCTTTCATTTAGAAATGTTTAAATTATACACCATATTTACATTTTTATTGAATACATACCACCCCGTTTTAATTTTTATATAGTTAATATATTATATATCATTATATTATTTATTAAATATCAGGTTAACTTTATCATATGGTTTTGATTCAAAATTTAAAATGGTTTTTTTACTCAACTATTTTCCATGGGTCATAATCAGTGTTCATTGACTATAATCATTAATTATTGATATAAAATACCCTATATTGATGTTTCATTGTATTTAAAAATAATTTTATATGGAAATAATGTGTCACACCTAATTATTTTTACTTTACGATTATATTCTTTTATTAAAATTCAATGGGGTTAAGGATAAATCATTTTTCATTTAATGGATTTTTCTTCCATGTCCATGTTTTTACATCACAACAATTTCTTCCATTCCCTATGGTAACTAAAATTATTTTTTTCTTCTATTAAAAATTTAATCACATTTAATAATTTTTAAAAAACATTCTATATTTCCTATTAATTATTTAGGTTTCTTAATAAGGTTATTTCAATATTTTCAATAGGTTTTTCCTTCTTTTCAAAATAAAATGTTTTATCATCCACTTCAAATTATTTTTTGATCACCATTATATCTCTTAAAATATTCCATTATTAATTATTACTTTTAAATTAAATATTTTTCAAATTATTTTCGAATTAATTTTAGAAATTATTATATCATTTAACCGTTTTCATTATTAAATATTATTTTTAATTTTGTATTTTTCTATGTATTTTCGTAGACATATTTGAAAATAGTACATCATTTTCTTGTTTCGCTTTTTTAATTATTCTTTTCAAAATTAATAGTTTTCAATGTAATTTCACATCTACTATTGAAAAATTTATTTCTTTTTTCAAGGTTCCCTTGTAAATGAATCATTTTTAGAGTAATATTTTTCAAAATATTTTTACGTTTTCATAACATTATGTCTTTTTAAGGACTCCATTATTAAAAAGTTAATTTAAAAGTAAATGTTTTCAGATTGTTTTCTCTTCTCCTTTTTAATAATCATTATTTATTTTCTTGGTTGTTTTATCTAGAATAAATTTTATTTAAGGTTTACATAAGTATTTTCTTTCCTAAAAATAATATATATTCTTTATCATAATTGGGATTTTGCTATTTTTTAAGGATATATTAAAACTTCTGTATTATGAGTTATATTTACCCAAAAAATATTATTTTTCAATAGGAACTTATTAATCTCCCATTATATGTTATAATGATTTGATATCATTTGAAAAAAAATATTTTTTATGTTGAATGATTTCTTAAGTTAAAATAATTTTATTTTAGTAGTGTTATAAGAAAACAATTATCTTTTCAAAGGATATTTATGAGATGATTAATGTTATATTTTTAAGTAGCACAGAAATGTATGAATTATGAGTATTTTATGACCTATATCTACATCCCATTCATTGGGTAATCTTTTATATCTCATCAAGTAAAAAATTTATGTGTAAAATTTAGTCAATAGCTTGGATCATAATGGGTGAGTTTGATGGTGTTAATATCTACAAAAACATTAATGTGTGAAGGGATTAGAGAGCTATTAGGTTCATAAAAGTTTAGTGTGATGGTGATAATAACTATTCACAATTTTACTTTTGATATGGTTAGTGAGTATCTAGGATCATAAAGAGTGATTATGGCCGAATTAATCCATAATCACAATTTTACATGTGAATTCTATAGTGAGTATCCATGTTCAAAATGACTAAAAATACTTATGTTATATATTTTCTACATTTTTAGGGTTTTTGTTGAGATATTACTTGTTTTACTCATTATTTAATATTTATAAAATATTTCTCACTTTTATATCATGCTCACATGTTTTTGGTTTTTATGTGTATTATGAGACATGTTATATATTATATGATTCCATAAAAATATATTCATGATATTATGTTTATTTTTAATTTTTTAAATATATTTTCTTATGATCTTTTATTAAAATGTATAAGTCTTTCTCTTGTTCTCCCACATTTTTATGATCTAACAACTAAATATTTGTTTTTCCCTTACTATGTTTATGATCTCACCCCATTCTTATGTTTCCATTCCATGGATTATAAATTTGGTTATATAATCTGATATAGGTATTAATGGGTATTGAGTATCATGATTATAAATAACTATATCCATGTTTTTAAATTAATATTTTTATATTTCTAATCTACAAGAAACTATAACTTTTAGTCATTGGACTTTGTCACTATTTCTGAGATGTTTTTTAATAATGAGATTAATTTATTATTTAAGTCATGTTTAGATTACTATGATTCACTTATTTATGATTGTATCCATTATTTTTATATATATTAAAATTATTTTTCTTTTATTAAATTTTTTTTTATAAAATATATATTTTTGGGAATTGAAATTATACATGTAATGAAATTTATGTGATAACATTTATTGTTGTTTCTATAAATATAATTTGATGTGAATTATTTTTTTAATTTAATTAAATAATGATATATTTTCATTTGTGAGATTTTAATTTTTTTTAATGTGGTGGATGTGTTCATTAAGGAGAAATATATATTGATTCAGTATATTTATTTTGGTTAATAGTTTTTCTATTATTTATTTGGGTGGTGATTATTTGGATATTAGGAAGAGGAAATTATTATTAGGATGGGATAATCAGAAGTGTATCAGTTTGTCTCATGGGTGGGTATGTTTCACTAAGTGATGATCTTGATCTTTATAATGTTTATGTGATTTATGTTTCTTATTATAACCTCTATTACTTTTGATACATATATAAATGAATTTTGTTTATGTTTTTTGATGATATATGGAGTAATAATGAGAAATACAAATGATATACTAGAATATTATTGAAGATTCAATGGTAATAATTATTAATGTTCCTTAGTAGAACTTTGAATAATGATGATGAGTAACAATTATAAGAGATTATAGTTTCTTGGAGTTGCACAAAAATATTTTGATCGATTCAAAGTTTCCTTGGAAATGGGAGTGGTTCGAGAGGAGGCACGATCATAGTGGAGGATTATGTATGGTCGTCTCAATTGAATTATATTATTGGAGTCTCTTAATTCATTCAGGATGTATTTTTTTTCTCTAATACTTCTGGATGAAAAAAGAAAGGATATTAATGTTTTCTAGTAGGGATAATATAGTTTTATTTCTATATTAATTAATTTGAAATGTTTTATTAGTCATTTTCTATGTTTTTGGCTTCAGAGGAAGAATAAGTATAAAATTATCAATTTTATTTGATACCAAAGAATCAAGGAAAAGATGTTTCATTATAGTTTAATTATTGGGAGGAAGTGAGTGATAATGTGAATGTTTGATAGTGAGTTTTATCAGTGGTGGAAGGTTCTGTAGGATGTATATCCCAAGTATTATGAATTGTTTCAATGAATTCTTTATGTTATGTGTCTCATGGATGAAAAATAATAGAGTTAAGTAATCTTATAATGTTCAAGAATAGTTCCAAGATATGGTTTTGAGAATTTTGATGTGTACTATATTTAGAGAGTATATTTGATTCCATTGTAACATGGTATCTCATTAGTATTATAAATATCAAAAATATCATTGTGCTTTTCCATAATTTTAAGGTAGTTTGTTTTGGTTTGGGGATGTTGTGTTTACATTAGATTGAATAACTTCTATTCCTTTAATGATAAACCTTAAATTGATTTTTAATTTTTTGTTTATAGTTGTCTTGGATTTTGAATTAATATTCAATCGAGTTTTAAAAGTCAATATTTATTGGTAGATAAAATTTTTAATATAATGAAAACTATGAATGATATTATTTTTTCCGAAATCATATAATCAGTTTTCATAAAAGTTCAAATCCTTTTATTATACTTTCTAAAAAAATCATGTGAAATTTATGACTTTGTAAATGGAATATTTTTTAAATGATTCAACTATTTTAATATTTATTTATTTCAATGGATGACATGGATACAGTAATAGGTTGAGTATTGAGATGGGTTGGTTAATGATTTATTCTCCTTTTTATCTTTCATTTTGAGCCTTATGATGGTTATATTATTATTTGAGTGGTATCTCTATTGGTATTTTTTATTTTGAGAGGATATTTCCATGGTGTGGTTCTTAACTTTGGAATTGATTTTTTTGTGTGAATTTTCATTGGGAATATGTTTTTCCGGGTTTTTAAAGGTATTTATAATCTAAAATGATCATATTTGAGAGGTATAGTCCATGGATTATATATTTATGTGTTCTTACATGGAATTTAGTTTTATTTAAAATTTAGAATTTGAATCATTTAATGTATAGGCATGTGTTTCCTTGATCCCCTCATTTTTAAAATTTAAGGTGAAAAAATTAGTAATAGTGTTTTAAATTTATTAATATTTGAAAATGTTATTTTATGTGTTTTGAAAGGAGAAAATGATATTTGTTGTGTTCCCACTATATCATATGAGATTTATTGTTAGTTATGGTCTATCCTTGGTTGTGGGTATATATCTATTTTTTATGATGGTAGATTTAGGATGGTTATGTACATTTAGGAGATAATTTATGCCCTCTTAGAAGTATTTTGGAATGGTGGGACTTTTTTTAGTTATCATGGTTTTGGGTGAGTTTTCATGGAATGTAAATTGTAACAACCCGATCTGAATTACTCTAAAAAATAACCTGAATAGACCACCACATTGTCTTAGGAGAACCTCCCTAAATTCAAAAGTCTTATGAATAAAAATTGAAATATTAAGAGGTATGGGGGGAGGTAATACCCCTATATGAGAGTCAAAATAAAAGAAAAATAACCATGTAACACACATAATAATAAATAGTACCATCGAATAAATCCAGATAGTTAATTCTATAAAAAATGAAATGCACCATATGGATGGAAATATAAAATATAAAAGTAATTACAACTATGTCATTTGATATATAAAATGAATAAAAATAATTAAAGTCATGATGCATCACTCCATCTTTGTGATGTAACTCAAACTTATCTCATGTTTTCTACTGAGACGTCCCACTCAACCATGCCAAACCTAGCCCTGTGACTCATCCACAACTATTAATACAATAACCATTTGAGATATTCTAGAGTAAACATGTACAATGGATGATAACTAAGGTTGGAGTTCAACACCTAGTAGAGAACCACAATCATGGTAAAATTCATCAGATGTAATGTTGTGATATATTCATGTGATATTTTCAACTATAAATAATAAATATACTGCTGAATATTATAATTAAATAAACCACTAATGATATGTTCTTCATCCTAATTCATGAAATGTTACTAATAACATTATGATGAATGTAGCTCCAGGATATCACCATTTCCTCAAAGCTGTACACAAATAACCTTGGATGTTCTAAAAAACTATCATGTATCTTGTGGTCTCTCTATAGGAATATCGCCACATAGTGGATGCCTCTTGGATATGGAGGTGGTTTAAATCGTGCAATATTCGGTTGTGGCAGTTTTAAAAAACTACTGCTAAATCGTGTGTCAGCGTAAAATACGTGGTGGTTTCCTCAATTTATTTGAAGTACATGGTAAATGTCATAGTGAACACATTTCATAGTGGTTTTTTTGTTTTACCGGTGGTTTCCTAGGTGGAAATTGATTTTTTTCGCGGTGATTTACATCATCACTATGAAATAATTTCATTTTTTTAGAGAAAACCACTGCTAAAACCAACATAATTGCAACGATATAATAACAGATAATGATAATTGTGTCGTGTCAGTTTTAACCACCACTAAATTATTGAATATAGCAGCAGTTTTAACTGTCACCGATAGTAAAATACCAAATTATAGAGGTGGTTTTAACAACCACTAAATTTGATCCATTTACATAATGGTAGTTTAAAACACCACTAAATCTAGATTTACAAAAAAAAAACCACATCTCATTATGCAGCGCCCGTACCGGTTCCTTGAAAAAAACATTCCAATTTCACATGAACATAGATAATAAATACAATATAATACAATGAATCCATCATTTCATAAGAAAAATATCTTTCAAATCTATACACACATTTTAGATTATCACTCATTGCATGCTGTAATAATCATTCCACTATGCCCATCCATGTGTTCCGCCTTGGGAACCAGTGTTACTCATATGAAGCTAAGTAACCCGAACAGTGTGATTATCCTTGATATAACATGTATCAACCATGATGAACAAAGTATCAACAAACTATGAGCCCATCCTTAGTATTATGTAAGAGGAAAATAAGTGTCTTTCAAGGTATAACTAATACATTAATTTTCTTTATGTTTTAAATACTAATGATGAAATGTGTAGATCCATTACTTCTTATAAATCAATTTAATTTAATTAGTTTCACACCCATAAGCCATATGAATTTTAAAGTCATCGAGGAAATGTATTAATCAATAAATAAATCATACCATTTAATTTAATTAATTAGGTAGTCAATTATATAATGAAATGTTTTTGATAACTGAATAAAAATAATAGGCCCATGTAGACTAACAATGATTGTTAACAACATACATGCCAAGGTATATGGTAGGCCATGATGTCACACATTCTATATGAGAATATCTAGTTCTCCCTATAATACATAGTCCCTAACCACCTAAAAGAGTGTTTGGTCACTAAGTCAAACAGATGGGTTTGTCACGCCCTCCCACAATTCATTTGAACTTCACTTTGATAGTTTAGAAAACAATGCACTTAAAAGGGGGTTTTATTTGTAAAAAACTATTTATATTATGTTATTAAAGAATTAAACTATTATGTGCAGTTCAAATTTGAGGTTCATGGTACTTAACAAGGAAAATTTATTAAACAAGGGATACTAAACCTAATGAACTATGTTCATAAAATTAAACATCAAATCACAAGTTGTCACATGGAAGTCCTACCAGAAATCATAGTGACACAATTTATAAATCCTCCAAACTCTATGAGAAATGAAATATACCAACTACCAAATACCATGAATGACTGACATGACCAATATAAAGTCATGTTTCTATCCATATTGAGAGAAATTATGGAAATAGATGAATTCCCTGATAATATGCTAAGTTTAGTTTCACAAACAAATGCCTCTAGAGAGGAGATAAATGTATAAAGAACTAAGGGAGATTCCTAGACTCATTGAGTGATATACAACTCACTTCATAGAGGTTGAACTCAAAACCAGATAATGGGGATCAATTCATCGATTTGACAAGAGAGGATAAGAGGAGCATGGGTGGGATCCCCCTTGACCACACGAAGGAGAAATAAAGATAGGTTGAATAGAAATACTGGTGGTGGGGGATTTTTGAAAATTTTAACCTGTTTAATGTGGCACACCTTTTTTCTACATAGTTATCCATATTATGTACCAACTACTCACATACCCCTGATTATGGAGGGTGTTCGCACAATTCATGATCAAAAATTGGGAATCTGTGCACAAACATTTCATTCTACCTCTTTTCAATACCTGCATCACGTTTTACTGGTGGTGGTATCTCTATTAGTTTTCTATAAAGATATAAAACTATTAGGATGATATTCTATTGATCCAGTGGGATGAGGTCAAGTTTGTTATGCCCCAAATATGGCGACATGTAAATTTTTTTCTGTATTTTATTCATAGCATGACACTGGTGTATTATATCATCTTGGTGAAATTCAATATCATTCCAAGGACTTTCCTTTTATTGAAAGGTGAAACATTTAAATATTTTTTTCTCTTCTATGTGTTTGTGTATTGGGTTGTGTTGGTCGAAATAAAAAATATAATGTGAGTGATATAATAATAGAATCACTCACCTAAATGTGAAAATGTAAAATTTAATAGGGATTAAAAATTATTAATTGGACTCCACCACTAATTCAATCCCCCCCTCAGAATTGATCAAATCCCTCTATGGATCTTAAAAATTGGTATTAGAGTGTAGGTTCATATCTTATTGGGCTATGTATTGGAATTTTATTCTATTTTTAATGTTTTATGTTTCCCGCATAGTTTATGGTGAATTTTAGTTTTAGATTAGAATGATTTGACTTTGATCAGAATTTAGTTTCTTCCATAACATTGATAAATATGAAAAATAAAGAGATGAAAAAAATTAGAAATATATCCCTGTTGAGTAAGGAAGATGTTTCTCCATAATATAATGATAAATATGATAGATCTAGTTTATAAGAAGAAATAATGATGGTTTATTATACTACTAATGAAGTGGAAAATCCATATACCATAACCAGATAAAGATACTCAATTTTTCAATGGATATTTGTAAATTCACATCAAAACTCTTTTGAATAATATAAAAGCATAAGTGGGAGTTATCACATGCCATCTATAATACATGAGTGGAGAATACTATAACATTTGATGAAAGATGGGCCATCCACTAAAAACAAGTTCAAGGGAGTTACAAAACTGGATATTCCCATGAAAATCAACCAGATGGTTGATCGTTCATGCTTGGGTAAAAACCCTAATAAATTTAGGAAAATATGATCATATAAATGATTCTTGATAATAAAAAACATAGAATATTCAACGGGGGAAGTCTATGAAGGCTGTAAATATACTTGAAGGCGTTTTAATGATTTTAGAAATAGCACAAAAACATCTTCCTAGTCCTATACACCAAAGATATAACAACCTAAAAAATTTTACTCATTATTATATGATTCATAGTAATAAATATCCATTAATAAAACATAAGGATTATAAATTTGTAGTGTATTTGGAAGACTGGGATCATAATACATAAAATGAAAACATGATAAATCAATAAAAGATTAGGTCATGAAAATGTTTAGTAGAAACACTTTGCCACACATGATACATATACAAACCAACTATTTCCATATTTTTAAAACATAACAACAATAAAATAATCACTATCTGATTGGAATCTAATTCAAAATAATAGATAGAAATCACAACATTCTCTTATTCTAATAATTATCGGATAGAAAATAAATTCTCAATGGAGATAATCAATTTTACCAGAATCAGGGGATGCAAAGATTTACTAAAGGAATGAAGATTTTATTTCCTAAAGGGATATACCACAACATTCTATTTATTATTAGAAGGAAGGTGTTCCACACGATTCAAGTTATTATTCATAACATGATCCAATTGAGCCAGTACTTCCATGATGTTCTAATCTCCTACTCCCATAAGGTTAGGCATATCATTAGGTGAACATCACATTACCTGTCACATTTTTTTTGATTAATTCCTACTACTTCCAGCCATTAACTAAAACTGATGAAATAAAAAAATGATGAGATTAATCAAACTAAAAATTATAGAAAAATAAAACAATGAATATAGAAGTAATAACATAATAATGAAATATATATCATTACATATTAATCTATAGGATTCAATGTAGTTTATCCCCCTTAATTTTCCTATTAGGTTTTGTTTCCTAATAATTTTTTTAAATACATCATAATGGTTTATAAAGACATTGTGAGTTTTCTAGAACATTTCCCTAGGATGTTTCAAACTATGTGTGAAGAAAATATTCTTTTTAATGAAATATGAGAAGTTATAGTTAATACCCAATGTGACTATTTTTAGTTATTACTCTATGGTACAACTCTTCAAGAGCTATATCCACTTGATGTATCCAGATAGAGATTAAATAGTAAGGAAACCACTCATGCTATCTCCAAAATATTAGAATTTTTTCCTATTTGTAGACTTATAAAACTAGTTCTCACAAAATTATTAAAATCCTGCACCCAAAAAACTATACCTTTACTCTAATACCAACTTTTCTGACTGAATCTATTAAAATATATTTTTATAATATTTATAACAAAAAATTTAAATAAAAATGATGGATTGGGAATCCAAGTGTATTTAATAAAATAATAACATAAAAAACAAAAAAAACAAATTAAAAAATATATTTTGTTAATTTTCAATAATAAGACAATAAATCCATTTTATCTTGTAAAAACATAGGGTATCCTAGGGAATACATTGATAGAAGGGGTAATAGAAAAATCATAGTAAGGGAATAAACATGAAAACAAAGAATAACAAGTCAATAAGAATGAATAATAAATTATAAATAAAAATATCATGAATAATCAGATGGAATCATAACATAAATTACACGTAATCCTAATACCAAGGAATCATGGGATTATAGTACAAAAAACATGACATATATATATGTTATGGTCATCTAAGAAGACAACATCACTTGTGGAAAAAGTCCCCTCATGGGTTAGGTTCACTCCCTAAATCCATACATATCATCTCATAGGAAAAACATTACCCAATTAATTGATAAATATATTATCATACCCATCCTTAAATTTATTATATTATGTGTTCCATAAAATGATATCAATCAAAAGGTATAAGCATAAGAATTTACCATGTAAATATGTGTGTTACATAATCTCACGTCATGTCATAATAAATGGATATTTAATAAAAGATAAATATAGAATAAAGAATTATATACTTTGGAAATTCATATTTGAGTATATAATCATAGTTCTCAATATTGTGATCTTTTTTAAAAGGATCAACAATTTTAAATTTTCCCCTTAATCAGGTTTGATTTTAAAGAATACATTTGATAAAAGGACATTATTTAATATATTACCCCATCGATGGAAGTGAAAATAAGATATGTATATATATAAGAGACATATATATATATATATATATAATTTGGAATCACTAAATTATATAAATAATAGAGATTAAGCGACTTAGAGAGATAATTTTCATAACCTAAAGATAAATGATTGTTTTAGAGATATCTCTTACGTTATGTCCCAAAATCATTTTTTACTTGTTATTAATGTACAAGATAATAAAAGTAGATTCATTAATAAATAGATTAATGACCTCCTAAATATATAATTTTTTTAGTATAATTTTATTATTTTCATTTATAACCATTTTATTGAGATATTTTTTTTTTAATTTTGTTACTCTTAGGGAATTCGTATCATGGTTTCATTGTCAGATCACTTGTGAAAAATTATTTAAGGTCATATCAAATGAAAATAAAACTCCATAAGTGAAATGATACAGTGTAAATGTAATTATAAAAATTTAAATAGTCCAAAATAACAAATTTTTCCAACATAGGTACAATTTTCTAATTAAAAATGTTAATTTTAAATAGTTATCTCATTTAAGTAATTTTACAAACTACCACGAACAAGGGGAGTAGATAAGAAAATGGATGGTAGAAATTATATAATATTTTTAATATTATAGTATATTGATGATATTAGAATTATTATTCCATGTTGTATGAGGGGTTAAAGGGGAATATATGAGAAGAAAATAACTTAAAATATGCACTTCAAAAATGTTACCAATTGAATGATGTCTCCTTTTAAAAAACATTAACAAACATGGAATTGGTCTTATGGTGAGAACAGAATCCCTAAAACAAGGGGATATGAGTAGGAAGGGAATTGGGAAGAAATTTTTAAATATAAATTTCATATATGTTTTCAGGAGAAGTGGTGGTGAGGGTGGTATTTATTTGGGGACGAGAGGGGTGTTTTTGACTTTTATATTCATTAGTTTATTATTTGGGCTCAAAACTAAAAATCTTATTGATTTTTGTGAATATTTAAATTAATTAGTGCATATAGAAATGAAACAATGGTCACTTATATCATATGTTACACCTTTATTCATTCCTTTTCAAATTTATGAAATTATCATATTTTTCCACATCTTACAATTCGCAAAAAATCATCAATTTTAGAAAAATAAGAAAAAATCACTGTTACCATCTTTCAATGTGTAGATTCTAAAAAAAATGAAATAAATTATTCTAAAATTATTCATTGAATATTAGAAACATTATTTTTTTATTAAAATCATCTTTAATTTTAAAAATTCCAATTTTAATATTATGATCAATTTTTTGACCCCATGAGAAATTACATTAGGTCTCATTAAAGTATCCTATAATTATAATAAAAAATAATATTAATTAATTGATCTTTTAATGAAAATATAAATTCTTTTAAATAATTTTATTTATGTGAAATTAAAACATTTATTATTTATAAAAAACAATCATTTAATTAATCATTTTAAAAACATTCAATTACTTGTATCATGGTATAAATATATCATATTTGCATTTAATAAGATACCTAAATATTATTCTACACTTACATAAATGATGATACTCTTATAATGGTCTAGTTATTATTCCTCATTGTTACATTACTATTTCAACATTCATATGGGTTCTCTTATTCCTAGACATACCTCATATTTCATTCTTTATTCCATCAATGTTATCTAATACAAAGGTTTAATTAAAAAAATGAATATTTATTTACTGATTTTGTGATTCATATATACTATGTTGTTCCCTAGTGTGATTATTCTCAGGGACTGAGTAGAAAAAATTTTATTCTATTTTTATTATTATATTTTCTATTATTTTTCAGTGTAATATTTTTATTTATTATAACCATATTAACTCTATACATTTATTGATAAATTTAATGTAATAAAATTTAGTTTTTTTATCATGTGGTGTATGTGCATAGAATAATATTATATTAATAAATATGGAAAAAAATTTATTCATATGGGAAATTCAATTGGTAAAATTCTAGGTCATTATTGAACCCCATGGTAGTACCTCAAAATTATCTAGCTAGGATGATGATTTATTCCCATAATATGGGTCCTCTAGTAATCCAATACATATAAGCATAACTACTTCTTGGAAGAACTAGTCAATCAAATGGGAATTCCCTCTCAGATCCCCCAATCAATCTCTTAGAAATATAATATCTCATTGATCCTAAACTGGACCATCATTCATGCATTAACTCGATCATAGGGGGTATCCGTGGAATTAGTTGAGGATATCCAATAGACTCCCTTGAGATGTAAAACATATTGTCTTGGGTATTTACACCCACACAACAGCTCATTATAGCATTTGAATCTAGGTATTCCAAATCATTCTCAATGGTCGGATGGAAAATCCATTCAAACCCCAAGAATATCGTGGAATGTTCACATTGCATTAGGGGAATCCAAAATATCTAAAGCATTCTTATATGAATTTGGTCACAAATCTCTAATTAAGGATCATAGGTACCACCTCAAGGAATCTACTCCTTCATCAACCAAATAGATGGATTCTAGTTGGAATAGAAATATCCCCTACATAATATGAGAGTAGATTCCAAACATTTTAGGAATCCAAGGTTCCCATCAATGTTAATAGGTGATAACCAAGCATCTCATCCAATCACATCTGTGTTAGATGATACAGAAAATTCATAGGCATATTAAGAAAACACATATCATCATGAATAAATATAAATAAACATAAACATACCACAAGGGATGGTTAAACACCCACATATTTTATCAACATCTCATCCATATCACCCTTGCACATAGGTTTGGATTCTATAATGACACTAGAAACCATAACTACCCAAAATCAGGCACCCACATAGGGTCAGTCTACCAATGGGAACCCACTAGGTCCTCAAGGTCAGTACATAATCAGAGGAATCAATCTTGATATCCTCTAACTCAAAATACAACTATAGGAATCCATAATTTTATCGTCAGTTATAAAATACTCTCTTGATCCAACACTCATTAAGGGAAAATTTCATGATTACTGATACTGTCATCACTCTTAATGGCCTCTTAGACTTATAGGGTATTTCACATATACAATTCTCTAGGGATATGACTCACGACTCGTATCTATTCAAAAATCTCACTAAGTTTGTCCACATATCCAATCCAATTACAAACCAGATTAAGGTCATCCACCCAGACTAAGTCCCCCTTAAGGGAAATGTGTTAACTCTCCCAACCAATCCCATAATCCCATCATCTTAAAAACAAAAACAACGTTCCTTACAGACTACATAAGAGAATGTATTTATGTCAAACCTCCTCCTCCTATTGGAGGTTTATTAAGAGTATCACCTTTCTATCATGGGGAAGCCTACTCATATCATAATATACCCCTTTAAAAAGGTAAAAAGGGAAGCTACTCTAGGACCAATATGACTCATATGGTACAATCACAATCACATTTAATTTTATATTTTGACGTCTCATCCATCTCTGATCAAGGGGTCATGCAATTAAACTGGATCATACATGGACAATAGCATGTAGTATAGTTTCTTCATGACATTCAACAAATTTCCCATTTAATAAAAACTACATCCACGAATTAAACAAGGGGCATCACCTAATGTGGTGATCCTACATACCTATTTCTAGATAAAAAATTATATAATTAATAATGTTACAATTCATGACCACCTACCTTAAATAAATATTTTTCCACTAATTTACCTGGGCTAATTGATATACTAAGGCCCATGCATGCTCAACAAACCATGAAAATGTCCATTACAAGATTTCATCCGCACCCAATCCTCTAACACAGTATAAAAAAATTGTAATTAATTAATTCACTTTAAACACACAATAATTCCATAAAACTCATTGATCATTAGTTAATCGGTTAATACTTATTCCAATGGGTTTTGACCGGCTATAGAAAATCATGATTCCCATGTCGAACCAAAGACCAAACCTTCAACAACAAAACAATAATCAATTTAATAAAAAAAATTAAAAACCTAATAAAATAAATAACAATAGAATAACTTGTTAAAACATCAAGGGGACATGTGTAAATGGAATCTTAAGATTTCTTAATCGTAATATAGAATTAATTACCCTTTCATTTATTCCATTCTATTTGGATTCATTTCAATTAAAACAAAACCCTAATCAAGGTGACATTAAAATTAAAATAATACGTGGGGAGAGTAAATAGGTATAACTTAATTCCAAAAAATTACATAGATATTTTATTGAAGACGCCTAACCCCCTATAATGGGAATTGAATAAGAGAATAAAGAATACAAAAACCCCAGATCATATAAGAGAAGAGAAGGGGAGTAAGGGGATACCCCTCTCAAAAAACAACGGTTTAAAAAGGTATTTAAACCATTTTTAAAAGGAGATATGGGTTTCATACATGGTTTCCCAAAATTTGAAACATTTTTGATATACAATATTACCAAGAACACCACTCTAAAATGATTGGGTGGTATGGTTTTCTAAATTATGTGAATTGGATCTTTCCCTCTCTAAAACATTTCTCATGGCATATTAGTAACTATGCATAAACCATCAATCAAGAATCCATCCCAATCAAAGAGACCTGGTATCCACTTGAATTATTATGGTTTTAAAAAAAATTGGATAATTAATTAAGAAATTTATTCTATATATTAATTAAACTAAAAACTTCATCATACTTAGTTTGTCGAATTGTTTCTCCCAAACCCTTCACACAAAACTGTGCACCATGATTGGAAACCATCAAAACATATAAAACTAACCCTGAAGCTTAAGAGACTATCATGATCACACAAGAAACCCACTAGTCCTATAACAATGTCAAAAAACCTCAATTTAAGATAATTACACTTTCAAATTTCCATTATGAATCCCAATTCTAAAACAATCTATTCACCGAAAATTCAAATTCCCTCTGGGTTTCTTAACCCTTCTGGAGACTTGGTAATATATTATTCCCACAATAAAACTTCACATCCTCAAAAAGTATCCTCAACCATTAAATAAATAAACCAAACATACTCAGGTAACCAAAACCCAACCCCTCAATACATTCATCCTTAGAATACCGAAAAATATTATATATCATAGCTTCAAACACAAGGTACCTATTCCTTAAAAAATTGATCCATTACCCATACAAATCATAGAAATCACTAGATAAATGGACATGAAACCCATCCATCACAAGAAACCATTTTCTCATTGATGTCATCATCAGGTTTATTGTTTATCCAATGATATAACTCAACCCATAATTCATAATCGTAATCATTAGTTTTCCCTAACTTCGAACTCACCTATCAAAACAAATTCTTACTGATTTAATGACCCAATCGATATGGAATATATCAAACCAATCCCAATATCATATAAAAATACTGATAAAAAATCATGTGATTATATACTGAATCATTTATGTATCAACTACCTATACACTGGAGCTACATTCATCAGCCTGTCCTCAAAAGAACCTGGCCAAACCTCAAAATACCACCGTTGTAAAAAAAATATAATGTTCGCAAATCATGGTTCCATATTCAATTACATCTGAAACATTTTTTTATCATAATTACACTTTAATATGTTACATCACATGATTCACCCCCCCCCCCAAATCATCCAATGAAATAATGTTTCACCCCTTGAAGAAAGTAATAAAATGGGTTCAGCAAGTAAACCATGTCATGAATCGAGGATCACCTAAAGAACCATCATGGAATCATACAAAAAACCAAAAAAATAATAATTTAGATATAATTAATCATCAAAAGTATCATTTTAATCTAAAATTGGGTATTTACATGAAACAAGATAAACAATATTTGTAAATCACTAGAATAAATGTTCCACCTTAACCATCCAATGAACATTCTAACCAATCCCAAAAACCATCCATCATAAAGTCCATGCCTCTATGGATAATTCCCCCTACCATACCGCATGTAATGACTGGAAATTATCATCTCACTTGTAACCAAGAATCAATTAATTCATCAGTTACTACATGTCCCCAAATCAATAGAACATCATCCTTGTTAGTCTTTTAATTTCCAACCATAACCAGGGTCATGCCTTGACATATAGAATGATGAGCCCCCCTCACCCAACAATATTTCTTACCTTATACCAATCCCTAAGCATAAAATAAATATTATCTCTCCAATTGATCCTTACTAATTTCATCCCAGGAATCACCTATCTAAAATCCATGCTCGACCATACCACCTCATATGCTCCATTTTCTATGTATCCTCTACTATATAGGGATGTTTATCAATATCACAAATTCCTAAGAAACGAAAATAAAAAAACAACTCATTTATTCCATAGGTCCTCACCTCACATATGGAAACTCAGTTATTCATAATTCAATAGAATCACACATATCTTCTGTGAACTACCTCATTATCATCCACATGTAATGGATGTATACTACCATACCACTCAACCACAAAACCTAACCCATGATCCAAAGATCCATACTCCATCAAATTATGCAGACACAAAAAAATCAAAAAACATACTCTATTACATGTTATTTCATCAATAAAACCACATCCTTACCCAATATCTAATAATATTCCAAGCCTTTAGAATCTACCCATTATCTCTACAAACTCAATTTCACCTCTACTAAATCACTTGAATAACCTAAAGCACTTTCCCCTGATTCCCACCTCAATGTAACCAATGAACTTAGGATAACCACTCTCATGGTTTTTCATAAACTAGAAAAAATGATCTCAATTAGTAAACAATAGAGTCATATCACAAAATTTCTAGGTCCACCTAAATATCTGAGGAACCCCATCTCTCTTGGTTCCTAAGTCATGGGGACCATCTCATGTTACCGTTTATACCCATATGATATCTCGCATGTTAACACCCTCTCAAGGGACTCCCGATATGATGGAATAACATCCCATATAAATATATAACAAAGGAAATAATTCTCACTAAGCATCCCCTATTGGAATTCTCCATCAGGAACCATAATCTTGGAATGTTTCCATATAACATCATTCAGGATGATCCATGTCATGTTATAATACTTTGGAGGTCTAGTTAAATATAATTCCATTTTAATATACATGGGAAAGCATCATATATGTTCTTAATATAACATTAAATATAGAACCTATATGGTAAAAGAACACATGGGGTCCAAATATAAGGATTCAAGTGCTTATTCTAACCGAATCATATGGAACCCACCCACATTAAGCATCTATATGTCATACTATTACCTGGAAGATCTAGTCACGTCATATAGATATAACAATCCTATCAACATCTCCTTATGATGACATGTATCTAGAAACCCACGATTTAATGGTTTAATTATGTAGTTTTTTGTTTTATTATATATATTAAAAAAATTAAAAGTTTTTTATAGAACATTATGTAACTGGGACTATAAATAAATCTCCCCCATTGGGTGTACCTATAAAGAAATAATTACACATAGTGACCCATTAGGGTCTCTACTCCTCCACTTCAGAAGATATTTTATCACAATTATATCTATAAATAATATCCAAATAGTATCCATAAAACATTCCAATATAAT
Source organism: Viscum album (assembly GCA_963277665.1). Taxonomy (NCBI): domain Eukaryota; kingdom Viridiplantae; phylum Streptophyta; class Magnoliopsida; order Santalales; family Viscaceae; genus Viscum; species Viscum album. Next base: position 1,247,522,007 of record OY728151.1, on the reverse strand, counting down.
TCAATATATTTATAAAATTTGATCTAACTATGCAGAATGCCACCAAGTTCTTATATAGGAAGACATCATTTGAGAGTTTATTAACACATTGAATAGTTAATATCCTCAGTCATCAGTAAATATTTCCACACTATGATGGATGTATAATGTGGGTCCAATGTGACAGATATGATGCATTATATTCCACTTTCCTCTATATACCAAGATTCACAATAATAAAAAGTAGATTCTTATCAATGTTCTAAAAGACTAAATCCATAAACCAAAAAGCATAACTTGCAAACATCATATGTTTCATGTAGGGTAAAAATAAAAAATAACCATATTACATAAGGCCAAGACTACAAATCCCATAATGATAGTACTTTGGTCATCAATCATAAAATGTGTTTACAAAACACTAGTCTTGGTTCAATCACATGTTCTTAAAAATTCATAGTTCTTCAGTCTACCATATCGTGAAGCAGTAATAAAAAATAAATTTATTCCAGGACACCACTTTTTATGTCCCCATCCCATATCACTATACACATTAATCAAATAGTACTTCCACATAACCTCAAGTATTCATCCATGAACACCATAAGATTCCAACTAGTAGAACTAGTCTAAGGAGGTATCGAGTTATAGTTATACCACTTGTATCTGAGTCAGAAACAGTATTAGAACCAATTAAGTAACACACATAATTATAATAAATATTTCTATTTAGGAAATAATGATAGGTTTTTCTATAACAAAATGAGATTCATTAAAAACTCAAACAATCATGCTTGTAAATTAATATACAAAAAGATAACCCCTTGGAAGATCAAGATGTAAAATGAATATAGATAATGAAATACATCATGAGAAACTCCTAATTTAATCCATACCTAATCCCAATATCCATTTCTCATCCATGTTTTCTTGCTAGACCATGCTAAACCATATCCCATGCCTCATCCATGAATTTTCCCTCAGTAACCCTTTTGTTTGTTAGTCAAGTAAAACAGCTCTATGGTGTCCCTAGTAGGGTATGAGTACATAAAATAGTTGGGAACTACCAATTTTGTATTGTATATAACTATAAATGTTTTGATATGTGTATATAAAATTATTAACTATAAATTATAAATATACTATTTAACATAATAAATAAATAAACTACTAAAACACCTAATTTGGGATGATGTTATAATGTGTTGGAGAATGTCATGATATCTAAACCTCAATTGTATCACTACTTCACAAATGGAATACCCAAATAAACCTAATAATACCCAAAAAACATCATCAATCCTCAATTTCCTGACCCCGATCATTCATTCCTACATCACTAAATTCTGGATGGTATCATATTATGGTAATAACTTCATATTAACATATTTCCTCACTCAGGTATCCCATTCCAACACCTCCACCGATGAGTTTTGGATCCCAAGGCATTATCAGGCTTCCCTAGTTATCAATCCATTGGTCATTACCCCTTGTAACTACCTCAGCATTCTCTATGTCTAGATAAAATCATATTCCTACAAGGGGGGGCCCTTTGAAATCATATATAACATAGGATTGACTAATTCTTGGATAGACTAGGAATCCAAAATGGAGTAAACTTGTAAATCCCAATTTCAATCTCCTAGAAATCCAAAATTTTGATGTTCCTCTACCAAAAAAAAAACATAGGTGATTCCAATTGGTCCTACTGGATATATAATGAATTTATTGAGTGGATCCAATAGTCACCATTGGTATGTTCAACATTCTTGATCAATAATATATTCCTACACAAAATTCATGAATTTTTTTGAATATTTGGAATCCAAATCTTTTTCATTAGAATAATGGATCACCATATCAATCCCATTTATACATATAATTCACAATGGTCTCTCTATAATAGAGGAATATCATATATCTCACTCATTCTTATATGAATGTTGTCACATAACTCTAATGTTGGATCCTAGGTACCAGCTCTAGGAAATGATTCTTATATCAACTGAATCATGGAATTATAACCCTATTAATAATATACCCATAATCAAAAATGAGACTATATCCCAAATATATATAGAGTCTTAGAGTCACATCCATGTCAACATGGGATTCTTAGTCATCTGGCGAAATCAAATTAGAGTCAGTACCCATTGCTTATTCCCTAGAATCATTGGGGATGACATATCATCAAGAATAAATAAAAATCAAAATAAACATTTCACATTTATAGAAACATTACCACTCCTATTATTATAATATTAGAAACATTGGTATTAAATGTTGTATTGAGTATAAGGTGACACACAAAATCATCGCTCTCCAAATAAAAAATCCTATTAGGTTTGGTCGATCAATGGGAATACACACTAGTTGTTTAGGAAATTTTATAATTAGAGGCTTCCCACTTGCTATTATTTATGTCAAAACATAATAAGGGTCACTTCACATGGGATATTTTATCAAAAAATATTCTATTAGGATAATTATTGTTACATGGGAAATCAATGATTTCAAACATTTTCATCACTCAGGATGACATCCTTGATGCGATCAATATGTCACATATAAATTTTCTAGGGAGAATACTCATGACCAATATCAATTCCATGGTATAAATTCATTGTTCTACCCACTCATACCAAATCCATGTCAGAAAAGGATCATCCACCTAGGTTATCCCACCACTATGGAAAAGGTGTGAATGCACCAAACCAATCCCATGATCCCCTATCCATAGAAGTGTTACCAATGTATATTAATCGCTAAACAAGAAAAATTATCTATGATAAACCTCACCTCATTCATAGATGTGCCTTAAGAGCCTCAAATGGCCCTCTTGTTCTAGTCATCAAATGTCACAACACACCTCTTTCATTAGGCTAACAAGGAACCTACTCAAGGGATAATGAGTCTCATAAGGTTCGGTAACCTCCTCTTGGGGTCTATAAGTCACATAGTATTTCAATGGTTATGGACTAATTCATCCGAGGATAAGTCATCGAGCCAACACATAGGACCCAAAATTGAACCTCACATTTAGTATGGTTAATTCATGGTGATCAATTAATTTACTATTTTATCCAAAGTATTTCCCTAATTTAACTGAATGGTAATGACCTCCAATGGTGATCCATCATTCATAATGCCCCATCAACATGAAGATAAAACATATTGATAACACAGAATGACCCCTAACTATAACTTATTTTTTCTAATTTTTTTATGGGAAAAAACTATGCCCATAACTATTCATGTTATATTGATCTCAATAATGTCCCTTCAAAGCTTTTATCTCCACCCACTCCTCCAAATCAATAGATAAACCAATAATTAATTATTTATAAAATTTATTATTAATTATTTACTTCAATTTACACTCTAAATACTTTTGGTTAATTCATCAGTCTTTAGTCTTCAATCGAAACCTCAAGCTTGAATTTTTTGTCCTCCCCCGGTACGCCATAATGCCAAATCTGATCCAAAGACACTACCTTCATCACCAAGAGCATAATAAATCTATTTTATATTAGGAAAAACTATTAAAATACATAATGGTGATAAAAAATATTGAATCACTGGGAAACCCTGTGTAGATGGAATCTTGGTACACCCTCCCCTCACTAAGATACAAAGACCATATTATTTGGACGACTCCACTATTTTCTAATGGAATTGGAACCGAACCATAAGTTGGTTGAAATGAAAATTATAAATGTGGTATTAGAGGGTCTATTGAAATTAGTGGAGTCAAAAACATACCTTATATAATTTATCAAAGCCACTAAAATAACCCTATGATTGTGTATGAAAATGAAACAATGTTAATGGAAACCAATGGTCATGTGAGAGATGTGAAGGGGAAGAAAGGGGATTCCCCCTCTAAAACCCTATTGAGGAAAAAAGTTTATTAACCATTTTTTAACAATATTCATGGCTTTATAAACCATATTATAGGATTTTCCTGATAATAACCCACTCACATAATTAGGATCCATTATTTGAAAAACCATGTGCCAACTGTGCATATTGGAATTGTCAATGTATGTAATATTTCTCACAGTTTTTTTTGAAACCATGTGAAAACCATGTTCTAAGACTCCATATTGAACAAAGTAACATAGTTTCTCCTTGAATTCCCCTGGTTTTCTAAAAATCATTCACTATACATGAAATATAATTATGTTCACTAAAAATTAAAATGAAATGCTCCTCAAACTCAGGGTATCAAATGGTTTAACTGAAACTGTGCACACCAGACTATACCCCCTGAACAATAACCTCCAATATTATGAATAATAACTTTAATATCATTAGACAAACCTAAACACCCATGTCACCTTTTGGTCCCCAAACATTCTCTAAAAATCACTTAAAGATGTCCAAGTCTTATAAATTATATTATGATCCCTGATGCTCAAAATTAACTATGCAAAAAAATAAAAAATAATAATAATTAATTTTTAAACCTATATGAACATGGAGTATTATATCTATATATTGTGGGTACGGTTAAAATACCCATTTTTACTCTTATGGTTGATTATTTCATGGTTTGGAAGGTGTTATGTAGTTATTATGTCATGGGTTATATGTTGAAACAACTGTGCTATAGATCGCTATGTCATTGTGGACATGGATTTAGTCAAGATGTTAGAGGAAAATAAAAAATTATGTGGTAAATATATCATGGTAAACTTTAGAATTAATTTTAAATAGTGAAATTATTGGTGGGAATTATCATAGAAACAGTTTTTAAGAGAAATGATTGTTGATCTAATTCCATAGACTAAACCACATTTTTATTCTTGAGGAACCACACATTAGTGGAGGCTAGGTCTCACCTATTATAAATTCATCTCTTATCATCTATTGTAATGATTTCACTTTACCATGTCTTATCTAGTTTATCTCTTGACTGTACTTTAATGACCCCATGGTGCCCTTGGATGTTCTTTTATCTTAATATCAGATCCATACATTTATGAGATCGTGTTGAGATAATTATTGGGTGATCATTGTGTAAATTTTATTTAATGTCCTATAAGAGTGGTTATATATTTTTGTTTCATGTGGGGGATTTATCTAATTATCATCTATCATATAAAATTAATATTTTTAGCTTATTTATTACGTATTTTACCAACATTTTTGTTTTTATCCTTCACAATTTTCTACCTTTATTTGATGAATAATTTCAGGTGAATATGTCCTTATTGGTTTCATGTTTTCTTTCACATAATTACTAAATTAATTATAGGGGTTCGTCTCTGGGACATCAATGGTTACTATAGAATTTTTTAAAGGATGTGTTGACCTTTTTTATTTTATGCCTATTTATTGGGAGTATTTTTGTTCTCTAGATCTGTATGGATGGTTTGGTAGGCGTGTTTTTTGTGTTTTAATTTTGGGTAAATGATTTTAATGGGGTTTGTTTTCTTTATATGGTTAGATTTATAAAATTAAGTTGTTGTGTTTGATAGTGAGTTTTGGGAAACATGTTATTATTGTTGTATTCATATTTCTATAAATATTTTCATAGGTTAAATGATGAACTAAAAAGTGCTTGGTTACAAAATACAGAAAATAGGTTCTGTGGTTTCATTATAATGGGGAGGTTTGGGTTACATTCCAAAGTGAAGAGGTTCGGATGTGAGGTGTTGATGGCCTGTGTTGGGTAGTTTACATTACATCATTTTTCTTCATAGTTATGCTTTGGAGCTTGAGGAGTTATATGACAACTGAAAAGCGACAATGTTATAATGTACTGGTTGATATATTTTTATGAGGTATGTATGCCCATTGTGATATATATAGATGGGGTTGATAAGTCAATGGGATATCCATTCATCACTATAATGCTGTGATGAATCCTTCCTGTGAGGAATTTAATGTGGTATTTGATTAAGTTATTTTAGATTATAAAACTATGGATGTGGTGGTTTATCTATGATAAATTTTTTATGATACTTATTATGTTGATTATTAGTCTTTGATTTTGTGAAAACAGTTTCAAATTATTATATTGTGATGGTGGATGATAATGTGCGGTTGTGATGTGGAATAATTTAGTGGTGTTTTTGAAAGGGTCATGAAGTTTAATAATATATAAGTGAATGGTATTGTAATAATAAAGTGGTTGTATTTTTTTATTATATGATATTATTTTTCTAACAGTATGATGTGGAATTATTTTAGAATGTTTAATGTAGATAAAATGGGAACATGATGGAAAGTAGGATGTTATGTATGATGCTCTGGGAGAATTTTGTTAAAGAGATTCAACGGTATCATTAGTATGATTTGTAATTTTTGTTACATTATTTTTTTGTGAGAGTTTGTTCTATAGTGTCTAGCTACTCGTTAGTTGTGGATCAAATTTTAAACCAACAAGTGAGAGGATGATTTTTTCATTCCCTATTATTTTTTAATTCACTAGTTGTGATTTCCTGTTTTTTGGTGATATATAATACATGATTATAATTTGAATAACTTATGATATTTAACAACATGGTGGTTTTGATGATTTTTGGGTTATTATTGGGTTTCTAGTCGATTTTTATTTAAACATAAATAATTTTTTTTGTTATTTTTACTCATTAATTTCTATTAGGGAGTTTGAGTTGTCCACAGGGATCATTTTTAATGGTATGCTAGTTTTGGGTTAGAAATTGATGATGTATTTGGGGAGATGTGGTTGTAGTGGGTATGGAAAATAGAGGTGATTTTGTAATGTTGATTTATTAAGGTTTTTTAAATAATATACTTTTTGTGGATTCTAGCTTTACTTATTCACTAAATTTTATTTCATTACTTGTATATTTCAATCATTTATACATGTGAATACATATTTCACACGATTGTTGATTTGTTTAGAATATGATCCTACTAATAACTCCTAAGTGGTGAACCCACTATTACTGTGTTGATTTTGTTTTTTATGATTGTGTAGCAGATAGTTTAGGTATATTGACTCGAATTAAATGCATTTTTTTAGTCATTGGATTGTGTTCCTAACGTTCTATTTGATTGTTGTTCTGTATATTATCCAATTGTAACATTTAGGTTATTTCTGCTATTAATTTAATTTATATATCATCATTTATAGGTGGTTCTCTGTTATCTTTCCTATATTTTATATTGTAAATAACACCTATAAAGTGAGTTTATATTGTTTTTTCTCATATCCAGCCCATGGAATATTGGATTTGAGATTTGAGGGTCACACTCAGCTTCAATAACAACCCATAGAGGGTAACGAGGGGTGAAATGTTGTGAAAATAAACATTCCCTCATATAGGATTTTTAATTTATTACAATATTACCTTAGAATATCAAGATTACATTGAATCCTTGGTAGGATTACATTTACTATTTCACTCACTATGTTTAAATAATGTTATATATTAACTAATGTAAGGTGATACCAACCAATGATTACTCCAAACATAATCTTAAATGACACTATAATAGAAATCTATCCTTTCTCGACCCCAAAAAGACTCCTCCTAAATTGATGGTGATATTTAGAGTGACCACTGAAGTTTACCATCATTATGTTATTTAGTTTAAATTTACATTATGGTTATGATGTGTATATTAAACATTTCCCTCTTAAATAAAAAACCCCATATAGAATAAAAATTTAATAGTTCCCAGAACTATAATATGACTATATTAAAATAAAACTAACCAATTACATGCATGATATGCAATGACCTGACCCCTGTTCCCTAGAGTCGTTGCCTTAAATCATTAAAATTCCATGATTACAAGAAATTAGTATCATGATGGAGTGAATATTTTAGTAGTTTTGGAAAGCCATATACATACATATGGTCAACTTTACAACTTTAAATGAAATAAAATATACAAATTCCTTTGAAAAAATCCATAACTCCTAAGGTTATCTCTGCATTTCATTCAAAATATACCACTTCTTTTCCTTGGAAAATGAAACAAAAGAAAAAGTTGAGCTCGAATTATCAGTAAGGACTATCGATACAATGTAAGATATCATAAACAGAAACATTAGTCATGGTGAATAACTAAAAACACATGCCTTTAAAAAATGATCTTGAACACATTATGGAAGGATTAGGAGATGAATAAATAATAAAATAATAAAGCATAATAATGGGTATTCTAATATTATAATAACCTCATGAAATTTCAAAAACTAGTTTCATAATGAGGGAATGCATACTACCGAACTTCATAACCATACCATCGTGGCCTTTTGCCCAGACCATAAATAATCATTTTTTTAACGCCTTGTACCAACACCATATTTTGTCTCATTTGACCTACCAATGAATAGATGGGATATCTAGGGCCACAACCATCACTTTCTAAGTCCAATTAATTACTTATATGAATGTGGATAAAAAAACGACATATACATTTATATTGAATGAAACATATTGTCAATAACATTCCTCGAATCATTAAACATAAACACTAACGATTCAAAGAAAATTGGTGAATGGTTTTATAATAGAACATGAATATTCAATATACTAATAAAACATTCAATAGAATATGGTAGATGATATTATAAAATATTAATCCCACTAATACATAATATTCCACATGTGTGGTGAAAGAGATGAAGATACTCTTATAAAATCGTCGATTAATTCTTGAGATAAATACTCTTTTACTTTGAAATGAATAGTTCATTTGGAAAATACTTTTAATAAAACCCTATGATAAGTAATATAGTATTTTCATAATAAAATAATTGATTTTAGAAGGAAAATTCTTGCTAAAAAATATTATATAGTTCTATTTAATATAACCATGAATTTGAGAAATTCCTTCAAATCTTGCTTGTATTTCGGGAAGAATTTTTGAAAGATCATTTTAAAACATTTAACTCCCCATAAATGAATATAGTATTATGGTTAGTACACACACATATATATATATAACATTGAAATATAATATATTAGTTGTATATATTAATAAATAGGAATTTAATTTATGTATGCAGAGAATAAGTGTATCCTGAATGAAAATGTAGGTTTGGGTAGAGAACACATACCTTAAGTTCGAATTTATTCTTCATATGATCATAAAGACCATAATAATAAAATTTAGGTTCATAAATTAATGATTCTAGAACATCCTATACATTTAATTTATTTAAAATATTCTTATTATATTCATTCGTGATCCTTTTATTGGTTAAGATATTCAATTTCATTGGTTGGGAGCATTTTATTCCTTGGTTTTCCTGACCGGTTTTATTATTTTAATGTAAAGAAAAAAATGTAGAATGAGAATGGCTATCTATAATTGAGGATGAATGTTATTATTGAACAAATAAATGATTAAATGGTTGTAAATTTTGTCTGGTTATTGGTTGTGAAGTTGAATCAATATATAAAACATTAATGACAATTGTTTGGGTTAATTGGCAGTTTGTGATCATAATGAACTCATGTTTACTTAGAAATTAATATCATGTGTAAAAAGGATTACAGAAAAATATATTATTTTTAAAACATATATTATATTTTAGTTCAACCATCAAAATTGTTTCATAACAATAATTGAATACAATAATATAAATTAAAAACATGTCATCCTTGAATGTGATAAATTAACTCATCTCGGATGGTGTTTTCTTTTCTTGTATAAAAGAATAGGAAAGGATAGATGATTAAGTATTATTCCTTTATAATAATAGAATTATATTACATATAAGGTACATGAGTAATCACAAAATATGGATGAAATTAGGTGAGTAATAAAAAATAAAATAATGGAATATGAAATAAATGAAATGAAAAGAGGTGTTTACCTCTTGATGTAATCTTATTTGAGAGCCTCTTAATGGGAGATTTTTTGGTCTTATTATAAGACCAAGGGCTTCTGGGGGAGGGGAAAGAGCATGGGAGGATATTTTTCCAGAATTTAGATAAGTAACAATGCTTCATAATAGTGAAGTGAATAGGGAGGGAGGGGGTTTTATAGTGGGGGAGAGGAGTAATTTTTTAATATCTTATTAATTGTTTTATTATTTCCCCCAAGACAACCAATAGTGTTGATTCATGTGACCCATAATATAAATATGTGTATGAGAGTTCAAAATAGTATTTCTTTCGTCATACATGATACTATGAATAGTTAATTTAACTAATAATGTATATATATGGTAAATTACCATATTTTACTATTCATCAAAATTTTGAGTATTTCAGAAAAATCCCAGAAATTCACCATAATAATATTTTGATGTCTAGAATTAAAAAATGAACTCCATTTTTGGGAAATAATTTTCTAAATCTAATTAATTTATTTTTTAAATGGAGTCATAATTTATTCGGAAAAGAACAATTTTAAAACTATAATTGGTTTTATATCACGTTGAAAAATCAATCAAAATATCATTATCTTATAACAATAACACAATAAAATAATATAATGATTAAATATTCATAACGGTCATATTAATATTCATATTATTATTCTTAAGGGTATGTTACTATTCACCAAATATTAATTTTGTCTCATCAAACTCTAAATATCTTACAAAATAGAACCGTTTCTGTTATTTTTTAGAAATTAAAATCACAGAGGTGGTAAAATTATGTCTACTAGAAATTTTATAACTTAGCGCTTCATGAAATCTGTATTAGAATTATTTAAAAAAAAATTTGTTGTTACATTATCCCCTTGATTGAAAATTTCATCCTCAAAATTGACAGAATGTTACCTCATGAAAATATTGGGGTAGATCATCACCATAATCCTCTCTGGCTCCCATGTTGCCTCTTCAATTTTATGATTTATAAAAAGTATCTTTACCAGTCACGATATCCAATTCCTCAACAACTATTATTTAGTCTTTAGAATCCGAATACGCACTTCACAGTGTGATAGGTTAGGTTCCAATTGTATTCCTTTAGAAGTGAAGACATGTGATGGGTCTGGCAAGTAATTCTTCACCAATGTGACATGGAACACATTGCGTACATTATATAAGAAAGATGTAATATCCCATTAATATGAAACAACTCCAATTATCTCTAGGATTTCAAAAGATCAAATTTACCTCGGGATTAGTTTCCCTTTTTTAAAAATATTATAATTCTATTTCATGGAGTTACTTTCAATAAAATGTGATATCACACTTGAAATTCCAAATACTTCCTTTGATTATGAAGATATGTCTTTTTCCTTCTTTGAGCTGCTTTGATATGGCCTTGAATAGTCTTTACCTTCACTGTTGTTTCCTTCAAAATCTCTGGGGCCACTAACATCCTTTCACCAACTTCATCCCAACATATTGGTGTACGACATCTCTATCCGTAAAATACATCATATGGGGACATTTGAAAACTAGAATTAAAAAACATAATTGTAGGAAAACTCCACCAAGGGTAGATACTTATCCAACATACCTTGAAATCCAACGAAACAAGATCTCAACATGTCCTCTAAGGTTTTCATTGTCTTTTCTGATTTCCTGTCAGTGTATGGGAGGTAAGTATTTCAAAAATGAAGCACATTATCCAAATATTTCTATATAATTTTCTATAATTTTAATGTAAATCATGGATCTCAATCAAACACAATTAATAGCGGTTCTCTATGAATTATCAAAACTTCATTGATATAATGTTATTCTAGGTGATCTAGTGGAAAATCCTCCCTTATAGTGAGGAAATGTGCATATTTCATAAGTTGATAAATGATTACTCATATCGGATCATTATTCCTTGTAAATTGTGGTAATCCAGTGACAAAATATTTTGTGATGTAATCCCATTTCTATGTAGGAATATGTAGATGTTGTATTACTCCTCTTGGATGTTATCTTTCGGCCTTTACTTGCTGATAGACTAGACATCTTGATACATAATCAGAAATTTCCTTCTTCATATTTTGCCACCAGAAATATTCCTTCAAATCTATATGAAACATAGTGCTACAAGAATATATAGAGAAATTTATACTATGGGAATCATCTAATAACTCTCTTTTTATCTCGGGTATAGCAGAAACAAAAATCCTCTTCCCAAATTTCATAATTCCTTATCCACAAACAAATTCATCCAACATCTCATCATTCACAACATTAATTATCATTTGAAGATAATCATTATCAGACTGTGATGTTTTAATTCATTCCAATAAATATGGTTGGTAAATCATGTGAAAAATTAATTATGTTTCACCTTCTTTGATAATTCCCATATCCATCTTCAATATACCCATGTAAAAAAGGGTCCTTCTCAATCCTCATTTTATTGAGAAATCCATCATATTTCCTACTGAATTCATTATCTACCTTAAATTTATTTCATCTGTGGTAGTGTATATAATAATTGCAGTTTTTGTATAGTTTGAGCCATGTTATTTCATTATTTTTATTTCTTTCTGTGGGAAGATATATTTCAATCTCTTATGATCTTTATATATCTCACGTTTTTCATGGAGATAATTCCTCCATATCTCTTTAACAAATATTAAAACTTTTAACTTAAGATCATGAGTACTATAGTTTTTTTCATGGGTTTTTGTCTACATCTAAGAGTAAGAAATAACAATATCATTCCCATAACACACAGCCCAGTCCATCCGTCAATGCATCACTATAGATCATAAAATCTTCATTCCCCAATGGTAGAGTCAGGATCAATGAATTCACTAATCTCCTCTTCAATTCATCCAAAAAATTACTCAAATTATTTTTTCCATATGAACTTAACCCCTTTACGTGTAATCGTGGCCATAGTGTTTGCTAAACGGGAAATTTAATGAATGAAATATCACTAATAACACGCTACACCAATAAATCTACATACCTCGGTTATGTTTGTTGGGCTAGGTCATTCCTGCAGAGCCTTTGTCTTTGTAGGATAAATAGATATTCCATCCACAGAGACTATATGCCCAATAAAGGAAACATATTGAAGAAAAAATTCACATCTTCTAAACATCCCATATAATTCATTTCTTTTAAGAGTCTTCAGAATTGCGTGGAAGTGATTTTCATGGTCTTCGTAGCATTTAGAGTATAGAAAATTAGTATCAATGAATACCACCAAAAATTCATCACGATATTCCCTAAAAATTATTTTCATTAGATCCACGATAACAAAGGGTTCATTAGTCAGTCCAAAAGGCATTATAGTAAACTGATAACACCCATAATAGGTTCGAAATGATGTCATTGGAATGTCTTCCTTCCCTACTCACAAATGATGATATCCAAATCGAAGGTCAGTCTTCGAAAAATATTGGGCTCCAGGAAGTTGATCAAATAAATCATCAATGTGAGGTATGATATACTTGTACATTATTGTTATAGAAATTATCACTATATAGTCAATGAAAAACATCCTAGATCCAACTTTGTTCTTATTGAAAAGGATAGGGGATCCCCATAGGGAAACACTATGGTGAATAAATCCTTTATCACTAAATTCCAACAGTTTTTTCTTCAATTATACTAATTTCATGGTGTCTATTATATAAGAGGTTTTTTTATGTGGACCGTGAATCTAGAATTTAGTCAATAGAAAACCAAATTTCTATATCTATAGGATGTATAGGTAAATATTATGGAAACACATCAACATATTCATGGACTATAGGTAAATCCTATATTTGATAATTTATTTCCCCACCCATAGGTATTGTATCCCCTACCTCACCAATAATTGAATTTAGTAGAGCTACTGACGATGGATCTTGATGAGAATCATATGGTTAAATTTCTTCCTTAATAATAAGGGATTCCACATAATCATAAAAAATTGTAACCTTCTTCTTCTTGCAATATATTTTTTCAATATGGTTTCAAAGCCAATCCATACCAAGAATTATATAAAATTCAATCATGGGAATGATAATAAAATCTACCGATAAATCACATTTATATTCCATAATGGGGATTTCCAGACACAAATTTATTGAAATGATAATTCCTAAAATATTTTTTACTAAAAACTCCCTTATAAAGTAAAATTGGAAATATTTAATTTTTTAGAAACTCGCAAAGATATGAAAGAATGTGAAGATCCAGAATCCAATAAAACATTGGATAAGATTGAGAAACAATTAAATTACCTTCCACCACTTCATTATAAACTTCAATATCATTAATTTTTAATGCAAAATCTTATCCTTTCTCCCTCGTCCTTCTATGTGTAATGTTTCTCTCACAGCTAGGAAAATCTTTTTCATAATGTAACCTATCCCTAAAATTTTACCATTGAACATTGGTAGCTTATTTCTTCCCCTTAAAATCCTAGAATAGGTTTCCCTTTTCTCTACACTAGATACAAACACCTGGACCCTTTATTAATGTACCATTGTGCCCCTTCCCACAATTATAACATGGAGAAAGGTCAGCTCTTCCCTTCTTACCATTTTCTTATTTAATTTTCCAGTGTTGTCAGCAACCCCATTCTTCTCTTGCATTCCTTTAAAATAACAGGACATGGATAATTACTTTTCCATCTTGATAAAATTTAAGAATATATATTCATATTATGAGAATCTTTGGGAGACTATAGACATTCAACTTAATTGTTTTAAACCACAAAATAATCAATCAATCTTGATCCTAGGATTGTATATGTAGTCTGTGGCATTTATTTCTATCCTTGTGAACATATTGTCCTAAATATCA